>BSBN01001256.1:7645000-8245000 GCA_027924645.1 Cunninghamia lanceolata | reverse complement strand
TTGTAGGTTCGCACATTCTCGTGCTTCCCTTGCTTCGTACTGTAGATCTCCGCTACAATTTCATAGTCATCCCTCAAGAGTTTGAATTCGTCTTGGAATGCCTTCTTAAGTAATCTCCATGATGCCCTGTGTGCCTGGTCCAACTCTATGTACCAGTCAATGGCACTATCTCTCAATGTCACTAGAAATGCTTTCAGCCAGTACACATCATCTTGCCCATTGGCTATCCAAATCGTCTCGTACGTCTTACAGTGTCGTACTAGATCTTCTGACCCATTCCCTGTAAATTTTGGTAGCTTCTGCCTCTCGGCTGGCGGAGTCACCATCCTTCCCCGATGCCCTGCTTGTGTGTTGGACCTGATTGGACTGGTTCTCTTGCAACATCCCGGTGCGTCACTTGCACTCTCGGCCACGTTCGAGTCTTCCCCACATCCTTTGTCAGCGTCCTCTACACCTTGAGTCTCCTCGGGTTCATTCTGATACTCCCTCTACCCTGGGGTCTTAGGCTTAGATCTTCCAACTCTCAGCCCTTCGTCGTCCGATATGGATAATTCTCTGATACGGCGTATGCTGTTTTCAATTTCTTCTATCAATTCATTTTCATTCCCTTTTTCTTTATTTGTTAGCGGTGTCTTGAAAATTCCTTTGTCGGCATGATGATGTTCATTGGCAATTTGTCTCAGTGCTTTCCTTCGTTCTTCTTGTTCCTTTAATCTCAATGATCTTCGTGTTCTTTCCTCTGGTGTTTCATGCTCACTTGGTACTTGGTTCTTATCCTTATTGAGTTGTATGGGCATTAATTGCTACTCGGGTGAGGAGATGGTCGACCTCTTGGTTGACGTGCAATTGATCCCAGATGACCGACTGAGGGATCTCTCATTTGAGAGCCTCCCTCCGTACATGGTCCTTGAACAAGTTTTCCCACAAACTGCAGAGGTCTTCTGTCAGAGTGTCTTCGCGATCCTCGTTTGCTTGTATTGGCTCTGCGGTGGCTACCCCATCACGACGCCATTCTCCCGTCTGGATGTTCACCGGATTCGCTTAGGCAATGGTGCCAAATGTTTACTGGCAATTTGGTACTCATACAGACATAGAGTAAACAGAATTATGTAGTATAGTGCATAACATAGAGCATGAAATTATAACAGCATTGCACAGGATAAAGCATTATTCCCATTCATTGAATATATTAGTATTACACTACAATGTTACAATGCTGCTCTCAATTACAAGTATCGACTCAATATATAACTTATGCCAAGGTTGGTTGAGATACCAACCGTTGGCAACGACTCCACAACTATCCAACCGTCGGGGTTAACCCGATAACACTCCTAAACTTAACTGTGCACAACATTAATTAATTCATGATTATTTACTTGGCCGACTACGGCTGACTACAATTATGACCGGCTACAATTGGAGCTTTATTTGATCATCGTGAACTTTTGGCAACTTTGGCATTTTGCTTAGCAATTGTATTGTCGGACTTTCCAAGGATGAAAACCCTTGTGGAAGGAGTTGTATTGGACGAAAACCCAATTACATCTTAGCGGTGGATTCATACGGAGTTCACATTTGCGCATCATTGGAGATTTGAAGATTCATTGAGCATTCATGATACATCATTCACAGTAGATTTAGTTGAAGACTTGATTGAAGATCCATTTCATCACTTGAGAGCCAAATTTTTGAAGAGAATTCATTCATACTTGAGCGCCGATTTTGGGAGGTGTTGGTGCCTGAATTCACTGTCAGTTAATTTAGCAATTTTCATGCAGGCACCATCCCGAAATATCCAAAAGGTTCTAAGTTTTGGCACCCCTTCAGTGTTTTTCAGCATCTGCATCTCATTTCTTGAGGAGGGGTCTTCGTCTTTTCTCCATCGGCATGCGTTCGTTTTTGTGTCTTTGACATTTTGGTTTGAACTTGAACCCTTTTTCTCTAAGTTCAATGGTTCAGCGGTTCGAGGTTCATTTTTCTTCTAACGGGTCGCATTATGCATTTGCCTTGCGCAAATATTGCATCGTTGAACCTCCCGCTTGAACCTTTTTGTTTTGGTTCAAGGTTCAATGGTTCGAAGCTTTTTTGCCTATGGAGTATTATTTTTGATGTTTGAACCATCGCGTTGAACCCTAGTGTTGAACCCTTTTGGTTCGGGGTTCAACGGTTCGAGGCTTTGTGTTTGTGTTCGGCGAATGTTCTTTTTGAAGTGCTCCGTTCGGCATTGAACTTCTCGGTTGAACCATCGGGTTGAACTAGTTCGTGGTTCAACGGTTCAACAGTTCAGCGCTTTACGTTTTTGGTCTTATCGGAGTGATCGGCCTCATCGGCGAAAGATTTCTTGAGTGCTCCGATTGTTTTGGTCTGGCCGATGGATGTCCATCGGCGTGTGTTTGGCTATCGGCGAAGCAAATTTTTGGGCCGCCGATGTAAGGAGTTTGCCCGATGGGGAATGCCATCGGAGTAAGATTGCATATCGGGCTAGCAGTTGGAGGGTCCGCCGATGGGTCTTCTTTGGCCGATGTGGAAGTTAGAGGCTTGCGGAGGTGTCGTCGGTGAGATGATTGAGATCGGCGAGAGGTTTTTGTGGCTAGTCCGATGGTAGTAGTCTGGCCGACAGGGAATTGCGATAGGCATCGGAGAGACTATTGATGTCGGCAGGAGGATTTGGGAGTGTGCCGATGGCTCGGGTCTTGGCGATAGGCTTTGGACAAAGGCTTATGCGTCGAGCGCGGCAAAAGCGCTCGACATTTGTTATACATGCGGCCGTGTTTTTAAAATGATAAAGTTGTCTCCGCGGCACCAATGTGGGATTAATCTCCCTACATTTTTTGAACCTGTGGTAAACGCGTTTTGGCGGGAGTTTCTTTTTTGAAGTGCTGCGACGGTTTTCAAGCGGCCGCGGGTGGTTGAGCCATCAATGGCGACTGTAGCAGGGGCATGGGCGAGTTGTTGAACAGTCATGTACCCGATTTTTGGCATGAGGACTTCCAGATGGTGGCACAGGGCTTGAGGCCACCATTGTCTACTTTCTGTCTCTGCAGCAATAAATTCTGAGCGCCATTCCTTTGAAGGATCTGTATTTGGCGGATTTTTGTAAAAGCCTTGTAATTAATTGCTGTGGTACATTTTTTGGCTGATATAAGCAGACTGTGTTACCATCATTTTAGGTTGTTGAAAGTTGAACATTTGGCTCTGTAATACAATACAGCTGATTTGGTTGCTCTGTGCAGCAAAACTTGTGAGTTTATGTATCTCCTGTTGTATGTTTTTGCATGAATCCACTGATTTCATGGTCAATTTTATATGAATAATGCTATGTTTGCATGTGTTATGCTAATTCTGTCTCCAATTTTGCATGTATCTTTCTTCTAAGTCTAGGTATTCAAGGAATGTCTAAGATTCTAGAACATAGAATTCCTGTGTTGAATGTCTGATTTTTTAACTTTTGCTCAAGGGGTAGATTAAACTGTTTTCAGATTGAACATTGGGAAGGGTATACTGTAATAGGGATGCCATAAGTATAGATAGCTTAACACTCTGTATTGGGAGATATCTGTAAGGCAGGTATCATATGTATCCGCCTGAAATCCAGTTTTAATTGTTCATACATATCATTCACAGGTGTCTATTGACTCCAGGCCCGGATAGGCACCAATCTTGCTTTGTGTTTGTGTTACAACCATGTCCAGCTTTGCATCCAAACTTAAAATCAAAATCAAACTCTAAAACAACCATTAGGACAGTAGAATTAGTTTTAGGATCCAAGTCCTTTGTCTACAACTGCAAATAGGCCCAAAGCTAGCCCCTTTGCTCTTATCTTACAGTTTTAGTCTACTTACAGGAGGACTTATCTGCTTTCTGTCAGCATCCCAGCCTTGTATGTATATCCTCATGGATGTTGAGTAGGGAATACCCCCCTAGGTTTTGCAGAGCCTGAAGAAGAAGAGGAGATAAAATATAGAGTCTATCTCCTACACTGTTGGCCCTTGGCCCAGAGATCCTGTTGATCATTGATGGCTACCTTGTAGGGAAATCTGGGAATAAGCATCCAGTTTGGGAAAAAACCAACAGAAAATGGTGACTTTGCTGGGGATGGTGATTTGAAAATTGTTATTTTTGTCCTCCCTGGTGAAATATTTGTGTGCCCATCCGAGTCACCAACAAAAATGGCGACTCTGCTGGGGAGTCTTTCATGTGAATGATGATGCTCTGCTGGTGGTATGAACTCAGAAAAATATGTGTTGAGCTTTCAGCTGCTGTAAATTTTGTCCTCTCTGGAGAGGTGGCGACTCTGCAAAAGATCTAAATGCACATGAAAAGTTGATGTGTGTTGTGACAAAAATGTGCTGTTCAGACTTCAATATCTGTATGAGAAAAGGTACCTTGTTCCTTCCCCTTTATATTTGTTGTTTTACTGCATAAGTTAGATGCCAGGGGAAGCCTTAGGTCTTAGGTAGACAAAGGATGTCTGAAAATAGAAATTTCATGAATCCAAGTATGAATTATTCCATACTCAGCGGTGAAATGTTGGATAAAAGAATAGAAGAGATAAGAAATAGGTTGATATTCTTAGAGGCTGAACAGACCCAGTTAAAAAACAATAACCCTGTTGTGTCTGCTAGTCAGAAAGCTAAACCTCCTATCAGCCCTTTTGATCCTTTGTATGACCAATTAGATTTGTCATGGGTTGACTATAAAGTAGAAACTATGCCTGCTAGGATATACTGTCAGATGCCCAGATTTAGTGGTCACAGTGTATGTGATGGGAATGCACATATCCAAAATTTTCATGAGTTCATGGGAAAGCATTCATTCAGAGATCAGGATATGTGGATGAGGTTTTTTGTTAGGTCCTTTGATGCAAAAGCAAAAGACTGGTATTTGAGCTTTTCAAAAAGATCCTTTGCCTGTTGGGATGAGCTTGCTGACTGTTTCAAAGAAAAATTTGTAAAAGAACCGGCTGATCTTGTTGCAGAATTGATGAGAATCAGAAAACAAGATGAAGAGCCATGTGTTGATTTCAGTCATAGGTTTGCAGTAGCCTTTTCACAGATCCCAGAAGTCTTCAGACTTGATATTTCAGCCTGTGTAGGCATATTCTTTGAGGCTTTTGAGGAGGGCTCTAGTGCATTACTGAGGGATTTCAAGGTGACAAGTATGCAGATGGCATACAAGTTCGTAGAAAATATAGAAAAAATTAGAAATGAGCACTTGTTGAAACCCCTGTTCACAGGCTATGGTGTGAAAAATAGTTGTGAAGCTGCAAATGACCAAATAATTAAAGCATCATGTGCAGATAAAAATGAAAATGAAAGCATAGAGGTTGAGATTGTTGTATTTAAACATAATGCTAACAATACAGCTCAACTAGATTGTTCACCAATTGAGGATGCCAATGAAGGAACTAATGAAGACTCCCATTGCAATGATGAGGCAGCTGGCCATGAAAACCACGAGGTTGTGGACAGTAATGAGCAACTTTTGGAATGGACCTGTGGAGACAATTGTGAGTATTGTACTCAAGACAGAGAAGGTATAAGCAAACAGAAAAACAGTCCCATGTGTGACCCATTGCCTACCTTTCAAACACATGGAGATCATGAAGAGCAGTTAGAAATTGAAATAAGTGCTAGTGCAGAGCATGATTTTTTTCATTCGATGGCTGTTTTGCTTATGACACATAGGCTGATACTCCTCCACAGAGTGAATCCATTGCTGATGAAAATGCGTGCTCTGCTGCCCATGAACCAATGGCATACTACGATGAAACTGATGCACCTGGGTCACCCATTTATGACACATGTGATGATGAGGATCTGTCTGAGTATGGTGAGGATCTAGACATTGTTTTTGACTTGGATTTTGTTTCTCATCCTGATGAAAGAGGAAACAACATACATCAGGTAAGTGACTGTAAAAATGTGCCTGATTTGAAAGAGATACCAGAGCCTGATCTTTTCCAGTTTGGTGCTGCTATTGGTTGTGTGCATGATGTGCACAATTGTGAATTTGAAAGCTTTTCTTTTGAGAGGCCAGCGCATAAAGAGAGCTCTGTTTTTCCTAGTTGTGTGGTGGACTTCGAGTGCTTTCAATTTTCAGTCCAGCTAGGAGATCATTTTGCAATGCATAGTGATGATAACCTGTGTTCTATGCCATTTGAGTATGCATTGCTTGATACATTCTGCATCCATTTGTTGCCTGATGCTGAGGGTTGTTTGCATAAGGGTGACAGTGACAAACTGAATCAGAAGGTTGAACATGCAAATGACCAAGGTAGCTTATGGTCAGATCATGGTAGCACTCTCAGGCTTGACCCAGTGTATGCAGATGAGAACAAGGTGTTTGACAAGGGGAAATATTGGTTTTCCTTTTCTTGGTGGCCTTAGGCCATCAAGTTTGATTGGTGATGCAGATCATGGTAACTTCATGACTCTATGCCCAATGGATAAGGCACTGGTCTGCATCCCAGAGATCTGGGGTTCTCGCTGCAGTCTTGCACCTGCACGTCCCCAATCAGAGCCACTGTTGGTGCCTGAATTCACTGTCAGTTAATTTAGCAATTTTCATGCAGGCACCATCCCGAAATATCCAAAAGGTTCTAAGTTTTGGCACCCCTTCAGTGTTTTTCAGCATCTGCATCTCATTTCTTGAGGATGGGTCTTCGTCTTTTCTCCATCGGCATGCATTCGTTTTTGTGTCTTTGACATTTTGGTTTGAACTTGAACCCTTTTTCTCTAATTTCAATGGTTCAGCGGTTCGAGGTTCATTTTTCTTCTAACGGGTCGCATTATGCATTTGCCTTGCGCAAATATTGCATCGTTGAACCTCCCGCTTGAACCTTTTTGTTTTGGTTCAAGGTTCAATGGTTCGAAGCTTTTTTGCCTATGGAGTATTATTTTTGATGTTTGAACCATCGCGTTGAACCCTAGTGTTGAACCCTTTTGGTTCGGGGTTCAACGGTTCGAGGCTTTGTGTTTGTGTTTGGCGAATGTTCTTTTTGAAGTGCTCCGTTCGGCATTGAACTTCTCGGTTGAACCATCGGGTTGAACCAGTTCGTGGTTCAACGGTTCAACAGTTCAGCGCTTTACATTTTTGGTCTTATCGGAGTGATTGGCCTCATCGGCGAAAGATTTCTTGAGTGCTTCGATTGTTTTGGTTTGGCCGATGGATGTCCATCGGCGTGTGTTTGGCTATCGGCGAAGCAAATTTTTGGGCCGCCGATGTAAGGAGTTTGCCCGATGGGGAATGCCATCGGAGTAAGATTGCATATCGGGCTAGCAGTTGGAGGGTTCGCCGATGGGTCTTCTCTGGCTGATGTGGAAGTTAGAGGCTTGTGGAGGTGTCGTCGGTGAGACGATTGAGATCGGCGAGAGGTTTTTGTGGCTAGTCCGATGGTAGTAGTCTGGCCGACAGGGAATTGCGATAGGCATCGGAGAGACTATTGATGTCGGCAGGAGGATTTGGGAGTGTGCCAATGGCTCGAGTCTTGGCGATAGGCTTTGGACAAAGGCTTATGCGTCGAGCGTGGCAAAAGCGCTTGACATTTGTTATACATGTGGCTGTGTTTTTAAAATGATAAAGTTGTCTCCGCGACACCAATGTGGGATTAATCTCCCTACATTTTTTGAACCTGTGGTAAACGCGTTTTGGAGAAATTTCTTTTTTGAAGTGCTGCGACGGTTTTCAAGCGACCGCGGGTGGTTGAGCCATCAATGGCGACTGTAGCAGGGACATGGGCGAGTTGTTGAATAGTCATGTACTCGATTTTTGGCATGAGGACTTCCAGATGGTGGCACAGGGCTCGAGGCCACCATTGTCTACTTTCTGTCTCTGCAGCAATAAATTCTGAGCGCCATTCGTTTGAAGGATCTGTATCTGGCGGATTTTTGTAAAAGCCTTGTAATTAATTGCTGTGGTACATTTTTTGGCTGATATAAGCAGACTGTGTTACCATCATTTTAGGTTGTTGAAAGTTGAACATTTGGCTCCGTAATACAATACAGCTGATTTGGTTGCTCTGTGCAGCAAAACTTGTGAGTTTATGTATCTCCTGTTGTATGTTTTTGCATGAATCCACTGATTTCATGGTCAATTTTATATGAATAATGCTATGTTTGCATGTGTTATGCTAATTCTGTCTCCAATTTTGCATGTATCTTTCTTCTGAGTCTAGGTATTCAAGGAATGTCTAAGATTCTAGAACATAGAATTCCTGTGTTGAATGTCTGATCTTTTAACTTCTGCTCAAGGGGTAGATTAAACTGTTTTCAGATTGAACATTGGGAAGGGTATACTGTAATAGGGATGCCATAAGTATAGATAGCTTAACACTCTGTATTGGGAGATATCTGTAAGGCAGGTATCATATGTATCCCCCTGAAATCCAGTTTTAGTTGTTCATGCATATCATTCACAGGTGTATGTCTACTGACTCTAGGCCCTGGATAGGCACCAATCTTGCTTTGTGTTTGTGTTACAACCATGTCCAACTTTGCATCCAAACTTAAAATCAAAATCAAACTCTAAAACAACCATTAGGACAGTAGAATTAGTTTTAGGATCCAAGTCCTCTGTCTACAACTGCAAATAGGCCCAAAGCTAGCCCCTTTGCTCTTATCTTACAGTTTTGGTCTACTTACAGGAGGACTTATCTGCTTTCTGTCAGCATCCCAGCCTTGTATGTATATCCTCATGGATGTTGAGTAGGGAATACCCCCCTAGGTTTTGCAGAGCCTGAAGAAGAAGAGGAGATAAAATATAGAGTCTATCTCCTACACTGTTGGCCCCTGGCTCAGAGATCCTGTTGATCATTGATGGCTACCTTGTAGGGAAATCTGAGAATAAGCATCCAGTCTGGGAAAAAACCAATAGGAGGAAGACATCCATTCATCTTGTGTGCCGATTCTTGGAGAGAAGAATTCAAAATTTGGAATTGTTTGCTTCAGATCTGCAGACCAGCAGTCATAACAGGCCCATAAACCCTAGCCGCCACCATTTTGGAGTGCTAATTCTTTGTGCGCTGGACTTTGGAGGAGATTGCCCTTGTTTGGGGTTTGCATTTTGGTCAATTGATACATCATTGTCATCACAAAGGAGGTCATTCAGCTAGCAGATATCTGGACAGCAGCTTTTGGCATCACATACCATCATATTGAAGAATTCTTTGCCATCATCCATCATTATAAGTGGCAGCGATCAGCATAGGAGAAGAGTGGCAGCCTTGTAAGTCATTGACATCATCTAATTGCATCATTTGAAGACCTTCTTGATCACATTCACCATTCATTGAGGGCAGATCTGAGTTGTAGAGGTTCACCTTCTTTGCATTGTCATTTGACACCATAATTGGTATGTTGGAATCCATCATTCTTTTCTGATTTGTAACAGCAGTGATTTGGGAGTTTGATAGCCATGTTGGGCCTATGATTTTGATGTAATTTCATTCTATATCATTACAATTTGGAGCAGCAGACTTGCATTCATATTTTGCATGTTGTATGTGTATTCCATGGTGTAATTCACAATTGACAAGACTGCAGATGTATACTTCCTTTTGTCATCATTATTACATGTGTTAGACTATGTTTTATGCTTGGTGAAGTCAAATTGATAAGGTGGAGAAATAAAATCAGAATTCAGTCCTAGGGTTTCATGTTTGAAATTTGAAATTCAGAAATTTTGGTCAAAACCCTACTTGGGACATTACATTCCCCTAGGGAACCTTTCCTTTCTTAGGCATGTCTTGACTAACTCTCCCTTTGAGTAAGTCTTTTTTCTTTCATGTTCATCTGCATTGTAATGGGCTTTTTTTGGGGCTCTTTCCCTTTTAGGGTATTATTTTGTAATCTTCCTTTGAGGTGCTTGCATGTATTACCGAAAAAAATTTAGATTGTGCCAACCACATATCCCATTACGCTGGTTTGTCTTCCACCAAACTCCTTAGGAGAATTCCCAAACTTCTGTAAACAACCTTTGTTTGACTATCTGTCTATGGATGGTGTGTTGAATTGTAGTTCAGTTGTGTCCTCAATTTCTTCCACAATGTGTGCCAGAAGTGGCTCAAGAACTTAGTATCCCTATCTAAGGTGATGCTCTACAATAACCCATGTAAAATTACTACATCTCCGAGGAACATATTTGCAATCTTGGAAGCACAATTTGTCTTTTGGCAAGGAATGAAATGCTCCATTTTTAGAAAACCTTTCAACAACTACAAATATAGAATCATTACTCCTTTGAGTTCACGACAGTCCAAGGAGAGAGTCCATGGAAAGTTCTCTCCAAGGCTTCACTGGAATAGGCAATGGCTTGTACAATTCAATATTCTAAGCAACAATCTTCGCAAATTAACAAATTCTACACCTCTTCACAATTTTTTTGACATTGTGGTACAAATCGAGTTGTAATACCATTCTTCCAACATAGCCAATGGCTTGTCTACACCAAAATGCCCTCCTAATACTTCACCATGTAGTGCCGAAATGAGATTCTCTCTCATGAAACTCTTTGGTATACACTTATGCCTTCTTCTAAACAAATAACCTTCTTGCATAAAGAAATCTTCAAAACAACCCTTACCTCCAATCTAGTGCTCCATACAACTCTTCATACATCTACAAAATCCGTGTCTACGACATACAAACCTTTTATCATCTCCTTTCTCACTAGTTCTATTGTCATAATAGTTAATAATGTCTTTTTCTCGCTTAAGGAATTTGCCACCTTATTGGTTACTCTGACTCTGTGCTTGAGAATAAAGGAAAACCCTTGCAAGTACTCTACTCAGTTAGAGTGTCTTTGATTTAGCTTTGCTTGACTGTTAATAAACCATAATGCTTGATGACCAGTAAACAAGAAAGCTCTCTCAGTAACAATTAGTGCCTCCACTTCCATAAGGCTTGAATAATAACATAGAAATATTGATCATAAATTGAATACTTTTGTTTGGCCTCATTCAACTCCTCACTAAAATAAGCAACGTGTTTACCCTCTTGGCTCAAGATAGCACCGATAGCCTTATTGTTGGCATTTCAAGCCATTTGAAAAATCTTTTCAAAATGGGTCTCCATTACCTTCTTCTTCAATAGGCCAAAATTGTTTCTTGCGGCAGCTGTCCACTCAAATCCACTCTTCTACATGCATTGTGTTAGTGGTGCACAAATTCCAATAGAAGCTTGCCAACCCATGGAAACTCCTAACCTTTGCAACATTTTGCAATACTGGCCACTCAACAATTGCCCTCACTTTCATTGGTTCCATTCTCAACATGTCTTTAAATATCACAAATCCCATATATAGTAGCTCTTTTTGCATAAAATGGTACTTTAGATTTGCACACAACTTTTCTTTCCTCAATTGCACTAAACTTTGTTTAGGTGTTCAAGATGTTCCTCCCTAGTCTTGATAAACAATAAAATATCATCCAAATACACAACAACAAGCTTATTAGACTTCTTCCTTCAACTCACCGTTGAGGAAAGCACTTTTAACGTCCATCTGATGAACTTTCCAACCAAACTGGGCTGCTAAGGCAAGGACTAGCTGAATTGTACTCATCTTGGCTGTAGGAGCAAAAGTCTTCTTGTAGTCAATGCCTTCCTTCTGTGAGAATCCCCTAGCAACGAGACAAGCTTTGTACTTGTCAAGGGTTCTGTCAGCTTTGTATTTCCCTTATACACCCATTTGCAGCTAATGGGCTTCTTCCTTGGTGGAAGATCAGAAAGGACCCAAGTGTGATTTTTCTGAAGACTCTGGTATTCAGACTCCATAGCCTTTTCCCACTCAGAAATTCCTTTAGCCTCTAAATATGTCTGAGGCACATAGACACTGTGAATGTTGGCCATGAGAGCAAAATTAACTGTATGCTACTGTTTGCTCTTGTTTCTGGATGATCTACCCTCAATGAGCTCATCATCATGAAGATCTCCAATAGTCTTAGCCCACCATTTAGGCCAGAGAGTAGAAGTGCCAACATTAGATGCAACAGGAGGAGCTGGAATAAGTGCAACAGGTGGAAGATCAACATCATCCAGAGGAAATTCGGGTTGAGCATCATCAAAATCAAAATCTGCATCATCATCCCTCCCATCAGGTGGACCTAACGGAAGAAGAACACCCAAATCAGAAGCCTTCAAAGGCTGATCCTCAGAATGCTGCACAGACGAGGAAGGAAGAAAAGGTCTTCATTCTTCATCAAAGACAACATCCCGATTGATGGTAAGACGATTAGTATCTATATCAATCAACCGGTAAGCCTTATGGTTGTCACTGTACCTTGTGAACATAAGCTTTTGACTCTTGGAATCCAACTTGGAGCGCTTGGCATCTGGAATCCATACATAAGCTAAAGAGCCAAATATTTTCAGATGACTGATCCGAGGTTTGCAACCAGTCCAAGCTTCCTTAGGAGTCTTCTCCTTAATAGCATATGTAGGAGACCGATTAAGGAGATAGACAACAGTGTAGACTGCTTCTGCCCAATATTTCTTAGGAACACTCCTGTGTTCTAACATGGAACAGGCCATCTTAGTGATTGTGTGGTTGCGCCACTCTACAACACTGTTTTGCTAAGGAGTATAGGGTGTGGTTAACTGGCGTTTGATGTTGTGTATATCACAGAAGTTGTAGAAATCAGTAGAACAAAATTCCCCCCCATTATCTGACCTAAGAGTGACTATGGAACAACCAGACTCTTTCTCTACTAAGGCCTTAAACTTATGAAATACAGTAAACACATTTGATTTCTGTCTAAGAAAGTACACCCACATTTTATGACTAAAATCATCAACAAAAAGCAAGAAATACCTGCAACTAGTAACAGAAGGTGTATTCATTGGCCCACATACATCAGTGTGAACCAACTGTAGTACCTTGGAGGCTTGCCATGAGTCACCATTCGGGAATGGTGTCCTATGCTGCTTCCCAGCCTGACAAGCTCCACAAACACCATGATGCTGAGTCTAGATGTCAGGTAAACCAGCTACAAGTCCCTCCCAAGAAAGCTGAGAGAGATAGTGCACATTTAAGTGCCCATAATGTTGATGCCAAAAACTGGTGATGGAAGAATTTCTAGCTGCCATGGCTAACTCTGGAGAATCACCTGTATCCACAAGTCTATATAGACTGTGATCCTCAATACCAACAGCCACAGTGGCGGAAGTCTCCCGATCAACAATGGAACATTTGTGAGCACTGAAAACCACATCCAACTGAAGAGAGTTGATCGTGGAATGTTTCATGCACTATGATCCTAAATGTCGGATGATTGTAGACCGGGACAACACCGTGATAGCCTATTTCTCCAAGGAGGAGATTGCCGAAGCATTCAACATTCCTGTCTATAGCCCCATCGAGTACACGAGCAAGGAGGAAGCATCCGACATGTTCAAGGCCAATCCTGCAACCTGTTTAGGAATCATCAACAATTCCTGGATGCAGAAGAAGAGACCTCACCATTCCAAGCTGCCTGGGACACTCCTTAAATCCGACTTCAAGAAGGAGCATGGAGACCTCGTCGTCATGCTGAACAGCATCATGGGAAGTCCTCAATCTTCAACCTTCGAGCCATGGATGTTCTACTACATTGAGGAAGTCACTGCAGGAACAAAGATGATAAACTGGGCTCGAATCCTCAGCGATAGCATTGATGAACAGTTCTGGAATTTGGAGGATTCTAAGGCATTTTACATGAGTTCCTATGTAATCTACATGTTGGCAAGGAACAATAGATACAGGGGACTGTCATGGAGGGGATGCGTCGGGAATTCCGAAGGACAGGTCAAAGTCTATGACTGTTATCCACAGCTCCATCTCCAGAACATAAACCATTTTAGACGATATAATGATGCATTCGCCATGCACATCACAAGAACCCTTCAAGGAGGCACTCACCAAAGGTTGTCACTCGAGTCTAAGCAGTTGATCAAGACATATGGCTCCTGGTTCATTCAATTTCTGAAGTTCACATACATTCGGGTGCAAGGATTCTCTGCCTTCCCGTATAGACTGCCGAGGTACCCTTCGGACAAGATGGTCCTATTGGAATTAACAAGGCAACTCTCAGCATATGATAAAGTTCAAAAGAAGAAGAAGGCTGGAATTACTTTTCCAATCCAGATGGAAGATGCAGTCAAGGAGTGTCCTTCCCTCCAAGCCGCGGAGAGGTCCAATGAGGAACTGCAGTTTTACAACCTAGTGACCCATTCCTCGCGGGCAAACTTTGATCCATTCAATACCACCTGGGTTGCATGTGGAAGGAAGCATAGACACAAGGTGCACCTAGAGGATCACTGGGCGAATGCTGAGGATGACTTTGAGATTCGGAGATGGATGTATTCCCGGCTATCAGTGGACATGATCAGAGCAACCAAGGTCTTTTCAGTTCCGGACCAAGTTAGCGAGGATGGGAAGCAGGTCCAGCCTGCCTTCGGACAGGAAAAGAATAAACCTCTTCCACCACTGGTTTGGTTTGATCTAGAGGTCACCCACTTGGATGAACTAATGGCACCCGTGCTGACAAGAACACAGAAGTGGATAAATCAACAGACAGAGAGACTGCATAAGAAAGGCATACCTCTGACCTATAATTTGATGGGAGAGCTGGAGTCTCAGTCTTCCGAGGAGGACATGATCGAAGGAACACCCGCGAAGGAACAAGGCACAAGAAGGCATGAAGTAAGAAACAAAACTGCAGAAGATCCACCGGCAAAGAGAGTAAAGGCCCGGAAGGAGTCTATCAGAAGACCTGATCAGGAAGAGCAAAATGCAAGTAGACCTCATTTCGCCAACACTTCTTCCGTCCAGGAGATTGATCTATTCTCCGACAACAATATGCAAACAGCTAAGGATAAAGGATCCATGGAGGAAATGATCCCGAATGAGCAAGCTGAGAAGGGAGACAATGAGTCCATGGATTCTGCCCAAGAGCGGACTTCTAGCCTGGTTGTAGGAAATCGTCCTAACCTTTCATCACAGAATCTAGGAGAGGTCCGACTTGAGGACATGCTTCATCACCTTGATCTGGAATTCCTGAACGAGGAGTTCAATTCCGATGAAGTGCCAATATCCATACCACAAGTGGATCAGGAACCGCAAGAACCACTGAGAGAAGTCAATCCGTCCACGAGACCCAAGTGGCTGTAAGATAAATTGAAGAAGAAGCCAGTCAAGAAGAATGATCCTTCCGCCAAACTTGGGAACTTCCTAGCCAGAATAGGAAAATCCGCAGACTCGAAGAAGACAAAAAAGTTCTCTAGGATCACTAGAGATGAATCAGGGTCTCGCCAAGTGGAGATAGCAGTTCCAAGGGTGGATGAGGCAAAAGAAGACATTAGTCCTGAGGATTTTGACGTAGTGACAGTCGATCTTGGACCAACTACGAAGGATCAGGAAATGGAGGAGCTGGAGGACTCCGTTGCCGCCATCAGAGAAAGGTTGAGGAAGGAAGAAGAAAAGAAAAACTAGCTGAAGAGGGAGAATGAAGAATTGAGGCAGTACATCCAGCAGCTCACGGGCCCATTATAGTCTGCCCAAGGAGTGACAGCCCAACCTACAGGCATAACCAAGGATTCACTAGCGGAGTTCAAAGTGTTAAGAACGGCTGGTCATGCAGCGAAGGAATGGATGGAGAAGGTCTCGGATAGAGCTCATAAGTTTTCGGAGGATCTCATCCAGGTGAACGGGAGAGTTTCTGCACTCATGGATAGGACTCGAGCGATTTTGGAATCTTATCAACAATTCACTATTGTCCGGGAGGAAACCATCCCTAGACTGAAGGCGCTAATGAACACTCCGAAGCAGGACTTGGTGAGAGACAAAGTGATATATGCAAATTCAGTCTATGATTTCCTCAGTTGGTACTCTACCTTGGTCATGAAGAGGGATAACCTTGAGGAGATTGAGGGCAACACTACCTAGGCCCACGCCATGTTGAAGGAAATCTAGGACAAAATCCTTGTGTCCATGGAGGCCTGGTTCGATCTTGAGGTAGCATAGGATGGAGTCATTAACTTGGAAGAGTTGAGAGAGAAGATGCGGAGCATATACTTCAAGGATGACTATCCTACCCAGGAATCCCATCTTGAGGATGCATCGTCATTTCTGATCTTCATAAACAGTATCCAGGAGCTAAGGGCAGATTGGGAGAATATCCTTACTGCATGTGCCACCACCTCGTTAGTCATGGAATTCAGGATGGAGAACATGCCCAGTATTCCTATGGAGTAGTTGGAAGTCGTCTTGACCAAGTTTGTGGAAGCAGAGACCAAGGAGCAAGAGGAAGTTCTAGACAGACAGGACTGTCCTGTCCAAGAGTCCTAGTCAGTAGGAACGCCCAAGATAGGTGGCAGTCATCCACTTGCAGATTCTGATGACCCCACCTACCACATCTAGGGTTTCTAACCTGGGCACATATTTCAAGGAAATCTGATTTCCTTTTTCACCTTATGTACTTGGCTTGCCTATATAAAGGCAAGGGCACCTCATTTGAGAGTGTCCTCTTTTCTCTAATTTTTTCATGCTCCTAGAGCAACTTGATAGCCAGTTTTATTTTTGTACTACTTGTTTGAGCTGGAAACTTCAAAGATCAGCAAGATTGTTGTAGACAAACTTTCCAAATCAATAATATAAGCATTGTGGACTGGTGTTTGTAAAGTTCTTTGGATTTTGACATGGTTTTCCTGATTTCATTGAAGCAAATCTTAAGTTTCTGAAGTTGTTTCATTTCTTTTATCTTTCAAGCTTTCATTAGTTAGAGTGATGGAAAATATTGTTGTTGGTGAAAGATTGAAACCGTTAGTTCATACCATTTGTGATCTGTGGCTTGCAAATCATAGTGCATGGCTAGTCTGAACTTGTTCCAAGCTTAACTTCGATTGTTTTTGCATGATCAGTTCCATGTTCCATGTTAGAATAGTATGAAAATCCTTGCCTATACCCTAGAAGATCGCATCATCTTTGCCTAGTTGTTGCCTCATGACGAAGCAGAAGCGTGGTTCCAGTTTCCATTCTCAGCAATAATCCTATTTGTCAGTTAGACCCCTGAACCCTTACCCCATCTTTTGCATTTTCTTTTAGATCTTCGTTAGGAATAGTCCGGAAGGAGCCTCACTGAGAAATCATTCCCTATTTAGAAGTAGAACTAAGAGCCTACGCCTTGTTTTCCTTGGAAGAGATAGTGAAATCCAGGTCTTTCCTTGGAAGAAATAGTGAAATCCCAGTCTCTCTGTTGAAGGAAGCGGTAGGTTCCAAGTTTTCCCCTATTTGAGAAGTTCCATTCATTTACAAATTCAGGAGTAAGGAGTGAATCATGTTCATGAAGGAACAATTTCACGTAAGTCCCTTTGTGATTACCAGCAAAATCACATCATTCCACTGAGTCTATCCCTATGCACGTCAAGACCTGACATTCAAGGAACCTTGAAGCAGTCTCACTCAATCACGAAGTTTAGCATTTGAGAGGCTTTGTTCAAGAGAGGATAGAATACCCAGTGTTTATTCTATTGTTGTGTTGTCACAAAAACATCATCAACAGGGACCTTGGTTGTTTTTTCTATAACAAAGATAGGAACATGAGAATAAACTGCCCTAATCTTAGGGTTAATAAAGATTTGCATAAAGAAGAGAAATTCTCAAGTAGTGGGTTGAATAATAAGAAAGTGGTTGATGGAAAAAAGGTCATAAAGTGATTGAACTTGATAATGTTGAATATGAGGTGATTAGGGCTGTTGTTCCTTTTGAACCTAGTCCTGATAACATCCGAAGGGATAATATTCTAAATTTTGAAAGAAATGATATGGAGTTAGATAAATCTCTCAAGAGGAAGGCTTGTCTTGATCCTCCCATGATTGGTCTTTGTCAAACTACCACTAGTAAGGTAGATAATTTCCCAAAAGAGGCACTAGTAAGAGAGCTAGACATAATCTTGATTGTCTTAATTTTGAGGAAGAAAGGTTTGCAGGTGGTGATGATAGTGTTAATGTTGGTCCATTGGCTTTGACTTGTTTTAAGGAGAGTAGCGAAAAAGAGGTTAAACTTCCTCCTAGTCTTGAGAATTTGTGTAGAGGAAAAGGAGGTTCATATTGCTAATCCGCTTCCTTCTCTTTATTATTTTATGAAGGTTGGAAGTTGGAACATTATAGGTTTGGAAGCATATGAAATAAGGTTTGTTTTTAGATCTTTTTACAAAGCTAACAATAATTTGGATGCTTTGTTTTTGTAAGAAGCTTTGGCTTGTGTTAAAGAGAGTAGCGAAAAACAGGTTAAAGTTCCTCCTAGTCTTGAGAATTTGTGTAGAGGAAAAGGAGACCTTCATATTGCTAATCTGCTCCCTTCCCTTTATTATTTTATGAAGATTGTAAGCTGGAACATTAGAGGTTCGGAAGGATATGAAAGAAGGTTTTTGTTAGATCTTTTTGCAAAGCTAACAATGATTTGGATGCTTTGTTTTTGCAAGAAGTAAAATCTGTGGGTTATGCTTTAGATAATGCTTTAAAATTTATTTGGCCTAAGTCTATATGTCTTGCTTCTGATCATAATAAAGGGAAGGGGGTAATGCTATTTTGTTGAATAATAAGCTGGCTGGTTGTATGGTTGATATAGGATTCTCTCCTTGTGCTAGGATTGTTTGGGTTAAGTTGATTGTTAAGGGTAAGGTTTTTGGATTATTCTCAGTTTATGCTCCTAATAACTATAAGGATAGATATAACCTTTGGTTATGGATGTGTTTTTAATCTATCTAGGATTCCTTTGGTTATTGGTGGTGATTTTAACATGATTGAGGACAGAAAGGATAATATGGAAGGTTTAAGGTTTGCATGGAAAGGAAATGAACTAGTTTTTTGGTCCAATATGAAGAGGAAATTGAATTTGTTGATCCTATGAGTGGCACTAGAAAATACAACTCTAATGTGTGGTTTTCATGGTCTAATATGCAAAAAGAAAATAGAAGAGATTTTTTGCAAACTTGAAAGATTTTATTTTCATAAGAATTTTTTCAATTTCTCATCTTCTAGTGGAAAGAATGTGGTAAGTGTTTGCCCTTATCCACTACTCGGTCATCACCCTGTGGAGTGTTGTTTTGGGTTTGATATTTCTTCAACTCAGGTTAAGCATTCTTTTCAGGTGCTTTTAAGTTGAATGTTAATTGGTTAAAGGATAATTCATGTTGTAAGGGGGTGCAAAATCTTTGGAACATTTATCATGCAAAGAGTAAAGGGTTGTCTTGATGCTATACATAATTTTTTTAGGACCTATGGTAAACTTCAGGCTAAGAGAAGGGTGGAGTGTTTTAGAGTGATTCAAGAGAGTTTACTTGATGCTAAGGTAAGAATGCAAATGACCTTGTAATGAAAGTATTCATATAGAGGTTGCTAATCTTGAGCACAAGCTTAGATGTGAAAATGTGTATAAGGCTAAAGGGGATAAAGTTATATCTAGATTGAATTGGTTGAAGGTTGGTGATAAAGGTTCAAAATTCTTTTTTAATTATTTGAAAGCTAAGTTTGTTAGGGAGAAAATCTTTGGTATAAATCTTAATGGAGTCCTACTTGAGGATGAGACTCAAATAAGGGAGGTTTTTGAAGTTTTTTTATAAACACCTATTTACTTCTACTATTATAAATTCTGATATTTCTAGAAATAGAAGTATTGTTAGGAAGATTGTTCCTAGGAAAGTAAATGTTGTTGATGCTTTGAAACTTGAGGCGCCTTTTACTGTGAATGAGATAAATTCTATCATTTATTCTTTTTCTAATGATAAAGCCCTTGGGCTTGATGGTCTATTTGTTGAATTTTAGAAGTGCAATAAAGTTTGGATTTCTCCTTAATCGTTGCAACTTTATAATGAGGCTGTTAAAGTTGGATCTTTGGGTAAGGACATTAATAGAGGTATTATGAAGTTGTTTCGTAAGGAGAGAGATCCTTCTCTCATTAAGAATTGGAGGCCTATCACATTGTTAAATGTATCTTATAAGATATATGCTAAATTGTTAGCTAATAGACTCAAGGATATTCATCCAAATGTCATATCTCCTAATCAAATTGGCTTTGTAAAAGGGAGATACACTTTGGAGAATCTCCTTACTAGCTGGGAAGTAATGAATTGGGTCAAGGATTTTGGATAGAATGTGTATGTCATTAATTGATTTTGAAAAAAGCATATGATAGATTTGAATAGAATTTTGTTCTAGATGTTATAAGATCTTTTGGGTTTGGAGATATGTTTTGTAGATTTGTTAATGTTCTATTTGAGCTGCAAAGATCTATTAGACAAGGCTGTCCATTGGCTCCATCTTTGTTTTTTATTGCTACCGAGGCTTTGCATCATGTTTTAAGACACTCTTGTCTTGGCCCTCCTCTTAAAGGTTTAAATTTGCCTAATAATGAGATTCTTTTAGAATGCCAATTTGTAGATGATATTGCTCTCTTACCTATTTTAGAAAAGGAAAACTTTGATAATCTACATGCAAGATTGAGTTGTTACTATTTTGCTTCAGGATCTAAAATTGTTGTTCACAAGTTAGTTATTTTGTGTTGGAAAGAGAAGCTTCCTAATTGGTTAGTAAGAGATGGTTGGGAATGGGGTGGACCTTCTAAATAGGTATGATATTTGGGTATACCTTTTGCTCTTGCTCCTCCTTTCAGAGAAATGTGGGATTGGGTCATGGCTAAAGTTGTGAAAAATGGGTAAATGGCACTCACACCATCTTTCTGTGGCAGACAACTTTCAAGTTTGTCAAAATATATTGTTTTCTTATTCTCTATTTTTTTCCTTTGCTTGGTTAGTGTGTTCCGCTCACTTGAAGTAGCTTGAAAAACTCATAGGTTGTATCTTTGGTTTGAATTGTGTTACAAGGCTCACCAAAACCCGATGAGTCACGAGGCGAGTAGGTCAAAATGAGCCCTAGGGATTCGTGACTTGAGTACCCGACGAGTTTGGTCAGACTTGCCAGAACCGGTGAGTCCTACTGGGAAGACTCGGTGAAGTCAATGATAATCAAGGAAAAAAAAGAATAAAAAATAGAAAACTATTAAATGTAAAAACATGGAAGTCAAGTGTTTTTTGAAGGGTTTGAAGGACATTTGAAGGCTATTTAAAATGGTTAAACCCCCACACTAGTTTTAAAAAGTAAAAAATAAAAATCATTTTGGGCCATGCTGGATGGAAAATCAACAAGCTTTTATTCTTTTTATTTTTTTCCAATTAAATCCCAAGTAATTGAATGACATTTATAATTCTGGTTTGCTAAGTCAATCCCTAACCTGAATTCCTAAGTAATGCTCCTATGGCTGTAGCAGCATTTGTATATTTGTTTGAGATACAAACACATGACTCCACATAGAGATAGCAATGCTAGGCTGAGCGATACAAGCTCCTTTCTACCATAGTTCATGACTCCATATTGTGATTTTTGTTTTTGATGCCATGAATATCATAATCCATGAGTTTTGTACACTTAAAATACTCAACAATATTTATATATCTAACAATGTTGTTTCCTTCAACTAAAATCTGCTTGTATACTCATGTGATTGATGTATACTTGTGTATGTGATCAAAGTAGCTTCTATTTGATTAGTTTATTGTGTCTTTAAAGTTTATTTATTAAAGGGTGCATGAAACAAGTTTTAAGTCCTTAAAAATCTCTATATTTCATGGTTTTTTCAATTTGCCAAGTCTTTGCCAAGTTTGGGTAAAAAATCAGCTTTCCAAGTTTGAGGTGAGTCTAAGTCTTGTAACAATGGGTTTGATGGTAAGGAAACTAAAAGGAGGCATGTGGTCAATTGGGCTTGGTGTGTTGGCAATATGTGTTGTCATTGATGTCAACACTCAAAGTGAGGTCAACACTCAGTTTGTGATGTGGTTGATGTGAATGTTCATGTTGATGATATACCGGTGTAGTAACAGAGATGCAGTGATGATGCTGATGTTTAGGGTTGCTGATGTTCAGTGATGTTCCTGATGTTCATGGTTGGATGTCATGCCTTCATGAATGTCAAGTAAAGTTGTATTGAGCATGTTTGTGGTCCACAGAGATGATTTCATGATGATATATTAAGATGGGAATTAGAAACATTAAGATGAATGATGATATATTAAGATGGGAATTAGAAGCTATGTTGAGGTTGAGAAGATGTTGCTGATGACCTGTAGCATGTTTTATACTCTTCCTTGATGATCCTAAGAAAGTATGAGTTGCTACATGAAAGTTCTAGCCTCCGGATGTTGGTGAAGATTTCTGTTGTAGGAAGTTGCTTTGAAGACTGGTTAGTAAAATGCTTTGCATTCCTCCGCATTTGAAGATATGGTCATGCGGTTCAGAGGTTAAGTTCAGTATGTTGTAAAGGTGTTAAATCCAAAGTTTCAGATCATTTGCTCCTCCGCAGTGAAAGTTATAAGTAACAGAGTTCTGGTCTATACTCTGGCAGTATAAGGTATTGATGAAGGTTGATTGGAATGCTCCGCATTCCTCCGCAAGTGAAGGTTTTCTCATGCGGTTTTGTGGACATGATTAGGGATGTTCAATGCACACTACATTGTAGTTTCAGGTGTTTTGGAGGTTTGCAAGTTTAGTTTTCAAATGACAAAGGTGATACAGATGGTTCCGGATGCCTAATTGTTCTCAGAATATATGCTGATGATGTGCGCCAACTTGTTGCTGCTTGAAATGGTAAATTGGCTGATGGAAGATGATCCTAATGATCTTGTGATGTTTCCTGTTGCTCCGCAAAGTGTTTTCTGCTCTCTCCGAAACTAGCTAAGGTCCGGAATGATGATGTTGCTGGGTTATGCTCTTGCTTGGCTGACTGAGCAATGTTGATGACATGCGCCACAAAGTTGTTGCTATGCGGAGTTCAAGGAGTGTTTGGAGATGTTGTGTAGGTCCTGCTGACTCATCTAGAAGAAGAACAAGCAATGTTTAATCATTCATGAGTACCGCCAAGATTGCAAAGACTGATGTGCTACAAGCTTCATGTTTTCTTGCTTAAGGGTGACCTAATTCAAATTTGTGAAGTGTGTAGACGTTATTCCTTGAAGGATATTGCTGTGAAGGATGTTTCGGGCTAAGCATGTGTTGGGATCCGCAAGGCGTGTGTCTCTCTTTGGAGTAGCTTGTAGTTCATGATAGGGCTTTCCCTATGCATGTTTCATGTTGTGTGATCTCTGGCCGACTTGTAAATTTTAATATTCTTGTTGTATTGGCCGACTTGTAATGTAATCAATGTAATGTCATGTATATATTATAAACCTAGTTGATCTAGGTGAGGTATGATTGCGAATATGAATGTGTGAAGAGTAGAATATGAATATGATATGCATTATGATGTGCGACTAAAGGAGAAAGAGCAGAAGCAATAAGGTCTATCCAGATTCATCTTGAAGACATTTTTGTGACAGGAGGGAAGTGAAGAGTGTGCCTAATTGATCCAATCATTAGAAGCAAAGTGAAGAAGCAGAATTGCAATCATCAAAGGTGTGAGCTTCAATGTCAATTTTTAGATAGTAGGACTGTCATGCTGTAATCTTTTTTGAGTTCATTCTCAGTTTAGGGAGTAGTTGTTTCCTTGGGTTGTAGCCCTAAAACAAAGTCTGCAGGGAGTTGTAGCTTCCTTGGAAGTGACCCTAAAACAAAGTCTTCAGGGAGTAGTAGCTTCCTTGGGTTGTAGCCCTAAAACAAAATCAATAGGGAGTAGTAGCTTCCTTGGGTTGTAGCTCTAAAACAAAGTTGTAATTTTGAGCTTCATATATTGTGAGTTAATCCTCACCATGGTTTTTTCCTTTTTGGGGTTTTCCACGTATATCTGGTGTTATGTGTTGATGTGCATTGTGTTGATCTTTCATGTTTATGTTGATGCTGTAATGTTTAAGTTTTAATCTGCTCTAAAGGATTTGAAGTTTGTTTAGATACTGATTCACCCCCCCCTCTCAGTATCCTAGTGTGTTCTGTTGTGACCAAATCACAACATCGCCCCATTGAAATAGGGACCCCCCTCATTTTTGAGCTTTTGGCTTGTTTCCTTTGTTTTGGTTGTGGTCTTGTTATTTCAGAATTCTCGCCTATGAATTGTTGAACTTATGCATAATGGACCAAAGTTCCCGCCAAAGTGCATGCCCAGTCCAACGTTGCAATTCGCATTCATGCTATATGGTTTGAAAACTCCGCTTCGAAATACATGTTTATGGTCATTACTTTCAAAATCATGTTTGGTACGTTTAAATATCTGCCTCAAGCGGACTTTTGTAGTTCCATCGCAATGCTTGTCATACATTGGTCAAAATTGTCCGCTTGCTCCATTTGTGCTTGTTATATCACTTTGGCGTTACTTATATTATATGAAGAGCATGCCGAAACTTCTGCCGACGCATATCCTTCCTATGATTTTGCAATTCACAAGCAGGTTTAATACCGCCGCTCAAGCGGACTTTTGGAGGCACTTTGCAAATTAGATTCTTATGCGTGACAAGTAGAAACTCCCGCCTAAGCGTATGCATGAGGATTTTGTAATTCACATATTTCGGTCATACACAGTAGTTTTAAATGTCCGCTCCAAGCACAAACGCATGATCATCTTGCATAATATGCATAGCATCCGAAAATATCCATCCAAGTGGACTTGTGCAATCCCTTTGTAGTTCATATTTTTCAGGTGTCATGCACGGGTATTTGAAAAGTCCGCTCAAAAACTTGTGAATGAAAACAAAGAAAACCCTCGAAAATTACGCCAAAATCCTGAAAAAATCCACCTGGAATCGTGAAAAGCCACCCTAAGAAAATTGCAGTTGACATATGAAAATGTGCTCCAAATGAGTCTAATGCACTTCAAGTATGGAAACCCGTGTAGTGAAATTTACTCTTCATTGCACTTCACACATAGAATGCGCCTTACCTTAGAATTCCTGAACGAACATGTGAAATTTCCACCAAAACTTGTAAAGGATTCCCTCAAACTCATCCTAAAACTCGCGTTAGAATCTAAGAAAAAGCATAAGGAATCTGTGCTCTTTTTTGTGAATGACATGAAAATATACGCCTAAAATTGTGTAAGACTTCATGGAATTTCCGCTGAGATTTCTGAAAGATTTTCTCCTAAATGTGCCCTGCATTGAAAGAGTTCAGGAAATAAAGAAAAAAAAATTTAATTTATGAAAGGTAACATTGAAAATGCGCCAGAAGTTTTGAGGGCAGTCTTGAAAGGTGCATGCACCAAATTTTTGTGAGCAATCCATCAAAATTCCTGACTAAATGTGTGAACGGCCACCTAGAATTCACGCCTTGCATTATGAAAAATCCCACTTGAAGTTGTGTAAGAACACAAGAAATATGCGCTCCAAGAACTGTGAAAGAGAGTATGTAATGTGCGCCTCAAGGAATTTGTGAACGAAACCATGAAAAATGCGAATAGGTTAATAAAATGCGCCCAGGATCATGAATGAGAATAAGGTAATTACGAAATGCAATTAGGTGAATCCGTTTTAACCTTAGTAGGGTCGGCCTTTGAAATGATTAAATAAATTGTTAAATTCTTTAGTAGGGTTGGCCCATTGAAAATGCACATTAAAAAAAAACAACATTGTTAAATCAATGTATGAAGATGACCCTTATAGAAAAAATTCGCTAAGTCATGGCATTTAGGAAGTTTTTCAAGTTATAATTTTCAAAATAAATGTGATTCAATTTAATAAGAAGATACGAATTTTCCTAATGAGGGGAGTTTTGTGAAGAAGTATGGTTTTTTAAAATGTTATTTTATTCACTTCTATAATGAAATAGATTCTTGAATAAGATTTCATATGATAATAGTCATGTTTTATCATTGCATTGCATGTAAGGATTTTGTTCAACATGATTATTCGAAATTTCCTTATTTGTGCAGGAATTCAGGAGTAAGGATGACTTCAGGAAAATGTTCGAAATGATCATGAAGAAGTTCCAAACCCAGAAAAGGAAATTGCTTTCACTGACAAAGAAGACTTCACGAATTTCGGACGGAGACCATGGATGTTCAAGACATAAAGTAATGCAAAGAGGAAGTCCACATCAGGAATTCCAGTTCAAGACAATGGGATACACTTCAGGTTTCGCATCAGGGACAACATGAAGAAGTTCAAATTTCCCAGGTTTCAAGTTTGAAGCAGCCAAGTTCCAGAGGTGAAAATTCGAAGATTCAAAGACTACTCCAAAAGATGACATAATTTGGGAAAGCATTCCGAATAATATGAACACAAAGAAAACCAAACCAGTTTGCTCGATACTGAGGTGGGATGTGCACAGCATTGATCCAATCACAGTCTACCACGTCATCAATCCGCATTCAATGTTCTAAAGATAGTAAATTTTTGTAATAGATTGCCTTGTCAAAATCTGGGCCATCGATTCTCAAATCAATCTTGGCCATTCATGTAATTTTGGAGCCTATATAAGGCCTATTTCTCTCATTTGTAAAAGGGGGATTATTAGAGAGAGATCAAGATAGGAGAGTAGGAGTAGATGCTGTTAGAGTAGGAGTAGATTAGAGGAGGCTTCTTGAAGTCATTGAAGATACATTGTGAAATTGTTGTAATTATACATTTCCAAAATCAATACAAGCTCATTGTTGGTTCTCATGGTGATTTGTGTGGTGATGGAATGTTAGCATGGTTTCAAATTCTCGAATATGATGGAGAAATGTTTCCAAGTAGCTTAGAAATAGATTAGAAGTGCATTGATGTAATGAATATATGTAAAGATATTTGATG
This sequence comes from Cunninghamia lanceolata, assembly GCA_027924645.1. Classification (NCBI taxonomy): domain Eukaryota; kingdom Viridiplantae; phylum Streptophyta; class Pinopsida; order Cupressales; family Cupressaceae; genus Cunninghamia; species Cunninghamia lanceolata. Next base: position 8,218,260 of record BSBN01001256.1, on the reverse strand, counting down.
AATTCTTTTTGGTTCATACTTTTTGTGGATTATCGAAGGTAACCCACTTTGCAAAGTTAGACTGAACCTTCATTCGCTTTAGTTCGGTTGTGGATGCTCGTTCAAGCTGCGTCAGCAGTGGGTGTTTGGATGAAAGTTTACAACATGAAAATCTTTGAGTTCCCTTAGAAGATTTCACCGACTTCGTGTAGTTGTTGGTTCTCATGGCAAAGCGGAGTTTGGTTTTATGAGGAATTTGTCTATCAGAGCATGTTTCATTATACCATTGTCCTTAGATTCGACTCTCTTAACCCTTGTCTTTTGTCTTTTCTTTTCGTAGCCGGTTAGAGTGAGTTCCACTTCATAACAAGGAGAATAAAATATTTGATTGGAATAAGGAGTCAATTCAGCGTAAGTCCCTTTGTGAGTTTTCAGCAAATCACATCAACTACTGAGTCTATCCATTGCAAGTCAAGACCTGACATATCATTGGTGCAGGAGCTCCCAGTTTAGTCATTTTTTGGCTATTTCCTAGTTTGTCTTCATGTTATTTTATTTTCCTCTAAGGCTTTGAAAGCCATTCTCATGTGTTGTAATAAGGACTTAGTTCATTTTGATTGACTAGTCCATTAGAGTTAGTTAAGGCCTATTTTCTAGGTATTCTCCTTTTGAAACTTAGTATTTTTGAAGAAAAGGCAATTTCCAACACTTCACTGCTTTTGATGGGCAGTTGTATGGTTGGAAGAAGAAGAGGAAAGGTCCCAAAAACTTTCTATAAACAATTTATTGTATGAACATGCCGACATAAATGGAAGGAGGAGTTTTTTGATTGAAAAACAGTGATTTCTGCGTTTTTCCTGTAGATAGTCATTCTGTACGGCCTGGTAGGGATTGTTCAAGAAATAAGGCTTGGTAAATGTGTTAGGTTTTCGAAGTAGCTTCCATTTGCATGTAGTTTGAGCCTTTGAAACATCTTGTGGTATTAGTTTCAATTCGTTTTGTGTAAACTGGTTCTAAACCCTCCAAGACTAGGGTTTTGGGCAAAATGTGTCATTCCTCCTCTATCCTCTGAAAGATATCACCCATTTTCAGTGGGATGGAGGAAGTTAGTTTTGGTTTCATGCTTTTTGTTGTTTACAAGGTTATTCTCCTCCCTCCAAGGTGTATGGCATGACTCTAACTAGTCAAAAACAGTGACTAGTTAGCTATGCAAGGCAGAAGACAGTGAGAATACCAGAAACAGTCAAGTGTTTGATTAAATGGAGGTTGATTTCTGTGTCTTAGTGTGAAGACAGACCTGTGCAGGAGTCCAACTGATCCAGGGCAAGGGTCCTTGGTACATTTCCTTCTCCTAACCTCAAAAACTAGGCCTATTTTTCAGGAAAAAGACAGTCTGCTGTCTCTGAACGCAAATGGTACAGTACGAGTCTGCATGCTGATGGAGGAATACATGTTCATAAGGGGTATTTGGTCATGCATTTAGAACTGATGGTCATTTAGGATTCTAAGTAGTTATTGTTGCTTTCATCGTTCTCTTGGGCTACAAGAAATGAGGCATCCTAAAACACTGTTTTAGGACAGTCATGCCACAGTTTGCTGTCCACTGTCCTCCTTGATATAAAATTTGGATTTTGGGTCAGAGACCTTGTTTCCTTCATGTCCTAGACAAGTATATGCTAGTTGTGATTTAAAGATCCTGATTGGTAGAGTAGATTGGTAGTAGGTTGTGAGTTCTTGAAGGTAGATTGTGCATATAGGTTGGGTTGAGCAGTGACTCCCCAAGTGAGAGTTGAGTGGCCTGTGTGGTGGACACTAGGATGTGGTCCTAGGCTAGGTCAATCTCCTGAGTAGCCTTGTGTAGGCTGATATCACATCACCTTTATAACACTTTAGAAGGAAGCTTTGACATCCAAGTTCATTGTGTGAACTTTATCCACTACTACCTATTATCTCTGCATCAATCATGAACCTTGGAGTTGTCTCATTGGATCACATTGTTTAGCCTTTGAGAGACTTTGTTCAAGAGAGGATAGAATACTTGGTATTTTATTCTGAGTTTGTATGTGCATAAAAACACATCAACATGTTCAACATGGTGCTGCAGGCCTAGAGAATTTGGGGGCATGAGTCTGAAAAATTTATATGCTCAAGGTGTTTCTTTGGCTGTAAAATGGGTTTTGAGGGCCTTAGATGGTTGTGAGCCTTGGAAAGTGCTGGTTAGGCATAATATTTGTAATGGTTTTCATAAATCTAGACCTGATTGGATGGGTATTAGATTGGTTGATCTATGTTTCGGAATTGGGAATTGTAAATGCTTTACTAGTGGTTCCTTGATCTTTAAGTCAATTTGGAAGGCTTGGGAATAGGTTAAAGGGTATGTGGGAATCAATTTGGGTCTTTTATGTCTTTTTAGATCTATTTGGTGGTTTGTGAAAGTTAATGGGAATATCTTGGCTTTGCAAAAAGGTTGCTCTGCACTTAAATGGTTTAATAGGGGTATCAAAAACCTTTGGGATTAATGATCTAGGGGTTATCTCCTAGGATGCTATTAATGCATATGATATTCTTATTTCTCAGAAGATAACTTATTCTCTTATTGTTGCTGCTATTGGTAATAACTATCTAGTACTTGAAAGGAACTATGATACAAGTTTCTGGCTTAATTTCTCTTGGGTTTGTGGGAATAAATTGATTGAGATCTCTACAAAAAATGTTTATAATATGTTAATAAAAGTGGATAATTTTCATATTCATTTTAATACCCTATGGGGGGTCAATGATTTGGAGACATCATGGTCTACTAGGCTCAGCAACATTTGGTCTAGAACGATTGAACCCAAGAAATGTTTCTTTAGATGGTTTTTGTTGAATAAAAAGTTGCTGTTGGGGGACACTTTTTCTGTTGACCATAGTTTATGCTTATCTTGTGGGAGCTAAGAATTTCTTGAACTTCTATTTTTTTATTGTTCTTTTCCTAAATTGGTATGGAACTCTTTCTTGCCTGTTTGGTCTGTATGGGCAGGGATTAAGCTCATTAGTTGGTTTGATATTCTATTTGGTTGTATAGATGATGCTAAATTTTCTTCTAAAATCATTGATAAGGTCTGGTTGGTCCTGTCCATAGAAGTTTTATGGTATTTGTGTTTGCAGGAGTGTTTTTGGCTTCTACAAAGAAGTCATTGTTGCATTTATTTTAGAAGATTGTTGAAGATCATTTAGAAGGAAAGTAGGTAGCAGGTTCTAGTAGGGGTAGCAGTAGCTCTGGCAGTGCTAAAGGTGGTGATTCCATTGATGTTGGTAGTAGGTCCTCAAAGGAGCTTGATGTCTCCAAGTTCAGTGCTTTTAATGACTGTCCTATTTCATCTTTCCTAGAATGGTGGCTTATAAAGTGCATGAAATATACTATTTAGGCTTTTGCTAAGAAGATTGTAGATATTATGGATAAAGAAGAGAAGTCTAAGAGTGAGAAAAAGAATGATTCATAACTTTATCCCTTGGTTCTCCTTCTATTCTAAACTGGTGGGATTTGGTCTATGATGGTTGATACTTGATTGTATTTGAAATGCTGTTTTGTATATGGGTTATTCATACTGATATTGTAGTTGTTCTATAATATGGCTGCCACTTGGCTATGGCAGACCTATGAGATGTAATGGTGGTTAGGCATATGGGATTGATCAGTTTTTGGGATGGTGGTTGTTGATCCTTTTGGACTGTAGTAGCGGTTTATTCTATGGGTTGTGATTCTGCTCCTATTTGTTATGTTTTGTAAGACTTGATTCTCTTTGAGCTATATGTGTACACTTATTCAATATAAAAAAGTGTATGAACAACACAAAGTACTGACAAACATAACTAATATGCTGATTTGAAGAGAAGGGAAGTGGAGTTTCATGTAAGCGACTTGGTTCTTGCCCATTTGCAAAAGGAAAGGTTTTGGAAAGGGACTTACAATAAGCTCAAATGGAAGAAAATATGACCATGCATGATGTTAAGGTGGTTTCTGGTTAATGCTATGAGATAGAGTGTCAGATAGAATAGACATTTCTCTTATCTTCAATGTTGCAGACTTGTACCCTTACCATGAAGGACAACCTAGTGAAGATGATGCTGGTTTAAAGTTGCAAATTTTGGATTGGAGACAATAGCTTCTTGAAAAGGAAAGGCAAGAGATTAAAGCAATCATCAACTCCAAAATCATCAAGTGAACAAAAGGCAAAGAGTAGAATGAATATTTGGAAAAATGGAAGAACAAGACTGCTGAAGACGCTACTTGGACAAGTCCATTCAAGATTGGTCATTGTATCCAGTCATTGGAAGAACTCAAGTTTCATGGGCAAGAGTTCATCTTTTTCTTTGTCTACACAAGGTGTCTAATTGAGGAGCACCTAAAAAATTGGAGCATTCAAAATCTACCAAAAAAAGTTATCACAAAATTTCAAATCTGTCAAACACTTGGCATCTCTCTCACATGGTTTGAGCAATTCAAGAGGAACCTGTCACGTCTGAAGACACATGGAAGATGGGTTTTCAGTGAATATGGTGAATGTACCCTTAGATTTGGGTAACCAACATTCTATTTGCATGAATTTGTCCTTGATAGACTGCAACAACTCCATGAGGATAGAGTTGCTGGAAAAATTGGAGGAAAATAGTCTTACAAACAAAAAGATGAAATTCTTTGTTGGAATTGTGGAAGAATGGGTGAAGGATCCAAAGGAATTTGTTGCAAAAATCAATTGTTGAAATCTAAGACCATTTCACAAAGCCGAGGCATTTTGGGGACTGTTTGGTGAAGGGATGAGCTTGTTGCAGCAATTGGGAATGCCTCTAACTGAACCAAAGATAGATTCTCAATGGGTTTTCCATCTAGAATGTGAATCCATCAATAGAATTCAGATCCATATCAGATTTGCAGGTTTTCTAAGCCATTTTAACCTCTTTTGGGCATTTTTGGGTATTGTGGCTGCTCACAAACTGTTTGGAATATGGGAAAATCAATTGTAGATTTGAACTGGGTTTTTTCAGTTGACGAGGAATCATCCTTCACAGAACTGTCATCAATGGTAAATTTCTGTTTTTGTGGCTTTGAATATCAGCCCCAATATTTGACAAAATGTATAGCTATATAAAAAGTGCGGATTACTGATTTTCTGAATGTGCTGGAGTGAAATTTGATAAATTGAGTCTTCTAGTGCTTCTACTTTCTGATTCATATAAAATTTGAGTAGTCATATGCTGTATCTAGTTTTGAAGCTAAAGTGTGATATTCCTATTAAAAGTTGCCTTTAAGAGACAGAAAATGTGTTTTTTTATCAGAATTGATATCTGAAGATGGTTAGTAAAACTTAAACAAAAGCCTTTCCAAACCACAAACATGAGTTTAGTAATGTTTTTGGGGTCTGTTCATGTTTTGGCTGCAAGGTTAGGTAGTTTTATAAAACCCCCTTACCTTGACTGCATCAATTATTAACTATGGAAGTAGCTGCTCAACCATTATTCATTTGGAGACAACTCCTTTTGCAAGGTCAAAAACTTGTATTGCTAGTAAATTGCTCTTTGGGTAAATCTTCCTGATTTGTACATTAGGAGTTAAACAAGTAAACATGGCAAATGACCATATTGGATTTTAACAGAAGAAATAATTTACAAGGGGTATTAGAACAATATTTTGTATATGAACATGAGGCACACTCAAATACATTAATAACAATACCATCCATATGCAAAGTCATTGTTTATATGGCTTATCCACAGTTGATGGTCATATGAAATTTACGATTGTCTTTTCAATAGTTGGTCGACTGCATGATAAACTTATTGACCTGAATGCAAATTATGTTTAATGCTTGATCTGCATATGAATATGAATAACAAAGAGACAACAATATGAGAAAAGACTATTAGGGTAGCGATAAAGAAAAATATCTACAAGATAAAGCTGCAAACAAATAATAGAACCTCTGAAGGCAACTATACTTAAGTCATGTCATCAGTTTAATAAAGATACAGATACCTAATGATCATTCCATCCAGAAATTGCAATGGACTCTCAGGATGATCAGCACATAATTGGGCTTGAGAAAGTTCTTTGCTTTCACAATGTTTGTGTTCTCTTTTTCTGCCTTTTCCTTAGCTAGTTTCTTTTCCAAGTTGGAAACTATCCCTGCAATTGGCAATTAATGATTGTGCATCTAAGTACTTTTTAGGCACATAAGGAGTTGCTGCATTATATAATCTTCTGGTTCACCATGTTGATTGTCCCTTATTTTAGAGGATTGTAGGGGTTCATGATTCTTCTGCAAGGATTCTCACATTGTTTAAATCTCCATATAGAGGTTCTCCTGCCCCTCCTTTTTACCAGCATTATCAATCGCATCTAGGCTCCCTGCAAGGACAGTGGGAACAATTGTCTTTCCTTAATACTTGGTTGGCTTCAAACAATTGAATATTGCCTCCTGCTTAGTGTGATTAAGGTAAAATATTTTAATCTTGACCTCTAACATATGTTAACTTTTCATAAAATCTTCCTCACTAACTTATTGCTGTCATTTGTTTACCCAATTTGATTGCTTACTGGACATAATTTGCTCGATGTGCTGGTCCTGGAAAGTTAAATGGCGGGATATAACAGAGCCATAGCTTTAAAGGACTTATTCAAGATGGCCTGAAAGTAGGAGATGGACCTGTCATGTCATCTCCTCTTCTCACAAATAAGGGAAATTTTTTTATTTTATAATAAGGCTGTCTACATGAGACATTTTTTGGCCAATGTAATATTTTCTTTATAAAAAAAAATACTTTTTAGACTAGGAAAAGCAAAAATAAAATTTAATTAAGGACTTAAGGGTGACGTCTGTAAAGGAAAGGCTTGAGCTTAAGGCAAATCATCAATGATGTCATTATCTTCGAACAAGTTTTCAATTTGAGCTCTCAAGGACGAAATCCTTTGGTGGCGTGATCTAAAGGACGAAAACCCTCTAGAATTGCTGAGTGCATTGAGGACAAAAACCTTCAATCTTGTTCAATCTGTTGGATGCAATCCTCATAAGGCGACTTGAAAAAATTGCAATTATCTATTGCTGTGCCAAAGTTGGGCAAATTAATTGTTGGCTGTGATTTGAATATCATTATCAAGTTACTGCACCTTGTCATAACTGGGTGTGGGGCCTGCCGTGAGCTGTGTAAAGTGAGTATTATTTCCAGCTTTATTTAGTATTTCATTTTTCAGCTACTAGTTAAATCTGCTGGGTTACTTTTAGAATAGGGTTTTCTACTTTGTAGACCAGGATTTCATAAATAAGAAAAATAAAAAAAATTAGATAACTGTCTAACCTAGGATATTATTCAACACTACTTTCCAGCATTTGTTTTATTTCAGTATTTATTTCAAAAAAATACAATTTTTTTTATATATACACAAAATATCCCAAAAGGGGACTTTACAATGGTATCAAAGCACATATCTTGTCAACCTGTAGGGAAACTAACATTTTATGCAGATCTCACCACATGCAAGGTAGTGAAAGAGAGATTTGATATTACCGCAGAGAAAGAAGAAGGGCTTAATCATCTTAAAGAGAAGAGACCATGGGGGACAGATCAGAATGGTGAAATAATAAATATACACAATATTGGAAACTATCAGCAGAGGTCAGAAAAATATAGAGATCTTTAGAAAGATCCATGGTAGGTATAGCACAGGCATTACGGGATCTAAATCAAGGCAAACAATGGTGAGGGAAGTTCTTCAGCCAATAATGGGGTTTCTATCAACCCTCCTTCCACTACTTTCCGAGAAAAATTCTTGCAAAGAAAAGAGGAACAGCCAGAGGAAGAAGAACCATTTCAACATCAGAGACTCAATATGGACATATACTACGAGGAATATGCAGAGTTAAGTCAGGCAACTCGCAATGAACTATCATTTAGAGAGTATTATGATCTTAAGATGAAGTATGATCCTAGGAAAGAAAGAAGGAATCAACAAGAGCAGCCATGAAAGGACATTCAATACCATTGCGCAAGATCACCATTCCTACTTTTGATGGATTCAACAAATGCTCAGCTAGATCTTGGTTGCAGAAACTGGATACCTATTTTTCATTGAATCCGATGTATGAAGAAGAGGCAATTAAGTTTGCTACACTCCACTTGAATGGTGTGGCACATGATTGGTGGCATCATAGTATGATTGATTACTCGAGGGAATAATTCCATTATCACATTAGTAGAATTCAGCCAAAGACTAAGTGAGAGGTTTGACATAACAGATCCAAAGGTTCACTTTAGGGAATTGGCACAACTTAAGCAACATGGAACAGTGGATAACTATGTAGCAGAATTCCAAAGGCTTTCAATGATGGTTTCTGATGTGTCGGAAAGGAGACTCATAGTACTCTTCATGGAAAGGTTGGTTGAACCACTCAAGGGACTGGTTAAGGCATTTGAACCAAGATCTCTACAAGAAGCTATCAAGTGGGCTTTGAATTTGGAAACTTCGGTCTCTAAGAACAACTTTCTCAACAAGGCACCAATTGTTGGACCTCAAAAGAAAACCGTTTTGAAGAGAATCCCCCCTCAAAGGAACACAACAAAAGGAAGCAACAAAGAAGAGGAATCTAGGAATGAACTTAGAAGGAAGAAATTGTGTTTCTCTTGCAAGGAGCCATGGGAACCAAGACATGATGCCTTGGTAGGGGTCAAGTACATTACATAGAGATCATGTCTGATGAGGAAATCAAGGACATCGAACCAGAGGATAAGGAGGAACTTGAGGAAAAGAGTAGGGGAGAAGCTTCAGGAGGTATTTAGCTACCCTTTTGGGGAATCCTAAGTACCATCCTTTCAGAGTTCAGGGAGTTTTACATGGACATAAGATTACAATGTTAATCGATAGTGGAGCTACACACAATTTCATAGATGAGCGTTTGGTATCTAGAAGAGTTTTGGGAACATAAGACTTCGAAGGATTTAATGTTGTAGTGGTAGATGGATTCACCATTCCTTGCAACAAGAGGATGCAAGGACTCGACATCACCTTGGGAAGGCACTCGATTTGCGATGACTTTTATGTGGTTGTCCTTGGAGATACCGACATGGTATTAGAGGTGCAGTGGTTACATTCCCTTGGAGAATTCACATAGAACTATCAGATGATGGAACTAAAATTCAAATCAAATGGTAAGGAAGTGGTTCTATGAGGACTTTCAAATGGAGCTCTGAGAGTTGTCTTAGTAAAGAGGATGGAAAGGTCATTTCGTCAAGGGCAAGTAGCATGGGCAGCACAATTTTTGATAACACTAAATCTCCTATGGGTAAAAAATCTCATCATGTTAATGGTCAGTCTATCTTAGATCAGCATAGTGCAATTTTCGGTGATGTACCCCCAAGAGTGCCTCCAGATAGAGGGTTTCAACACATAATAGAGATTGAGGAAGGGTCCAAACCTATAATTACTACATTCTATCGCTATCCCTGAAGGCACAAGGAAGAGATTGAGAAAGCAATCAAGGAACTTTTGGATATGGGGCACATCAGGCCAAGCTCTAGAACTTTTTCTCTATCGGTAGTTTTGGTTAAGAAAAAGGAAGGTACTATGAGGATGTGCATTGATTATAGGGCTCTCAACAATAAAAAAATTAAGAACATGTCCCCAATTCCTAGGATTGATGAATTGTTTGATGAGCTTCATGATGTGGTTTACTTTTCTAAGATTGACCTTCGTTCAAGGTATCATCAAATTAAGGTAAGAGAGGAGGATGTGCACAAAACAACTTTTAGATTTCATTATGGGTTCTTAGTCATGCCTTTTGGTTTAACAAATGTGCCAGCCACTTTCCAATCATGTATGAACCAAGTTTTCATCAAGCAATTAAGGAAATTTGTGCTTGTTAGGCGTACTTTACGTAGTTTAGTACTTTTGGCAAAATATGTTTTGTTAGTGGTTTCGGGAAGTATGTTTATGTTTTTAGTTTCGGCGAGCAGTTACTCCCGATCGGTATGTTGGTTGGGGACGGTTGGCAACCGTCGGACAAACTATATATGCACTTGTCACGCCATTGTATGGGCATAGAGTTTTTGGATTGTGATTGTACTTGTTAGTTTAAGTTAATATATGCAGTTGATATTTTGAGTACCAATTCTGTTTGTTATTCTCGTACAATGTAATTTACTTCCGTACACTGTGATAGTGCAAGTATCTTTCCTGTTTACTTTGTATGGAAACAATTAGACTCCTTAGGCAGTAAACATTTTGGCGCCATTGCCTAAGCGAATCCGGTGAACATCCAGACGGAGGAATGGCAGCATAATGGGGCAACCGGTCGATACCGGCGAGGAAGTACAAGATAGAAGGCACGTAGAAGAGATAGTACGTGAAATTCAAGAAGAACGCCAAGGAAGCGACAGAGAAGAAAATGAACCAAGAAGTCGGGAAGATGAAGTAACTCAGGAATTGGTCAAATTGTGGTTATTATCAGTCGGACAATACGTGCGAGACGAATCCATCCGGAGAGAGGTTCTAGAGGAGATTATTTCAGAAAACCTGCATGTCAATAGCGAGGTGGACAACCTTCTGAACCGCATTCCTCGACTTCTGGCAAGGAACCTAATAACCTTTCAAGACCTTCGAGAAGAAAGAGAAAGGGAAGTACGACGGCAACAAATACTCAGGAGGTATGAAGAATGTCTGAAACAAACGGAGGAGGAATGTGACGCCGATCGCCGCCGCACGCCGTCCAACTGAGAAGGGTAAGCATAATTAATGCCCATACAACTTAATAAGGATAAGAATAAATTACCAGTGGGGCAAGCAACACCAGAAGAAATAGTGAGAAGATCATTAAGACTAAAAGAACAAGAAGAATGCAGAAAAAGATTAAAACAGATTTTTGAAAAAGAAAATGAACGACATGAAGAAGTAGATCAAGGGGTTGATGAACATAATTTTAGAACACCAATAACAAATAGAGGAAAAGAAAATGAGAAGAATCTAACAGAAGAACTAGAGGATAGTATACGTCGGATTGTGGCATTGTCCATTTTAGACAAAAGGCCGAGGAACAGAGGACCTGAGCCCGAGACCCCTACACAGAGGGAGAACCAAGGAGAGCCAGAGGTAACTTGAAGTGTAGAGGACGCCAAAACTGGAAGTGGGAAGGAACCGTACGTGGCCGGCAGTGTCGGGAAGACACCAGAACGACACGGTAGAACCAGTCCAATCGGGTCAAAGACACAGAGAGGGTACCTCGGGAAAAAGATGGTGACCCCACCGGCGAGTGAAAGGCAGAAGTTGCCGAAATTCATGGGGAATGGGTCAAAGGATCTTGTCCGGCACTGTAAAACTTGTGAAACCATATGGATGGCAAACAGACAAGAGGACGAAGACTACTGGGTAAAAGCGTTCCCAGCGACGCTAAGAGGTATTGCCATTGACTAGTATACAGACCTAGGGGCAGCACAGAAAACCTCATGGGATGAACTGAGAAAAGCCTTCGAGAACGAATTTAAACTCCTAAGAGACGACAATGAGATTGTAGCAGAAATCTACAATACCAAACAAGGAAAGAATGAAAATGTAAGGGCATATAATAGAAGGCTCAAAGAATTACTCGGGAAACTGGAAACTCAGCCAGCCAATGGACTGAAAAAAGATGGTTCATTGAAGGGCTAGTCTCGTCATTGAGGAAAAAGATGAAAGTGGTACCCCAATCGTTGTACGCTGAAGCGTACAATCGGGCGATGGACATAGAAAGTGAGAACAAAACATCATCCCGAAGTAAGAGAAGAATTGAAGATGATGACAGTACGGGGGACGACAATAATGAAAACGAGTCAAAAACCACTCAGGCACTGAGAAGAGACATGGTCCGCATGATGAAAGAACTGAAAACTGATAAAGAGATAACCAAAGAAGGCCGGGAATTATGGTGCACTGAGTGCAATGGGGAAGGTCACGTAAAAGCAAACTACCCGAGAAAGTTATTTTGTGACATCTATCAGGTAATGGGACATTCAATCAAGGAATACCCATTTAACTTGAAAGCAAGAAGTACCCAAGTGTTCTTCACACAGGGAGAATCATCAACTCTGCCGACCACACCGCTGAAGCCTCAAAATAGTCCGAATGCATCCCTCAAAGGATACAGGAATAACAGAAGGTTTAACAATAACAGCCATAGAAACAGATTGCAGTACGATAGCAAAGGGCGACCGATGATACAGTGCCGGCAATGCAACGAGTGGGGACACTTTGCAAGAGAATGCCTGAACAACAATCAGAACACAATAAATGCATTATGCAAGTGGTGTGGGCCTGGTGATCACGAAGAAAAAGACTGTCTGAAGCAGAAAGGGGTGAACCTTATCAATCTCAAGGAAAATGATGAAGAAATCCTTGCTATCACCCGAGCACAGTGGAAAAAGGCCACTTATCCAGATCCCCGTACGAAAAAAGAAAGACTCCGAGAGGCACGAGAGGAAGTGGAAGTTGCCATGAAAACCGAATGGAGGAACTCAGACAAAAAGGCAATACGATCGGAATTGGACAAGAACATAACAAGTCAAGTACTGCAAGCTACCGTACCAATTAAATTGGCAGACCTCCTCCAAAGCTTGCCTCAGTTAAAAGTAGCAATATCCAAGGTAATGGAGGACAACTGGCACGAAGGCCAAACCCACACAACAGAAGATGTTATAGTAGAACCACCGCCAACGGGAGAACAAGTACTCGACTCGAGGTTGCTGGCGATTGATACTGGAAAGAAACCGGCCGTAGTACACATGGAAATCCTTGGACGAATTTAACAAATACTATAGTCGACGGTGGATTCGGAGTAAATGTACTACCAGAAGAAACCTGGAAGAGCCTCAGGAAGCCTACTCTATGGCCACAAAACTTCCAGTTAGTGGGAGTCGACCAGCATGGGATCAAGGCACTGGGAGTGCTAATGGCTCAAAAGGTAAGAATCGGTACCCAGCAATTCTTGTTAAATTTTGTAGTTATAACAGCACAGAATGCATCATACGATGCATTACTCGGCCGAGGATGGCTAATAGCCACCAAGGCCAACCACAACTGGAAGAAAAACACTCTGTCCATAGAAAATGGACATAAGAAGTTTGTCATTGACTTGAGGACACAAACCGTCAGTGAAGAGTTGGCGTCAGATTCTGACTCGGATGGAGGGGACTTGACAGAAAGTGGGAAAGGGCCGATGGAGCCCGATGATGAAGGGGTACTGAAATTATAGGAATGCTAAGAAGACGAGACAAATTCATTCAGTGGGCTATTCCATTGGCAGATGGAAGACTACGAGTTTTTTCTGCCACAATGCAACATGATTTCAATAAAAGAAATCAGTGAAAGCTCGGGAATGACGAGTGAACAGAAAGACAACGGTGAAGCATTGGAATGGACAAGTGATCAGGGGAAGGAACTGGCCCACATGTTCCCAGCTGCATATGGGGAATATAAGGAAGGGAATGCAGAAGTAGACAGCACACCGGCACATCAGTTTGAACTGGAAAAGAAGATTATGTACGAAGAGCCAGTAACAAAGAGAATTAATCTCGGCGAGGAAAGCAACCCAAAGATAATTCTGGCTGGCGACGACTGGAATCCAGTACTCAAGGCAGTAGCGTTCAGAATCTTTCTAGAGTACAAAGATGTGTTTGCCTGGACCTACAAGGACCTGAAGGGGATACCACCAGAACTATGCGTTCACAGAATTCCACTCATACCAGGAGCACGCCCAGTAGGAAAAAGGCCATATCACATGAATAAGAACTACGCGGCAAAAGTGCAGGAGGAAATTGAAAAAATGCTTGAGGCAGGAATAATATTTGAGGTAGAAACGAGTGAGTGGGTGTCACCGATTGTAATATCACTTAAGAAGGAAGGGGGACAAATCAGGATTTGCATGGATTTTAGATGTCTCAATGCAGTAACAATCAAAGATCCCTTCCCCATCCCATTCACAGACTCCATTTTGGAAGAAGTGGCCGGTCACGAAATATATTCCTTTATGGATGGATTTTCGGGGTATAACCAGATCAGCATCGCCGAGGAAGACAAACTGAAGACAACATTTGTGATTGAAAACGGGGTATATGCATACAACCGGATGTCGTTCGGTCTGTGCAATGCACCAGCCACCTTTCAAAGGATTATCCTACACATATTTGACAAAATGTCGGTGGGAAACTTCAAGGCATTCCTCGATGACTGGTCAATTTATAGCGACCAGCAGACACACCTCAAAGCCCTCACTGAGTGCATGGAGCATTGCAGGGCCACACGGTTGGCCTTAAACCCGAAGAAGTGCCGGTTCATGGTGTCACAAGGGAAACTTCTTGGCCATATTGTATGCCAAGCAGGACTAAAAGCAGACCCGGACAAGATTCGGGTAATTGTAGAAATGGAGGCTCCAGGAGATGTCACCGGAGTAAAGTCTTTTCTCGGCCATATCGGTTACTATCGGAGATTTATCAAAAATTTTGCTCAGGTATCGCACCCATTGGACATGTTGACAAGGAAAGGGGTGCAGTTTGTATGCTTGGAGGAACAACAGAAAGCATTTGAAGAACTAAAAACAAGACTCATCAGTGCACCTATCCTAGCCTATCCAAATTGGGACAAGGAATTCCACGTGCACGTGGATACATCAAACTTTGCAATTGGTGCCACTCTTGCACAGGTAGGATCTCATGGTTTGGATCATCCAGTGTACTTTGCCAGTCGGTTGCTCTCCAAAGCGGAACGGAATTACAGTACTACGGAAAGGGAGGCTTTGGGAATGGTCTACTCCGTACAGAAATTTAGGCATTATCTCTTGGCAACACCATTCACTTTTTATGTGGATCATCAAGCTCTAATGTACCTGGTCAACAAACCGATTATTCAAGGCAGAATCAGTAGATGGTTGTTACTTCTGCAAGAATTTACTTTCACCATTATTGTACAGCCAGGAAAAAGCCATGTAATTGCCGACCAGCTCTCAAGGATCAAATCAGGAGAACCAGGAGATGGGGTCAATGAAGACTTCCCGGATGCCCACCTATTTCAAATAGCTGCCCTTCCGCCATGGTACAAGAAAATTGGTGAGTACTTGTCCACTTCAACGTTTCCGCCAGAAATGTCTACAAGTGAACGATGGAAGATTGCACTGAAGAGTAAGACATTTCAATTGATAAACGGGCTACTCTACAAAATGGGGCCTGATCAAATTCTCCGAAGGTGTGTGATGGAAGAAGAGATAAGGGATGTATTGGCAGAAGCCCATGAGGGACTGGCAGGGGGACATATGGATCCCGACACCACGGCACGAAAAGTTCTACTCGCCGGTCTATGGTGGCCGACGTTACACACAGATGCTCGAGAGTGGGTAATTCAATGTGACACTTGTCAGAGGGTAGGGAAACCGCTAAAGAGGGATTATATGCCACTATGGCCATCACAACCTCAAGAGCTTTTCAAGAGATGGGGGCTGGATTTTGTAGGACCACTGAAGGTTAGCCAACTACATCGATGTTAGTACATAATAGTGGCTACGGAATATTTGATGAAGTGGGCAGAAGCGAAGGCACTGGAAGATAACACTGCATTAAGTACGGCAAAGTTCATATACGAGTAGATCGTGACGAGGTATGGGATTCCAATTCAATTGACGAGTGACTGTGGGGGACATTTCGTCAACCACGTCATCCGACTTATGACTACGGAGTTCAAAATCCTGCACACCCTATCAAGTCCATACTATCCAAGGGCGAATGGGCAGGCAGAGTCAACAAACAAGGTGCTCATTTCGGTAATCCACAAGTCATGCGGTATCGAAGGATCGGACTGGGAAGAGAGGTTACCAGCAGTGTTATGGGCTTACCGAACCACTTATAAGGTAACGACTGGACACACTCCTTTCCAGTTGATGTATGGGCAAGAAGCGGTAGTACCAGCAGAATACTTGGTTCCAAGTCTGAGAATTGCAGTGGAAAACAAACTGGGAGATACGGAGAGTCTGGAAGAAAGACTATTCCAGTTGAATAAATTGGACGAGAAAAGAATTCTGGCTCAATGGTCGACAGAAATTATGCAAGAACGCCAGAAGTATTGGCACGACAAACACCTACGGAGAATGGAATTCCAGCCGGGGCAGTTAGTCCTCAAATATAACGGCCGTAACGAAATCAAACCTGGGAAGTTCAAAGTTCGGTGGTTAGGACTGTTCAGAATACAGGAATTGATGGACAATGGGGCTATAAAGCTAGACAATCTCGATGGAAGCCCAGTCAGAGAAGCAGTGAACGGGTCGAAACTGAAAATTTACAAGGAGAGAAGAGGAGAAACAATACAAATCAATATGCTCGGATTCGCAATAACAAACAGAATTGGTACTCAAAATATCAACTGCATATATTAACTTAAACCAGCAAGTACAATCACAATCCAAAAACTCTATGCCCATACAATGGCGTGACAAGTGCATATATAGTTTGTCCGACGGTTGCCAACCGTCGCCAACCAACGTACCGATCGGGAGTAACTACTCGCCGAAACTAAAAACATAAACATACTTCCCAAAACCACTAACAAAACATTTGATGATATTCTTATTTATAGTAAGACATGGGAAGATCACTTGAGACATATCAATGAAGTGTTAGGCATTCTTGAGCAACAATCTCTCTTTGCTAAAGCATCGAAATGTGAGTTTGGAACAAATGAGATTTTATACTTGGGACATATAATCAGCTCTAAGGGTGTGCAAGTGGATCAATAGAAAATTCAGGCAATTCTTGATTGGTCCTTTTTGAAGACATTAACATAGTTAAGAGGTTTCTTTGGCCTTTGTAGTTATTATAGAAGGTTTGTTAAGGGCTTTTCAAAGTTGGTAGTGCCTTTAATGGATTTAACCAAGACAGATTTCTCATGGTCAGATTTAGCACAACAAACTTTTGATAAGCTCAAGGAGGTAATGAGTTCATGTCTAATTTTGGCTATTCTTGATTTCACTTCCTTTTGTTTTAGAATGTGATGCTTTAGGTGACGGGATCGGGAGTAGTCCTAATACAAAAGGGACACACTATAACATTCAAGAGTCGAAAGCTAAAGGAGGAGGAAAAGGATTCTCGATCCATGATAAGGAGATGTTGGACATCATGCATGCCTTGGAAAAAGTCAAGCAATATCTTGTGTGTGGCAGGTTTGTGGTCAAGACCGATCACAATAGCTTGAAGCACTTCCTTAATCAACAAGACTTAAATGATAGGCAACAAAAGTGGGTAAGCAAGCTTCAAGCTTATGATTTTAATATAGAATATGTCAAGGGTAAGAATAATGTTGTAGTTGATGCACTTTCCTGGAAGCCTACTTTATGTTTGCTTTCCATTATGTCTGTTGATTGGAAGGCTAGTATTATGGCTGAATATGTTAAGGATGTTTTTGCTACTAACCTCCTTGATGGAATAGTTAAATATGATAGATATGTAATAAAAGAACGTCTTATTCTTTACAAGGATAGGATTTTCTTGACACCAACATCTAGAATGAAAGAAAAGATTTTGAGAGCATTCCTTGAGGCACCACTCGCAAGACATTCCAGTTATTGCAAGACTTACTAACAGATCGAAGAGAGGTTCTCTTGGAAGGGACTAAAAGATGACATTCTCAAGCACATTAGAGAATGCATCATTTGCCAACAAAATAAAGTAGACCGGCATGTTTGTTGCAGCCTTTGCCTATCCCTAGTAAAAAATGGGAAAGCATATCCATGGATTTCATCACCGATCTACCAAGGTACAAGGTAAAGATTTCTTTGCTATTTCTTTTGATTTCAAGGTGCCTCAAGTGGCTAACTTATTTTTCAAAGAAGTGTTTAGATTACATGGTTTGCCTAAGAACATTGTGAGTGACAGGGAGAGTAAATTCCTTAGTGCTTTTTGGTAGGAATTATTTCAATTGATAGGTACAAAACTTACCCTGAACACAAGATACCACCCTCAAACTGATGGACAGATAGAAATTGTGAACAAATGGGTTAAAGGTTAATTAAAGAACTACACTTCAAATCAAAAAATAACATGGGTCAAATGTTGCTATAACACTTCCTACCATATGTCCACAGGTATGTCTCCATTTATGGCACTTTATGGATATGATGCTCTCACATTTGTTGATTTGGTGTTTGTATATAGTAGAGTACCGACCACTTGGTCACGCATAGCCAAGACATATTCAAGTCACCCAAGGATCATCTTCAACAAGCACAGAACAGGCAGAAACTTTACGCCGATCAGGACCGCACGAAGAGGACATTTGAGGTGGGAGATTGGGTGTTCCTAAGGTTGCATCCTTACAAATAGTCTTCCATCAAGAAAAGGGGATTTGAAAAGCTCAACCCCAAGTTCTATAGGCCTTACAAGATATTGAGGAGAGTGGGCGAGGTCCCCTATGAGTTGAAGTTGCTTGAGCATAGCAGGATCCTTAATGTCTTCCATGTTTCATGCCTCAAGAGGGTACTTGGACAGCACATCACTCCTTTGACAGAGTTGCCTCCCATGGATGATGAGGGGAAGCTCATCTTGATATCGGAACCCATCATTGACATCAAAGAGAAGAGGTTGATAAACAAGAACATTACTAAATACTTTTTGCATTGGAAGAATCTTCCTGTGGAAGATGCCACATGGGAAGGTGCAAAAATTCTTGAGCATCCAGGGTTGCAATTGCTTGAGGACAAGCAATTTTGGGAAGGGTGGACTGTCATGTCCCCTTTTCACAAATAAGAGAAATATTTTTATTTTATAATAACGATGTCTACATGAGACATTTTTGGCCAATGTAATATTTTAAAAAAAAAAGATGATACTTTTTAGACTAGGAAAAGTAAAAATAAAATTTAATTAAGGGCCCGAGGGTGGCGCCTATAAAGGAAAGGTTTGAGCTTAAGGCAAATAATCAATGATGTCATTATCTTTCAACGAGTTTTCAATCTGAGCTCTCAAGGATGAAATCCCTTGGTGGCCTGATCTAGAGGATGAAAACCCTCAATCTTGTTCAATCTGCTAGATGCAATCCTCATAAGTTGACTTGAGCAAAATCTACTGCTGCACCAAAGTTGGGTGAATTAATTGTTGGCTGTAATCTGAATATCATTATCAAGTTATCATGCCTTGTCATAACTAGGTGTGGGGCCTACCGTGAGCTGTGTAAAGTAAGTATTATTTCCATCTTTATTTAGTATTTCATTTTTCAGCTATTAGTTAAATCTACAGGTCACTTTTAGGATAGGGTTTCCTACTTTGTAGACTAGTATTTCATAAATAAGAAAATACAAAAAAATTAGATAGCTGTCTAACCTAGGATTTAATTCAACACTACTTTCCAGCATCTGTTTTATTTCAGTATTTATTTCAGGAAAATACAAAAAAAAATTATATACACACAAAATATCCCAGAAGGGGACTTTACATGTCACCTGAACTATGGATGCTGAAGGGGAAGCTATAAAGGATTAACTCAACATATGTATTTTTCTCACTTGTCTTTGAGGGATTAACTTATGCATGTGAGGACGCCAAGAGAAAATAGGGATTGTTGAGCAAACATTCTTCCAACCAAAGATATAGAACAAACACATGCTGAACATCTCAGAAACAAAGGTAGCATCGTCCTGCACACTCTTAGCACTTTTGCAGATGTAAAATTGAAAGGAATGCACATACAGGATCAAATTAAAATTGCAAGCTTGCAACTATCATTTATTCTATTATTTGAGACAAAATGAAGAGTAAATAGATAACATTCCCTCCATGATACCAACTACATAGGAGGCTTACCAATTGAGTAAATTTTTTGTTCTGCTTCCCCTGCCAACTTGAGTGATTAATAACTTGCTGAAGTTTACATGAAAGCTGCATGATAACTTGGAGAGGATTGCACAAGGATTAAATTGTTAACATGGAGGTTCCACCAGTGAAAGTAAATGAGCCAACTGTAGTTTGCTTGGGCATCCTGAAAATTGTATCAGCTGATGTAATCATTGATTGGTGCCTTGAGGATACATTCCTACAATTGAATAACCCGACAATATGACTGATAGAGTTTGTGTTGGGCATGTCTGGCAGGTTTGCAGAAGAGTCCCTTGGAGTCTTTGTAGCCTGAACAGTTGAGATTGGACAGAGAATTTTCACAGTTAGACCCAGGATTTTTTTTCTGTGCTATTTTTTTGCAAATTGGCTATTTTTTCACAAATTTTAAAAAAATTATATTTGCCAATCAGCAAATTTTTAAAATTATATTCTCCTTTTTTCCTGTTAAACATAAAAAAACTATGTCGGATTTGCCAGATTTTTCAAAATATACATGTATTAGTAGGAAATTGAAAATTCCATGGTTTTCCTTAAAATTATCTTATGATACATATATTGTGTATTTTTTGAGCTGTTAACATTTGCCTCCCATTCTGTACTTCCTTAAAGTTTTCCCTGCAACATGTCATGCACTATTAGGCCATGGGTGGCTAAGAGAAGCCAAAGCAATTCATCACTGGGGCCAGAACTGCTTGGCCTTCAAGCAGTAGGGAAGATGCGTGAATCTGATTATGAAGATGCATGCAGTTAGTGAACAACTTTCCAAGTCAAACTTAGATGAAGAAGAAGGGTGCTAATGATAAGAAGCTTTTTTCATGATTATTTTATGTTTATTTTCCTTATATTTTAGTGCAAATTTCTTGCTTCTTGGTTTAGACATCAACAATGCCAAGTGAACCTTTGTCCTGTAGGGTGTAAGAGATATCCTTGTAGATTATGAGAAATTTTATTTCCTATAAGATTGCCAAAAATATGAGAACCTTGGCAAACTTCACCCAAATAGAAGCTCTATGAATGCATGGGCAGCCACAAATGCCTTTGCATGGATCTGGTGTATGGCTGCTGATGACTTTGATTGGTTGTCTACAACGACCAGATGACAAAGAGATGACTAGTACTAAATATTGTGCCAAGTAGGGTCATCCTTTGGGCTGTGCTGTTAAAATCTGGATTTTCATGCATTGAATGTTAGGCCATAAAGCATCTTTGAAATCTGAATTTTAGCACCATACTTATATTTGGGCACACTATATCGCTGCATTGGGAATGAAATCTTTGAAATGCTGTATTCCTGCAATTGCAAAAGACCACTCAATTTGGGCATGCTAGAAGATAAGGTGGCTGTGAATACCAAAGTGTTATCAAACATGGAAAAAAGGTAATATTAATCAGACAAGGGCTTAAAGAGTCCACTGATTGACAAAATATCTATGCTAATTTAAAAGAGGAGTGACAAACTTTGTAGAGGGTAAAAAGGTCTTGGTAATGGTAAATCGCATAAAAATTCAATTAAATGTTTAAAGGATTCAAAATATCACCGGTGCTTTTTGGTTCTTTTGAAATTATTGGAAAAAGCCAACCCACTAGTTTATAGGCTTGCATTACATCCTATATTAGCTAAAATTCAAGATGTAATCCAAATCCTCTTATCTCCCTATTTGGTCATTCGTGGACATTTGGGCTAGCAGCTTGTCTAAGTCCAAGTGGAAGCAAATAGAGAAAATCCAAAAGCACATGATCAATAGCAAGTTCAGGGTAAAAGTTTCAACTCCGTATGAGATTTTATTAGCTGAAACAAGGGCTGTTCTGATGGAAGTCACTGCTATGGTGCGTCTCTTAAGGTATCTCAAAAGAATTGAGTAGATGGAAACAAGTAGGTGGCCTAAGGTTGTTTTCAACGAGGCTTTTAGCGAAAGAAAAAAATCCTGGATGAAACAAAATAGCAAGTGGATGAACGAATGGAATATCTTTTTTTGAATGCTTGCCCCACAGATGGCCAAGAGATAAAAGCTTTTGTCATAGATAAATTCCACAAGTCTATGTGGAACGGGTCTATAGGGAGAAAGAAGAAGTATTACCTCGAGATGTTTAACCCCACGTGTGATCATCAACAAAAAGCGTACATTGGGGCAGATATCCCTTGGAGAGATAAGATTTTGATTGGTCAAATTAGAACTAACTCTCATCAGCTTCGATGTGAAACGGGAAGGTGGAAGAGGCCTAAAGAAACGTGGGAAGAGAGAGTGTGTGAGCTCTGCAATTTTGGGGCAGTGGAATCAGAAAAAACACTTTATCTTAGAGTGTGACACTTACATGGACATCAAGGTTAAGTATATGGGCATCCTGACTATGGTTTCTTGGCATGATCTATTTATTGAGGGGGCACTCGAGAGGGTCGGTGAGCTCATTATTTCTTTGAACAAAAGAACTGAAAGGCAGAAGCAAATCTGATTGGGTTGTCTGTCTCATAGGCTATTTTTAGCCTCGTGGACGTTAAAAGTTATTCTATTCTATTCTATACTTTCTTTCACCATGCTTTGATTAGAGGGAAAACTGAACCCTAAATTGACAGGCTGAGTGGGTTTGTCATTAGAAGAGCATGAAACATGGATCAACTTAAGAGCTTCTATAGACACTGGTTGGTTCAGAATAGGAACATTACATTTACATGGCATTGACAAGACAAACTGAAAGTGTAAATGGATTTCAATTAAATGGGTTTAAAATGGGGAAAACATGGCAAATTGAACCCTAAACCTTAAAAAACGGCATTGTTTTTTGAAAAATGTGAAAAGCACAAGTCATTCAATAACTTGCATTTTTTCACATTTTAAAAAAAGCAGATTTGAACAAATTAAAGATGTGCCAGTTTGACTCAGCATAATGCAGGTGCTGGGCACTGATTAAACACAGTTAATTGCATTTTATTCCCATTAAATGCTTCTATGGAACTTTGGAAAATTCAAAATTGTTGATCATATAACCCATAATTTTGATGTTTTCAAAAAACATGGGTTTGACTAGGTAAAAAATGTGCCAATTTGACTTGGCCCAGCATAGGCGCCAAGCACTAATTAAATGCAGATAACCACATTTAATTCCCATTTAATGCTTCTACAAAACTTTGGAAAATTGCTGATCATGTGTGACTCCTCTACTGGTTCAGCTCTCCTATTCTGATAATTTGTTGGTGTGAACCCAGACTTTTAAGTGCCTTGTCCCAACTTCAAAATTCCTAATGTGACTATAGGGAACTAATTCTGTAATGAGAGACATATTTTTAGAATTTTAGATCTTTGAGCTTTTATATATTAGTATTTCAAACTCTAGGTTGTGAAAGTGGCAAAACCTTATGCAGCCAATGATGAGCATAATAACCTTCGTCTATGTTTTACTTATGTTTATATATTCTATTTCCTTTTTTTTTTAAAATTTGATAAATTCGATTTTGGAGGGCTAATCTTTGACTTAGCTATCAAAGGAATATTATCCAATTTCAACACTTTATCATGCCTCCTAGGATTTGATTTGGAGCTCAGTTATGGAAGCCTCCATGATTTCACCAATTAAGGCCATCCTATTTTTCCTACTCTTTTAATAATCTGTAATAATAATTAAACCCTGAAACAAGTATTTTATTTGCTAAAATGTAGGGATAGTGCTTATTGGAATCACAAGCTGTAAATAAGCCCCAAATAGTGTAATGTCCCCATTTTCAGGTTCTCTTGTAGTGCAGTTGGCACTAACCTTTTGGGCGTGTGTCAACATTATCAGAGGGGTTATTTAAAGACTCCAATGGGCTCAGTTGGTCTAGAGGACTCATATGCCACTTTTCGGGGTGATTTCCAGCTCCTGGTGTGCTCTCCAAGAATCTTGGAGAAGACATCTATTTATAGTAAGTCACCCGGTTGGCTCCATTTATCATTATTTTTCATCGGGATCATGCCAGTGCAGTTAGTTTTGATTATGATGCATTCTCGTAGTTTCTGCAAAATGAGTGTATTAATGGCTTTATTTAATTACTTTACTAAGGTTGCTAAATATTATTTAAAATATTTTAAAAGCACCTTAGTGTTATAGCTCATCGGAACCGGGATGAAATGTTTAAAGCATTAAATAGGGACCTTGTGTGTCAATTTATCATTATTTTAATTAAAAAAGTCTTTTTCAGAGCTAAAATGGAGTTTTAATTAAAAAGTGAATTTTAAAATAGAAGCTTCTGGAGAGTTTGGCGGAAAAGTATAAAAAGGCATTTGAGGGGCTCATTTGGATTATGAAGTCTATTCTATTACTCGGATTCAAACCCTTGTGGTTCCGGAGATTGAACTTGGTTCATCTCAGGTTTGTGAGGACGAAAACCCTTACAGGCAACATTCTCTATGTTGTTGAAAGACACAATCTAGAGGATTTCTTGGTGGTTTTACTATGGAGATTACAGCTGGGCTTATTTGTGAAGATTTATTTCAATTTGGAGGATTTATTGGTGAACTCATTTCAAGGATTACATTGAGCTTATTGGAAGTATTTACAGGTTGTCTTGGAGAAGCTATTCATTACTGATTACAGATTTCTTTCCATGATATATATATATAAGAGATAATGGTGACTGATTTTCAAGTGATTTGGAGCAGATTTGGAGGGTTTGTGAGTGATTTCATACGGAAATCACATTAAACTTCACATGGCAGATTTAGGGGTTTTGCATTGGATTTTTTAGTTGCCAATTTTGGTGTAATATTTAAGAGCAAATCTCAGAGGGAAATAAAGAAGTTTCATTGTGTTTTGAAGCTATTGGTTCATGCTTCTATTTGGTTGGCCATACCTCCTTGTTTGTTGGCCGTACTTCCTTGTAGTAGGCCGTACACCCTCATAGCATGGCGTGAGGTTTTCTGAAGAGGGCGATTGGGGTTTTGATGCATTTTGGCTGCTCCATAAAGAGTTAACTCTTCCTTAGCCTTTGGGAGGTTTCTTGGGAGTGGCATCCATTTCCAGTGGTGCCAATTTGCATTTTATTTGCCAGATTAGACTTCTACATTGCTGCATTTTGTGGGTATGTTGGAAATACATTTGTAGTGTCATTTAATGAATTGGGTTGTGCATACTTTTGAGAAAAAATGTTTATTCAATTCATAAAATAAATCTTGAATATTTCAACTTGTGGATTTTTTGAATATTATCACTTTCAAAGAGTTATTTCAGCTTTATTTTATTTGCAAATATGTCTACTGTGAAACATACAACTTTTGCATCTTCGTCTATTTCTATAAACACTCTAAAATTGAAACAAACAACATCCAAAAAAAAATCAGACCAAGGGTGTATATTACAGTGGTATCAGAGCTGGTTTTCCTGCCAGCCTATTGGAGTTCTAACTTTTGCTGCAGTTTTTTTAGTTAGTATTCAGCATTTCAGCAGCTAAAAGTTTTGTTTAGTAGTTGCAAATCATGAAGCCACTCATGGAAGGAGAAATTTTGAAGGAATACCAAACAATGGGAGTAAAGTTTCATGCTTTAATCTCATTTGCAGAATTCATGGATGTTAAGGTAGGAGTAAATCTTTACCATTCAGGTGAGGATTTTGAAGACCTATATTAGCCAAAAGATGTTCTTCTCAATACTTTGGAGGAAGTTGAGGGTTGTTTATACATGGTGAATCAATCACCTTCTCAAGGAATGCAAGAAACCTTTAGTGACTTCCTTGGGTAAGAGAAAATTCTTGAGACACAAAGATAATGATGTGAGACTACTTGTTGCTTCTTGTTTAAGTGAAATCATGAGAATTACAGCTCCTACTACTTCATACAATGATAACACAATGAAAGAGGTAATTCAACTGATGGTGGATAGTTTTCTAGATATTGATGATATCACATGTTATTATTTTTCTAGAAGGGTTGCTATACTTAAAACATTTGTAGAAATCAGATTGAGTAACCTTGTATTGGATTTGGGATTGCATGATTTGATCTATCGCATGTTTCACCATTTCTTTTCTTCAATCAGGATAGAACTTGATGACGGTGTTATGGCAGCCATGCAAAACATTATGGTTTTGACTATTAATGAGAGTGAAGATGTGTCACAGCCACTATTTTCTATCCTATCAGCTAATAGGAAAAATGGGATTCTTGGAATTCCATTAGTTAAAGAGAGATTAGCTAGAAGGGTGATTGATCAATGTGATAAGAAATTGAAACCTTTCTTGGATAGTGAGAAGCGGGAAAATGAAAAGAGGATTATGGCAGAACATTTGGATGGAGATGGTGCCTTGACTCATGAGGACTATATGACAGGGTTTCAAGATGATTCTTTGGTCATGCATGCAGCTACTATGGATGAGGTGGTGCATGAAGACAAGGACAGAACAACAGCTTTGGATCCTAGTTCGGATTCAACTAGTGATGATTCTAATGACTTCCTTGATGATTCCTATGGAGCAGATGATTGTGTTGAGTTCACTCATGTATTTTCAGATGAAGGGCATGGAGAAAGCAAATATGATGATGACTTCAAAACAACTTTTGATGATCCTTTATCTTATTCTAGTGATGTTAATACAGGTGGCCTTGGATTGAACTTTCAAACCAAGCCTATGGAGAGTGATTTATTTAGAAAGACAACATCACAGGAGGAGCACAGTGAACAAAGCAATCAGCCTTTTAACACATGGGATCTGGGTGTGATGACACCTAAGTATGATGAGGATCCTACATGGGATGAATTTCCTTTTGATCGTGATGATGTTCGAATTTTAGAACACAATACATGCAGTGAGGATGGCATTGATGGTGTTGATTTATTTCTTGAGAACAAATCTGATTTATCAACACATGAAGCTAACTGTGAGTAGAGGTTTAGTGATTTTGATGATTTGAATCCACAATTTACTGCTGAAAATGATAATATGAAGGCTCAGGGGATTTGGGACAGCCTTGGAGTCATTGAAGATAGGTATGAAGGTTCTAATTTTAGTATTCATCATAGCAATAGTTCATTTCCTTTGCATGAATATGATTGCAAGAATAAATTTGTGGTGATTGCTGATGACCCATTATTTGAGATGGGTGTTGGTATGACTTATGACAATCCACTCTTTGAGTTGGATGATGGAGCTGTTTCCGGTTGTAGTATTGCACTTGGGAAAAATAACAAGGTATGGGATCCAAGAGAAGATTCAGAACTTGAGTTGGAGTGTGGTACTCAACATGGTTTTGATCCAGGTTCACTTTATGAGGAGTTTGGTTACCCTCCTGGGAGACCACCGAATATGAAATATGCAAATAAGGAGACAGATGAAGTTTGCATTTGGGATGATATGACACACAGAGGCATCATCATTCCTTGCTACATGAAGAATTGGAAGGTAACTTGGGTATGCAAATCAATGATTTCAGTTGCGAATCATTTCCTTGTTGGTATTCATTATGAGTTGCTTCATTCTTGCATGAGGTTTGGTCGTGAGTTTTGGAGCTGGCCAACAAGTGTGTAATTTCATACCTTAACTGAGTTGATGAGTAGTATTGCATGCTTTTCATATGTAGTTCATGATGCATTTACTTCATGGGATGTATTGATTCTGGGAGATCATTTTTGGTTGGGTATCCATGCTTGGAATTCTCAACAAGAATTGTCAGAGAGTATTGGGAGTCATAAGAGTGATCTTAGGAGAGATAAGGATCAAAATTTCAGACTTAATAATGTTGTTCCTTCCCTTACCAGTTGTTGGTTAATAGATTTGTCACTTAACTCTATATTCTCACACCCATATAGATGACAAATGTAACAACAATTGAACCTATTGCAATGGTATTTTACAAAGATTCTCTGCTTCTTTTACAAGGCGCAGCTACCTTCAATTGATATCCAATGAATGAAAAACTAGTATTGCTTTTAACCAGAAAACAAAATAAAGGTGGTGCTTTTAACCAGAAAGCAATAAAGGCAATGTATATCTAAACCTTAACCAATTTAACAAAAATTTCAAAGACTTCCACCACACCAACTTCAATGAATCAATAAAGAATTACACCATACATCATACAATCACCACCATGAACCATATACCAAAAGATAGATAATTCTTAGCAGTGAGCAAGAATTAAAAAATATCCAACCACTTCAATATAGAAATACCATCTACATCAGCAACAATACATCCAACATAAGAAGAATGAAAGTTCAAACAACCATAACACAAAGTTTACGATCATCCAAAACTCCACTATATTGATTTCTATTTCATATATAAAGCCATTGAATAGAAAGCAAAATTGATCTATCACCAACACAAAATTTGCTAAAAGATCCATACATCGACTAGCTAATTAAATTTATAGCCGAGT
Organism: Cunninghamia lanceolata; assembly: GCA_027924645.1. Lineage (NCBI taxonomy): Eukaryota > Viridiplantae > Streptophyta > Pinopsida > Cupressales > Cupressaceae > Cunninghamia > Cunninghamia lanceolata. The sequence goes on along the minus strand of BSBN01001256.1, from coordinate 8,190,071 downwards.
CCCCCAATAACTGTCTTTAAAATCCTAACAGCTTCTTCAAGACAGCCGATTAAAAGGTCTTTAAATTAACATAATTAAAATAAAAGGCCCTCCAGAGCCAATAGTTTGAGCAAATATGAAATATACTAAAGCATAAGAAAAGAGAATTAATTGATGATTGCCACGTCTTCTTCTTTAGCATCGCCTTCTTGTGTCATTTCCTTCTCCTTCACTTGTTCACTTTCGTTACATGTGTCACCTTGCGCCATTTGAGCTGCCTATGCCCTTAGTTTCGCCTTGTAAGTCCTGTACTTATTGATGATTGATGACAAGGCCAAACCACTGGGGCTTCTAGTCATGCTGATTCGGATTTTCTTCTTACTTATTGCCCTGTCAGCCTGAGTCATTTTTTTGTGCATGTCATCCAATCCATTTTTAATCATTTTGACGTAGTTAGATATTCTTGCAACTTTTCCAACTGACTCTGCTATGATCACATCGTAACTCACCATCTCCTCTGTCACCATCTTCTTGAAATTTTGCTTGATCTCTTTGACATCGAGCAATTTATCATCATCGTCACCAACAATTGCTATCTCTAAGATGGCAAAAGCACCTTTAATATCATTTAATTCTCTATAATAGATAGTAAGTGCGCTTCTCATTTCATCTTTAAGTGCCCCCACAATAGACAATTTCCATTCAATCACATAGCCAAGCGACATAATTCATTTCCTTAGGATCACCCAATACTTGCTCAGCCACCAAAATATTGACGTCCATTTCAGCCATATCTTGTATTTCTTTTGAGACTAAGGATAAGCTATTGCAGTCACTTTTGACAGTTTGGAAATTAGCAATTAAGGTTTCTCTTTTACTGGAAATGAGGTTAAACAGCTTATAGGCTTCTTCAATGAAAATTAAGCCATCTAGGGTCACCTTTTCTATCCACTGTTCAACATCACTACTTAGGGCTTCTGATCTTTTTATTTGTTGCAATAAATTAGGGTCAGGGGCAGTAACACTCATATCAGGCAAGGCATCAGCTGAGGGTGTTGTTATCTTTAAAATCGACAGAATGAACAGAGACAGGGAACGAACTTGTGCACGCAGCTTAGTGTTCTCTTCTTGTTCCTTTTTGACTCTTTTTGATAAATTGCTAACTAAATACTTTGCATGATAGATATCTCCCTCAATGGTCGAGGGTCCCATGTCTACTCTGCTCATATTGAAATCTGGCTCAGTCACTTCATCTTCATTCTTATTTCCCATTGGATCTGCAATCTCCAGAAACCGGTTCCCTGTGATAGAATCAGTTACCATCCTTGACATTCTCCTAGCACGTTTAGGCTTAGGAGTCTCGTGTAGCAAGGACTGCAATGAAACATCATGATAACCTTCATCAAGAATATTGGAATTGTCGTCAACCACATCAGGAACTTGCATAGGCAATTCAAAAGCACGAATATGATCAATGGTCAACCTCATCCAATTGCTCCTTTGCACTTCCCTTTCATTTAAGTAGTCCTCCCAAAAATCTTCAAGTTGGGGCTTATGCTGATATGAACCTCCCCCATGCATGTTCATTTTCACAAAGTTCTTGCTATCAAAGGCCTCCCAGGCTAACAAACTATGAAGACTAAATTCAGCTAGCAATTTGTCTACACTCCTTGCACTATCATTACTTTTACAGGACTAGAAAGAAATTGTCACAAGAAAAGAATAACCTTTCTTTTTCATTGCGTGGTACTTAGCATTTACAGTCACCATTTGACGACACACCTCCAGAAATACAAGGTAATCCGATGGGTATCGTGGCAATTTCAATGGGGCATTATCAAAACCCCCAATTCTCAAATAGGAGAAGCGATCAAACTGGACATAGAAACTTTCAAAATTCATTATTAAAGAAGCAGCTTCTGTAGAGAACCTCCGCTCGAGTGAACCCTCAATTCTTTTTGTAAGCCACATAGAAAAGGCATCATTAATATGCCAGAAATCTTTCATACCTTCATTCCTCTGTAATTGTGGGAAAGTTTGATACACAGGTGTGCTAATGGCGGGAGCTCCTTGAGCTCTTAAACTTGGCCAGGCAACCTCTCTATGAGCTAACACATACACCAGCTAAGAACACATGTGAAATTTTACACTCTATGGGAAATTGACCAGTTGCTCATGCATACATTCACTGATTATTCTTGCCCAGTCAATATGGTGATCTCTGCAGATAAGCAGGATAAATCTACACGTCCAGTAATCAAAAGTATTTGACTCAGAGCTCCCAATTACATGATTCGGCAGAGTAATCATATCCGAAATTTCTTCCTTGAAATGACTTCTCTTTAAATTAGTAGGGAGTCTTGACTTTCCCTTTTTCTCAGCTTCTAGCTAGGTTTTAGCATTGCAATTCTGGCACCAATCTTTTCTCTCATTATAATATCCCCAGGCAGAAGTCACAGAAACATCAGCATTCTCCTCGTACTCATCCAAATTCAAAGCAAGGGCAATTGACTCCGAGTCAATTTTGGCTACAATAGAGCCATCTGAGGCTTTTATTTCTTGAGATTCTGGGAAATAGTTATTAGCACAAGCAACCACTAAATCAGGACAGTCCACTGCAAATGGAAAACCCCCGGCTTGGTCTAAACCGCCACTCACAATCTTGTTAGCCAGGGTAGTTCAACCTTCGGGTTGCATCCTCTTCCAGAAGTCTTCAAGGTCAATGTGACCCAGCTCTGTATCTCTCACACCAGACAACCCATTTTCCACTATCGGAACCATAGGGGCCCCTTGAAACTTGAATTTCATTTTCACTAATTTAAGAAACCAACTAGCCAGGAACTTCGAAGCATTCATTAAAAAAATATTTCACCACCCAAGAGAAATGCAGCATTCTTATAGCAGGAGAAGGAAAAGAAATGGAACAAAGAAGGCCAATCGTGCTAACCTGTAAGTTCAGGATTCCGTAGATTCCTCGCACGTAGTGGATTAGCTATTCTTTACTCTGCAACGTATTTCCTTAGCGAAATTGTGAAAACTTCTAGTGGGATGGTTAATTCATTCAAATTTCATGTCACTTCTCATAAATCCATGCATAAATATCATTAAATTCTGGCAACGTATCAAGCTTCGAAAATTGTAAAAATCCCTTTGGGTTTCTCTCCGAGAAATGTGCCAATGTACTTGCACACATTTTGAATTAAATGCGAGGTGACAAGTGTCATTTCATTGTACTACATGCCAGCTTAGAAAAAGGCGTTGTGGGAATAGTAGGCACTCGAAGTCGGCAAGTCAAACATTTTTGGAACCTTTGAACCACAATTTTGAGAGTTCAGAAGTTTAAAGAACTTCCGACCTCTCGACAACAAAGACTTGACTCAAGACAAATTGACCAAGACCGACACAAGAAGAAACTTTAGACGCTAGACTCAATGACTAGTTGGGAAGTCGGGCGGTTCATGAACTCTTGAACCCGCCGACTTTGGTTCAAAAATGTAAAGCATCTCCGATAATACATGAAAATGGCTAAGTAAAACTCAACTCGGGGAAAAAAGAAACGAAAGTGGCAAATAAAGAATTGAAAATTTTCAAATGCATGGGTGCTTTGGTAAAATTTCAAACATGGGGCAACACCAGCCATCTGGTTATTCCATTTGTTCATCTACAAATGGATTGGAGAGAAATTTCAAGGATTGGGTCAGTGAATGAATGGTCACTGTTGGGTGTGTTCCTTGGCAAAGATTGGATCAGTCTTTTCGTTTTGAGCTTGCTGTTTGGTGGCAGGTCAGCCAATTCATTTCTTGGTTTGCTTTCATTCAGAGATGTTGGCACATTATTGTTTGTCAGGGAAGTAAAATTTTTCAGTTGGAAATTGCTTGGAAGTGTTTCCCAGCCACTTCTGAGTTGATTTGGGGCAGCACAATGCTTTTCACACATGCTTATATTTGGGAAATGTATTGGGGCCGCTATTGTCCTTGGTGTAGAGCACTAAAATCATATCGTACCTCTCTGATTTCGGTTTTGGACAACAGTCATTACTGTTTACTTCAGACCTTCTTAACTTAGAGAGTTCATCTTATGAAGGTTTGTGATAGTTTGCCCTCGGTGTGGGTTTAGGACAGCGAGTTTCCACATGCTATAATTCATCTTTCAGAGGGTCTTGGAGTTGTAGCCATGAGTGTTAGCACCACTGTCCACTTTTTGATCAGCCTACACATGACGTCAGCTCTTGACCCGCAGTTGTGTTGGTTTGTCTTTTCAGAGCAGCATTGGGGTATTTGGTGGTTGGAGTTGGGTGCTAGAGGTGATTTGATCATAGGAGATGACTCTTTGGTTACTTCCATACTCATGCCTCCTATATTTTCAGTTGGATTTCAGATGGATTGTTGCTGTCCTTATATTTCCACGATGGTTATGGTGACATTTTTTATTGAGCCAATTGGTTCTGAGCTTTGGCAGGCTTTTGGGCAGTTGGTTGTGAGAGTTTCTCTGGCCACAGTTCAGTTATTTCTTGTTTCCACTTTGGTGAGTGATGTTTACTGCAGACATTTCATGGTGTTGGCATGTATATCATCAGATGATGCTTTGATGTTTGTAGTGTGTTGGTGTGTTTGGAGCCGTTCTTTTGACACTTGGAGGTTTAAGTGAAGATGATATGATTTCAGTTGGCAATAGGAAATACATTCCCTCCTTGGTAGATTTCAGAGTGATAATTGTGATTGGACTGCTTCATCTTTGGGATGTCATGAGAGGTTTTGCTGAGTTTATTTCCTTATGGTGGAGCAAGTTTAATTTTCTGTTGCTCAAAATCATGATAGGCAGTGAGATTGCAAATGTGGACCTTACTGTGATGTTTCAGCAGGAGTCGTTTCATGGTATATGTTTCAACCTTTCCAGGTATTTCAATTTGGGTTTTGACGTTGGTCACTTTTGGGGGTTCCAAGAGAGGATAGTGCAGTTTTGGCACGATGATTTTACAGTCATGATCAGAGTGGCACAACGTCAGCATGGTGGTTCTTTCCTGAGATTGACATGGGACCCTAAGATCATTTTTGGTTTTAGTTGGCCCAGTATGATGATTGTAGGGGTTGTTTTGGCATTGCTTGAGGACAAGCAATCTTTGGGGAGGGCGGACTGTAATGTCCTCATTTTCAGGTTCTCTTGCAGTGTAGTTGGCACTAACCTTGTGGGCATGTGTTAACGTTATCAGAGGGGTTATTTAAGGACTCCAATGAGCTCAGTTAGTCTGGAGGATTCATATGCCACTTTCCGAGGTGATTTTTGGCTTCTCGTGTGCTCTCCAAGAATCTTGGAGAAGACGTCTATTTATAGTAAGTCATTCGGTTGGCTCCATTTATCATTATTTTTATCGGGATCACGGCAGTGCAGTTAGTTTTCGATTCCGATGCATTCCGACAATTTCCACAAAATGAGTGTACTAATGGCTTTATTTAATTATTTTACTAAGGTTGCTAAATATTATTTAAAATATTTTGAAAGCACCTTAGTGTTATAGCTCATCGGAACCGGGATGAAATGTTTTAAATTATGGATGCATGAAACAGGGACCTTGTGTGTCAAATTATCATTATTTTAATTAAAAAGGTCTTTTTAGGAGCTAAAATGGAGTTTTAATTAAAAAGTGAATTTTAAAATAGAAGCTTCTAGAGAGTTTGGCAGAAAAAGTATAAAAAGGCATTTGAGGGGCTCATTTGGATTATGAAGTCTATTCTATTACTCGGATTCAAACCCTTGTAGTTCTGGAGATTGAACTTGGTTCATCTCAGGTTTGTGAGGCCGAAAACCCTTACAGGGAACATTCTCTACGTTGTTGAAAGACACAATCTGGAGGATTTCTTGGTGGTTTCACTATGGAGATCACAACTGGGCTTATTTGTGAAGATTTATTTCAGTTTGGAGGATTTATTGTTGAACTCATTTCAGGGATTACATTGAGCTGATTGGAAGCATTTACAAGTTGTCATGGAGAAGCTATTCATTGCTGATAATAGATTTCCTTCCATGATAATTTGATATATATATATAAGAGATAATGGTGACCTATTTTCAAGTGATTTGGAGCAGATTTGGAGGGTTTGTGAGTGATTTCATACGGAAATCACATTAAACTTCACATGGCAGATTTAGGGGTTTTGCATTCAATTTTTTAGTTGCAGATTTTTCGTGTAATATTTAAGAGCAAATCTTGGAGGGAAATAAAGAAGTTTCATTGTGTTTTGAAGCTGGTGGTTCATCCTTCTATTTGGCTGGCCATACCTCCTTGTTTGCTGGTCGTACTTCCTTGCAGCAGGCCTTACACCCTCATAGCACGACGTGAGGTTTTCTGAAGAGGGCGATTGGGGTTTTGATGCATTTTGGTGGTATTTTGGTTGCTGCATAAAGAGTTAACTCTTCCTTAGCCATTGGGAGGTTTCTTGGGAGTGGCATCCATTTCTAGTGGTGCCAGTTTGCATTTTATTTGCCAGATCAGACTTCTACATTGCTGCTTTTTGTGGATATGTTGGAAATACATTTGTAGTGTCATTTAATGAATTGGGTTGTGCATATTTTTGAGAAAAATTGTTTATTCAGTTCATAAAATAAATCTGGAATATTTTAGCTTGTGGATTTTTTGAATATTATTACTTTCAAAGAGTTATTTCAGCTTTATTTTATTTGCAAATATATCTACTGTGAAACATACAACTTCTGTATCTTCGTCTATTTCTATAAACACTCTAAAATTGAAACAAACAACATAAAAAAAAAATCAGACAAATAGCCCCCAAGATCCATATATAATGCTGATAGTGTTGATATAATGGGGGAACCCAGGGACAAAAGAAGGGCTAACTCTTAAGAAAAATCATGGTGACTTGGAAATTGTTGCCGTTAGCTGTTGTTATTTTGATTGGTTTTGATATCTATAGAATTGACAAAGCATTGAAGCTTAACCCTTGAATAGCATAGGCCCCCAAATATCTACGAACTCATAACAAGATACTTGGAAAATGATTTGAGGACTTGGATGTTCCTTTCCTGGGCAACCATAAATACTAAAACATACCCATATATAAAAGAATGGTCTAGGACCTTATCTGTATCAAATTTCAACCAGTTCAGATGCCAGGTTGAACACAAGGATCTGTCCCATTTAAAGGGGTTGGCTGGATGCCAATATGACCCACTAACAGGGAAACTTTTATAAATTCTTAAAGGGAAAGATATTTGTGGAAATATTTGATTACCTGTACGGATGACAGTTATAAAAGGTTGGGGTTATGTGACAGGGTTTTGGGTTGTACTGTTGAACTGCAGTGTGCATGTTGTTGAATGAATCTTGACTTTATATAAGTTCATATTGGATTTTAGTCAAATGGATTGTTTGTATGATGACTGTCATGTGAGTCAGTTGTGTGCATCTCCAGGTTGGCTCCAGAAACACTTTGTACATTTACATCAGACCGAATTCAGTCAGTAATGGATTCGATAGAATGTTGGTTTGAACTAGAAGTGAACAAAGCAATTGTAGTTAGTGGTGTTCTTCAATCACAAGGATCTGGACTAGAATAGCAGATATAATGTACATGAGTATCTGTCTCCTTGTAATGGCATTCTTTTTTATTGAAATATGCTGAAAATAAGAAAGATTACAGAATTAACTGTTGACAGCCAAGAGGCCTGAACCAACATGATCAAGGAAAAATTAGCAGAACTTGCTGTATTATATTTAGTAATCTCAGGCTATACAGAGCACCATGTAAGACATGAGTTTTGAGTTCGGTGTTGACTGCCCTACACCAATTGTTGAAGAATAGGCTCTGTTCTTTTGTATCTGTACTCCTTGTAACGACGTTGGTAGCTGAGATTTTAGTTGGTTTGAGCTTTACTTTATCTTAGAAATTTACAATGTATTCTCCGAAAGATATAACTTGAATAATCAGTAAAGTGAATTTAAATGTTGTAATCCTCAAATATTTTAATGCATGATACTTCTATGTTGTTATATGTCAATATCTATTATGTGGACAAGTGTCTTTTTTATATTGGATTAAAGTGTCAGATTACATACGCAATCAGCCAATGAAGGGGCACAGCAGACAAAAACAATAACAGCTGCCCACAGAGGAATGAGCTACTGGTTTGGGAGACTACAGCAGCAGTGAACCGGTCTGATAAACATGCATAAAACTCCACCTACAGCCAAAGGCTCAAGATAAACAACAGCATCATAACTAATATATTGTATCTAAATCATAGACTAGCTCATACATATAGAAGAACGACCATGAGCCAGCTGTGTACATGAAATCATTAAGACAAAAGCTTAGCTAGACAAAATCTTAGAGCTTGAGTTCATCAACAATAAGCCATTCTATATCCAGGGCAGCATTGAAGGCGATCTGATTGACAGTGGCTTAAACATTATTCAGGTAGTGGTAGTTAGCTCTGTTAATTTCGCCTTCATTGAGCAGCGTGCTGGAGATAGTGGAGAATTGGTTCAATTACTCGGTGAGCTGTGTAATCTTGGAGTTCATGTCTTCTTGCTTTCCTTCCAAGGCATGAAGCCCCTTTGCAGGTGGCTGACTTGTTTTTCAAGATCTTTGTTGACCTTCAGCTGTTCCTTGAGAGCTGTAGACAGATTTGCCATTTTGAGCAACATGTTAGGACAAAGCATTTGAATTTCAATCTCCAAACGGAACATAGAGTGAGAAAAAACAGCTAAACATATGTATTTTTATATTAATTTAATAATAAAATGTTTGCAAGTATCAATGATAACATTGTGAGAAGCTGAAAGGCACTAAAAGAGAAGACTTCCACGACCATTTATGAGGGAAAAGGACAGGCAATAAAGACATGAGGAAGAGCCAGAGCTTGCAAGCATGAGAGCAAAACCAGAAGGCATTTTTGACAGACTCGGGTTTGGAGCAGAACGGGCAATTTGGAGGGGTTTGATGAACTTGAGTCAGGCACCAATGGGCAACTTAACATGCAGGAGTTTCCCAGCAATGAGTTGGCACTGCACATCAGCTATGGACTGCCAAATACGTTTGCTAAGCTTATTCCATGTAGGCCAAGTGAAGTTACACATCCATTTGGTGTTAAAGTGAGGGATAGAGGGAAGAAGCTGTCTATTAGATAGCTTTGAGAGGAAAGAACCTGATGATGTGGCCATTAGGCCACCTCCAATCCTTTACAAAGACAAGCAGCCAGTGGACAAGTGTCTTTAGCAGTCAAGCTTGTGATTATTATGCTGCTTTCTAAACAAATTGTATGTTATGGATATAACAACACTATGACGGTACACTGTCCTTATGTTGTTTGGGTTGTGGAAAATTTTTGCAGAATAGGATGATGCCTTGTAGCTGTGATGACTGATGAGCTTATCTAAGGTTGACAAGCAAATTTTGAAAGAATCTTTGCGAAGTGTGAGTGTTTTCAGTTCCTGCCGTTAGGGAAGAAAGTCTAGAAACGGTTTTTTGAAATGAAATTCCCTAAAGAGGCTCAAATAACTGCTTTATGAGACAGGGTACATACACTCCAAGCTCGGCGAAAGCTCTATAAATGAATCTACACCTTACATTGCCCAGTTATTTGACTTCCTTTAGTGAACGTCTTTTTCTTATTCGGTTACTAAATTGTATGCTCTCTCGTCAACAATGTGTTGGTGAAAGTTTTTCAAATAAAATTTAAATAAAATTTAATTAGTATTAGATATTTTAAATACATTATTTAAAAATTGAATATATATTATTATATGTATGTATTCTTTTAATTAATTTGAAAGAAAATATTTTTTTTTGGTAATATTTATATAAATATTTATTTTTTATTAGCTATTTAAACTTTTACATATAAGGACATGTAAATAGTTATAAGATAAATAAACAAAGATATATAGATATTATTTATCTCAACTTTTACTGAAGAATTATTCTTTTTTAGATATTATTTACTTTATCTTTTATTGAAAATGTATGTTATTTTTTCATAGTAATATAATAAATCATGGAAATCATACACAAGTTTTCAAAAAGTTAAATGAAAACAAATTATTTACTAGCATACCTATCTTTTGAAAAAAAATTATGTGACAATGTTCAGATATATCATAGCTATCTTTAGAACCATATATAAACCATGGTGAATAAGTAAATCTCATTTTCCAAAAACATTAATGAAATGACATTACACCCTAAAGTCAAACAAACCAACTAACTAGTAAAACAAAGTACCTTTGTTGATAAATCTTGTGATTTTTTCTCTGTTTAAGAAGATATATAGAGATAAATATATGTTCCATTATTTCTAAATTGTGATTAGTTATACTTTATTGAAGATGGGTCTTATTCTTTTAAGTAGCGAACATTACAATTTAGCGAAAATTACCTTTGACAATAAATCTTATGTATGAGATTGTGGAAATCAAACTAAATGTGTAAGGTACAAAATTAACTACTCTGCAGTCTCCTCCTTATGTTCTTGCACTATTTTAGTGACCACTCCCTTAGGTGTGTTTGAGGGCCATTTATCTTGAATTCTAGCTTTATACCAACTTTTGGTTTGATTTGCGATGACCCTTAGCCTGCTTTTTGCATCTATATTTTATTTTGAAACTTTTGGGACCAAAATCAAAACTATGACAAGTCATTCGGGTGTTGTGTAGGAAAAAAGACACTTGGATATTAGAGTCCAAAATAAATCCAATTACTTTATCTTTTAGGTCCTAAAAGCCCTAATTTCATTCCAAATGGCTGAATTCAGTCCCTCTCAACATAAGATACCTAATTTCCTCATTTTGGAGAACACATAAGCTAAAAAGGCTCATGGTACACTAAGTCCTTTCTACATATTCTACTACAACAATCTAGTGAGTGTTGGAAGCCATATTTGAAGCTTATCTTATAGGTTCGACTCTCGTTAGCCCCCTTCTATTTAGTCTCAAGATTCCTCCATTATTTTTCATTCTTTCCTTCCTTTTGTTGCACTTCACCTTCCCCAAATTCCTTTCTATAGACCCCCAAACTTCATTATTTTCCTCCCATACACCCCTTACTATCTATTTAGAGATTTATCCTTCAAATCCCCTTTAAATTAGTCCAAAACACTTCATTTCCCACTTGTCTCCCATACACAGTGTAGTGAGCTCCCCCAAGGTTTTCTTTTATCGAATTTCCTGCACATATCACCTAGTATATTTCATGATAGGTTGCACATGCCATTTCTATATTTAATTGAGTTGTTGAGGCTAGAATAAACCATTTAGGAGCTTGATTAAGGTAGGCTCCCAAATAACCACTCCTTTTTCCTTGTCCCCCAATACATAAGCTTGCATTACAAGAGTTTTGTAACATGTATAGAAGGTTCGGGGGCAAATTTGGAGTCTATAGAGCCAAAGGGACATCTAAGAATTTTAGAGCTATAGAAGACTAAGGGTTCTAGTGCCTGTAATGTCCCCTTTCCGAGAGGGTGTTAGCCTATACTTGGTTCCTGTAGGCTAACCAAGGTGTTTAGGGAACTTTGGCTGTTGTTTGGTGGATTTCAGACTCTTTGGCGAAAACTTACTATTTTTAGTAAGTTAGGGTTTCTTCTTAACGGGGGAGTTCATGATTGGAGGTAGAGTGTTTTGATTAGACCTTTCCAACAGTCTAAAGAACAGGTGATTCATAGTCCGTTTGAGCTTTCAAATTAAAGTCTGTAATTTAATATTATTAATTAATATTTGGACTTTATAATATTTAAGTGGTGACTTTGGGAAAAGTGAAATAAATGCAAAATAAAGTCACTTAGATTTTGGGTGCCTAAGGGAAGAGAAATAAAGTTTGTAAAATGAAATATTTGCCCATCATATGGTCGACTTCATGAGGGAAATATAAAAAGGAAAATGAAAGCTTTTTCATTCATTCACGACATATTATCTTTCGTATGTTTTGGCTTTGCAAGTTTCTTGAGGGTTTGAACAAATCTTGTCATTTGGTGACGAAAACCACCATCTGTAGCAGCATTCTACAGGTGTGCAAGATCATCTAAGGGTGCTTAGGTCAGTCATACTCAGTGGCTGAGCATTCTGCTTCATTTCTACATAGTTTGGTGTCTTGGGAAGTTGTCGCAGAGGTTCAAATGAAGAGATATATTTGATTATTTACCTCTATAATTATGGTTGCATAATGGAGGAAAGATTGCAAGTGATGGACGGTATTTTGGAGCATATTTGAGTTACCACTTAGCCTTCATGTTGTCCGTACCTGTCCTTGGGCCAGTCGTACAACATAAGGTAGATTTTCATTGTTGGGTTTGATTTGTTGAGTTGTGTATCGCCTTTGGGTGGCATGAGCACATTTTAGACCTGTAACAACCATTTGTAGCAGTTCATGGGAGCTGGAAACATTGTTTTCAGTTGCATTTCAACCCTACAGGTCGTACCCTTTTAGGGAGGTCGTACTGCACACATTTGGGTTATTTATTTCTTTGTTGGAGGTCATAATATGTACTAAACTTGCTCATATATTGTTCTTCTTTACTTCTTGTTGGAAACAAGGTAGATAACTAAGAGGGGGGGGGGGTGAATCAGTTGTCTTAAATATATTAACTTTTTGTTCTTTAATAATTAGTGCAGCATCAAAACATATAAGCATACATAATCATGAGAGCAGAAATATAATCAACACACATAACACAATGATTTTGAGTGGAAAACCCTGTTAAAGGAAAAACCACGAGGTGACTAACCCAAAATTGTATTCTCTGTTAAAAGAATAAGAAGTACAAAATGGTACTTGCCAAGTAGGGCTCACTGCCCGAGCACGCTGCTCACAAGAGGCACACTGCCTACAAGAGACTCATTGTCTACAAGGATATAGAAGGTAATCAGATGTTTGAATTGAAGAGAGGCATCCACATATGCTGAGGTTCACTTCCAGTTAGGCTCAATATACTGATCTACTGCACTTCATACTTCCTCTGTTATAGTGCTGCTGTTCTATCACATACCAGACTTGTATTGCTGCTTCCACACTTCTCTCTACCTTTTGTCACACACTATGCCATACACCACATGCCTTCATACCGAAATCCATCTGGTATATATATCCGCACCAAGGATTTCAACATCTTTCTAGTCGGCAACCGGAATACTCAAGATATTTACTAAATATTGGTTTGCCGGCTAAATCCATGCTTAACATGTGATGCGTATCAAAATTATAGACATAGAAGTCATCAATCATATCAGCCAACCATGAATGATCCCTCAAGAAGCTTAATCACCATCAATTTCTCATCCGGATTAAGGTCTGATGCTCTGCTGGTCAGTTCTTCCACAGTCTACTCTGCCTGTCAGGAACCCAACACTTAGGTGCTCATATCTTTTCACTCTTTCATCACCGAAGGCTTAATCTCTGGAATATAGTAGACATGATACTCCTATTAACTTTCCCAAGTCTGCACTTTATTGAGTTACACCCTCTGAGAGATCTGGACCTGATTGTCAGACCTTGTTGTAGGCTCTGTTCTTGCTCACCGGACCAAGACACTCTTCAATTTGACTTCTAGTATAGACATACTATGTGCTGCGGATGTGTGGGATAAGCTTTGTTGCCATCAATGACAACAATCATGAAGCCACACAGTGTCTCTTGCCAACAATCTCCCCCTTTGGCATTGATGGCAACACTTAGTGAAAAATGACTAAGTGTCATAGCACACTCCCCCTTGGCTGATGCTCTGTCTTATGTACATTTTTACTGGAGCTCCCCCTTAGCTAGATTCCACATTTTTCACTACTCCTCACTCCCCCTTTGACATCAATGGCAAAGGGTGAAATCCACACACCAAGATTTGCAAAAATCAATCTATACATAGCTGCATAAGTATATATACATGTTATACTTACATAAACTTAAGTATATCCGAAAAAGTGGTTTTCAACTGGACAAATTCTGTTGCCCAACTCTGCTTCATCCTATCCAAAATTGAGATGTGACCACTTAACAAAAATGCAAAAGCTTCTGCCCTCTTTAAGTCTGTTGGATCACTGGTTCGGGCTGTAGTTTGAGCATCAGTTAGGGCCTCATGCATTGCCTCTAACTTAGGGATAATTATCCCTCTTAGTTCACTCATTCTGCTTATTCTATTCTTCTTCTCCTTCTCAAGTCTCTTTATCTCATTTATAGTGGCAATAGCCTGGCACTTTTGATTCATTATGGATGAGGTAAGAGGATCAAAATTCTCAGATAAACTTGACAATTTACTCTCTTGTTCTTCCACCTTCTTTGCAATGTCTGTTGTCACTGTGGACCAAGATAAACAAAATTTGTATAATTTTCCACCATCTTTAAGAGCATTTTCTAGGCTCTTTATCCCAATATCCAGATTTCTCCTATCATTTGCTATGAGTCCCTGTACTTCAGAGAATCTCTTACCCAAAAACTCTTTCCAGACTTTCTCTTTTGCTGATTTCTCCAAAGAATCAAAATGTGTGCTAATAGAATTAACAAAAGATTTCAGATTACCAGATGAAGAGGCTGAAAGATCCTTTTGGAAGGATGGCATGATTTTCTCTAGCACACTGGATGCAATCTCTATCAGCTCACAATCTTCCATGTGAGACTTTAGAACCTTTTCTTTTGCTTTAGCTTGAGCAAAAGATGCTACTTTCATTGTCTGGATCGGAGAGGAGTCAAAATTGAGTGGTACTTGGAACAGTTCCGGTTCATCTATCTCCATCAATTCCTTGGTCAAGAAATTCTTCACTGCTTCTACAGTGTCTCTTGTCAGAGATTTCTTTCCTTTTGCAGGCTCAGAGCTGTCATCAGAGATCTTCTCTGTTTGTTCTTCTTCTCTTCCCTTTTTCTCCTCTTCTTGACTTACTTTCTCCTCTTTTCTTGCTTCTCCTTCAGTTCCAGAGTCTGTAGGGGGATCCGGAAGAGAGATATTTTCTTTTTCATGGACTTCCTCTTCTGGAACAGAGGAATCCAAGTTCTTAGTCCTCTCCTCACCTAACTCCTTTGGCTCTTCTGCAATTTTCTCAGTAGAATCTTCCTTTGATGCACTTAATCCTTTGACATCCATGGTAGAAGGTTCTTCATCTATTTCCTCTATTACAGGAAGATTGAATCTCTTGTAGGCATTCTGGAGGATGTCTTCTGTCTCTTTTGCTACCTGATCTATCTCTCCAAGCATAAGTTTGTTCATTCTGGCTTTGCTTCGTAACTCATCCTTGCAGTCTTTGAAGATCATGTTCATTTGTTTTGGAGTAATGGAAGGATAGAGCTGAATAGCTATCTATTCCCGGATCTCCAAATCCTTTACTTTGGCATTGTCTTTTCTGAGTTCAAGTACCTTCTCTAAACTCTTGAGAATTAGAGAGATGATTTCAATGAATGCTTTATTATAAATGTTTAGGTACTTAACTGTAGCTTCTTCCAAGATCCTTTTGTCTATGTCACTATACTCATCATAGAATTCTGTCATTGGTTGTAGATTCCCATCCACAGTGCCTGATTTGATGACATCATCAATGGAGAGAGTAGGCCTTTCAACAAATTCTTCTGCCTCTTCTTCCTTGTTTTCCATGGTAGAGGGTTCCCTGGATGTCTTCTTCTTCTTCCTTATTTTCTTAACTTCTTCATCAGATTCTATTTCTTCATCATCCTTTTGGCTCGTGTATGACCTTGTGGCCTTTGTCTTCGTTCTCTTCTCTCCCTTTCCGGATGTTTTGGCTTCCGATTTTGAGGATTTTGAGCTCTTAGAGGTGGCAGGTGCAAAGCTCTGGAGGATCTAGTCCGAGAGGAGGCTTGTACCGGAACACTTCCTTTTTCTGCTTCTTGTTTCTCTTTCTCAGCTCTTTCTAATTTTTCTCTATTTGCATCAACTGCCTCTTTTGAGATGCCATATCTTTTGGCAACTTGCTTTACTTCCCTTCTCACTTTTATTTTCATCTCCAGTTGTCTTAGCTCAACATGAATTTTCACACTCAATTCTTGAAAGGTTCCAAACCTTTCTACCTCAGGGTCCTTAGGCTAACTCAGCAGGTGTTGGACATGCAGTTCCAGGATTTTCTCATCTACCTCATAGCCCATTGGCATAATCCAAACTGTTCTGGGCTCTACTGCCTCCATTAGGCATTGATCAGTGTCCACCATAAAACACATTGTATCCTTATATTTTTCAACTATTGTCTGAGGAATTCTTTCTCTGGCCCGCATCATACCTTGGAAGTTCTTGAAATATCCCTAGAGAGCTGTGCTTTGAGCCTTGGCATCACCAAGCCCATACATATAATCTCTGATTTGTATGGCAACCGGTTTGTCATTTTGCCATACCCAGCCACTTGTTCCGAGTAGCTCATTCATATAGTAAAAGAAGAGACATAGTATTAGGCCACCATACTTAAATCAGTTATTCTTATCCTTCTTTATTTTCTGCAAATTTTCTAACAATTGGCTCAGAAGAAGTTCGCAAAGATCATAGTCTGCATTTTCCCTTAGCATCTGATATGCAGTATAAATTGCAGTTCCGGATACAGAGTTCTCCCTGCTGGAATGATCTATTTTGTAACCAATTATCATAGAGGCAAATTTGATATCCGGATCTATGATATCTTCTATTGTCATTGCTCTCCTGTCAAACTTTGATTTGGTAGCCTCACTTACTATCTGATTCTTGACAAATTTGAGAGCAGGTAACCTACCGGATGAGTGCAATCTGGTTACCGCCCTAATGACATCTTTTGTGATCTTGAATGGCCTTATCAACCACATGAAGTTGGCATGTATTATGTTCAGAACATACTGGACCCATTCATCCTCTGCAAAATAAGGAAAGAGGATGCAATGTCCAAAATGCTTATCCTGGATGGCCTTGTATTGAGGTTTAAGTTCAAATGCTTCATCTACTAATTGCTTGTGATAGATATCCATCAGTTTGGATTCCCCAAATTCCTCAATATTGGTGTGTATGTATACCCTAACATCTTCTACATGCAGAACCCCATGCGGAATGCTAGAGAAGGCGCCTAAGAGATCAACTTCTAGGGATTTGTAAGGATGTTTCTTGAACTTAGGGCAAGGCCTATCAGTGATCTTAACAACATTTGGAGTAGCCATCTTGCAAAAGATTGAGGGAGATATTCAAGAATGAAAATACCTTTTTATGCTTCTAGGCTTTAGGATATGAGCTAGAAAAGATCGCTGGTTGAATCAGATTATGCAGTTGATCTTTGAGAGAGTTGAAGCAATCTTGTTTGCAGAGCTCTTTCTTTCTTCTTCTTGAGTGCAAATGTGCAAATGATGAATAAAAGAACCCTTATATTTCAGTGCAAACCCTAATTTCATATTGCAATAAATGCACACCTTAAGTCATTCTGGTTCCCTTGTTCTGAGAGAGATCCTTCTGAATCACTAAGATGCGCTTAGAATTATTTTTGGTGATAACTGACAATGTATCTCCCTTTCTCCAATCATTCCACTTATCCGCAGATCAAGATATTTCAATTTTGAATCATACCGGATCTAACTATGAAAATCCTACTTTTACCGGATGACTGTCAAACCGGATCAATCCTGGATGATTAACCTCTTCAAACCCCTTGCGGATCTTTCATATTTTTACTGAGGGTTATTTAGATATTTCTCTGAGAACCCTTTAATCCGCAACTTTCCATGTGCCAATTTTAGGGACTGATTGACTGGCTGGGGGAATTTATTTTCCTTTATGACTCCCCCTGAGCCAGAGCTCATCTATTTAGTTTCCGGAAGGAATATCAGCACCAGATTTTGGTGCAGATCCATCTCCAACATTTTTTGTACTTCTCTTTACCCAAATCTTGTTCATCTCCCTTTGAGCTTCATCCGCATTCACTTTTCCTTTTCATTTGTCTTGATTTTGTTTATGATGCATCGGACCCTTTTTATCCTGATTCTTACTTCTCCAAAATTTGGCAATATGCCCAGATCTATTGCAATTGTAGCAAACAACATTTCTTTGCAAATTTGACTGATATCCTCTTGATCTGCATTGATTAGCCATATGTCCCATTCTATTGCATGCAAAGCATCTACCATTGCATGAATTGTTTATTTGCATATTTCTACATTCATGAAATTTGTGACCATACCTTTTGCAGTTAAAACACTGTCCGAAGAAGGATGAATTAGTCTGATTCATTCTTCTTCTGCACTGATTTGCTTTATGACCAAAGTTATTGCAATTGTAGCAGTATCCATTGAAGGATGGATATCTTTGAGCATTTGGTTGCCTTACCAGAGGTCTTCTAGGCCTGTTCCTTGGATTTCCTGATCTAGAGTTCTTCTAACCGGATTCAGAGCTTTCACCTTTCTCATACCCCAAGCCTTGCTTGTCATCTACCCTCTTTTGGCTTTCAAGAACTTTAAGTTGAGCAGAGCTTATCTTGAGTATCTCTTTGTATTCATTTGCTGTTTGAAGATCCCTTTTAAGAGTGTCTATCTGATTCTCAAGGTGTTCTTCATTATCTCTAGCTTCTTCAAGATCAGATTCTAGATGCCTGATTATTCTATCTATTTTGTGGTAGTCTTCTGACTTCTCTTTGAGAGATTGTTTTAGATTATCTTCAATTTTTCTCTTCTCTTCAATTTCTTAGGTGAATTTCATAACCCTTGATTCCATTTCATGTCTTACCATAATGACCTCTTTTGATAGCTTCTCACATAACTTGTTCTTCTCATTTAGATCTTCATTAGTATCATTGGCTTCACCTTGACTTGCTAATTGTTGAAGTAGTTCCTTTCTCTTTTTCACAGAGATACTCAGTTTCTCTTTTAGTTCATTTATGAAATCATCATCTTGTTTGAGTCTTTCCCTCAAGTTATTGACTTCAGAGTGAGATTGCTCAAGATCATCTAGAGCAGACTGAAGTTGTTCCCTCATACCATACATATCCATTGAGATTCCCAGATCTTCCTCAAGTTGTTAGGCTCTGTTTGGAGGAACTTGGCTCTGATACCAATTGTTGGAAACAAGGTAGATAACTAAGAGGGGGGGTGAATCAGTTATCTTAAATATATTAACTTTTTGTTATTCTTTAATAATTAGTGCAACATCAAAACATATAAGCATACATAATCATGAGAGCAGAAATAGAATCAACACACATAACACAATGATTTTGATGTGGAAAACCCTGTTAAGGGAAAAACCACGGGGTGACTAACCCAAGATTGTATTCTCTGTTAAAAGAATAAGAAGTACAAAATGGCACTTGCCAATTAGGGCTCACTGCCCGAGCACACTGCTCACAAGAGGCACACTGCCTACAAGAGACTCACTATCTACAAGGATATAGAAGGTAACCAGATGTTTGAACTGAAGAGAGGCATCCACATATGCTGAGGTTCAGTTCCGGTTAGGCTCAATATACTGATCTACTGCACTTCATACTTCCTCTATTATAGTGATGTTGTTCTATCACATACCGGACTTGTATTGTTGCTTCCACACTTCTCTCTGCCTTTTGTCACACACTATTCCATACACCACACGCCTTCATACCGAAATCCATCTGGTATATATATCTGCACCAAGGATTTCAACATCTTTCTAGTTGGCAACCAGAATACTCAAGATATTTACTAAATACTGGCCTGTCGACTGAATCCATGCTTAACATGTGATGCATATCAAAAATATAGACATAGAAGTCATCAATCATGTCAGCCAACCATGAATGATCCCTCAAGAAGCTTGATCACCATCAATTTCTCATCCGGATTAAGGTCTGATGCTTTGCCGATCAGTTCTTCCACAGTCTACTTTGCCTGTCAGGAACCCAACACTTAGGTGCTCATATCTTTTCACTCTTTCATCACTGGAGGCTTAATCTCTGGAATATAGTAGACATGATACTCCTATTAACTTTCCCAAGTCCACACTTTGCTGAGTTACATCCTCTGAGAGATCTGGACCTGATTGTCGGACCTTGCTGCATGCTCTGTTCTTACTCACCGGACCAAGACACTCTTCAATCTGACTTTCGGTATAGACATACTATGTGTTGCAGATGTATGGGATAAACTTTGTTGCCATCAATGACAACAATCATGAAGCCACATAGTGTCTCTTGCCAACACTTTTGAGCACAAACCAGCATTGTATGTTGCCATATCAAGACAAAATGAACATTCCAGCTACTGTAATATGTATCAGACATGTATTTCTTGCATGGCAGCATAATGGGTATGTGTGGAACTTCCATTTCTTATCATTTCATGAAGTGGGTATTGCATATTTATGCTTATTAATGCATTACTAGTGTAATAGACATTGTGGGTGTTTCCATTTCTTTGTATTTCCAAATTATCTGTATGCATGCTATGTTATGTTATGGACCCAACACTAAAATGCAAGCATGGATCAACTTAACCATAGAAAACTCTTCAAACAGCGAAAGAAAACAAACCCAGACCAGCAAATGATAAAATACATAAGGGGGTGGGTTATTTCAGTGGTATCGAAGATGGTGCATCTTGCCAGCCTGTGTTGATTAGTTTATATGAGTGATTGGAAGATGGTTTATACACATCCATTTGTTTACGGTAGAGACACTTAGCAGTGGCACCCACTTGAGATTCCAGAAGGTGAGACAGTTTCGAGTGTATTGGGTATGCATAGGAACTCTTTGAGTGATAGTGAAAACATCATAGGTAATATGGGGGATAGAAACAAAGGACCAGATCAACTAGAGAGTCCTAACACAAAAACAGAGAGGAAATTTGATATTATGCTTGATATGATGTCCCAGCTCCTTGGAATGTTTAACCAAGGGATTTAGGTAGTGCAAAACAATACCACACTCGAGGGTGAGATTGGTGGGTCAAACAATGGCCATTGCCAACATGCAAGACAGGGTGGTGGACATGTAGGACAGAGTGGTGTGCATAGCACCCGTACTACCTCAGGATTGGTCACTAGACCACTACAATCGACCTTTCCATGTAGAGAGGAGGCATTGGTTCAACAAGAACCAGAGGTTCAGCTTTCTATGGTAGATGATGTTCAGATGCAGCATGCAGAGTACATGACATTAGCTCTTGATATTAGGGATATGCTAACATTTGAGCAGTACATGAACCAAAAGAGACAGAGGGGAGCTATGGGGGGTAGAGGAGATTATAGAGGTAATAGAGCTAACTGGGACTACCAGCATACCTTGAGCAAAGTCCCTATGGATCAGTTTGATGGGAGTGGCAAAATCACAGCTAGAGATTGGGTGCAAAAGTTGGACAACTACCTGACACTTAAGCCGATGCCAGAGGATGAGGCACTTAACTTTGCCACTATACACTTGGATGGGTTAGCACACAAGTGGTGGTACCATGAGTTGGTTACACTTGGCCACAACCTCATCACCACCTACGATGAGTTCACTAACAGACTCATTGAGTGGTTTGATACCAAGGACCCTAAGTTACAGTTCTGAGAGCTTGCACAGCTTAAGCAGTATGGGTCACTTGAGTCATATATCTAAGTTCTAGAGGCTCAATGTCATGGTTCTGAGTATTTTAGAGAGGAGATTGATAGTCATGTTTATAGAGGAGCTAATGGAACCACTCAGGGGATGGGTTAAGGCATTTGACCCACCTTCACTTCAGGAGACCATTAAGAAGGCACGTAGTATGGAGTTTGCAGTGCCTAAGAAACTGTTCATCTCAAAACCCTTTCCTTCATGAAAGGATAAGATGCCTTCACATCATCGAGACACCTTCCCACAGAAGAAACCAATACCTCGTCTAGATGATGATGCACTGAACGAATACAGGAGGAAGAAGCTATGCTTCAAATGCAAGGGTCCATGGGATCCTAACCATAAGTGCCTGATGAAGGGGCAAGTGAAACAGTTGGAGTATAATTCTGTTGAGGAGACAGCCTCAGAGTATTCAGGGCAATAGAGTGATAAGAAGGATAGCAATGGGGAGGATGTAGTAGAGGAGGCACAGGATGCACAGAAGGTTCAGGATGAGGAGTTTCTGATAGCACATCTCTCTACCATTCAGAGAGAGGGTTCCTTCAAGATACAGGGTGTATTCACTAGTAGAATTTGGGCAAATAAATGACTACATGACAAACTTTTAGTCATTCTACAAATTTTTTGCAACACAACTATAAATGACTAATTTGATCATCGGTTAAAAAACAAAACTAAATATTTAGTAATATTTCTAAATAATTAGTCATATGACTAAATATGTCTTCAAAGAACACTTTTGAAAAAAAAAATATATTGTTAAAAGTTTAAGCGCTAAAAGCAAGCACATTTTTTTTAAAGGGAAAATCAAAAGGAAAATAGAAAAAGCTTAGGCGCCAAAGTGATGGTTTCAGTTTTGTCTTCATTACACCTGCATGCTAAGAAGGTTTAGGGTTATGGTACGTTGTGTTTGAAGGAGTCTTCCATGGAAGCAACAACAAAGGAGTCTTCACTACCAAGCTAATAATCTCACATATTTAGCAGATTCATTCACATGAGCTCTCTCTAAGTGGTTAACATATTCTTTTTTATCATAACATGAATCTCTGTTTTGGCTATACACTCTCATCACTGCATAGAGCAAGATCAGTTTTATGGCAGCTACAAGTTTCTGGGTCTAAAGCTTTTTAGCTTGTTGAGAGGGTGATTATCTGTTGATAAAAAAAAGTGTAAAATGACCAATTCTGTTGCTTAAAACCATGATGTACTGGAAATTGAGCAAGGAAACAATAGGGCTTAGGTGATGGTAGGGGAGACTGAGTCCTCTTAGTGAGGCATTGTGGAAGGAGAAAACTGATACAAAAGACATTAATGTTTCAGCCAGTCTAACCTGGTAAGATTCGAGTGTAACAGTATTTGTTGGTAGTGGTGAAACTCAAACTATTCTTCAAGGTTTAATGGCATACAAAGAGTCTTGCACCCTAATGGCTCTCATGGGGCCTTCTGGGTCAGGAAAATCTACTCTTCTGGATGCACTTGCAGGTAAAACCAATTGGGTTTGTATAACCCATTAATTTAATCACTTGATTGGAAAACTGTGGATGTCCAGAGGTCTCATTTTCCTGCAAGCTTTATTTATATTTGTTATTGTGTTCATATGAGATTTATGTGCCTGGGTCGTGTTATTTCATTGTATAACTACCATCCTTGTATTTCATCTCCATTTGTACCATGCATCATTACAGAGTTATAAAGATTTGAAAAGCTTTTTGAGAAAACTGTATAATAATTTTGTACACATTTGATTTTTTCATTATTGAATAGGTACTAGTAGTCAATAAAAATACAACATATGTTCAACATTTGACATTGGGTTGGTTGAAGAGGCCTTACAAACTTTTAAGAAAATGCAACTAATACTTATGTTCTATAACAAAAACTACACTAAGTTTCTTTGCTTACAGAATAACCTTGGCTTAAACCTCACAATAAAATAAATTAGAGTTGGAGAAACCCTCAAACTAAAGCTTTAAACTTAATTATTACATAATCAATTCAAAGCAAATTTATCATTTTCTCTTCTCTTGCTTTTTCTACTGATGATGGATCATGGAGTGTGATCTGAAACATTGAGGAAAAAACTTGCACACAGTTAAATCCTGAAACACTAAACTACAATTACAAAAATAGTAGAGAGAGAGAGAGAGAGAGTCATATTCTCCTTTCATTTGATATAGCCTTAAAAAAATTATACACAACCATATGACTATCAAATTAAAACCCATGCATGGTTGATGCATAGTGGTGCACATGTTCACATGGATGTACATGCATGTTGGTGTGATTGTGGTTGCCTGTGCATGTTCGTGTCCTACATGTCACACATAATTGCATGCAGATACAAATGCATGTGCATGGATACACATTTCAAGTCCTCTAGTGTATAGATACATGGGCTAAATTTGATGTCTACTGTATTTACACATTTTTGCCCTAAAACACAATAAATTTTTGTGAAAGATTGTATCACATGTATGGGGAAATTTTTGGTAGACTCTAAAACATTCTAGAGTATATATATATATATATATAGTGTATGTTTTTTCCTTCTTTAACCATGTGACTAAGGGTTCCAAAGTGGCTGATGGCTGGCAAAGGTTGTTAAATTTGGCTTTACACTTGCTAATTGCATTTGCTTGAAAGTTTCTAAAGCCTTGTCCACAAATCCATTTTGTGCATATCCTGCAACCATTGCATTCCATGAGATGACATCTCTTTGAGGCATTCTTCCAAACAGTTCACATGCCTTGTCAATGCTTCCACATTTTGCATACGGTTGTATATACCAAAGATCATGGGAGATGCAGTCTAGGCTCTCCCTGCATCACCGCGAGAGCTATCAAGAGTCAGTGCGAGAGTGCGAGAAGTCAACAGGCTCTTCCTGCATCACCTCGAGAACTATCAAGAGTCTGTGCAGGAGTGCAGGAAGCTTCCCTTACTTCTGCACTGACTCTTGATAGCTCCTGTGGTGATGCGGGAAGACCCTGTCCATGCGTATCTTGCAATCATTGCAATCCATGAGACCACATTTTTTTTGAGGCATTCTATCAAACAGTTCATGTGCCTTGTCCATGGTTCCACATTTTACATAGATGTCTACTAGGACAGTTTCAATATTTATTATAATTAGTGGAAATTTATCATATCGAACCATACAGGACTTTCTTTCAGAGTTATATTATCCTTCTCATGATAAAGGTTGGCAAGTTAAAGCATAAACAACTATTAAAGATTTTTGTTCATAGCTTGGAATTGTTACATCTATCTTGTAAATGCATCTTCTTGAATATTTAGAGATAAGGTATGCTCCAAAATATTGGTTAATTCTTTGCATTATTAATTTTTCTTTGCAGATGCCAACATTTCCTCTTCAGGTTGTGATTATGGCTCCATATAAACCCTCGTAAGCTTCTAACATTGGATAAAGTATTCCAGATTACTTTGAATGATTCTATGGTCTTTGCATTCTTCTATTCCAAATGTTTTATATTTAGATTTGTTATAGTACAAATCCACATATTATTGTGTCCTTTCTTTTTGGTGTTTCTCAAAAATTTGTTTGTTCACTTTATGTACTGGTACTTCTTATGTACAGATTTGAGATGAAGACCCTTCTAGCACATTATAAAGGTTGTGTAGATTTTATTGAGGGCATACCCTTGAATGAATTTGATCTTGATCATGTTAGTGCTAAGATGGCTTCAGCTGTATTCTTAATGGTCGATTGACAGGCTGTGGTGAGATTCTGGATTTTCTATCTATCTAGTTAATATGGTTTTTCTTTCTTTTGTGATTACTATTCACAAGTATATATTGAAAGGACATACTGTCACTGAGAATCAAAAATTTGATTTGTGGTATTACTATCTTTTTTTAGATTCCAAGTGGGTTGTCTTGCATTAAGTTGATGCTTCCACCCCTAAGCTATATGTTGCTATATTCAAGGTAAATTCCTCTATCCTTCATGATTTGATGGATGTCCATAACCTATTCCAAAGCTCCCATTTTGGCACAGGCAGGGAGGATTCTGGCAAAGGTTGTGGAGTCTATCTTTACACCTGCCAATTGCATTTGCTTGAAATTTTCTAAAGTCTTCTCAAAAAGTTCAATTTGTGCATATCCTACAATCATTGTAGTCCATGAGACCATATTTCTTTAAGGCATTTTGCCAAACAGTTCACATGCTTTGTCTATGTTTCCACATTTTGCATACATGTCTACAAAGGCAGTTGCAACTACAACATCTGACAAAATTCCTCTATCCTTCATGCTTTGATGGATGTCCATACCTTGTTCCAAAGCTCCCATTTTGGCACAGACAGGGAGGATGCTGGCAAAGGTTGTGGAGTCTAGCTTTACACCTGCCAATTGCATTTGCTTGAAAGTTTCCAAAGTCTTCTCAAAAAGTTCAATTTGTGCATATCTTGTAATCATTGCAGTCCATGAGACCTCATTTCTTTGAGGCATTTTGTCAAACAGTTCATGTGCTTTGTCTATGTTTCCACATTTTGCATTCATGTCTACTAGGGCAGTTGCAACTACAGCATCTGACAAAATTCCTCTATCCTTCATGCTTTGATGGATGTCCATACCCTGTTCCAAAGCTCCCATTTTGGCATAGACAGGGAGGATGCTAGCAAAGGTTGTCGAGTCTAGCTTTACACCTGCCAATTGCATTTGCTTGAAAGTTTCTAAAGTCTTCTCAAAAAGTTGATGTTACTAAATTATGTTCACACCTAATTTAGCAAGGCCTAAACATCAGTTGTTTAGAGCGACTAAATTTTTTTTTTCTTATGCAGGATCATCCAGTCAATGTCTGATGTCTTGATAGAAGACAAGTGCAAAATCATTTATCAAAATCATGTAATAGCTCAAGTTAAGCTGTTACATCATCCTGGTAAGTGAAATCATCTATAGACAAGAAAATAGGCATTCAAAGAATGAAGAGAATTGATGGAGTTCATGTTCTAGTTGTTGATTATTCATTATGTTTCAGTGTAAGTAAAAGAGGTATTTATAGACTGTCAAATTATACATCATGTTTTATACATATGTTCCAAAGAAAGATCGGTTGTTTTATGCTATGTATTTGAGATCGGTTGTTTTATGCTATGTATTTGATTTAGAAAGTGAAATATACATAAGTCATTGCATAGAATGAAATAGCTGATTAGATTCAAAAGAATGTATAAAAGTGTCCCACACAAGCCATGGGAGTAACTGAAATAGGCAACATAAAAGTAAATTTTACTTTTGAAAGAAAAGAAATGCATAGGAAAAGAAGAGGGACCTGTCATTGCCTGATGAATAAAAAATCTTGTGGTTGAGTTGGTTTCTATCTCCCCCCATTTGGTTGAGCTCCAAGATACCTGCAAAACAGTTTTGTTAGCTCAGGGTACCAAATCTTTTCATACACAATCAAAATTTCAAAAAGTACCATTCACTTTTATGTAGCAGCAATAATCATTTGGTCCATATCAACATAAGAGAAGTCATAATGAACAGATACAAGTGCCATATCAGAAAGAGAGATCATACAAGTCACCTCACATCATAAACAAAGGTACATTTTTGTCTAACAGGTTTGTCCAATGTGTAGATACAGGTAAAGTTTCATTGCTGATTACTTCATATTATATTGCAGTATGTGGAGAAAATGGGCTCCCATAAGGGTTGAGCCCAGCATGCTCGGAGTAATAACATTAATGCAAAGATATTCGATAGACCAAGCATCATAATGTTAATCACATGCATGCTGCTACTATATTAGATGTATCGAGTACAAGAGAGAAGGTACAATCAAGTTGGAACAAATGCCATGTGGGAAAACCAAGTCAAATGCCATGTGTTACTGTCATTAAGAGCCTATGATGCCATCAAAGAAATAGAGGTTTTAGTCATAGTAGAACAGCGTATACAAGTAAAGTTTCATGTTATAAACAGTCATAAGGAACAATAAGAGCAACCACACATCAGCAAGCAGGCTGCTCAATTATTTGAGTGAGTGAATTTCAAATGTAATGTAGATGTTTTCTCATTTTCATACATTCAGAAAAGTTTAGAGAGAAAAGTTGGATCTTGTGATAGACTTTCAAATGAAGAAATATACCCAATTAAAGATCATTTTGTAATTCATCAATTGAAAGTGTTTATGAGTACATGACATCACCTTTGTGCTGGTGAAAAGTGCATTATCCAGTGCCAACATGGTAGTTTTGGTGTAACACATCATTCTAGGACAGATAGAGTTTAGTATCAACATGTAAAAGCTTGCAATTATGTATCAGAAGGTATAACAGGGTAAGTGCAAAAAGATGGGGGGCCAAAAAGTGGCCAAAAAATTTTGAAAAAAAATTTAGGCATAACGCGAGCGCGTTATAACGCGCTCGCGTTATAAAGCGCTTCATATATAAAAAAAAAACGCTGTCATTTCATTTTAGTTCATTTCATTGTGAGTTTTTCCTCCGCCCGCGGCTTAAAACCCTTCAAAAACGCGCTCGCGTTCTACAAAACACCGTTCAACACAAAAGATTTGTCGATTCATCGCCGAAATGCCGCCGCGACGTCGAGCACGCCAAAGGGGTGAGTTATCTTTGTTTTTTTGTTTGAATTTCTTCCTAAATAGGTAGGTTTTGTGTTGATTTTTGATGCATATTTTATTAATTGTAGGAAATGTTAATGCACCTCCTCCTCCTCCTCAAAATCCTCAAAATCCACAAAATCTTGAGGAAGAAATACCTGCAGAACAACAACCTCCTCCATTCATTCCTCGACATGCCCCTGGAACACAAGATAATATAATGGGGGAAATTGAAAACAACAAAAAACAAATTGAAGATATAATTGCAAGGTTGAAAGATCCTTCCACTTCAACCTTGCATAGGTCCACGCTTGCCGAATCTCTTGAGTCTATGTTATCAAATGTAAATTCAATTAGCAAGCAAATAACTAGTTGGACCGATAAAAAGAGAGAGTTTAGAGATTACTATGCAGATAAATTGTCATATCAAGATGTCAAAAAATTACAAATTACAAAAGTAGACTTGTGTTCAATTTTCACAAACCCACAAACAAATCAACCTCCACCCATTACATGCAAGAGGTTCCCTATCCATTGGTGCAACAACCAAGCGATAAGGGACAATTTCGGGCAGAGGTGGTGGATGGTTTTTGACCATCCTCCATGCAATAACAATGAGGTCCCGCAATACTTTTTGAGGAAACTCTACTCCGAGTTTGTCCTCAATAAAGTGCCAAACTATTTTGATATGCGGGACTTCCAGGGTAGAGGTGGGGGCTCAACACAGGATAGACCAGGGGCACGTCTTGACCCACAGCGGGTAGTGAGACGAGTAATCAGCAGACCAGCCCACGAGCATGTTTCTATTCCTTCCATTGTGAAGGAGAGTGTTGAGGTCGATACACTGAGGTCGATTAGTGCCTTGACCCAGAGCATCATAGAGCATGCCGATCCTGCAACACAGAGTGGGTTGGGAGATAGTGCGAGGAGTAGGGTCCCACCGCATACTTGCCAGGCTTGCGGGTCAGCCTGTGGTTATGACCCCATGGACAGTCAGGACGCAGGTGCACAGGCTACATCTGCAGCTGAGCAGATGGCGATGACAGATACCCTCCTGAGTGAGACTTTCGGCCTTGATACTCAGGTAAATATTAGCAAGTTTATTGAATTTAATTTATTAAATTTTATTTTTGAAATACAAGATTAACTAATTTAAATTGATGATTTTAATGAAATTTCAGGGTCATAGCGTCGATGCAGTTTTCAGTGGTTCTCCACCTACATTTTTCACTAGATCATCTACTGTCGAGGTATGTAACTAATAAACAATTATAAATATTACATGTGAATAGCATCGTTATATGAATGGTATTCTAATTTCTGATTTTGGATGTTGAATAGGTTAACACTGTAGATTTCATGGCAACACCTGCCAGCGGTGGTGGACTTCAAAGCTTTACGGAGGTAATAAAATAAATAGTTTAATGAATGAATTGTACTTACTAAATTTTTGTATGTGATTTGTGTGTTTTATTGTGTGTACTTCCATGTTTAGATGAGCGTGTGTGTATGTTAGGAGCCATGATTTGCATCACTATTATAGTTTTCGTAATTGAATAATGTTGTTTTATTTCCAGATGATGCAGGCTGCGGATACACCTCCCCATGTTCATAGGGCAATGGAGCAGGGTGTGGCCTCTGCAATTCATAGCTCTATGGCATTGACAGGGGTATGAGGCAGATTAGTAAATTTCAATTTACATTCATTGTTATAGTTGTCTATTTTTGAAAAATCAAAAGATTATTGATTTGAAGTTTAATTTCTATCTGGATGGTTTCTATAGGACATGACATCACCAGGGCCTTTTCCTTCTACTGAGGCAAGCGAGCAGACAGATTATATGTTAGCGGTAAGTGATTATTTTGTTAAATGTTTCATTTTTTTATAACATGTAATTTCTATATATTAATATCTATACTTTTTTTTGTAACAGGTAAAGGTGCAGGAAGAACTAAATAGGAGAAGTAGCCCTCGGGTTCGTAGTAGACCACCCACATGCATGTCTCCATCCCCTAGAAGATTAAAGGCTGCTCGTGATTTATTCTCTTCACCAGCTAGAGGGGAATGACTTTTTATTGTGTTCCTCTGTTGTATGCCTATATGGCATTTGTGGACATATATTTTGTATTGTACATAGTTGACATTGTATGCCTATATGGCATTCTTGTAAGCCTATATGGCTATTTTGTATATATGTTATACTTATATCGACAGATATTGATGTATGCGTATATGGATATTTGGTTAATACAAATCTTTTTTATTGATGGCGTCCATACTTGCATTATAAATCCACTTTTGAATGGATATTTGTAGATGGCTACTTCAAATATTTAAAGTCTGATTGTATTACATAGGATGTTTGCATTTTCTTTGATAGGCTTGATAGGCCATGGATTACATGATGGTGTTTGATGGAAAAGTATGGTACTAGAAGACTCTAGTTCATTCTTAATAGGCTTGTGATTGATAATATCTTTGCATGATTGCACTTGATCTTGGATCATGGGCATGTTGTTAGGATTTTGATTGCATTGTGATGTTTGATGGATAGGCATGGTGTAAGTGTAAGATACCCAACTAGTTCTACGAAAAATTTTCCTTACTTAAACACTTTTACTTGCTAACAATTCATCAACTACTTCAATAACATAAAGATATACATCAAGATAACTATTTGAATGAAACAACATTAGAGTTGGGTACTTGTCTTGTTACTTGATTCAATCAACTTGCAATGTCTTATTACATGGAAAATGCTTTCAATAGCATGAAGTACAACTCATTCAATGGAAATACAAGGACAGGCCTTGAAGCCTTGATGTTACAATGTCTTCCTTATTTGAGCAACATTTGAAGATTTAGAATGTTCAACTCATCACCTCACAAGGTAGGCGCATATTTGAAGGATTTACAGGTTTTTCTGACTTGGGCGCCAAGTTGAGGTGACCTCCTCCTGAAGTTGCGCCTTGTCAACATTAGGTGCCAATTAGAGTTTATGGATGCTCTGGATTGTTTCCAAGAGTAGGCGCCAAAACATCATCATTATGAAAGTGTTTTAAATGCTAGGCGCCCAAATCAGCCCTCTGGAGTCTAGGCGCTCCTTTCATGCATTCTGTGTTCTAGGCGCCAATTGAAAGGAGTGGAGAACAGGGCAAGCGCCTTCCAAACTAGGTGTTTCCTTGAGGTGACAAGGACTTAGAAAGTGCGCCTAAGGTGAGTGCCTTGAGTGAAAAGGTCTAACAAACATCTTTGAACCCCCTTTCAAGGTTAGGCGCATTCTGGAGGTGGAAACAAGTAGAAGGTGCGCCTTAGCTTCCTTTGTCAATTCTTGCAAGTCTTTGTTGATTAGGAAGGTGGAATGCTTCATTGTAGAATGAGCGCCTATCTTCTAATGTCCAAACTACTTCTTCTGGCTCACTCTGTGGCTAGGCGCCAGAGCTAAACTGTTCACACAAGGGAGTGCGCCTAGACTCACTTGATGTTTTCTTACTACTTCAACCCCTGGAAGATGTTCCAAGGTGTTCCCTTTTACAAGCACCTGACCTCCCAAGTTCCTTCATGTGCTATTCCTTGAAGGCGCCAAAACTGAGCTCCAGTGCCATGGGATTGTGCCTAACATCTTTGAAGAGTTTCTAAGCCTTTTGCAAGTTGATATCCCAAACTCATCTTCTAGGCGCAACAGGAGCTTTCCAAAGGAGTTTCCAAGTTTTAGACGCCAAGCGAGGTCATGGGTGAATGGAACTGCGCCTTAGGAGATGACTGGATCCTAAGCGTCAGTCTGGAGTTACAGTGGAATTGATATGCGCCTCAACTAGCTTAGGCGCCCATTTGAAGTGATTCCTTTAACACTTCTCTGTCAATCTCAACTGCAAGGATGATCTCCTAATCCAATTTTGATCCTCTGGAGATGCAAATAGCTTTACATTTCACTAGGTTCCATCAATGATGATCATCAACCAAAGCACATTTCAAAGGTGAGATAGGCAAGTGAGGCGCCAAACTAGTCCTTAAGACTTATCTCCTTCTATCAAGTCAATTTCAACTATGTGAGAGAGTTCTATTCTAGGCGCAAAATGGAAATGTTTCATCAATTGGTGCATCTTACAAAGCTCCCAATTCTAGGCGCCAGAGCCAAAGAGTTTTTCCCAACACATGCACCTGGGCTAGGAATTCACGTAAGAGACATCACTTAGCTTTAAAACTTTCAATCTATAGCCATCTGGGCTAGGCGCTCCAATGGAGGATCCTTGAACTCATGCATTGGCGCCTTCTAGTTCTAGGCACCCATTTTGGATGATTCATCCTGATACTAGCGCCCAAAATGACTAGACTCTCTTCATTATCCAATTCACTTAGAAGACTCAAGTTGGAGACTTAGTTGTCTATCCATGTTCTCCGGAAGATTCATTGTACCTCTATGCACTATCTCCTTCAAGGCGCACATTTAGCTCCAAAACGCAAATTTCCATCATCAACCCATCAAGGTACATCATCTTCCCTTTGTATCCCCTTCAAGGCGCAGACATTCACTTCTTCACACTCAAACTCACTCTCTGGCGCCAGAATAGGTGTATAACTTCAAATAAGGCGCTAATCTTAGGTTTCTAAGTACTTAGTTTGATCTTAAGGCTATCCTTCCTCTAAGCACTCTCTTCAACTCCCTCACTGAAGGCCCTCTATAAGTTTGGGCGCATTTCATCCCAAGGCGCTTCAACATCATCCAAGGCGCAAATTCACTCTCCAAGACAAGGTGCAAAAAACCCTATCCTAAGGCGCTCAAATCTTGCTTCTAGACCTAGGCGCACAAATATGAGATTAAGGATCATTCTGGCCACCATCACTTCCCTAAAGGCGCAAAATTGGTGTAGATACATTCCATTTATTAAGGATCATTCTGGCGCCCAAATCTTGTCAAAGCAAAGGATCAATAGGTTCTCTCTAAGGCGCACTCCAGGGTTTGATCTTGCAAGACTTCTCACGTCAAAATTTTGACCAAGACACTCAAGGCACTAGTCTTTATCATCTAACCCTACAGTGCACTTACTCATTATGATATACTCCTCAACTTTGTATTCAACCTTGCCCAAGGCGCATATTCACTATAAGGCATTCTCACGTTGTCAAGGCTCAGAGGGCTTCAACTTGCTAAAGGGTAGAGGTCTAGGCGCATATCTGACTTGAAGCTCAAGGCGCTCCAACCCTCTTGCTCTGGAATTCCTTCTAGGCACTAAGTGACTTCTCCAATTCCTTGAAAACATTTGAAGTGTTTTACCTTCTCAAGGTGCTCCTTCGAACTTGACTCCAAGGTGTTATAATCTCAAAGGTGCTGACATCATCTCAACCAAAGGCGCTCAATGATTCATCCCATATCTAGGTGCTAAAACACTTAATCAACCAAGTCATTCAAGGCGCCATTCAGTAAACTCATCTTCCATGATATTCCTATCAAGGCGCATATCACTTCTCTCATGGGCTTTAGGCGCTCAGTTGAGTGTTTCAATACTATTTAGGTGCCAAATTCATTTTAATGCACCAAACACAAAGAGCTTTCAAACACTGGGCGCTCACAAAGAGTCTTCCAACCTTGGGCGCTAAATTAGGTCTTTGCAACTATCCAAGGCGCATATCTTCGTTTGAACAACTTATGGTGCCAAGACAACTTCTCATTAGGGCGCTCAAAACACTTGTGTTTACATTTGAAGTGCTTTACCTTCTTAAGGTGCTCCAGACTAACCTGACTCCAAAGCGCTCCATCATCATCCTTAAGGCGCTAAAAACATCATCCAACTCCTTAAGGCACTTCACTGTGAAAGTCTGAAGGCGCTCTACCTAGACCTTTCCCCTAGGCGCCAGAACTCCTAAGCACTCACCAGATAACTCTCTTCTTCAAGGCGCAAATCTTCCTATACTATGATTGCCTTTGAAACGCCGATTAACGTGATGTGAGGGTGCAAAGGCTACTCCAATCCTCAGTGAGCGCCTAGTTTAAACAAGGAGAAATAAAGCATTCAAAACTATCCAAACGATCATCCCCTTCCTAATGTCTTCACTGCTCCAGAAAACCTTGGCCAAAATGACACATAACAACTCCTATGAGCGCCCTTATGCCCTAGGATCATCTAGTTTGTGCGTCTTGTAATGAGTAGTTCATGTAAGTTTGGAATGAGCGCCTTGAATAAGTGTAAACTAGCCTAGAGAAGGGTATGTGCGCCTTGAGCATTCCAGAGATAATTGTGCGCCTAGAACAATATGAGTGCTCATGATGATGATTAACGCCCTGATGAGACTATGAGCGCCTTGTTCAGGAGATACCTTGTTTGATCATAAAATGCACCTTGAGTCTTGAAGGTTTTGAGCGCCTAGGTGATTTGGATGTTGGGATGTTGGTATGCGCCCAAGATTGAGGTAAGTGAGCGCTTGTAATGGAGGAGAGCAATGAGATGAGGTTTAGCGCCTCCAAGTAAGGTCAGAGGTGAGGTTAGAGGTGAAATGCGCCTTTGGACCATTCTGGCGCCTTGGATGAAGAACCTATATCTTGAGCCCAAGAGGTAAAATTTGCGCCTTAGTGGATTTGGAGAGTTACAGAGATTAGAGAAAAGCGCCTTGAAGACAGAGTTGTTCAAGGCGCATGTGTGATTTGGTCAAAAACAGGCGCCTAGAGTGAATAGGCTTTCATCCTGACTTAATACACTGCCTCCTTCTGACGATTTTTGGGGCAGCAGAAAACCTTTCACCACGGGCAAATGCCTCAGAGCTATAAAAAACCGAGAGAGGTTATTGTAGAGGCACTCTACGTGATCCCGTTGCCTCAGACGGAATGTTTCTAAGTGACACGGTTTTTGAGTAACATCTCGTCAAAGATTGCTGCCTTTTTGCACTTTGGACTCTTCAGGGATATCGTCGGTACAATGTAGCTCCGACTGTTTCGACATGTTTGGGTGAGAAATAGGACCATGCCTAGCATAAATGTACCCATTCGGACGCGTTGGAACAGTCAGTTTGGTCGCATCAGGAGCAGGACGAAAGTTACACCCCTTTGCAACTTTACACTGCCTCCTTCTGATGATTTTTAGGGCAACAGAAAACCTTTCACCACGGGCAAATGCCTCAGAGCTATAAAAAACCGAGAGAGGTTATTGTAGAGGCACTCTACGTGATCCCGTTGCCTCAGACGGAATGTTTCTAAGTGACACGATTTTCGAGTAACATCTCGTCAAAGATTGCTGCCTTTTTGCACTTTGGACTCTTCAGGGATATCGTCGGTACAATGTAGCTCCGACTGTTTCGACATGTTTGGGTGAGAAATAGGACCATGCCTAGCATAAATGTACCCATTCGGACGCGTTGGAACAGTCAGTTTGGTCGCATCAGGAGCAGGACGAAAGTTACACCCCTTTGCAACTTTACACTGCCTCCTTCTGACGATTTTTGGGGCAGCAGAAAACCTTTCACCACGGGCAAATGCCTCAGAGCTATAAAAAACCGAGAGAGGTTATTGTAGAGGCACTCTACGTGATCCCGTTGCCTCAGACGGAATGTTTCTAAGTGACATGATTTTTGAGTAACATCTCGTCAAAGATTGCTGCCTTTTTGCACTTTGGACTCTTCAGGGATATCGTTGGTACAATGTAGCTCCGACTGTTTCGACATGTTTGGGTGAGAAATAGGACCATGCCTAGCATAAATGTACCCATTCGGACGCGTTGGAACAGTCAGTTTGGTCGCATCACGAGCAAGACACCAAAAATGCAAAGGTTGCTTTGTGCAACTTGACAACATTGACACTTTTTTGCAACATGACTCAAAGACTCAAACTGACCCCAAATGACTCAAAGTGACTTAAAATCACCTTGATTATAGAGGTCAAGGCGCTCCTTATCATTCATTCATTATGAGCGCCTTGGGAGAATGGTATATAGGTCATCATCATGATTGGGCGCCCTGGATCCAGAGTGTTGGAGAGATCATCAAATGGTGTCTAGTAGGGTGAGTTATGAGTTTGGTCGCATCAGGAGCAGGACACCAAAAATGCATAACATGATGATGGAAAAATGTGTACATATGTGTAAAAATGCAGGAGGAAATAAAAAAAGACAAACCTTACAAATTAATGTGCATACTTACAACTCAATGTAACATAACTTTACAAAATCAACGTGAATACTTACAAATTAATCCAATGAACCATCTGGATCTGCTCTACTCTTTATTGTGTCAAGTATTGCTTCATGGTCAGACTCACGCACCTTCCACAATATTTTGTTCAAAGGTCTACCCCGATACTTTATCAAATGAACATTGGATGCCACGACAAGGTTCGAGTAATGAAGAATCTTTCGATGCATGTCAAAGTCCTGAAATAGCCAAATATTAACACTCTTATGTGGGTACCTTCTAAGCCATGTTCCAGTAATAACCACTGATCCTGTAGGGTATTCGATGTTTTCTCCATCTGTAACAGGGGCCTCCAATTTCTTTTTGGCCTCAACACAACGGCATAAGTAATAATCTGTTCCCTCTTCATTATCTTCATCTGCAATAACTGCATATACGTGTCCTACATTGATATGTGTAGCAAATTAGATGAAATTAGTCAACATTACAAAAACACTACAAAGTAAGATGACATTACCTGGTTGAACTAGATGAAATTAGATGCATATATGTGCCCTATATTACCTGGTTGAACTAAATCTGATATGTGGTCAAAGTCAACTGACGATTCCATCTGTGTTAGTTCCAGTGCCGTCGGGGGTCGATACGTGTCAAGTGGGCTAAGATAACTTAACTGCCATTCGTCAACCCACTCCTTTGACTCGCACTCATCCCAGACTTGAATTGTACAGGAAGAACAAAAGCATGACATCTTTCGTGTATGGATACTCCATGAACCTGCAATTGAACTTCTGAAAGAGTGCATCTCATTTGATCCTGTCAGTGTACAACAATCCTCATATGGTGCAATGTTAGTATCATCTATCAACCAAAAAAATCTACGAACTAAAGACTTACCTTCATTACCTGGACCCATGGAAGCATTACACCACTCGACAATCGATTTTGCATCTGTCAACTTTGCATTGTCTTTATACTTTAACTCTTCTCGTGCTATGGCTCTTTTGATACATGCTCCTGCACCATCATGCTCCCCCTTTCCATGCCCGGCCTCACAAAAGTTCCACATATGTTGAATACCTGTAAAATTATGCCTCCTACTCAGCCAATAGAAATTCCGCGAGTTTTGAATTGTGATGCACAATTATCCGACCATATGATATGCTGACTGAACGATATGCCCCTTCTAGCCAAATCATTATAGAACACCTGAAAGCAACCTTGCACGAACTCCGTAGAATGCGTGCGATCATCACTAATATAGAAATGATACTCCCTTATGATCTTTCTGTCATCCTCTGTACTATCATTCGCATGAATGAATGCGATGTGCACAAATATAGAAACCTGTGTGGAGTTGTAATATTGTGATTGCACCTCACGCTGTGGCTGTAGACTGTAGTTCTCTGCAAAGTCGACGACTGAAACAATGCTACCAACTGGAAATGTGTCCTTGCATAACTTGAATTGCAAGTCCAACCATCGAGCTCTATGGGCATGTCTTGCATACTCATACACTATGCTGTCACGAAATATAGGCATAAACTGATACACTGGAATCTTTTCAATAACTAATTCACACCTCTTTGCTTCTTTACCATCTTTTGTATTGTATGCCACTGTTTTATACTTGCCAAATTCTACTAGTTCATTTCCAACCGCATGTGTTATTTCCATATGTTCACATATTGGCAAATGTTGCAAGCCACCGCAACGATGACATGTGCCATCCAAGCATAATTTCTTGGAGAATATTTGACCTTCCTCTCTTTCACATAAAATTCTTGATATGAAATCTCTTGAAGATGTTGGTGGGGCACATATGGCACAACCCTGCAAATCATTGTTAGTATGCATATCTAAACATATAGACCTATAAGCATCAAAATGGTTAGAAAATTCAATATGTAATCTACAACAACAAGTAGTGCGTGTGTGATTTATCTTAACATAGAAAGGTTTTAGCATTTCAAAATATCTTTGACAAATTTTAATTTGAGGATACTTCTCTAGAAATTTACCATAAAACTGTGTTTGAGTCTCATCCAAAAAATGCTTTGGATGTGGCTCGCGGTTCTGACTACCAATTCTCCTTCTTACCACATCCTTTTGATTCGGAGATACCCTTGTGTAATTCTTCCAAAAGTCTTCAATTAGTGACCTCAATGCTTCAACAATTGGTTTATCTTTTCGTGGTAGTCTCCCCGAGAACGCCCATAATTCATTGGCATTAGTGTCCTCAATTCTTTGGCGTCTTCCAACGGCTCTTGATAAAGTTTTCCTATTAATTCTCAATTTTTGACTTGTCTTTCTAATAAGACGAGCTTTCCTCGTTTGACTACTTACTATAGTCGATGTAATCACACGCCGTGTTGCATTACTATCTTTTGTGCGTGAGGTGTTACCCACACTCTCATACGCACTCATTAGATTCTTGACAATAGATTTTTCACTTGAAGCCTCTGATGTTCTCAACCCAAGAATCTTCATGATAGACCTATACTTTATACTTCGCATCATTTCAACGAATAGTTGACATCTTGCAGTCTCATTTAACTTTTCAAAGAACAATCTCCAAATCTTATTAGCATATCTTCTACAAGTGCGTTTTGGAATCTTACCTTCCATTGGCTGCAAAATATTCTCATCAATATCAATCAAATACTTTGGCTTTCTATGCAAAATTCTAGGTGGTGTCAAGTTAGGTAAATTCATCTCAACATTAGGAATTTCATCAATATTTAAATGAGATGGGTTAGATGGCATACCTTCGATCGAAGATGGAATAGATGACATACCTTGAGGTTGAGGTGGGAACGATGGCGTACCTCCTTCATCACATGTGAGTGATGATGTACTCTCAACTTGAGATGTGGTAGATGGTGTCCCTACATGTTGTCTTGCGATAAAGGATGTGTCTCCAACTATGGTATTTAAATCTCTCGTACCACGAAGTTTTTGCATTCGTTCTCTTTGTGCCGCCAATACCATATCTCTTTGTGATGGTTGTGGTTCCTCTTCAATTGGTATGTCTTCATTTATCGTGTCCAATTTCCTCTTCTCACGAAGTTCCCTCATAGCCATTGCTTTCTTTGCATTCTTAGCTTCTATCTCTTCCTGTGTTGGTTTAATTCTTGATCGTTTCCTCGGCATGACGGAGAATTTGTCTGTAGCATGATAAAGAGACCAATATTAGTTCTTAAGAAATGAATACATGATAATAGTGGGATTGTATTTTTTTTATGTTGTAAGGATTTATTCTTGTATAGTTTGACATCATGGTATGAACTAAGGTTTGTTTATTACACATAATTATTAAAGAGCCCAAGTGTAGAAAATATACATGGCATCATGTGAGATTGTAGGTTGCTTTCTTGATTGGAAATGTGTCTATTTTAAACATGTATGATAATGCATGATAAAGTAATTCAATCCGAAATAAGGAAAATGTAAAGAACATGCATGTAAAGACTTGACATACCTAAAAAACGAAGATTTGAATGGAGAGAGTACCCAATTATGTAGTGTTTTTATCTTCTTGCATCAAACTCCTCAACAATTTGAGTTTTTCACCACTTGCTTCCTTTTCAATGTTAAATTCTTAAAATTGAATCAAAATTAACATTGCAATACTACAAAAATTGAAACTTGTATAGATATATATCAAATTTGGTTTGAAAACTATGTTATTTCCTCCTTCTCAAGTTGGCAAAGCAGAAAAGGTGGTGGAAAGATCATGCAAAGGTGGTACAATGTGTCAAATGTGCATGTGAACTTCCCAATAGCATGAAAGCACTTCTTTTTTGTCGGAGCACGCGCAGAATCAGTAAGAAAATAGAGCATGTGGGCCTGGATCACGGGGGTAACCACTTTTTTACCGTTTTAGTAGAATTACAAAACGCGAGCGCGTTATAACGCGCTCGCGCTATAACGCGCTCGCGTTTTGTCCTCCTATAGATCTCTAAACCCTAAACCCTCAACTCTGATCCCTTGACCCTCAACCCTCAATGTCAAATCCTAATCCCTCAACCCTATCCCTAAACCCTCAACCCTCAATGTCAAATCCTAATCCCTCAACCTCAACCTTGTCCCTAAACCCTAATCCCTTCAACCTCAACCCTATCCCTAAACCCTTGACCCTCGAACCTCGGCCCTCAACGTCAAACCGTAATCCCTTGATGCAGAGCGAAACAAGTTGAACATTAACACAGGTGAAAAAATCCTTGAAAGTCCACAAAATAACCTTTACAGTGTATATCGGCAAGACAATTTAAATGTCACACCGAAATGTACCTCAACCCTCAACCCTCAACATCAAACCCTCGAACCTTAACCCTTAACATCAAACCCTAATCCCTCAACCCTTAACTCTAATCCCTCGACCTTCAACCCTGATCCTAAACCCTAAACCCTCAACGCCAAATTCTAATCCCTCAACCCTTCACTCTAATCCCTCAACCCTAAACCCTATCCCTAAACCCTCAACACTATACCTTAAACCCTAATCCCTCAACCCTAACCCTAAACCTTGTCCCTAAACCCTAATCCCTTCAACCTCAACCCTATCCCTAAACCCTTGACCCTCGAACCTCAGCCCTCGACGTCAAACCCTAATCCCTCAACCCTTAACTCTGATCCCTCATCTCTCAACCCTAACCCTAAACCCTCAACCCTCAACATCAAACCCTAATCCCTCAACCATCAACCCTAATCTATCATCCGTCATCCCTCCACACTCTACTTTAACCCTAATTCCTCGACCCTCAACCCTATCCCTAAACCCTTGACCCTCGAACCTCAACCCTCAACCCTCAACGTCAAACCCTAATCCCTCAACCCTAAACCCTATCCCTAAACCCTCAACGCCAAATTCTAATCCCTCAACCCTTCACTCTAATCCCTCAACCCTAAACCCTATCCCTAAACCCTCAACACTATACCTTAAACCCTAATCCCTCAACCCTAACCCTAAACCTTGTCCCTAAACCCTAATCCCTTCAACCTCAACCCTATCCCTAAACCCTTGACCCTCGAACATCAGCCCTCGACGTCAAACCCTAATCCCTCAACCCTTAACTCTGATCCCTCATCTCTCAACCCTAACCCTAAACCCTCAACCCTCAACATCAAACCCTAATCCCTCAACCCTCAACCCTAATCTATCATCCGTCATCCCTCCACACTCTACTTTAACCCTAATTCCTCGACCCTCAACCCTATCCCTAAACCCTTGACCCTCAAACCTCAACCCTCAACCCTCAACATCAAACCCTAATCCCTCAACCCTTAACTCTAATCCCTCGACCTTCAACCCTGATCCTAAACCCTAAACCCTCAACGCCAAATTCTAATCCCTCAACCCTTCACTCTAATCCCTCAACCCTAAACCCTATCCCTAAACCCTCAACACTATACCTTAAACCCTAATCCCTCAACCCTAACCCTAAACCTTGTCCCTAAACCCTAATCCCTTCAACCTCAACCCTATCCCTAAACCCTTGACCCTCGAACCTCAGCCCTCGACGTCAAACCCTAATCCCTCAACCCTTAACTCTGATCCCTCATCTCTCAACCCTAACCCTAAACCCTCAGCCCTCGACGTCAAACCCTAATCCCTCAACCCTCAACCCTAATCTATCATCCGTCATCCCTCCACACTCTACTTTAACCCTAATTCCTTGACCCTCAACCCTATCCCTAAACCCTTGACCCTCGAACCTCAACCCTCAACCCTCAACGTCAAATCCTAATCCCTCAACCCTAAACCCTATCCCTAAACCCTCAACACTATACCTTAAACCCTAATCCCTCATCCCTCAACCCTAAACCTTATCCCTAAACCCTAATCCCTCAACCCTCAACCCTAATCTGTCATCCCCCAACTCTAATCCTTCATCCCTAAACCCTAAATGCTATCCCTATTCCTACACCCTCAACAGAATCAATACTATACCTTAAACCCTAATCCCTTATCCATAAACCCTCCAACCCTATCCCTAATCCTTATACCATCCACACTCTACTTTAACCCTAATTCCTCGACCCTCAACCCTATCCCTAAACCCTTGACCCTCGAACCTCAACCCTCAACCCTCAACGTCAAACCCTAATCCCTCAACCCTTAACTCTGATCCCTCGACCCTCAACACTATACCTTAAACCCTAATCCATATCCCTCAACCCTTAACCCTTAAAACTTAAACCCTATCCCT
Organism: Cunninghamia lanceolata; assembly: GCA_027924645.1. Lineage (NCBI taxonomy): Eukaryota > Viridiplantae > Streptophyta > Pinopsida > Cupressales > Cupressaceae > Cunninghamia > Cunninghamia lanceolata. The sequence goes on along the minus strand of BSBN01001256.1, from coordinate 8,147,679 downwards.
ACACCCTCAACACTTGACACTATATCTTAAGCCTTAAACCCTCATCCCTAAAGCCTCAACCCTCAATCCTTAAACCTTAAACCCTAAACCCTATCCCTAATCCCTCTACCCTCAACACTCTAACCCTAACCTCGACATTAAATGCTAATCCGTCAACCCTAAACCCTAATCCTAAACCCTCAACCCTAAACCTTATCCCTAAACCCTAATCCCTCAACCCTCAACCCTAATCCATCATCCCTCAACTATAATCCCTCATCCCTAATCCCTAAATGCTATCCCTATTCCTAAACTCTCAACAGACTTGATACTATACCTTAAACCCTAATCCCTTATCCCTAAACCCTCCAACCCTATCCCTAATCCTTACACCCTCCACACTCTACTTTAACCCTAATCCCTCGACCCTAAACCCTATCCCTAAACCCTTGACCCTTGAACCTCAACCCTCAACCCTTAATGTCAAACCCTAATCCCTCAACCCTTAACTTTGATCCCTCGACCCTCAACCGTAATCTGTCATCCCTCATCCCTAAACCTTAAACGCTATCCTTATTCCTAGACCCTCAACGGGCTCGATACTATACCTTAAACGCTAATCCCTTATCCGTAAACCTTTCAACTCTATCCTTTATGCCTTAACCCTATGATGAATAGCCTTGAGTGTAAAAAAATTTGAGTGGGACATAACGCGAGCGCGTTATAACGCGCTCGCGTTATGTCGAACATGGGAAAAGACAGGCTTGCGGGAAAAATGTAAGGCAATAAATAACGCGAGCGCGTTATAACGCGCTCGCGTTATTTCTTGCTTTGGGAATCCCAAGCCTTGGGCTTGGGATTTGCTTTGGATTTCCAACCCAAAGGCTTGGAGTGCCTTATGAACAGTCACAGACGTGTTTTTCTGTATTCTTCAAAATTTCACATAATTTCGTTCGTGCTAACCCTCAGATTTGCACGTGTTTCAAGGTTGAACAAATCGAACACATGGGTAATGTTAGGCTTTCTCTTAGCTATTTGATGATGTGATTTTTTTCACATTTTAACAATGTTAAGCCTTTCATCTTTAATTTCTTTTGTTTGTGTGTCCGTTTTTATGCAAAAACCACTGTTTGGTCTTTTTTTCATTGTAAAATAACTATTCATTCAAATTTCAAAAAAATTACATATTTAGAAACTAGACTCCATTCTACAAATATTAAAAAAATAAAAAAATGATTTTCAATTAGTTTTCAAAATTTATAGGGGTAGCACGGCCAAAATTCTGTTTTTTAGGATGTGTCCACTTTAAAAATTAGTAAAAAATTAAATATTCATCAAAAAATTATCAGAAAAATCAGGCATAAACTACATGCTATTAGCTAATTTCTCACTGAAGCGATTTTAAAAATACCAAAAAAAAGTTGACCTTTTGAGGGAGCCACAAAACATGCTATGTTATGTTTTTTTGACAGAAACAACACCAATTTCTGTGGCTCCCTCTTTTGAACCCCTTAATCTATGCCATTTTCAAAACAAAATAGTAGTTTAGAAAGTAGACTCGGAGCACTACGAACATTGTTTTGGTTGCATCTCTAAATTTTGAGTGTAACTATGCTCAATTTCTCATCCAAGGCCAGTATTTCCTGATTTCAGAAAAAAAGTGGCCACTTAAGACCCCTTTTTGGCCCCCCATCTTCTTGCACTTACCCAACAAATGCATTCAATTCATCATCTTCAGGAGAAAACAAATGTGTATCACAATGTTGCATCAGATAAAGGATAGTCATCAACATGAAGTTAGCCATAGTAACACCATGTCACAGCTACAGAAGGTAGCTTATCAAATATTTGCCATGTGTTATAAAGTACCAGTGAACTACAAAAAGGTAAGTGTTCATATCACCTGTGTATATGCAATGTTCAGATGTTATCATTAAGCAAAGATGCTTTTGAAATGAAGAGTTATAGCACATATTCATCATGGGCTAAGCAAGGTATGTACAAGATGAACAGATCAAAATGACACCTTCATCAAGTTAAAACATGCTAATGAGTTGTATACAATGTTTTTGGATCAGCAAAGTAAGAAGATATAATAGGTGTAGCAAAAGTATATATGTCTGTATGTATGCATGATACATGTTCCAAGCTTCATATCATACACTGTCAAGGAACTTTCATGAAGTCTTTTGTCTTTGAATACAAGGTTTGTTTGTCTTAGAGAAAATATGAATGACTGTGATAAGAGTTTGATCTCTACTACAGTGGCAAAGAGTATTCATATGGAATGACTATAATCAGTCAAAGGTACAATCAAAGGACTATAACAGTCTTGGAATAGTCATAAACCTAAAGATGCCAACAGTCACAATAGATCAGAGATGATAGGCAGTCATGACAACATAAAGAACAATTGTGTGCATGATCCAAGGCAAAGGTCAGAACTTGTAATAGGTCTGCAGACACATGACAACTACTTTGAAAATAGTCTATAGGTTTGTGTGGTGAAGAGAAGAACTATCAAATTTTTGGAAAAGCTTTAGGTCTTGTAAGCTTCCTTTTAGAGTCTCCACTATTGTCATATACCTTCCTTTATAAGGAGACAGTCAGTAGAAAAATGCAGAGTTGCAAGAGATTGCAAGTAAGATTTTCAAGGAGCAGTCAAGAAGTAGCCCTTTGAAGGAGCAACATGCTGAATAGGGAAACAGAGGGGTAGTATAATCACATCAATTTGCTACAAGAGATGTAACTATGTCATCATGTAAGTATGGCTTCATATATAAAGAGCAAGTTACAGAGATAATATGTATGCAATAGCAATTATCTGCTATCATAAATTATTGTCATCATGTCATCATAAGCCCATATGCATATGAAAGAACAATATAGAAAGATGTCTCATGCTGAGATATACAGAAATTACTTCAAAATGAAGTAGCATAAGGAGATAATAAGTAAAGAACAACATCAAGAGGGAACAACTTGCTACAAGATAGAAAGACAGTATGACCTTATCATGAAATAAGTATGCTTTCTGTAGATTGCCCTCTATACATGAAGTGAGTCACACAGAAAAGATTTGCTACAACATTGACATAATCCATATTCAAATGTAAATCATGATCAAACACAACCATATACCTAAGGAATGAATAATGGAACAACAATATAACAGGTGCAGTTTTGGAACAGCAATGTAATAGCAATGGAACAACAATAGAATATGCCACATCATGTGTGAAGTTTTGGAACAACAATGTAAAAGGTGCAGGTTTACAGGAAGATGCTATCATTCGTTAAGTGACTATCTCATATGGACAAGATCAAAGAGCTTCAAGATGTATAAATAAGATCACTAGACAGAGAGAGAAAAAAGAAAATGAAGTTCTTACAAACCCATGTAGAAAAAACAAAGATATATTCAATATTTTGCTGGATATTATCACTTGTGCAAAGTAAGGATTCTTCAAGCCTTTTGTTAAAAACCTAGATGAAAATACAAGTGCATATTAAGTCTTTTGTCATATACAATTGACAAAGAGGAGCTACCTATTCAAGTCTAAAGTTTTTATGTCAACATAGAGAGACACAATCTTCATCTATGAAGCAAAAGACAAGGAAAGAAAAATGTTCGAAATCCTCAGTTTTCATGTCTTTTCTTTCTATATAGTGAGGTATCAAGTTTTTATGCAGACCCAAGTGAAGAGGCCATGACCTGTAGAAACCAATTCCATTTATCTTATTCCAAAAAGCATACAGAGAGAAACAAGTAATTTTTCCACACTTCTGTGTCATTTTCAAACTGCAAAGGAAAGAAGAAAATATTGCAAGAAAATACAGAGGTCTCACCTTGTATCTTCCAGAGAAAGGCTAGAAGTTTCTATTTTTTTCTCTCTTCTTTTTCTTTCAATCCAAGCTCAAAATCGTGCTCCTATGGCAGCCCAAAGAGGGAGAAATAGTGGCAAAAGAAGATGTCATAAAATGCTCGATATAACTATGTGGTCGCGGCCATAATGCTCAAAAAATGGTGAATAAAGTCAAAGAAGTAGCCCAGTTCAATAGAGGAGATACTCACCTTCTTTTCCCTACTGGAAATGCAATAGAAAGATGCCTTAGGAAAGCTCAGAAATGGCAGACGAGAGTGAAGAGAAACATCAAACCCTAGCAGAGGCCGCAGTTGGGTAGAGAGCCTTTTCTCCAAAAGTCAACAAAGGCAAATGATCTTTAGGGTTTCGAAACCCTTTCTTTTGCTAGAGCTCGAATGAGCATTTTTTCACCTTTTTGACTTTTATTTTATTAAATCATTGCAAACCTTTCAGGAGCCATGGTCAAGACTTGTAAAAGTCTTAGAACCCAGTGATTATGCTAGGGCCCGTGAGGCCAAAAGCTTAGGTCTTGTCACATTTTAATCTTTTTCATGAAGTCAAAGCAAATTATCATGAAACGATAAGGCTCAATGCCTTTTACTTTTCTTTATGGCATGAGGACTAAAGGTGGTAAATCAAATGGTTCGAAGGTCTGCATAAGGTGATGGATTAATAGTGGTACATGGGAGATATTAGGGCTTTATTTTCTTTTGCATAATTTAGAAATGGATAAAACATTGTAAACAAATGATAAAGTAATGGATTATAAATTACTTTATTACTTGTCATTAGAATGTGAAAGATAGGTAGATCCATAACAAGTAGCAAAGTAAGTCTCATCATTTACTTTACCATTTTTTCACACTATTTTATTCATCTCCAAACAATGCAAAACCAGGAGATTGAATATTAATGTCCAAGTGCCTTCTTTTCTACAGAGGTTTGTAACAAATTTGAAATGTAAAACATTAAGCTAAGTGGTGTGGCTTTAAACCACTTAGTTAATGTTAATTAAATGCAGAAATAAATGTAATTGTATCATTTATTATGCATGGACAAGATGAGGATGCTTTTAGGATGTGGTGAAAGAGATGTGGTTGGGCATTTATGTGCAAATATCAAACATTTATGGATGCTGCAGGAGAGGTTGGCAAACAGGTGGAGGAGTTATTAAGAGATTTGACTTGATTTTTATGGCCTTAAAGAGCATTTAACAGCATTTTCTGGTGCTTTTTATGATGGGTAATGACATGCCTTGACTTTTTCTTCATTGGGAACTCACTTTGGAAGGTTTTTGATAGATATTTTGAGGGCTTTTATGTTCTACATGACCAAGGAAGTTTCTAGTCCTTATCATTTTACAGCTGCTTGGAGAAGTATATAGTCTTCTCTTTTGTTCATTATTTAGGAGTTCTGGCTTTTCACTTGTGCTATATTGTAATTTTGTGAGTTCTTTTGCAAAAGTAAATAGTTTTGTAACTCATTTTGAGAGTAACACAACATTGTAACACCTTTTTAGCAGTAATAAGTAGTTTATACCTTCCCATTTCTTCTGATATTGTGTGTCCTTAGTGTTTTTATAGATCTTTGTGATGTTCTTTGTCCTTGGAGCTGTATTTCATGTTGGTGCCTTTATGCAGGAATAGATACATTTTTGCAGGTTATGAGATGTGCTAGTAATAACAATCAATCTTAAGTGGTGAGAAAACATCTTTCTCCTTTAAAGGACTATGGTTATTTAGCCTTCTTACAAATTGATGATGCAAAGATTATGATTTATTGGGTTGTGTATGAGAGCCTTGATATTACTGGTTCTATATTGTGTCCATTTTGTGTAGTCTCAGACAATCTTTTGGTGCATCATCTTAGATAGTAGGTTTTATTTTCATGCAATCATTCTTACTCTTTTCTTTGCAAAGGCATTAGTACAAGTAGTTATAGGTGAAGTATCAATAGGAAGCCAACCTTGTCCGGAGGTTCTTTCCATCATAGGTGACCCACAGGCCTGGAAAGATCCCATGTTTCTCCAGAATGCCAAGTCCCGCAACTTAGCAAGGGTGAAATTTTGAGAGACAATAGTTTTTGGCATGCCTGGTGGGACTGTGCGACCTGAAACAGTTCTAATATTACATTTTTATTGCTGGTTTTGATATGCAACCATTAATTTTCAGACGTGTAAGAGGTTAAAATCTACATATTTGGCGACTCTGAGCTTTGGTTTAGTAAAATCAGTGCATTTCAGCTTATGATACAAACCAGAAGTAGTCCTTCATCCTTTGAGTATTTGCAATTATCCCCACCTAGGAGAAAAGGGATAACAACTGAGAAACCTAAGATAAATCATGTTTATTCTAGGAGAGCCAAGTCTACTCCTCTTGCTGTTAGAACTCATACTACCCCAAGAATCCCAGTTACAATAATTCTTGGAGCTAGAAATCAGCCATTTGTTGCATTCAACCAAGGCAACCCACTACATTTGGCTCAACATGATGCCATTTCTGTAGCTGCTTTGAAAATTTTACCATATTTTAATGGTGAAGATCAAACTACTCTAGCTGAGCATATAAAAGATGTTGCAAACCTATGTGTTGTCCATCATGTGACATAAGAAAATGTTGCAATCAGATTGTTAGCAGCTTCCCTCAAAGGGAAGGCTTTGCAGTGGTTCAGAAGCCTACTAGTTAACTCCATAGATTCATGGGATCATTTAGGAGAGGAGCTGTGTAGTTTCTTTGAAGACAAATCATACCATTTGTAATTGGTGGAGCAGTTGTCTACAATTAAGAGGGCTCCTCATGAGGTTATGTCAAACTTTAACCACTGTTTTCAGAAGACATGGGATAGAATCCCACAAACAGTAAGGCCTACTACTGACCATGCTTTCTTATATTATTTAAGAGCTTTGAATAGTGATATCTCTGTTATGGTTCAATCTATGGGAGGAGCTTCCTTACCTCAAGCTTATGCTATAGCTATAAGAGATGGGAACAACCTCATACAGGCTGGAAAAATTGCCCCTAGACCTCCTTTGCCAATATTCCCTACTATTCAGCCACCAATACCAATGCATGTGCCTCCTATAGTTGTTATACCAGCTGCACTAGTGTTACCAACACCTAATATCTAGCCCAATAACCAGGAAAATGCTATTCAACCTCAATCTTTTGAGTTACAGGAGATCAAAGCGCTGTTACAATCTTTTGGTAACGAGATAGTAAACATTAAGAGGCATCAAGGTCAAAGTTTCAGGCCTTAGCAACCCCCATTTCAATCTAATTACTAGCAAAACCAGTCAAATAGGCCTCCTTATTAGCCAAATAATCAAGGTCCAAGACAAGCCTTTAACCCTAGGCCTTATCAAGCTTACAACCAAACGCTACTAGTTCCTCGAAGGAAATTGTACCCATGCAAAACAATTTGGCTCAGGACTATGACTGGTGCTTTCCTTGTAATCAGCCTCATAGCCAAAGTACCTGTGCCAATGGGGTGATAAACCAAGCTTTGATGGTTCAAAATAGTCCAGCAGTGCAATCTAATGTGCCTGTAGAAGCTCCCGTGTAGCAGCAAGAAGAACAAATACATGAGACAACACTCCTAAACTGGTAAGAAGAAGAATTCTATGGTATGAACCAAGCTGGTTCTTCAATTGCAGCCAATACATACAGCAAGAAGAGGGCTATAGATGAAGGGCAATAGTTTGATAAAGTTCAAACTCATGTGCATCAAGTTCCAAACATGGATCAAGGTGTTTCTGGCCCATCAAATGCTGAGAAGATTCAAGTTTTGCCAAGAAGTCAGTCTTTGGTAGGCAAGGAGCAACCTGATCCACCATTTCAACCAGATTTTACTCAAGGTGATGTGACTTCCCCCAAAGGCCAAGTTAAGTCAAGTACATCTACTTTTAATATCCTTGAGCATATGAAAAAAGTGAATGTATCTATGTCTATGTGGGTTTCCCTAAGTATCCCTGGCTAGAAAGACTTGCTTCAATCAACCTTATCAAATTTAAGTTTGTCTCAAGAGTCTAATATAGATAAGTCTAAGGCTATGTTGACAAATACCAATGGAAATGATAAAGAACAACAAGCTTCAAAGGTTAAGCCCCCACCATTTTATGTGTCCTTGATCATAGGAGATCATTTAGTCCATAACTGCATGATTGACTCGGGGGCTAGTAGTTCAGTCATGCCCAAACAGATTGTTGATAAGTTAGGAATTGAATATGGGCCATTGGAGAAGGTAGTTGTTCAGCTAGATGGGTCTGCTGTTAGTATAGTAGGTGTCATAAAGGGATTAAGTTTGACTCTTCATGCCTGTCCAAATTTCTCTATCCCACAGGACATCTATGTCATTGAGTTACCTCCTTATTTCGCTATTTGTTTGTCAAGAGATTTTACTGCAAAAATAGGAGGTTACTAGTCCTCAGATTGGTCTCTTATATTGTTAGAACTAGGTATGACACTAAGGTGACTATCAAGTCAGAACCCATTGCCAAAGACCATGTTGAACCTTACACTCCATGTCCCATCGATGCCAACTTGGTTGCAAGTGAACAAGAGGAGCAGCTTGTTGTTCAAGAAGGTAGTACACAAATTGAAGGTATACTAGAAGTTCTTGATGAGTGGGCAGATCTGACTCATGTGGTTGGTCCATGTGAGCACCTGCAAGAAGCTAGTTTGGGTGTGTATTTGATGCATGAAGATGATTCATTTGTGCCTAACATTGAAAAAAGTGCAGAACAACAAGATGGGCAGCAAGCTAATGAGGTCCGGGAACTATTTTTTGATGGCTCAAGGAGTAAAATGGGTACTAGTGGTGGATGCATGCTTGTTTCCCAAAGGGTGAGAAATACTATTCATCTTTTAGATTCTGTTTCAGTTGTACTAACAATGTGGCTGAATACGAAGCTCTTGTTCAAGGCTTGGAATGGGCAAGAAAAAAGGGTATTAGCTGTTTGAAAGTTTATGGGGACAACCAATTGGCTATTAATCAGGTGAGAAACCTTAATGTTACAAAAAATGATTTGCTTAAATCTTATAAGCATAGATTATGGGACCTCTTGGAGGGATTTGATGCATTTAATTTGATATCCATACCTAGAAATCAAAATAAACATGCTGATAGACTAGCTATCATAGGGGCTGAATATGACATTCCAAAAGAGATTAGTAGTGGTAAGACTAATCAACATGTTAAGGTTGTTGTTAGGCCTGCTGTACCTGATAACAACATACACTGGCAAGTGTTTGAAAGTGACTAGCAGATTGTGAACTTCTTAAGAGAAGAAGCTGAATTCTCTCATACTAACCAAGAGAAACTACAACGCCAGTACGGTGACCAAATCATTTAGCTCAAGAATAACAAGATGCCAAAGGGTTTGGTCACCTTAGAGTCCATTTTTAATAATGATGATGAAGCTACAAAACCTAAGGCTAGCATACAAGTTCAGCAAGATCACTATGAAGAGGTTGAGGTCTTCAAGTGTAAGCTTCTTATACTGGGCAAGGTATGTACATCAAAAGAAAAGCAAGCATTTATTCATCTTTTTCAAGAATTTGGCGATGTTTTTGAATGGGAGTATAGTGATTTAAAAGGTTTTGATCCCCAGCTTGCTCAACATACTATTGAACTTGAGCCAAGCCTGTCAGGCAGAAATAGACGCCATTGAATCCTAAGTTAAAGCCTCTTATGAAGAAGGAACTGAACAAATTGATTGAGAGTAGCATAATCTTTCCTATTAAGCATACCTCATGGGTTTCCAACCTTGTGCCGGTTAGGAAGAAAAATGGAGAGATAAGATTGTGTGTAGATTTTCGTGACTTGAATAGAGCTTCCTTAAAAGACTGTCATCCTTTGCCTTCCATGGAATAGATATTTCAAGTAGTCTCAGGATCAGAGAGGTTTTCCTTACTAGATGGTTATTCTGGCTACAATCAGATATTAGTGAAAGAGGAAGACCAGTATAAAACAACCTTCACCACAAAATGGGGGACTATGGCCTACATGAAGATGCCCTTCGGTTTGTCCAATGCTAGAGCAACCTTTCAAATGGCTATGGATATGGCCTTTCAGGGCTTAATGTACAAGATTGTCTTAGTCTACCTTGATGACATTACTATTTTCTCTAAAGAGGCTAAGGATCATCTAAACCACTTGAGGCAAATTTTTGAGAAATGTAGGGAGTTTGGGATATCACTTAATCCCAAAAAGTGTGTATTTGCCATCCATGAGGGTAGATTGCTTGGTTATGTGGTGTCAAAATAGGGTATCACCATTCACCCTGAAAGAGTAAGTACAATTTTAGCTCTCCCCTTACCAACACACAAGAAAGGTATGCAGAGTTTCATTGGTAGAATCAACTTTGTTAGGAGATTTATTCCTGATATTGCTGATTTGTTAAGTCCACTAACTGATATGTTGAGAAAGAATGTGTCTTTCAGCTGGACTAGAGAAGGAAAACAGAGCTTTGAGCTTATCAAAGAGGCATTGGCAGCTGCACCTACACTTCTAAATTTCTAGGGATTTCACTTTGTACACTTATGGTAATATTGACTCTGTTTCTGCTATGTTGGTATAGAAGAATGATTTGGATTTAGAGTATCCTTTAGTTTTTTTCAGTCAAGCATTGAAGGATTATGAGCTAAGGTATACCTTTGTAGAGAAACATGTGCTTGCTATTATAAGGAGTTTAAAGAAATTAAACACATGTTGTCTAGTAATAAGATTAATCTAATGGTTGCTCATCCGAGTGTGAAGGAATTTCTATTGAGTAAGGATCTTAGTGATAAGAGAGCTGGCTAGGTAACTAAGGTAATGTAGTATGATGTAGACATTAAAGTTACCAAGCTAGTTAGGGGCAAAGGACTGTGTGAACAACTTGCTGATGGTGTTATCAGAAAAGAAGAACATGAACAAGAAGTTATTCTATCATTGCAAGATGGAGAGCAAGCAGCTGCTTCAGTTCCTATTATTAGCTGGGTGCAAGAAATGGTTCATTTCTTGCAGACTGGTGAGTGTTCGTAGGGCTTGGATAAAGCCAAAAGAAGATATTTCATATTACAGTCTATACCTTATGTACTCATTAATGACTTTCTTTTTAGGAAAGATTTCAATGGAGTATTGTTGAGATGCATTGAACCTAACCAAGTTGAAAGAGTGTTGCATGAATTCAATGAGGGGTCAGCTGGAGGCCATTTTTCACCTAGAGCAACAGCTCTTAAGGTGATGAAGGGTGGCTATTATTGGCCCAATTTGTTTAAGGATGCACACTTGTGGGTTAGAAAGTGCAAAGAATGTGCCCTATTTGCTAGAAAGGAGAAGTTGGCAGCCTTACCTTTACAGTCGGTTTAGGTTGAACAACCCTTTATGAGGTGGGGGTTAGATTTTATTGGAGTTATAAACCCTCCATCCAGTGCTAGCCATAAGTGGGTTCTTATAGCCACAGATTATTTTACTAAGTAGACTGAAGCAGTTGCACTTAAAGAGGCCAATGAGTTTGTTGTTCTAAATTTTTATGAAGAGCTGGTTATTAGATTTGGAGTCCCTAAGTCTATTATTTTAGACAATACCCTTGCCTTTGTTGGTTCCAGGATCTTTGATTGGGCTGTGAGAAATGGAATTTATCTAAATACATCCTCCAATTACTATCCGCAAGGCAATGGCCAAGCATAATCCACCAATAAGAACTTAATCAGAATTATTAAGAAGACCATGGAGGGTAACCAAAGAGCCTAGCATACACAATTAAAGTCAACATTGTGGGCTGATAGAATTACTCTAAAACGGTCAATGGGGCATTCACCTTTCATGTTGGTGTATGGCAAGGAAGCAAGGCTTTCTATCACACTTGATTTATCGGCACTTGATTTGGTGAATCAGTTGGACATGTTAGAAGAAGGTCCTATGACAGTAAGGCTAGCTCAACTAGTTGAGCTTGAAGAGACTAGGAATAATGCTATGAGAAATATAAAGCATCATCAAGCTTAAATGAAGCGGTCATTTGACAAAAAAGCATCTCCAAGAATATTCTAGGAGGGTGACATAGTGCTGAAATGGGATGAATTAAAGAGCAAACTTGGAAAGCACTCTAAGTTCGATGCTTTTTGGAGTGGGCCCTGTATTGTTTCAGAATGTAAACAACATAATGGCTTCCAGCTGTCTAGGCTGGATGGTGACATGGAGCCAATCCCAGTCAATGGGATTCACCTCAAGCATTGCTTCTGAGGTATGATCTTAGATGTTTGTACATATTTCATGACATTTTTTGATGTTAAATAAGTGCTGCTGCACAATAGATTAGACACAATTTTCATTTCCCTAAGTGCATTTCTGCACAATTAGTTAGGTTGCTCCGAGTGTTGTTTTGGTAGATGGAATAAGGTTGGAAGGTGTTTTACATTATTCTGAGGGGTTACATCAAGTATGTGAGAAGCTTTTCCAAGGTTTCAGGCAGAAAAAGACTCATATGCCCAATGGATTTCAGAAGGCTACTAGTCTAGATTTGTTTAGAAAGCAAACACCCCTGAGAGGTCACCAAAAATGTTACTAAATTATGTTCACACCTAATTTAGCAAGGCCTAAACATCAGTTGTTTAGAGGGAGTACAATTTTTTTTGCTTATGCAGGATCATCCAGTCAATGTCTAATGTCTTGATAGAAGACAAGTGGAAAATCACTTATCAAAATCATGTAACAACTCAAGTTAAGCTGTTACATCATCCTGGTAATTGAAATCATCTACAGACAAGAAAACAAGCATTCAAAGAATGAAGAGAATTGATGGAGTTCATGTTCCAGTTGCTAATTATTTATTATGTTTCAGTGCAAGTAAAAGAGGTATTTATAGACTGTCAAATTATACATCATGTTTTATACATATGTTCCAAAGAAAGATCAGTTGTTTTATGCTATGTATTTGATTTAGAAAGTTAAATTCATAAGTCATTGCATAGAATGAAATAGCTTATTCGATTCAAAAGAATGTATAAAAGTGTCCCAAACAAGCTGTGGGAGTAACTGAAATAGGCAACATAAAAGTAAATTTTAGTTTTGAAAGAAAAGAAATGCATAGGAAAAGAAGAGGGACCCGTCATTGCCTGATGAATGATGAATCCCATGGTTGAGATGGTTTCTATCTCCCCCCATCCGGTTGAGCTCCAAGATACTTGCAAAATAGTTTTGTTAGCTCAGGGTACCAAATCTTTTCATACACAATCAAAACTTCAAAAAGTAACATTCACTTTTATGTAGCAACAATAATCATTTGGGCCATATCAACATAAGAGAAGTCATAATGAACAGATACAAGTGCCATATTAGAAAGAGAGATCATACAAGTCACCTCACTTCATAAACAAAGGTACATTTTTGTCTAATAGGTTTTTCTAATGTGTAGATACAGGTAAAGTTTCATTGCTGTTTACTTCATATTATATTGCAGTATGTGGAGAAAATGGGCTCCCATAAGGGTTGAGCCTAGCATGCTCAGAGTAATAACATTAATGCAGAGATATTTGATAGACCAAGCATCATAATGTTAATCACATGCATGTTGCTACTATATCAGATGTATTGAGTACAAGAGAGAAGGTACAGTCAAGTTGGAACAAATGCCATGTGGGACAGCCAAGTCAAATGCCATGTGTTACTATCATTAAGAGCCTATGATGCCATCAAAGAAACATAGGTTTTAGTAATAGTAGAACAGCGTATACAAGTACAGTTTCATGTTATAAACAGTCATAAGGAACAATAAGAGCAACCACCCATCAACAAGCAAGTTGCTCAATTATTTGAGTGAGTGAATTTCAAATGTAATGCAGATGTTTTCTCATTTTCATACATTCAGAAAGTTTAGAGACAAAAGTTTGATCTTGTGATAGCCTTTCAGATGAAGAAATATATCAAATTAAAGATCATTTTGCAATTCATCAATTAAAAGTGTTTATGAGTACATGACATCACCTTTGTGCTGGTGAAAAATGTATTATCCAGTGCCAACATGGCAATTTAGGTCTAACACATCATTCTAGGATAGATAGAGTTCAATATCAACATGTAAAAGATTGTAATTATGTATCAAAAGGTATAACAAATGCATTCAATTCATCATCTTCAGGAGAAAACAAATGTGTATCACAATGTTGCATCAGATAAAGGACAATCATCAAAATGAAGGTAGCCATAGTAACACCATACCACAGCTACAAGAGGTAGCTTATCAAATATTTGCCATGTGTTATAAAGTACCAGTGAACTACAGAAAGGTAAGTCTTCATATCACCTGTGTATATGCACTGTTCAAATGTTATCATTAAACAAAGATGCTTTTGAAATGAAGAGTTATAGTACATATTAATCATGGGCTGAGCAAGGTAGGTACAAGATGAACATATCAAAATGACCTTCATCAATTTAAAACATGCTAATGAGTTGTATACAATGTTTTTGGATCAGCAAAGTAAGAAGATATAATAGGTGTAGCAAAAGTATATATGTCTGCATGTTTGCATGATACATGTTCCAAGCTTCATATCATACACTGTCAAGGAACTTTCATGAAGTCTTTTGTCTTTGAACACAGGGTTTGTTTGTCTTAGAGAAAATATGAATGACTGTGATAAGAGTTTGATCTCTATTATAGTGGCAAAGAGGATTCATATAGAATGACTATAATCAATCAAAGGTACAATCAAAGGACTATAACAGTCTTGGAATAGTCATAAACCTGAAGATGCCAACAGTCACAACAGATCAGAGATGATAGGAAGTCATGACAACATAAAGAATAGTTGTGTGCATGATCCAAGGCAAAGGTCAGAACCTGTAATAGGTTTGCAGACAAATGAAGACTACTTTGAAAATAGTATACAGGTTTGTGTGGTGAAGAGAAGAACTGTCAAATTTTTGGAAAATATTTAGGTCTTGTAAGCTTCCTTTTAGAGTCTCCACTATTGTCATATACATTCTTCATAAGGAGACAGTCAGCAAAAAAATGCAGAGTTGCAAGAGATTGTAAATAAGATTTTCAAGGAGCAGTTAAGAAGTGGTCCTTTCAAGGATCACCATGTTGAATAGGGAAATAATGGGGCAGTCTAATCACATCAATTTGCTACAGGAGATGTAACTATGGCATCATGTAAGTATGGCTTCATATATAGAGAGCAAGTTAAAGAGATAATATGTATGCAGTAGCAATTATCTGCTATCATAAATTGTTGTCATCATGTCATCATAAGCCCATATGCATATGGAAGAACAATATAGAAAGATGCCTCATGCTGAGATATACAGATATTACTTCAAAATGAAGTAGCATAAGGAGATAATAAGTAAAGAATAGCATCAAGAGGGAACAACTTGCTATAGGATAGAAAGACAGTATGACCTTATCATGAAATAAGTATGCTTTTTGTAGATTGCCCTCTATACATGAAGTGAGTCACATAGAAAAGATTTGCTACAACATTGACATAATCCATATTTAAATGCAAACCATGATCAAACACAACCATATACCTGAGGAATGAATAATGGAACAACAATATAATAGGTGCAGTTTTGGAACAACAATGTAACAGCAATGGAATATACCACATCATGTGTGAAGGTTTGTAACAACAATGTAAAAGGTACAGGTTTATGGGAAGATGCTATCATTCGTTAAGTGACTGTGTCATATGGACAAGATCAAAGAGCTTCAAGATGCATAAAGAAGATCACTAGATAGAGAGAAAAAAAAAAAGAAAATGAAGTTCTTACAAACCCATGTAGAAAAAACAAAGATGTATTCAATATTTTGCTGGATATTATCACTTGTGCAAAGTAAGGTTTCTTCAAGCCTTTTGTTAAAAACCTAGATGAAAATAGAAGTGCATATTAAGTGTTTTGTCATATACAGCCAACAAAGAGGAGCTACCTATTCAAGCCTGAAGTTTTTATGTCAACATAGAGAGACACAGTCTTCATCTATGAAGCAAAATACAATGAAAGAAAAATGTTTGAAACCCTTAGTTTTCATCTCTTTTCTTCCTATACAGTGAGGTATCAAGTTTTTATGCAGACCCAAGTGAAGAGGTTGCGGCCTATAGAAACCAGTTCCATTTATCTTTTTCCAAACATCATATAGAGAGAAACAAGTAATTTTTCCACACTTTTGTGTAATTTTCAAACTACAAAGGAAAGAAGAAAAGATTGCAAGAAAATATAGAGGTCTTACCTTGTATCTGCTAGAGAAAGGCTCAAAGTTTCTATTTTTTTTTTCTGTCTTCTTTTTCTTTCAATCCAATCTCAAAACCGTGCTCCCATGGCGACCCAAAGAGGGAGAAATAGTAGCAAAAGAAGATGTCATAAAATGCTCAAGATATGACTATGTGGCCACGACCATAATGCTCAAAAAATGGTGAATAAAGTCAAAGAAGTAGCCTAGTTCAATAGAGGAGATACTCATCGTCTTTTCCTTGTCGAAAATGCAATAGAAAGATGCCTCAGGAAAGCTCAAAAATGGCAGAAGAGAGTGAAGAGAAACATCAAACCCTAGCAGAGGCTGCGGCTAGATAGAGAGCCTTTTCTCTAAAGGTCGACAAAGGCAAATGATGTTTAGGGTTTCAAAACCCTTTCTTTTGCTAGAGCTCGAATGAGCATTTTTTCACCTTTTTGATTTTGATTTTGTTAAATCATTGCAAACCTTTCAGGAGCTGTGGTCAAGACTTGTAAAAGTCTTAGAACCTAATGATTATGCTAGGGCCCGTGAGGCCAATAGCTTAGGTCTTGTCACATTTTAATCTTTTTCATGAAGTCAAAGAAAATTATCATGAAACGATAAGGCTTGATGCCCTTTACTTTTCTTTTTGTCATGAGGACTAAAGGTGGTAAATCAAATGGTTTTAAGGTCTGCATAAGGTGATGGATTAATAGTGGTGCATGGGAGATATAAGGGCTTTATTTTCTTTTGCATAATTTAGAAATGGATAAAACATTGTAAACAAATGATAAAGTAATGGATTATAAATTACTTTATTACTTGTCATTAGAATGCGAAAGATAGTCAAATCCATAACAAGTAGCAAAGTAAGTCTCATCATTTACTTTACCATTTTTTCACACTGTTTTATTCATCTCCAAACCATGCAAAACCAGGAGATTGAATATTAATGTCTAAGTGCCTTCTTTTCTACATAGGTTTGTAACAAATTTGAAATGTAAAACATTAAGCTAAGTGGTGTGGCTATAAACCACTTAGTTAATGTTAATTAAATGTAGAAATAAATGTAATTGTGTCATTTATTATGCATGGATAAGATGAGGATGCTTTCAGGATGTGGTTGGGAATTTATGTGCAAATATCAAACATTTATGGATGCTGTAGGAAAGGTTGACAAACAGGTGGAGTTATTGAGAGATTTGACTTGATTTTTATGGCCTTAAAGAGCATTTAAAGGCATTTTCTGGTGCTTTTATGATGGGTAATGACATGCCTTGACTTTTTCTTCATTGGGAACTCACTTTGGAAGGTTTTTGATAGATATTTTGAGGGCTTTTATGTTCTACACAACCAAGGAAGTTTCTAGTCCTTATCCTTTTATAGTTGCTTGGAGAAGTATATAGTCTTCTCTTTTGTTCATTATTCAGGAGTTCTGGCTTTTCACTTGTGCCATATTGTAATTTTGTGAGTTCTTTTGCAGAAGTGAACAATTTTGTAACTCATTTTGAGAGTAACACAACATTGTAACACCTTTTTAGCAGTAATAAGCAGTTTATACCTTTTCATTTCTTCTGATATTGTGTGTCCTTAGTGTTAGTACAGATCTTTGTGATGTTCTTTGTCCTTGGAGCTATATTTCATGTTGGTGCCTTTATGCAGGAATACATACATTTTTGTAGGTTGTGAAATGTGCTAGTAATAATAATTAGTCTTAAGTGGTGAGAAAACATCTTTCTCCTTTAAAGGACTGTGGTTATTTAACCTTCTTAGAAATTGATGATGCAAAGATTATGATTTATTGGGTTGTGTATGAGAGCCTTGATATTACTAGTTCTATAGTGTGTCAGTTTTGTGTAGTCTCAGACAATCTTTTGGTGCATCACCTTAGATAGTAGGTTTTATTTTCATGCAATCTTTCTTACTCTTTTCTCTGCAAAGGCATTAGAACAAGCATTTATAGGTGAAGTATCAATAGGACGCTAGCCTTCTCTAGAGGTTCTTTCCATCATAGGTGACCCACAGGCCTGGAAAGATCCCATGTTTCTCTAGAATGGCAAGTTTTACAACTTAGCAAGGGTGCAATTTTGCGAGACAAAGTTCAATTTGTGTATATCCTGCAATCTTTGCAGTCCATGAGACCGCATTTCTTTGAGGCATTTTGTCAAACAATTCAGTGCTTTGTCTATGTTTCCACAGTTCGCTCATCTTGTCAGAGAAGACATTCATGTTGGAAAAGATTTGAGTGTTAAAGTCCTTACTACTGGATATTGGCCAGCCTACAAGTCCCCTTATATCAATCTTCCTATTGAGCTGGTAAAAATTATTTGTTACTTGTTTGTAATTTCTTTAATGAAAAAATACATCTAGTCTTAGTTGTTTATTCTTTCCTTTTTTATACAGGTTAAATGTATAGATATATATATATATATATATATATATATATATATATATAAATAATTCTATTCTAAGGAAAATAAGCAGCACAAACTTACATGGATATATTCTCTTGGGACCTGCACCATGAAAGGCAGTTTTGATGGCAACACAATAGAGATGGTATTATCGACTTACTAGGTGAGTAGTTTTTGAATATCAATTGCCATTTGTGAGAAATTTATTATTTGCAAGCCTACTTAGAGTTTCTATCAGAAGTAAACAAAGTTGGATTCCCAAACATTTATTTGAAATTGAGATGCACTTCTGAAAAATATGATTATGATTTGTGTGCAATATTAATTGACTCTAAATCTGTTATGGAATCAACTGCAGGCCGCTTTATTAATGTTGTTTAATGAAGCTGAAAAACTTAGTTTTGATGACATCAAATATCAACTAAATTTAGGAGATGATGATGTAAATAGAGTGTTACATTCAATTGTATTTTCCAAGCACAAAGTTCTTCTCAAGGAGCCAGACTCAGAAAAAATAGAACCTACAGTGCATGACAGAGTAAGCACAGTTCACAGTGAGTAAAAGAGAGCATGGACAATGGGTAAGACATCTATGGAATCTCAGCATGCACAATCTCAGCGGTTAAGACTTCACTGTCTTTTTGAATTGCAACACCTTGATCCTAGACTGTCACAGTGACTTCCAGAGCATAAAAGGATAAGTGTTTTTGAGATCTTGAGTGGCATAAAAGGATAAGTGTTTAAAGGTGAGAGTATAGACTAGACTCGTGTTGAGCAGTCCAACAAGGTAGAGAGTAGGAGCTTTGATGATACTCCATAGTAGTTCTTAAAAAGACAAAGGATCAAAGGTAAAGGGTGAAGCTACCATGATAGTGTCAAGTGAAATAACCATCAAAGTATACTCAGAAAATCAATGATACTCAGAAAATTAGTTTCTTGCTCATTCTTTGAGCTATGTATTGTAACCATGAAAGTTTTTTTAGCAAAGAGAAAGCATTGTAACTTATTTTCAAATCTATATGTTGTTTGTAAGCATTTTTATCAATAAACCAAGTTTTTTTTACCTTCTCAAAGTTGTTCCATTGTGTAAGCTTCAAAATATACTACTAAATATACTAATGATTAAATGCAAGCTTCAAAATGACTAAATATACTACTAATTGACGTCAATCAATAATTAAATTGCCTAAATATACTACCAATTGACAGAAATCAGTGACCAAGTGAATAAATATGACTAAACATATGACCAGTGTTAAATCAATGAATAAAAATGACTAAATATACTACCAATGGATAGAAATCAGTGAATATTTAAATGACTAAATAAGTGACCAGTTAACAAACAATCAATGACTAAATTAAAAACTAAATATATCAATGAATAAAAAATGACTAAATAAGTAACTAGATTACAACAATCAATGACTAAATCAACGATTAAATATACTACCAAATTGATCAATCAAAACAACCAATAAATAACTAAAAATGGTTTAGTCATCAATTTGGTCATGTTATAAATGACTGGCAATAAACTACTAATGGTCATGTGACCATGTTTGGTCACTTATAATCAGTTTTTAGTAGTTTTTTAGTAATATATTTCTCTTTTTGTACTAGTGATTGGAGGGACAGAGATTGACCACCTTGTTAGATACAGGAGCCACTCACAACTTCATTGATGAGGGGCTAGTGGCACACAGGGGACTCAAAATAGAGGAATTCGAGGGATTTGGAGTTAGAGTCGCAGATGGGTTTGTCCTGACTTGCAAACAGAGGATTCCTAATTCTACCATTAGGTTGAATAACTATGAGTTCCAGGCTGAGTATTATGTGGTCAGAATGGGTGACATGGTTATAGTTCTTTAGATGAAATGGCTACACATGATTGGTGAGTTCTCTCTCAATTTGAGGACCATGGAAATGAAGTTTGAGATTAAAGGTTAGAAACACATTTTGAGGGGAATGTCAGATGACAACTTGAGAGCAGTATCTATTCGGAGGATGGAGAGGATACTATAGCATGATTAGGTATAGTGGGCAACAGAGATATTGGTGATGCCAGAGGTACCTAAGTAGCAGAAATGTGAGTATCCGCTAGAGATTCAGTCTATACTGTCTAAACACACCAAAGTGTTTAGCGATATACCTCCAGGCAGACCTCTAGATAGAGGTTTTGAGCACATCATAGAGCTAGAGCAGGGTGCCAAACCAGTGATTACAGTTCCCTAAAGGCATCCTAAGAGATATAAGGATGAGATAGAGAAGGCCATTCAGGAGCTTCTCAAGATGGGACACATCAGGCCTAGCAAGAGTCCCTTCACTTCTTCTAATGTACTGGTGAAGAAGGATGGCACACTCAGGATGTGCATTGATTACTGAGAACTGAACAAGAAGACCATCAAGAATAGGTACCCCATCCCTAGGATTGATGAGCTCATTGACAAGCTACACGGTGCATGCTTCTTTTCTAAGATAGACTTGAGGTCAGGGTACCATCAGATACGGGTATGTGAGGAGGATGTGGAGTAGACAATGTTTAGGTGCAACTATGGGCACTTTGATTTTCTATTTATGCCCTTCGGCTTAACCAATGCAGGTCTTGCCACGTTTCAGTCTTGCATGAATAAGGTATTCAAAGAACAACTTAGAAAGTTTGTACTTATTTTCTTTGATGACATTCTTATATTCAGCAAGACTTGGGAGGATCATCTGAGGCACCTTGATATTGTATTGGGCATACTTGAGCAGGAGTCCCTATATGCCAAAATGTCTAAATGTGAGTTTGGCATGACAGAGTTGCTATATCTGGGACACATCATCAGTGCAAAGGGTGTTCGAGTGGATCCGGAGAAGATTCAAGCTATAGTAGACTGGCTGCCACCTAAGAATCTCTCTCAGCTCAAGGGATTCTTAGGCCTCTATGGATTCTACCGTAGATTTGTGAAGGGATTTTCTCAGAAAGCTACCCTCCTTATAGATTTGACATGGAAGGGAGCTTTCAAATGGTCAGATAGTGCTCAACAGTGCTTCGACAGATTTAAGGAGGTGATGAGTACTTGCCTAGTTTTGGCCATTCCAGACTTTATGAAGCCATTTGAGCTTCAGTGTGATGCCTCGGGAGAAGGCATAGGGGCGATGCTGATGCAGGACATGCACCCCATTTCTTTTGAGAGCCATAAGATAAAAGGTCCTAAGAGGAGCTATAGCATTTATGAAAAGGAGATGTTAGCCATCATGCATGTGCTGGCTAAGTTCAGGCAGTATCTGGCTGGGGGAAATTTTTTTGTTAAATCTGATCATAATAGCTTGAAGCATTTCCTTAGTCAGAAGTACCTAAATGATCGGCAACAGAAGTGGGTCAGTAAACTACAGGATTATGATTTTGACATTGTCTTTGTCAAGGGGAAGAAAAATATAGTTGCTGACACTTTATCTAGGAGACCACACTTGTGTGCTTTAGGGGAGATTGTAGAGGACTGGAGAGATATGATCATTGTAGAATATGCAAAGGATAAGTGGGCTTCTGGGGTTGTTGATGGCATCATCTGTGATGATAGGTACACTATTGTAAATGACTTGATGATTTATAAGGGGAGGATCTTTCTGTTGCCAACTTTTTCAATGAAGCAGAAGATCTTGAGAGCTTTCCGTGACTTGACTATGGTAGGACATCTAGGATTCTACAAGACATACAAGTAGGTTAGAGAGAAGTTTAATTGGAAAGGCCTCAAGATAGAAGTACAGAGGTATGTGAGGGAGTGTTTAGTATGCCAACAGAACAAACATGAACACTCGTTCCCAAGTGGATTATTGCAGCCCTTACCCATTCCCAAGAGGAAGTGGGATTGTATATCAATGGATTTCATTACAGGCTTGCTAAAAGCCCAAGGCAGGGACTGCATCTTTGTGGTGGTTGACAGGTTGACAAATTTTGCCCATTTCTTTGCCATTTCAGCCACTTATACAGCAACTCAGGCTGCTGATTTATTTTTCAGAGAGGTATTCTGACTTCACAGGCTGCCTAGGAGTATTGTGAGCGATAGGGACAACAAGTTTCTTAGCAATTTTTGGCAGGAGCTCTTTAGGTTGACAGGGACAGAGCTCACCCCTAGCACAAGCTACCACCCCTAGACTGATGGACAAACTGAGATAGTTAATAAGTGGGTGGAGGGATACCTTAGGAATTACATAGCCAAGCAGTAGAAGGCATGGGTCAAGTGGCTTCACTTGGGAGAGTATTGTTATAACACCACTTACCATATGTCCATCCAGATGACACCATTTATGACACTTTATGGGTACGAGGCTCCCAGTTTCCTGGACTTGTTGTTTGGGGATAGCAAGGTACCTAAGGCTAGATACCTCTTACAAGACAGCCAGGACATAATGAGGTCTTTGAGGGAAAACATCTAGAAGGTGCAAAACCAATAGAAGCAATATGCAGACCAGCATCAGGTTGAGCGTTCTTTTGAGGTGGGGGATATGGTGTATCTTATACTATGCATCCATACAGACAGTCCACTCTTAAGAAGAGTGGTTCCAAGAAGTTGAAGCCACGCTACTATGGGCCATTCAGGATCACTAGGAGGATTGGAGAGGTGGCTTATGAGATGGTGTTGCCGGTAGAGAGTAAGGTACATAATGTCTTTCATGTGTCTTGCCTCAAAAAGGCACTGGGACACAATGTGATACCTTCTACAGAGTTACCTCCTCTTGATGAAGAGGGGAAGCTAATTTTAGTACATGAGGCCGTCATTGACACCAGGGAGAGGACATTAAGGAAGAGGGTCATCAGGTAATACTTGGTAAAATGGAAGAACCTATAGGTGGAGGATGCAACATGGGAAAATGAACAAATCTTGTTGCATCCAGATCTGAGATTGCTTGAGGCAAGCAATCTTGGGGAGGGCAGACTGTAATGTCCCCTTTCCAAGAGGGTGTTAGCCTATACTTGGTTTCTGTAGGCTAACCAAGGTGTTTAGGGAACTTTGGTGGTTGTTTGGTGGATTTTAGACTCTTTGGCAGAAACTTACTATTTTTAGTAAGTTAGGGTTTCTTTCGGACAGGAGAGTTCATGATTGGAGGTAGAGCGTTTTGATAAGACCTTTCCAATAGTCTAAGGAACAGGTGATTCGGAGTTCGTTTGAGCTCTCAAATTAAATTATGTAATTTAATATTATTAATTAATATTTGGACTTTATAATATTTAAGTGATGACTTTGGGAAAAGTAAAATAAATGTAAAATAAAGTCCCTTAGATTTTGGGCGCATAAGGGAAGAGAAATAAAGTTTATAAAATGAAATATTTTCCCATCATATGGTCGACTTCATGAGGGAAATATAAAAAGGAAAATGAAAGCTTTTTCATTCATTCATGACATATTATCTTTCTTATGTTTTGGCTCTGTAAGTTTCTTGAGGGTTTGAAGAAATCTTGGCATTTGGTGACGAAAACCACCATTTGTAGCAACATTCCGTGGGTGTGCAAGATCATCTAAGGGTGCTTGGGTCAGTCATCCTTAATGGCTGAGCATTGTGCTTCATTTCTATATAGTTTGGTGTTTTAGGAAGTTGTCGCAGAGGTTCAAACGAAGAGATATATCTGATTATTTGCCTCTATAATTATTGTTGCATAATGGAAGAAAGATTGCAAGTGATGGACAATATTTTGGAGCAGATTTGAGTTACCACTTAGCCTTCATGCTAGCCATACCTGTCCTTGGGCCAGTCGTACAACATAAGGTAGATTTTCATTGCTGGGTTTGATTTATTGAGTTGTGTATCTCCTTTGGGTGGCGTGAGCACATTTCAGACCTATAGTAGCCATTTGCAGTAGTTCATGGGAGCTGGAAACATTGTTTTTGGTTGCATTTCAACCCTACAGACCGTACCCTTTCAGGGAGGCCATACTGCACACATTTGGGTTATTTCTTTCTTTGTTGGAGGTCATAATATGTACTAAACTTGCTCATATACTGTTCTTTTGTACTTCTGAGCACAAACCAACATTGTATCTTGCCATATCAAGACAAAACCAACATTCTAGTTGTTGTAATATGTATTAGACTTGTATTTCTTGCATGGCAGTGCAATGGGTATGTGTGGAATTTCCATTTCTTATCATTTCATGAAGTGGGTATTGCATATTTAAGCTTATTAATGCATTGCTAGTGTAATAAACATTGTGGGTGTTTCCATTTCTTTGTATTTCCAAAATATCTGTATGCATGCTATGTTATGTTATGGACCCAACACCAAAATGCAAGTAGGGATCAACTTAACCATGGAAAACTTCAAACGGTGAAAGAAAACAAACCCAGATCAGCAAATGATAAAATACATAAGGGGGTGGGTTATTTCAGTGCCAAAGTGATTTCTTACCCCCTAAAGCACCATGTTAAGCTTTTGTCTCCAAGGATGCCAAACACCAATGCTTTAGCCCTTGTAGAAGGTCAATAGGAGGTCTTCAATGCTATATCTAGGTAGTTGAGCCCTTATAATCTAGGAAACCACAAAGTGCATTTACACAAGCTTGTATTCTAGGAAGTCTACAATAGGTATAAAAGATTTGGGGGAAATTTTGGAGTCTACAGAGCCAAAGGGACATTAACTAAGAGCTTCAAAGGTGCAGAACCTTTAGAGGCTAGCACCAGAGTGATTTTCTACCTCCTAAAGTGCTTTGGTGAGTTTGTCTATAAGAGTAATGTGACCAATGCTCTAGTCCCTATAGAAGGTCAAAAGGTCTTTAGCACCATAACTAGGCAACTAAGCTCTCACAAGTGCCCTACCTAGGAGCTCCAACCTTGCATGCCATTTTTTTGAGGTTTCTTAGCATCTAGGCCATCTCTAGTCCCTTCTACAATGCCTAGCTTTAGCCATAAATCCTACACTAGTGCCTAGGTCACTGTATTTTGTCCCTAACACATCATAGAAAGATAAAATATTCCATAATTGCTCCTCTTGTAGTTTTCTTTAGGTCTTCTTCAATCTTCATCAGTCAGTTGTGTTGGGACCCAATTCAAAATTTGTAAAATCCTAAGTCTTTGTCCCCTTTGTGCACTTAACCTTGCTATGCTCATCATATAGATTCGACTTGAGAAATCTTTAAGTGGGTTACCCTTTGGTCAATTTTACCTAAGTAATGTTCAAAGTCATCCCCAATATTCCTATCATGTGTTGGAAGTTGCAAAAATCCAATAAAATCCTAAGTTTGGGAAATTATCAATCATTTTCTAAGTGTTTGTGTTTTTCAGGTTTTCCTTGGGGTACCAGACATTTCCTCTTTGCATCCCATCTGGTATCCACCTCCTATAACCCTTAAAATCCCCACAAATTTTATCAATCCCTTCATTCCTTTCATTTCCCTTCATTTTCTTCTTTTGTAGGTTTTCGAATGGATACCAGACATCTTCCTTATGTTCCACATCTCGTCCTAACCTCCTTTTCTACACAAAAGTTCCACAAGACTTCATCATTTCCTTTACTTCTTTTGTTTCCTTCATTTTTCCCATTTTCTAGATTTGTGATCGACTATCAGATGTGATCCCTTCATCTCTCATCCTGTATTTGCCTCCTGTTTTGTGTAAAAGTTTTATGAAATTCCATTGGGGCCCTTAGCCTTTTTCACCTAGCTGATTTCTTCCAAAATTGCAGAATCTCGTTGGGCTACTAGACTTCACATTTGAAGCTCCAATATTCTTTCCTCTCATCCCCTTCCACATTTTCACAAATCATTTTCTCCTTGTTCCCTTCCATTTTCCCCACTTCATCTATTTTGTGGAACTTCAAAGTCCTTTCGAACCATATATGTTCACCTTCACTTCTCCCCTTAGGTTACGCTTCCCTTTTCTACATCCTTCCCTTGCCATTTCATGTCACTTCATAGAATTTATCTTAATAAACCTTACCCAAATTCTCCAGAGTGTTGTAGTGTTGACTTCTTCATGTACATTCAACAATGCAAAGTCTCTGGAATAGAACCTAATGAGGTGCTTCACTTTTCTATTGATTTTATCCTAATCATCTTGTGACATAGTAGCAGGTTTCGATACATATAATGCATGCCATAGATCTCTATCCCAGAGCATATCCTCCATCTTGAGCTTCTAAAGCTTAAAGTTTATTTATGAGAACTTCTTCATTTCTATCCTTGATGTGCTTGCCATTTTTCTTGCAACAAGATCTTTTGTGCAATCTCCCACTCAATCCAGGATTAGCATAAAAGCTCTATCCCTAGCACCTAGAATTTGAGATGATTAGGCTTTGATGCCAAATGAAGGGAAGTAGACGTGTAGAATACACTTCCTACACTAATCTATGAGAGGAGGTATTTGTAAAAATAAAAGATCTTACAATTACAAGCAAATAAACACACAAGCAATATACTATAACACAACAATTTACATGGGGAGAACCCTTTTAAAAGAAAATCCCCACACTCCAGAGAAACTCAATGTATTAGTTAGTAATAAATGGTTACAATACACTTGTAGAGTCTAAGTCTTTACAAGAGTCTTAGCAACAAGAGATAATTTGGAGGAATTTTGGTAGCTTAATAGTACATAAGAAAACTCACTATCTCCACCCCTAATGCATGTGCAAATATTAATAGGCACATAAAAAAGGTAGTTTTACAATACCTTGGGAACCAAAACCATGGTCTAAAAAAACATGAAAAATACCTAAAAAGATTAAAAAAAGGGGCTATTTTTAAGGGGGTGTTGCTCCTAAACCCCCACTGGGGGACATTGCGCCCCCAAACCTCCCTAGGAGGAAGCCTTTAGCTCCATATGGGGTAGGGGGGATTTGGTCCCACTTATCACAAGAATGTATATTACACATAAGATTGCAAGGTTGAGACATCTTTCATAACAATTGTGCTTGGGTATACAACTTTTTTCTTAGGAAAAGTTTATTTACTAGGTATTTATCTTGATAAATCTCTCCTAACTTCTTCCAAAGATTTATTGCAATAGATTATTTATGTACATTTAAAAATACATAGTTTGCCAAATAGAGCCTAATGAGGCCCTTCACTTTTTTGTCTAATATGTCCCAATTGACTTGATTCATTATAGTAGGTTTGGATCTGGCTATGACAACCCATAGATTTCTATTTACAAGCATATCCTCCATCTTGAGCTTCTAAAGATCAAAGTTAGTTCCCATGAACTTCTCCATCTCTTTCCTTGATGTGCTTGCAATTTTTTACTACGACAAGATCTACTTCTACACAAGCTCCCACTTATTCCAAGATTGGTACAAAAAATGTAACAACCCACACCATTTTTTTGCAATAAGGTAATGCAAATGTAATGTTTGAACACGTTCTGATCACCAAGATCCTAGTGTGGGCAAGGTAAGAGCATATAGTGCTTTGGACCACACAACTATCTAAGATGTATACAATTACAGAATGAAGGCGACCAACTGACTAGAGCACGCAAGCGGTAGAGCTGACCCAAATCTACACCTCTTCAGTAGACAATCATATGTAAATGAAATTACAAAATGAAAAGCACACAGGTGGCAGAGCTGACCCAAATCTACACCTCTTTGGTAGACAATCATACGTAAATGAAATTACAAAATGAAAAGCACATAGGCGGCAGAGCTGACCCAAATCTACACCTCTTCAGTGAACAAGCGTGTATTAATGCACAATCACTGGTAGAATGTCTAAGCTTGATCATACCAAAATGGTCGATAGTAAGGAAGCTTGTTCAATGCCAAAATAGATCGAATGATATACTATACGAACTAGTGGTAAACCATCCAATTTTACAATATGGAATGCATAAAATGAAATGCCTCCAATGGTACTACCATCTGAGGTTACAAGACAAGCAAGAAATTCATTACAATATGATAAAATCACAAGTAAATAGCTACAACAAACTGCTATATATATATCCTGATCAAATAATCAGACTATTGCAACAACAATATTAGTCCATAAAATTAGGGAATGATGCTATACCATTCCTATGGATCCAATGACTAAAGTACGTTTTGCTAAGGTACTAATTATTAAGGATTGGATGCTAATTTCAGACTCAGAACACATTCAACTCTGCTAAACTCCATCGTATCAAACTATGAGGTCTAAAATACCTTCATTCCTTTCAACTATAAATAAAACTAAATAACTTAGAGAATAGAAAGTAAATCATGCAACACAAGAATCAAAACATAGACACTGAGATTTTTACATGGAAAACCTAAAACTGGGAAAAACCACAGTGAGTGTTAACTCACAATATAATGGTCATTGCTATATAAATGTTTACAACTTTGTTTTAGGGCTACAACCCAAGGAAGTTACAACTCCCTGCTGACTTTGTTTTAGGGCTACAACCCAAGGAAGCTACTACTCCCTATAGAAAGCTCACTGCTACAAAGAATTACAATGATAAACAAAACTTTGAACTGCTAAGAAGAAAGTATTTGACTCATGTTGATATTGCAGTTCTCTTTTCTGCACAATTACTCCATCATATTGATTCTGCACACTTCATACTTTTCATTCTGCTCTTTCACATTCACATTCATATCTACCCCTCATAAATGACTTTGATCTCCTATACATACCCTTCTCAACACTTGAAGACATTGATCAGGTCAGCATGATAAGAACCTTTAGATGAAATGTGTAACCCTTCAAAGGTCAACTTCAATACATACAATATGTCAAGGAAACTTGTTACGGACCTCAGGACTTCATGAAAGGATTCAAGGAGCATCACTTCACATCTTCCAAAGTCAAAACAATTGATCAGGATCCACCGCATATGACAAGAACTAGTCTGTCGGCCCAAACTATATAAACACTGCTAACTGTTTATCTTCATACCACTGGGGAGAAGCCAAAAACATCATGTGGACTAAGAATTCAACATTGTACTACCTCAACATCATTCAACTACCTTTCTACTAAAGTATCAGATCAATCTATACATCCACAAGACAAGAGATATGATACAATGCTGGAAACAAAGTATTCTGGAATAACTGTGATACTCCACAATTTAGGATATGGCATTGCGGTACATCAAAAACCCTGAAACCTTTAGAGATGAACTCAAACATTATTACTTTCATACTCCTAGATCTGTACATCCTCATTTATCATTTCCAGAGAGAAACAAAGGCTAGACTAAGGCATATTGGAGTCCGGGGAACAAGGATATACAAGTCTTCTTTAACTGACTTACATATCTTGTGTGGTACCGGAAACAAGAGATATTTGCATGTGGTTCAAACTTGAGGTATATTAGAGCATTTAGAACCTTCACACAATCTTTTATGGCTGATATGTATGTATTTCATCTTCCGCAAATTCTCAAACATGTGTTCTGAGGCTTCCGGAACAGTCTGTATAACCTTTGTTACTTGAATGCTGACCTTGCGGACCACCAGACTACTTTAAGCTTTAGTATAACATACCTTATACATCCCTAATGTTGTCCTCGAAACCACATGACCAAACAATTTCTTCCGAAGGAATGCAGAGCCTTCCAATAAGTCTTCACCATTGCTTTGCCCTGTCTAAGTAGTAACCGATACTCTGTCACTTGTAACCTTTTCTGCCGAAGGTGTGGTGACTTGAAATCTTGAATATATCATGTTAATATTAGGATAGACTTATCTTCTGAACTGCAAGACTGAATCTTGCACTGCGGAGAAATGTGGACCAAAACATTGTGACTCTACGTTAGGATATGCACTATGAATGCCTTAGTCAAATTTTTGCTACTTATTACTAAGTGTGGTACTCCAAACTAATGAAATATAGATGTAGGGAGGTAGAAAACATGTTAGGACATAAGTGTTTACCTCTGCATCATTCTTAGACACAAGACAGATCACTGCATCATACTTAGATGATTTTCTCTTCTTCTAGACTAGTTTCACTCCATCTGCTAAGTCTTCCAGACTGACTTGCCTTAGACATGCTGACCCCTTGACTTTAACTAAGTCAAATCATCTCTCTCAAATCTTCCACTATCTATTAGCTTCTCCTTCTTCTATACACAACCTATGTACAATTTTGTCCTTATATTTCCATACACTGTTGACATCAATGACAACACATATTGCCAACAAGGACTACCAAGAATCAACTGCCAACAACTCAGATTTGTTTCAGACCTCTTGTTGATTTGGTATAGCCTTGGAAACACTGCAAAATGCTAATAGATAGTGTCAAAAACCCATGTCTCATCTATTGGTTGTACAACTGGCTTGTAGGGGGTAGGACTTTAAGAAAACAATCGTTAACCCAACAAGTTCACACCTCCTATTCACTTGGGTACTACTTGCAAAATGGAGTTTGTATGACCCAGAATAATGGATGAAAATTGCAACTAATGTGCCCAACACTTGGTACGATCTCCAAACAACAAAGAAACATTAGTCCAAAATAATCCAAATCTACTCAAACTCAAAACACATCCAAAACTTCCATTGCATCATACCAAACTGGAAAAAAAACTCAATTTGTAGCACAATGGTGATTTCAGGGTGAAATCACTCTATCCAGCTAGGAGGGTTTTCATCCTCAAGAAATATGAAGAACTCAAGTTCTTAGTTAGAGCAAATAGTGAAAGCAATATCACAGTCTAACCTTTACTCTGTGCACAACTCCTCCTTTTATAGATTTTTTGAAAGAATAAAATTTTAATTTTCTTTTTTCCTCCATATTCTCCTCAAAATATAATAAAAAACATATATGTGTGCAAAACTCCACCTTTTTGTCCCCTTGCACCTAACACCACTTTATCTTCACAACTTAAAGTTACCTTTTTAAATAATTAAATAAGCTATCAAATAGAATTATAAAATAAAGCAACTTTTTGACAACCTAAATTAATTATTCAATTTATTTTTCCTTTACCAAAACCAATTAGCCTACAGGAAAACTTAGGGAAATAGGCTAATGGCTATCAATTGCTCACGTGCGAGAAGGGGATATTACAAAAAGCTTGTCCCTAACACGTAGAATCTAAGATGATCAGGATTTGATACCAAATGAAAGGAAGAAATGGTGTGGGAATTTTTAGTACATTAACCTTTAAGGGGAGGTATATGCAAAAAAAAATCTTAAAGTTACATAAAATAAAACACAAAAATTTATACCATGACAAGATGATTTACATGGGAAAAACCCTTTCGAGAGAAAAACTCACACTCCAAAGAAAAACCACTTGTATTATTTAGTAACTAAGTAGTTACAATACAAATCTCAAGCTATGCCTTTACAAGAGTATTACCAACATGTAGATTCCAGGGTATTTTTGGAAGAAAAATAGTACTTGCAAGTCAATCATACAACTCATACAATACTCCATCCTCAAGCACCAATAAATAGTCAAATTTGAAACCAAAAACCACAAGTGGTTTATTAAAACCATAAGTCAAAATAATGACCCAAAAATGGTGCCATAATTGGACCAAATTCCAATGCCCAAGTTGGTCATTATCTCCTTTGCTAAAATAGAAGATGCTCTTACAACTTTCATAACTTGTCATAATGACTCCTCAATTTGGGTGCTCCACTTTGGAATATTAAAACACATTCAAAGATGCATATGACCTAATGAAGGTCCAAAAGAATTTGGATAACATTTAAATGGTCAAATCTAGGAAATATTAAAAATCTAAATTTTTGTTAGTTTCTACATCTTAGTAATTTGCATTTTTAGAGGCCTTTAGAGCATTTCTAGCCCTTAGATGGGCTAAGAAGTGTGTCATATTTGATTAAATGCTCCTCATAGCTCTACTTAGGTATTTCAGAGTTCTTTTCAATGCATCCAACAACTTTGATTTCTTATAAGCAGGCTAGGAGTTATGACCCTGCCATCTTGGGGTACCAAAAATAAACATTTTCTTAGTTTTTGATTAATTAATAAATTAGATCATTAGGATGAAAGGTTGAGACACATTTCCCAACAAAAGTGTAAAGTGCTAAGGCACCCCATGAGTTGCTACACATTTTATCATATGTGCTTTCCAATTCCATCTTTTTTGGGGGCCATGTTTGTGCTCACCTTTAATGATGAATTCTCATGGTGCACATGGATGTAGTTTCTTAAGTATACGAGCAAGGTGCTTTCTACTTTTAAGGCCTTTTGAGAATTTTCTAAGAAGCCATCCGATCTTTCTATTAGGTGTATCCACATAGATAATGGTGGGAGTATGTGAATTAGGCATTTTAGGAATTTTGTAGAGAGCATGACATTTAGCATCAATACACAACTCCTTACACTCCTCAACATAATGGTGTAGCTGAATGAAATGTCACATCCCCAAAAGGCACCTACTTTTAACCTGTCAATGATAGGTGCATTGATCAATTCACTATTTCTTAAGGTGCAAAATGATGTGGTTCCTAATCAAAATTCTGAAGTAAATGTGATGGAATTGGAAGTTATTAACCATGTCATTATCATTTACCTTGTGATATCATGATGTTGATGCACATCTAGCAAGTGTGTTAATGCCAAATTAAGCATGCATTGTTTTTGTTGGAGTTGAGGATCCACTAGATAGAATGCTAGCATCAAAAAGGGGAATAAATGTCAAGCAATCACATGCCTTACAAGATATGAAACAAATATAGAATATGCAAGTCAAAGAATAACACTAAAATGGAATAAAACAAGTTGAATAATATTATGAACAAAGTGTGTACATATAGGGTGAAGTGATTGAGTCGAATAAGAAGTCGATTTCAATACTCCATTAGTGGCGGCGAGTTTGCTCCTCCAAATGGCAAAGAGGTAGTGCCACATACCTTGGACAAGTTTGACAAATTCTCCAAGTCACCACATAGCCACCTAAGATGGTTTAATGCCAAGTGTAGAATATACATACCTACTTACTTTAATAAGTAATAACAATAATAATCTTCTACACTAACCCCCCCTTAAGCATAGCTTAGGTGGGTACTGTTGACGCCTGAATTGACTGGTGGTTTTCTGAGCAATTTTCATTCAGGCACTCTCCCTAAGTATCCAAAAAAAATGCTCTAAGTAACGGACCTCCTCAGTATTTTTCAGCTGCATCATCATATTTTCTTGAGGAGGAGGTCATCATCATCATGTTTGTTTCCATGAGGGTCAGCATCATCATGTTCTTCGTCGACCGGTTTCTCATCGTCATCATCATATTTCGCTGTCGGGTGATGTTCGGGTTTTATCCTGATGATGCTGACGAGCTACAGTGCGCCCTTATCTGCTTGCGAGGGTGATGTTTCAAAGTCTCCGGTGATCTTCCATTTATCACCTTGCGCGAGCATGATGATGATGTTGCTTATTCTTTGAGTTGCTCGACCTAACTTGTTTTATCCTAAGGGTCGTCATCATCATCATTTTTTCAGTTGTCATCCTGCTGCTTGTGGAGGTCATCATATTTTCTGCCTTCATGATATTTCGCCGGGGTGATATTTCTATCATCGGGTGATCTTGGTTATGATCATCCTGATGATGATGTTGAAGAGTTTCAAGTACGACCCGATATTCACTAGGGTCATCATATTTCGAACGTCAGGATGATCTTAGTCAATATCATCCTGATGATGTTGTATCACTTCTTGTTCTTTGTTTCTCATCCTGATGATGCTGACGTCATCCGTATATCAGGGTGATATTTTTCTTTCTGCCTAACTGCATCATGATATTCCGAAGGAAGGGGTGATATTTTCATATCACCCGGATATAAGTTTGTTTGTTCGAGCATCATGATGATGCTAATATCAAGGAGATATCCGCCTGTTGGCTTCGCGCATTATCTCCGGGGGGTGATCTTTTCAAGCAGCATCATCATATTCAGTTATCGCCCCGATCTTATAGAGGAGCTACAGTGCAACCTGATATTTGAACATCAGGAGGATATTTCCAAATATCCGGTTGTCTTCCGAATATCATGATGATGTTAATATGATGATGTCGTCATCAAGGTCCCGCGGGGGTCATATTTCTAACACTGATCATCTTGAAGAGACCTCCTGATATTTGCAAACATGATGATGACGTCATCCGGATATGAGGAGGTGTGCAGTAGGCAGATATGATGATGACGTCAGCAGGATATGATGATGACGTCATCAGGATGTTCATCGGCCAGACTTTTGTTATAAGCTCAGCAGGAGGATGTTCCTCCGAAGGATCAGGTTGTGTCGATTATCATGAAGGTTATGTTTCAAATATCATGATGACGTCAGGGTGATATTTCGAACAACAGGATATCATGCTGCTGGAGGATGATGATGATGAAGTCTATACTAGTGTCGTCAGGAGCAAAAGCGCCGACATGATATATGCTCATGACCTAGTATATAAAGTGCAAAGGAGGTTGCTGCGGGGTGCATGTGGGATAATGTTATCCTGCATATTCGAAATATCATGATGATGAATCTCGGCGGGAAGCGGTTGCGACTGTCTGTTTGATGTTCTTCCTGAGGCCGCGGGTTGGTGCGCCATCAATGGCGATTGTTGCAGAGGTATGGGCGATGGCGTGGACGAATGTTGTACCTGATTGAAGATCTGAATCCCTAGGCGGCGGCGCAAGGCTCGAAAAATCTTCCTGTCTCCTCCCCTACCTGCTGCATTCAAGTTTGAGCGCCATTTCTACGGTACTGTATATCTGGCGGGAATTTTGGTCAACCTGGTAGTTGATGCTGAAGACACCCTCCTGCTATATAATGCAGATGGTGTTGATCATTCAAGGTTGTTGAAAGTTGTAGATTTTTGGCTCTGTAATCCAAAACCAGCTGATCTGGTTGCTCTGTACAGTTTTTCTTGTGAGTTTATGTATCTCCTGTTGTAGGACTTGGCATGAATCCACTGGTTTCATGGTTAATATTATATGAGTAATGCTACCTTAGCATGTGTTGTGTTAATTCTGTCTCCAGTATTGCATGTATCCTTCTTCTGGATCTAGATGTTTGCTTATGTTTAGATTCTAGAGCATAGAATTCCTATGTTGAATGTCTGATCTTTTAACCTCTGCTCAAGGGGCAGATTAAACTGTTTTCAGGTTGAACATTGGGAAGGGTATACTGCAGTAGGGATGCCATAAGTAGAGATAGCTCAACACTCTATATTGGGAGATATCTGTAAGGCAGATATCATGTGTATCCCCCTGAAATCCAGTTTTAGCTATTTATGCTGATCATTCACAGGTGTATGTCTACTGACTCCAAGCCCTGGATAGGCACCAGTCATGCTGTGTTCTTGTGTTATACACCATGTCCAGCTTTGCATCCAAATTCAAACTAAAACACTTCATACTTCCACCTGTTAGTTGTAGGAGTAGGATTAGGAACCCCCTGCATGCTCTCATACCCAACCAGACATCATGTCCAAGAATGTTGCCAGCCTTGTGATCTATCATACAGATCTTGGTCCATACATGAGAGCATTCTGCCTGCTGTTGTCAAGTCAGATCTTTCTATCTTTGAGCCAGTCAAGGTTACATCTTAAGTTATAGGGATACCCCCCTTGGTGCGGCAGAACCAGAAGTGAAGGGGAGGAGCTCACGCAACCTCCTGTATTCAGTTGGCCTGAATCTGCCTGTGCATTAGAAGTGGCAAACCCTAATGCTGATTCAGAAGAAATGTCAACAGGTACAAAGAAAGATGGGTCTCAAC
Organism: Cunninghamia lanceolata; assembly: GCA_027924645.1. Taxonomy (NCBI): domain Eukaryota; kingdom Viridiplantae; phylum Streptophyta; class Pinopsida; order Cupressales; family Cupressaceae; genus Cunninghamia; species Cunninghamia lanceolata. The sequence continues at coordinate 8,111,565 of BSBN01001256.1, read as the reverse complement.
AACTAGGCTTGATGAGGTACCCATGTACAATGCAATCTCTCATAAAGTAGAGAAAGGAAGAAAACCTAGTGGCAGAAAACTTCCCTCCAAAAGAGAGAAAAAATGAGAAAGTGTACTAGACACTATACAAAACACCTGAAGGTGATAGTCTTGCAATCCCTGCAAGATCCATAGAAGAAATGTGTGGAATGTCAATGCATGTCATGTGGCTAAAATCCAAATCCCATGTGAAGTCTTGCTGTAAAGAATCTATAGAAGCCCTTTGTGAAGCAACATGGAACTCTAATATAGCAACAAGTAATGATGGAGGTGATGTCAAGCTTGTCCTAAGAACGTGAAGGTTCAAGGTGACCAAGCTGAGCCTCCAATGAACTATCCACACTAGATGCAGGAGTGTGAATCATATAGAAGGAATCATCAGGAGCAAAATGTAAGAATGTGTAAAGACGAGAGTAATTATCAAACTTGCCAACTGCAACAACCTCTCTACTATGCAAATCTCAAATAATCACTGAATCTGATTTGAACTCTATTGTCTTCCTTGTTCCACTATTTGTAATTTGATATATGGAAAGGAGATTTTTGGACAACTCAGGAACAAAGAGGACATCAATAAAACATCCTTCACCCAAGTCAATAGTTCCCTTCCCACAAACACACATGTAAGTGTTGTTAACCATCCGAATTTTAAATGTATATGTAGGTTCTAATGTAGAGAACAATGTCAGTGAAGAAGACATGTGATGAGAGGCTCCAAAATCAAGAATCCATGTTCCAGTCTTAGAGACTACAGATGTAGCAAGAGCATTGCCCTTAAATGTTTTTGGTGTTGATGAGGACTCTTGGTTAGATTCAGGATCCCTAATATTGTTCTTCTCAAGAAGATTTGTGAGGTGATTAATCTTTTTCTTCAAACATTTCTTCTCATTATGTCCATCTTTCTTGCAAAATGTACACTTAGCTTTTCTTTTATAGGTTCCCCTTGATCTGAAAAGATTTTAGTGTTTGATTTTGAGGAAATTTAGATTTCTTATCTTCATTGATTTCCTTGTCCTTTTGTTTTTCTCTTTCGTTATTTTTCCCATTTCCAACAATAAGAGCATTAGGTTTAGAAGTCTTCATGGTGCCCATTTGTATCAACTTATTCTACTCCCTTATTAAGTCAGCAATGAAATCATCTAAAGTAAGTATTTGCCATGTGACTCCCATTTGTATCCTGCTCTAAACTTTCCCATTTTTCAAAAGTGGTGGTGAACTTCTCCACCTTGTACCAAAGGTCTTTCATCACATTATCTTTGGGCCAATTAGAGGCCTCCAGTTAGGTAACAATTTCAAGGTGTTGAATTTTCTTCTTGGTGTGGTGCATTTGTGCCAACTATCATTTTAACACTTGGTTCTATAGGTCCATAGCCTTGTACAAGGTTATGACCTTCTCTTCCAGCTGGGATTGGAATCAATATCTTGAAGTTGATTCTCATACTCTCTTTATCTCTCTACCTCTCTTCTTTTCTCTATCTATTTCTCTTTTCCTCTCTCTTTTCCTCTATCTCTTTCTCCCTCCCTCCCCTCTCTCTCCTTCTCTATCTTTGTACCTCTCTCTCTCCACATAACATCTCAAGGGTAAATTGATTAAGGTGGAATATGTGTAGAATTTGATAAAATAAAGACTTGAAGAAATGATTAAATCAATTGGAGGTTTTTATCTAATAATAGGTGGAAGCCCCTATAATAATTTAATAGGAAACAATAGTATCTCTCTTCATATGTTTCTCTCTCTCTCTCTACCTCTCTCCTTTCTATTTCTCTTTAACTCTCTTCATCTCCATCTCCCTCTCCATTCTCTCTCACACACTTCCTCTCTATGAGATCTCTATCTCCCTATGTTTTTCTCATGTTTCTCTCTTCCTATGTTTTCAAAATGACACTCTAAAAAGACTATTGATGCATCAGAGAGATTCCCAAAGAATAAGTCAATACTCTTGCATTGAGTTATGATTTCCATATTATTTACTTTGTCACTTGTAGTAATGGCACCCTCTTCGTTGATGACATTTCTAACTCCTTTAATTGTAACTTTCCCTTCATGTGATATTTTCCTTATCTGATTTGACTTGACAACGATCTCAGTTACCATAGGATTTTGAACATTGCCTAGTCACATGTTTGCATTCTTATTCTTTCAAACACACCTTTTCTGCATAGCAGTTTCTTACATAAAGAATCTTTTCTTTTCTACTAGTTTTTTTGTAGTCTTGTTCACATTCATTTCTATAGTGTCCTTGTTCTTGATCTTTGCACCCATTCTTTGCTTTGCTTTATTTGTAGATGAAGTTAATACATCAAGTCTAATTGTAGTACCAATTTCATTTCTATCATTCAGCTATCTACTTCTAACTTGATACCCACTTTGAACTTGCATAATAGTTGCATTAATAAGAGCCTTAATGTCTTTAGCTAGAGGTTTTACCCTTTTGTATCTTTGTTTCATGATTCCCTAATAGTTGTCATGATCACATTGAAGGAATTCATCACATGAATCATATGCATCAAGATGGTCCACATCATTATCTTCATAATATTCTAGAGTACCATCTTCATTAGGGAATTCTCTCTTTTATAAGTGCAAATTTACAATGGCAGACTTTATTGGATCATGGGATAAATATAATGCTTCACACCTATGTGAATCTTCTTAGACATTCACATGATCCTTCCTCAAGGGGTTAGAGGTATCTTTGTCTTGGTGTCTTGGATTTCCTTGTCTAGGAATCATTTGTTTACCATTTTGCCCTAGTCTCTTAGACCAATAAGTATTATAAGGCCTATTATGCAATCTTTGGCCCTCATTGAAGTGTCTAGTAGCATTGTTGAACTTAGGTAACCCTTCCTCATTGCTTGCAACCCTAATGGATAAATATTTCATTGCTCCCATTAAATTGTCAATCTTATGCTCAACTATGGAAGGTTTTTTTGAGATGCTTGCATCCATCCATATGATCTTTACATTAGCTCTTTTAACATGTTTTACTAATGCTCTCAAATACTTTCTATGTTGATTTCCATGTTATAATCTTTTCTTAGAGTTTAAGGGTTCTTGTCATAGAGGCAATATCCTAATTTTGCATTAAATGCTCAATGATAGAGAACCAACCACATTGATTCGTTGGGCCTCAAATTAGGTGATGCTTTTCTCATTGTCATAACAAATCTACTATTTAAATCTACAAAAATCTAATTCACCCCCCTTTTGATGGTTTTAACTTATGAATTATAAACTTGGGATCAATTATATCCCCATATTGTAATCTAAAAACCCTCATAAATTCCTCCCATGAGTCTATGTTTCCATCCTGAAGGCTTTTGTACTATTCTTTTGCATTCACTTCCAAATACTACACAAACATCTTCATATTAAGTTTCATATTCATTAGTGACATTAATGAAATGCCTGAGATGTTCTTCTTGAGTGATAGCATTATTACCCTAAAATTTTGGCACATTTCCCTTAATTTCATTGGGTGCCTGATTAAGAGAATTAGGGATCTAATATAAAATTTCAGCTACCTATATCTTTCCATTCCTAAGAGTTTTCTCAGTGGTGGGAATATTCAAGCTTGTCTTCATAAACGAGATCACACATTTAGATGATTATTGAGTTGTTCATTATGTTGCTAATTTGGTATCAACTGATTAGGAACACTCTAAGCATAATTAAATAATTTTACTGCTAGGCATTATGGGCAAGTTTATCTTGTTGTAATTCAATATGAGCTTGAATATCTTGCTACCTTTACCTAAGGTGGTTAAGAAAATCTAACCTCTAATCAATTTATCTCTCTAAGCTCACTCTCTGATTGTGCGACCACATTGGCATTATAGAATACAAGGCCTTGCTCATGTTCAATCCTATGTGAGGAAGTAGGGGAGTTAGGGTTTGAACTTATTCTTTTGGTTATTACATGTAGAGGCTTAGGTAGGTTTATATCTTGAATATGTGCCTCATAGGACATATTTCTATTTCTTCCACTTATATTCATTGTATTTCTTGGCATATCATAGTCAAGTTCTCCTACTAGTTCTAATCATTTTTTCAGTTGAGTCATCTAAAGCCTATGGATATTAATATTTCAAATCAATAAACATGTTATCTATACTAGAAGGACCAACATCAATTCTCTAGAGAGAAGGTCTAGTAGGTGTACCAATGCTTTTATTTTTCCAGGTAATGCATTATCTTCCTGCTTGTGTTTCCACATCTTCAAGTTCTTAGAAATATCTTGAAAGCTCTCCTCTTTCCATTTTTAGTTCTTAAATTTGATCTTTGGATGGGTTTAGTTCAATCTAGCATTGTAACTCTCAACTTTGGAAAAGAGAGACAATTCTTTGTAATGATAAAAAAAATCCAAATACTCATATAATCAACAAAATAGTAGAATATAACTTTTAATCCTCATTTTGATTCCCAGAGAATGATGCCATTATATTGGTGCTCAAATTTGTAGGTTCCCAAATCCTTAAAGCTAGGTCATTTCTAAGTGCCAGGGGTGTCAAACTCAGGTCAAAGAACCTTAAGATTGTGATCAGGTAAGTACAATAATGGACCAATTTTATAAGGATGGGTAATTCCTTCTTTTTCTTTAGGCTCTACTAGACCAAGGGGTATTCCTTGAGGTACTAGATTAAAAATAATTATATAAAATTACATGAGAACATACCCTGAAATAAACCATACCTATTGCATATGAAACTCCAAATTTAGTGTCACTAAGTGCCAATATGTTGGTTTGATGATACAAGGGTTTAACACCTCAATAAAGTAGAAATGTAACCATGTAAGGAATCTAAAAATACTGCATTAATAACTCCTAATGATATTCACCTTTCAGTAGACACTAACAAATGCAAAAAAGACAATAAAGTACACCTCCCCATAGGGGAAATATTCATATAAATTATATGTTTTAAGCAATGCTCATAAAACTTTCAAAACATTAGAAAATAAAGGTTTATAGTGTTGTTTTGAATGTGTTGGTGAGATGCAAGGTTAAACACAAAGTATACGAGTGCCTATATCTAGTGAGGGAAATAGAGTTTAGGGTTTTTGAACCAAAAGGAAACATAAATATAACCCACAATAAGATAATTCAATGGAAGTAGCAACAAGAACTCTACCTTTCAATCCCACACATAAGTTAGGCTCTATGAGTTCAAACTACCATGTAAATAAAATAGCAGACATCTAATTCAAACACACCTACAAATTTCTTGTGTCACTTTAGAAAGATACCTCACAAAACATTTGCAAAGAATTTTATTGCCTTCCAATTGATAAAATATCCAAAGGTAACACTTAGATCAACAAATGTGATCAAGAGGATCAATAAAATCATCATAAATTTATGCAATTCTTATGGAGACATTCAAAAGATGCAATATTTGCACATTAAATCTCTCCTTAAGGGTTACAATGTCAAATTACACCACCTAGTAGAAAACCTAGAAAATCACAATTAAGATACCTTAAACCCACAATAGGGTAGCGCAACAATGGTCTGCAACTTTTCTTCTTCTCTTTTCTATAACCTCTCTATCCATCTCTTCCATAATGCATCTCAAATTGATTATATCACAATGAAACCCTTGGGCATGGTCAACAAGGGTTAATACTACTTGTACAATGTCAATGTCACCTACATCACATATGCATGTTCTTTGGCATGAAAATGCTTCATGTTTAACACCCTTCATGTAAAATAAACTCAATTTTGTGATTGTATGAAGTTTGGACACATGTATGACATCACAAGTGACCTCAAGGATACATGTAGGGGTGTGTGTGAAGCATTTGGGTCAATTGCAAGAATTTGACGTGGAAGTGGAAGTAAAAAATGGACATGTCCATGGGAAGATAGAAAGTTTGTAAGGAAAAGTGTGAAGGGAAATAGGGAATTAGGATTTGGAAGGATGGAGGGAAGATTGGAAGAAGTCCATGGAAAGACAACATAAATTAAACTTTTATGGGGAATGAGAAAATTATGTACATCCATAAGTGAAGGATGTCCAAAAGTTTATAAGAATCTTGCAAGGATGAAAATGGAAGAATATGAATGTTTTAGGATATGGGAGAAAGATGGAAATGCCAAGGTGATCAAGACTTTGGAAAAGTGGAAGAAGTCTAGATGAAATCCACAAGTTCACAAAGAGTATTGAAGGTGAAATGGGCCTTTAGAAGTTTGACCTAGAAAGGGAAGTCAAAATAGAAAGGAAGATGGAAGATGGGAAGCATACTCCCACAAAATACAGGTCATTTGAATGTTCTAGGAAATGCAGGGCCCAACATGACATCTAGACTTTGGACTAAAAGGTCAAAAATCTAGAAGTTCAAAAATCTAGAAGTCTGAGATAATCCCACAAATGACAATTAGCTAATTTGTTAGTATTTTCAAATAGTTCAGGAATCATCTAGACATACATAATTTAGACCCAAATGGAAGATGGAACAAGTCCATGAGAAACCTACAAGTTTGTAGGAAAGGTGAAAGGGGAAGAAAGAGGGAGAAGGAGGTTTGTGGGATCGAAAGACACATCTAGACTTTGGAATAAAATGGAAGATGAAAGAAGTCCACAAAAAACATGCAAGTCCACAATTTCACAAAATGGAGAAAGGAAACAAGAATGTGGGAAAATAGATAAAGGAAGCACTTTACCAAAAGTCTAGAAGTCTGATGAAAGTATACAAACATGTAAGATGAGGAAAGTAGGAAAGAAAAGGAAAGAAGGAAAATTGGAAGAAGTCCACAAGTCCCTAGAAATTCCACAAACCTGCAAAGCAACAAAAAAGTGAACAAATAATCCATATCCTTAGACTTAGATTTTTTGGATTTCTTGCAATTTGGGCACATGATTGAAGTAAATTTTTGGACAGTTGAGTCATGAACCAACAACCTCTACCCATTTCATAAAGTATTTAATCATAACTTTCTAATGAAGGTAAAGCCATTAGAAGAGGGCAGAGAGATTTTTTTCTACATAATCTAGTCCCTAGGTGGAGAATGGTCATGGTGTGAGAATGGGTTTGAGATCTTGTGTGGGGGAGTGAAGAGAATGCATGAATATGTAGCACTTAGGACACTTTTGTATAAACATCAGTTGTATCTATCTCAAGAGTAGGCTAGAAATAACCTAGGAGATAAATTTCCCTTGCTTTAGTATGGCTTCCTAAGTGTTCCTCATAGATACCACTATGGAATTAATTTGAGACCTACTTAACTTCTTATTTGTTAACATATAGGAGTAGAATTCCATAGAGGCCTCTTTGATATAATGTATCACCAATAATTCTACACTTGATGGCCAAGATATGTATAGCCTTTTTATTTTCTTGAGTGGTGTCCTTGGGGTAGTTGTGGTATATGCTAAAAGTTTTGATTCCATATGTGCTCATGTCAAAATTGTTTTTTCACATAAGATTCATAATTGTCACCTAATTTTATCTAGCAAAATCTTGTTTATTTACACAAGCTTCATAATTGTTACCTAATTTTATCTCAATTCGACCACCATCAAAGATATCATTATCATTGGAATGGGTAGTCATATTAGGGTTTAGTTGAGAGCTTATTCTTAATGGATTATTAAGATCATGGGAAGAACTAAGGATAAACAATAATATAAAAAAAAGGTAGGAAAAATAAAAGATACAATTAGATCTAAAAATAGGTGAAAATGTAAACCCTAGGTTAAGACAAGGGTGGTTTGATAGGAAAAAGGAAAGGCAATGAAAAAAATCACCAAACCCTAAAAATAAAGATAGATCAATAAAGAACAAATGAAAAAGGATAGGTCACCTCTAAAAAATGGAATGATCATATATAAAGGTGGGTCTAAAAACCATAACTAGACCCTATGATTGTATAAGCTTTATTAGGATCACAAAAGCTAAAAAGGAAATAAATATTTCCTAAAGGGTTAGTCTAGGCTAAGCCAATAAAATGCATACACATAAGAATTAATTAACCTATCTACTAAATTGTAATGGTTGATTGAATGGATTATATCAAATTAATTCAAATGTGTAAAATAATTACAATAATAAATGAAGAGGATAGAGATAGATTTATAAATGAAGAATAAGTGCTAAATGGATAAGACTCTAGAATTAGTGCACCTAGGGATTAGAAAAGGACCTTGACAATTGAATTTGTAGATTGAAACTTGAATATTATTCTCTACTCTAGGTCTAGTTCATAAGTGCAAACTTGAGCTATAGTTGTGATCTTGATATATGATAATCTCTAAATTCTACCTATTAGCCACTTGATTTGATCTGGGCCTAGTTCATGAGTGCAAACTTGATCTATTATTTTGAAATCAACCTTGGATAACTCTAAAGTCCATATTGAATTTGAATTGCTTAAGGAACATGCTTGTCAAATCATTGAATGAATGTATGGATCCATGAGGAATTGCATAGAACTACTTAATATCACAATCCTTTAGTGTGTGTGGAAAAATATTTGTCAATAAATTCTATCCTCATAAATAAAATCCACACATGTAGATGTATAAGCTTTTAAATGAGTATTAAAATCACCTTTGCCATCATACATTGAAAATCAAGGTGCCATAAAACCCATAGGGAATAGATATGTCACCATCTCAAATGTTAGAGGTGCATGCCTAGGATCTAAAAATTCATTATCATCTTGTCTACTAGGGTTTGCACCCACTTTCTTAAATTCTACTTGATCCATCTTTAGGATTAGTGCATCTAAGAATTGGTTAAGGCCATTATGATGTGTAGAGGCATGGGATGAAAGATGGTTGTGTGAGGCCATGGTTTGGGTCAAGAAAATAAATCATTTTGGCATTGTTAGAGCATAATGTTATTAGGGGTCTATATGTAGGCCTTAATTAAACATTTATAAAAAGCTCTATTATATCGTTTATAACCTTATAGTATAAATATGCTTTTAGCATATTATAAAACAATAATAATGTTTACTTAATTAATAAATCCATTAATATTTACTATGAATTGACTTATTAATTAAATCTAATGTTGTTATTAAAAGGTATGGTGACTTCCCATATGGGTTCTACTTACCTTATTTCCATATATTTAAGGAATTCCCATTGGAAATTTATATTATGGAGAATTTGAAATAGTGAATATTAAATTATTCACTTCACAATAGAGGATTATGTGAGGTCATTTGGAAGGAGGAGGAAGGGATTATCCTTAGGTTCATCTATAATTATACAGACAATTATGTAAGTTTTCTACGAATGATGCTTTTGTCAGGTTTTCTAGTATGAGGTTTTCCCCACCTTAAATCTTGTGTCCACGTGTACTGAAGTTATTTATTTTGTTTCATTTTGCATATACTTTTTATACACTTCTTACATAAATTAATTATCACGAGCTTAAAATTTGAAGTTCTTATCAGATGTACTTGAGGGGATCAATGCTATGGGATGTGGAAATAGTAGATTAGATAAGTGGCATAGTAGTAGGATCAATGGCGCTAAATGAAAGGGGTATGGAAATAGGTGTATTAAAGGGTGGAGTACTAGTGGCAATGTTAGAAGTAGCAATGGATAAGGATTTTATGGTAGAGGCATGTGTGGAGGTAGATGCACTAATCTTAAGAGATGAATCAATTTTAGAATAGATAGCTTGTAAATTCTTTAGCCCATATTCTTGATCTCCAAACACATCATGAAACAAATCCACTAGCTGTTTAGGATTTACCACATTAGCCAAACAAGCAAGTTGAGTATAAAAATCTTTCTTATTCATAGAAGCCTCATAATCTTCACCTAAGTTTATCTTAATTTTGTTGAAACTAGGGCAGACAATTGAGAGGGGGGGATGAATCAGTTGTCACCAAACTTTTATCTTTTGCTGCAATTAATCTTCTTTACCACTTATTAACAGATTAATGATATAACCTGTTAGCACAGTAAAATTTTCAAAATTTTACTATTTCCTTACTCCATCATATTTAAATAAACCCTGAGGAATATCCCAAAAGGACCATAATATAAAATTTTTGTATCTCATAAAATGCCTAGGGATGAGCAGTGTCAAATTTCATCAAAATCAATCCATCGGCAAGGGCTCGTGTGGCTTACACCGATACACAAGGAATTGTTTGAAAACAACCATCGGCGTGAAAATAGAGATCGGAAGAAGAATTATGGAGCTCACCGATGGAGTAAGCAACACCGATGACTTTACATCGGCAAGAAAGGCAAGTGGTCATGCCGATCGGTATGACAAATATCTATCGGATGATCTTTTAGAAGCTGCCCCGATGGTATATATCATACCGATGAAGCACTTTCGGCAAAAGTTTCACCGAACAACATGCGAGGGTAACAAAGCAATAGTGATCGATGAGAAATGAACCATCAGAATAGAAAACAAGTAAGTCTCCGATGATCAAGAGTCTTGGCGATAAGAAAGCCATCGGCAAAACTCACAGCGATGTACCTCTATCGGGATAACTTAACATATCGGAATAAAAGAAACAAGTCTTGCCGATTCATAAGTCACGGCGATCAAAAGGTGTCGGTGACACTTTACTAAACTTTGCCCGATGAAGGATATAACAAAGGACATCGAGGAGATGATTTGGATCGGGATATATTGAGAAAGTTATCCCGATAGTGAATGTCATTCCGATAAAGATAAAAGTTCATACATGAAGAGACTATCGGTAAGACAATAAAGATCGGGAAAACATAATTTTAGTATCCCGATGATCTCAATCTTCCCGATAAGCAAAGCATATCGGTGGGACTCGCCATATCGCAGAGAGATCTAAAACCCTTGGCGATGAAGGAAGTCACGCCGATGGTCGCACCCACTTGAAATGTGATACTACATGGCGTCGGGGATACAATTGAGGGGTCACGCCGATTGACTGTCCGCGCCATAAAAAAAGGGGTTGAGGTCGCCCAGACATTTCAAAAGGCACGCCGATAGGAAGAGTTATGGCGATGTGACACTTCACAGCGATGAACATTGAATTGATCAGATAATTAATACAAAACGGCTACAAAGTTCATACGATCATTATAATTGCAAAAAACCGTCCGAGAGCAGAATACAGAAGAATTCTTAGGGCAAAAGCAAAGGCTTCCAATTCTAGCCATCGAGCGACAGGTACACATACACAAACCACTATATTACCTGTATTTGAATTTCCTGCCAAATTTTTCAAAAATGGAAACTTCGGGGAAAGGAAAAGGAAGAAAATCACAAGGGGAAACCAGTAAACCAAAGAAGCAAAAAACTGATCAAACCCCTGAAGAAAAAGTGAAAGACAGAAAACTAAATCAGGACTTGATTGATCAGTTGCCTGGGTCAACTCCCAAGGCCAGGAGGTCTGCCCAACTCAGGGCAGAAGTAGAAAAATTGGAAGACAAACATAAGCGCCTGGGAGATATTTGGACCCCAATTAGGGGATATGAACTCTTCAGATTCCACTACAACAGAAGATTTAGAAATGCTCCTGTGTCAAACCCATGGCACATGAATTTAGGCAAACTGGTTGTACCTAATGTATTCTTGAATGTAGAACTCCTGCAACTGTTAGCCAGGCATTACAATTCAGGCCTGAAAGCTATCTGCAACCCTCAAGGAGAACCAATCGTACACCTATCAAAAAATGCTATTTGTGAGGTGTATGATTTGGATGATTTGTGCACTGTCCCTGTTGTTTATGAAGATTTGGATAAAGAATACTGGAGAATGGATACAACCTACAATGGATGGAGGTTACCCATTCATAGACCCAGGATTGAAGGAGAAGTGATACCCTTGACTGAGAATTATGGCCCTCCCTTTCATGTATCCATTTTTGAACCGTACATTCAATATACTTACTATTCTGTAGGCCAAGTCCTTGGCTCAGAGGTCCCTGAGTTCATGACTATTCCTCTAATGGTCATAACCTCTGATATTCAATGTCACAATGCCAGACAATTTGATTATGCCTCCTATGTTGCTACTAGAATCGACTCTGGTCTATCTGCAATAAAAAACAATGCTCCAGCATGCTCTTTTGAGCATTACTCGATGCTCATGCATATGGTCTTATACTACGGCCAGGAAGTAGGATTGTGGCCAAATGAGCTTCAAGTTGTTGCTGCGGGTAAGAAAGGGGAGAAGATACCTGTACAAATGTGGACCAGAATCTGGGATAACAGGTATGCTAACTCCAGCTATGCTCAATTTGAAGAGCATTGTGTTAAAGTGCTATATAGGTATTTCAACCACCCCTGTGAATATTCAATTTCAGATGAAATAAAAAGATTCCTCAGACCAAAAGATTTTGGTGGCCCCCCTACTGTCACTCATAATTGGGGAGATTGGTATTGTTTTGAGGATGCTACTATGATCAGAGTGTATGGTTTTGAGGACGCTCCATTTATATTGCCTAAAACTGTCCTTGACAGAATTGCATATTTGGAAATAATTAGGCAAATGCATTGTTCAAATGTCATGCATCTAAGTTCGCATGATAAACAATCATTCATGCCTAGTACTTTGTGTTTTGGAGATTTTACTGTGGTTTCAAAAGAAGGATACAATCTCATTTTGGATAAACTAATGCATTATAACATGGTGACTGCTGAGGTGAGGAAAGGGTTTGACCCTGAGGGTTTCATTGACTATGCAAGAAGAAAACAAAATCTCAGTGGATACATGCACATACATTATCCACATGATGATGTCATTAGAAATTTGGAAGAGGCTGAAGTCGACTTGGTGGTAGAGAAATATAACAGAGATTTGAATGAAAAGAAAAAGCAGTTGGCAGAAGTTGAAGTGGTATCCTCTGAAGAGGAAGAATTGACTGAACAGCCACAAGATAAGACAATAGAAATGTCTAAAAGAAAAATGCAACAATATCAGCCTCCAGTTGTGATACATGATGAGGAGGGGTCTGCTGATGAAGATCCACGCCAAAAGGCTTATGATTCTTTTGTGTCAGATGATACATTCATTCATTCGAAGGAATTTAAATCCTTCCTGTATAAATACAAGGGAAAAGAAATTAGAGAGTCAGTAGATAATGTTTCTGCTGACAATGAAAAACAGTTATTAAATCTGTTAAAGGAGACAGTGGATAAGGAAATGCAGGACATGACACCAAGCAGAGGCAGACAGCTGCTCAAAGATGCAGGCGTTATGATTTTTCCCGGTTTGGATTTAAATTCTGCTCTGGTTTTTGATAGCTTTTTGAATAATGCTGATGATAAGTATAAGCTTACTCCAGAAGGAGTTAATGAAGTCTATATGGGAACGAGATACAATAATGATGAAAATTCTTTAATGATATGGGCATTGTATCCTCCCCATAAGAAAACTGATGCAGAGGCATCCACACTATAACCTTTGCATATAGCATGAATGTCTGCAGACCAACCTCATCATCATCATGATGTTCAGCGGGCGCAAACATCCTCCGGTTGCACTGTTCATCAGGCTCCGAACTCTAACGTCTTCATCATGATATTCAATATCACCTTCGTCAGCAGGATATCCAAATATCCGGTTGTTCAAATATCCTGATGACGATCACCTTCAACAACTTGCCTTCGACGCTCCGCTACCCGACGATACAAGCAGCAGCATCATGATATATTTTATCCGGTTGTCTTCGAAACCTCCTGATGATGCTAATACACTTTCTGCCGATGCCGATACTTAACGACAGCAGGATGAACTCGCATAGGGGGGATATCTCAATATCCTGATGACGATGATGTCATATCCTGATGACGATGACGTCACCCGTTATCCTGATGACCTTTTCAACACTTAGACAAAAAAACACAAACTTTCTCTCCCGCATCTACTCGCGATATGCGGATGTTTGGCACTCCCAATATGATGATCCTGATGCCGATACGCTCCTCGGCTCCTCCTGCTGATGATCACCCCGATGCACTTGCACATCATGCGCTCAACTGCATCATGTTCATCTTCACTTATCAGGATGATGATGCCTAACCCGACTGCAGGATATTTGCAGAAATATCCTGATGATGCTGTTTTCGTGAACTTCTTCACTTAGCGAAATCTCCCTTCGCCGATCCTCCAGGGATGACCCGATCCCGTCTCAGGGTGATCTTCCAACTCAAACTTCTCAACTTGACCTAGCACATGAGGATGCTAGGGTCTTCAACATCTCTTGACCGCGATCCTGCACACCTGCATGCAAACAGAAAACAACCTACAATCTAACCTACTGTACATTGCCATTCCACCGATCAGATGAGTCAACCGGTGGAATGGATCAGTATATCCATGAAAACCTCTCAAACCAGCAATCGCTTACAGGAAGGAGATCAAACAGAAAACGAAACAGGATCTTTATTGACTCAAAGATGCAATACAATATGATGTTCCTCACACAGAACACTCAACTCCTCTGCTTGATGCAACACTACACTGCCGATCGATGATCTCCAATCAACCGATCTCATGCTTATAAAGATTTCCCTACGAGTACTACTGACCCGACTCCAAGCGGCTGGGAACTCTCCAAGCGGCTGGGAGATCCCACCGAACATACATCATGACAGCTGTTATAACTAACTAGCTAAAAATAGCAAAAGCCTGGTCAGCATGATCTTATCCTGATCAGCATGACCTTATTACATGCAATTGGTCTAACAGACCTTCTTGGAAACATAAACAGGACCTAAACTACTAACTGCCTTATCCAGACCAGCTGTCAGGTAGGTGCTCCTGCACCATACTCCCCAAAAGAAAAGAACTCATGTCCCATGAGTTTAGCATGTGGAAGTCCTCCACCGTTACACTTTGCTTTGTCAGTCTTCTGACCTGCTCCAGCTTTGTCTGCTGCGGTCTCTTGGCTGCTCCAAGACTTCTGCACTGTAACTTGCTTTCTGGCAAGTAAATCATCATGCCTGTTGATGTAGGCCTTCTTCTCACATACCCTGTGTTTGTCAGGTTGCCTAACCAGAACCTCTGGCTGAACTACCTCTGTGGTGTTCAACTGTACCATTCTTTCAATCTTCATAGGACAAGCAATAGTCCCAACTATGACAACATCCTTGTCATTCGTTTCAACTGATGGTTGGTTGCACCCCTGTTTCTGAACCTGCTGCTGACCTCTGTCAGTCACAACTGAAACTTTCTTCAGCTTGTTATCTGTAACAACTCCTTTCCCTGCAGTGTCCTGAACTGCCTTCATGCCTGCTCCTCTAGGTATCTGCACATACTCCTTCTTTCCCATTAAAATGATTTGAGCTGCCTTCTGTACTGCAGCTTTTGCCTACAATGGCATCAACTTAATAGTCTTCCCATCCTTCTTGATGGTGTAGGTATTAGCATACCCATCATACAGTACCCTTCTGTCAAATTGCCATGGTCTACCCAACAGCAGGTGACAACATTCCATAGGCAATATGTCACACAAAATTCTATCCTGATATGGTCCAATCTGGAAATCCACATATGCCTGTTCAGAGACAAAAAGTGATTGCCTATCACTCACCCAAGATGCCTTGTAAGGGTGTGGATGTGGAATCCTTTCCAGCTTCAGTTTATCTACCATTTCCTGAGATACCATGTTGTCTGTTGAACCAGTATCAATGACAACTTTACATACCTTACCTTTGCTCTTGCATGTGGTTTTGAAGAGAGCTCTCCTTTGCATCAGATCCTTTGATGCCTGCAAACTAATTCTCCTTAACATCAGTGATTCTCCACTCTCTGGATATCCAACATTATCAGGTTCTCTGTTTGAACTCTGTGCACTTTCTTCTTTCTCTTCTTGCACAAGTTGTACTCTCTTGTCACTTGTTCTATCATTTCTGGATGATGAACCCTTGTTTTCTGGACATTTGAAAGATGGATGACCAAACTCTCCACAGGTGTAACACTTTCCTGAAAATGTAGTAGAACCTCTACCACCTCCAAATCTTCCTCTATTACCTTTCCATCCACCTCTGAAATCAGACTGTCCTTGTCCTTTACCAGTGTCTTCTTGACCCTCATTGGTTTGCTTTTGTGCAGGGGCTGTTCCTCTTCCCCTATTGTTTCCTCTTCCTCTCATGGACTTATCATGTCCTCTATTCAGCTTTTCTTCAATCCTGATTGCCATTTGATAACAATCTTCCACATTCTTAGGGTTAGCTAAAACTAACTCATCCTGTATGGTAAACCTCAAACCAGCCAAGTACCTAGCCACCTTTTCTACCTCATTCTTGTGATGACCAGATCTCATACTTAACAGATAAAATTCCTCAGTATATGCTTTCACATCCCTGTCTTTCTGCTTTAAAAATTGCAGCTTCTTAAACATCTGGATTTCATAATCCCTTGGCAAGAATTTACCCTTTATCCTTGCTACCATCTTATCCCATGAAGTGATCTTAGACTTCCCTTGTTTCCTTCTCTCAGATTGTACATAATCCCACCATACCAAAGCATGACCTCCTAACTTGGTCTTTGCAATCTTTACCTTCTGATCCTCAGCAACATCTTCACATTCAAAGTGATTATCCAGTGCAGCAATCCAATCCAACAATTCATCTTCATTCAAGCTTCCAGTATATTTGGAAACATCAACCTTTACCTTAGGTTTTTCACTCTGCACTGCCTTTAACAGTTTTGCCAATCTCTGGTCTTCAGCATCCAGATCTTCAGCTACCTCTTCATACTCTTCAACAGTATCTGCATCTTCTTCAGACTCACTGTCTTCCACTTCCCTCTTTTTGTTCTTTTCCAGGGCTGTCAGCCTGGCTTGAAGTGCTTCAGCAAGCTCCTTCATCTTCCTCAGCTCTCTAGCATGTTTCTCCTTCAGTTCCTGCAACTCCCTTGCAGTACCACTACCTTTAGGAGGCATTTTGTCAACCTCACAATCAACACACAACTCAACTCTATCTCTACCTCTGCCCTTTCGGTGACAGAATCAACACACAACAGCCCAGACCTTTTGCTGAGCTCTGATACCACTATGATGCAGAGGCATCCACACTATAACCTTTGCATATAGCATGAATGTCTGCAGACCAACCTCATCATCATCATCATGTTCAGCGGGCGCAAACATCCTCCGGTTGCATTGTTCATCAGGCTCCGAACTCTAACGTCTTCATCATGATATTCAATATCACCTTCGTCAGCAGGATATCCAAATATCCGGTTGTTCAAATATCCTGATGACGATCACCTTCAACAACTTGCCTTCGACGCTCCGCTACCCGACGATACAAGCAGCAGCATCATGATATATTTTATCCGGTTGTCTTCGAAACCTCCTGATGATGCTAATACACTTTCTGCCGATGCCGATACTTAACGACAGCAGGATGAACTCGCATAGGGGGGATATCTCAATATCCTGATGACGATGACGTCATATCCTGATGACGATGACGTCACCCGTTATCCTGATGACCTTTTCAACACTTAGACAAAAAAACACAAACTTTCTCTCCCGCATCTACTCGCGATATGCGGATGTTTGGCACTCCCAATATGATGATCCTGATGACGATACGCTCCTCGGCTCCTCCTGCTGATGATCACCCCGACGCACTTGCACATCATGCGCTCAACTGCATCATGTTCATCTTCACTTATCAGGATGATGATGCCTAACCCGACTGCAGGATATTTGCAGAAATATCCTGATGATGCTGTTTTCGTGAACTTCTTCACTTAGCGAAATCTCCCTTCGCCGATCCTCCAGGGATGACCCGATCCCGTCTCAGGGTGATCTTCCAACTCAAACTTCTCAACTTGACCTAGCACATGAGGATGCTAGGGTCTTCAACATCTCTTGACCGCGATCCTGCACACCTGCATGCAAACAGAAAACAACCTACAATCTAACCTACTGTACATTGCCATTCCACCGATCAGATGAGTCAACCGGTGGAATGGATCAGTATATCCATGAAAACCTCTCAAACCAGCAATCGCTTACAGGAAGGAGATCAAACAGAAAATGAAACAGGATCTTTATTGACTCAAAGATGCAATACAATATGATGTTCCTCACACAGAACACTCAACTCCTCTGCTTGATGCAACACTACACTGCCGATCGATGATCTCCAATCAACCGATCTCATGCTTATAAAGATTTCCCTACGAGTACTACTGACCCGACTCCAAGCGGCTGGGAGATCCCACCGAACATACATCATGACAGCTGTTATAACTAACTAGCTAAAAATAGCAAAAGCCTGGTCAGCATGATCTTATCCTGATCAGCATGACCTTATTACATGCAATTGGTCTAACAGACCTTCTTGGAAACATAAACAGGACCTAAACTACTAACTGCCTTATCCAGACCAGCTGTCAGGTAGGTGCTCCTGCACCAAAAACGGCCATCATAGACACTGAAAAAACTTTTGGCCATGTTATGACTTTCAGAGCAGGTGAAACTGACCCCATAATTACTGCAGACATTGGTATCAATGTTGCAAAGTTAAATAAAGCACAAGCTCAGATGTTAATCAAGGAAAGAGATGCTTATAAGCTGAATTGTGAAAGATTAACAAAAGAGAATGACTACTTGAAGGACGCTGTTAAGAGCACCTTTGGCCAATCTACGAAGAGAATAACTCAAGGTGAGAGCTCACAAAGCAGTCAAGTGATATCCCATGATCAGGCCAAACAAATTCAAATAGATGCATTTGTTACAATACTGCAGAGCAGGTATGCAAACATGGTACGGTGGTTAAACCAGTTTTGGGATAACTACTCAGAAAATCATAAAGCAGTCAAAGAACATGAAAGGCTTGATGAGAGAATACAAGAAAAGGTGATCAAGTTGCAAAACAGAGGTGCCACTGATGGCACAGATATCTCTGATGCAAGAGCATTGCTCAAACAGCACCAGAATTATTATGATAAACTCAAAGCTGATGCTAAGGAAGGGACTGATGCCTCAGACGCAGGGGTGCCCAGGATATTCAAAGATAATGGAGAGGTAAAGAGCAAAGAAGAGTGGACTGTTGATTGTCAAGTTATATTGCACAAAGCCACAGGAGCTCTAAAAGATAAAGCCTCTGTATCTACAGAAGTTTGCAAACAACTGGAGGAAATGGTCACCCTTGATATAATCACCAGGAGTGCAGTCGAGCTTACTGATTCTCACTGTGCGCAGGAGTACTTAGATCATCTAACAAAAGTCTATTTATGGCTAAACAGAGCCTAATTAAGATTATGTAATTATTGTTTGTATTGGTTAAAATCCCAAGGGACTTATTGAAGAGTTGTATCTCTTCATGAAAATATCTATATAAGTTCAAACAATCTATGCTGAAAAATCATCAGCAGTAGAAGTATTCATATATACATATACATAATATTCCAAAATGACCGTGTTGCATATTTTATTTTGAGGAAGAAATTTGAAGTTCTCTGATTCAGTATTTCTACTTTGGTATCAGTTATTTGTTGAAATTATTCAATCGTGTGGCTGTCTCCATTTCTGCATTTCCCTGTTATTCAGATTAAGATATCAAGTATATATTTAATCTGTCAATACACATTCGCTGTATCTGTGTGATTAATTTGGTTGGTGTCCATCCTAAGGAATTAAACCCTTCTGATTTATTCACAGTAGCCTGGAAGTAGTAAGTTGGGATTACTAAGTAGAGCCATATAATTAGGATTGACACACTGTCTCCAGTAAAATATTATCTGTTAATCTTGTCTTTTCATTTCATTTGGTTCCTTCAAGTAAGGATTAAAGTACCTTCTGGTGAATTATAAGATATCTGATTTTATTTGGTTGGATTATCAAGAAGAGTCTGTCAGTCATTTACTTGCACGTTTATACAAGCTATAAACCAGAACTGTGCCAAATATCTAGAATTATTACCATTTAGAAACTACTGTTCTTAGTCCTTCAAATTGACTCTGTTACCCAACAAGGCACTGGTCTCATTCAACTCATTAATTAAAACCTTTTTTTGATATTGCTTATACAATTTCTGCCAATCACTTATTAAACATTACACATAGAATTAATTAGTCAGCTTTGTCATCTATCCTACATCCTATGCCATTGTAGATAGACCTAGTTAGTCCATTCATCCACACTCAGACTACTTTAATATTTCAAGGTTCACCCACCTAGGTGTAGCAGGACCTAAAGTGTAGGAAATCATCAAACCTTGAAGGTTGATTTCGTCAAGTTAGTTCAAAAACGTTGCAAATCCAAATATAGAGCCTGGCATCCTCTTAGGATTAGTAACTTGCATTTTTGAGACCTAACATAACCATGAAAGCATGAATCAACAACACATGAGCAGAAACATAATCAACACACGTAACACCAGGATTTTTACGTGGAAACCCAGTTAAGGGAAAAACCATGGTGGGGGTTAACCCACAAGATTTATTCTCTGTTAAAAGAATAAAAAATGGGAAGGCACTTGCCTTTGGGCACATTACTCAGAGCTCACTTCTCAAAGGAGGCTCACTGCCTACAAGAACATTCACAATGTTAACACAGAAGGATTAAACTGAGAAACATCATCTTCTTCATGCAAGGTTTAGTTCCATTGAAGTGTACAACACCTCTGCTCTGCCCCCACTCACTTCCTTGCTACATCCACATCTTCACTCACTTCACCTCATTTCCACGACTTCACAACACTTATTTATACATGTCATCAACTTTGGAATGAGCATCAAAGTTGACCAAACAATCATCTATCTGGAACATTCTCCAAGATAGGCATTACAAGCAGTTACAATTACAAGGCTACATGTGAATCTTTACACTGTCGGCTAAACATAGCTGGGACTCAAATCTTCCTCGGTCAACATGCCATGCTCCATAGAACTCTTCTTAGATCATCCGCAACATGCACTAAGCATCCAGTCAGCCAAGACTGGAAGGAATAGTAACACTCAAGGAGAAATCTTCAACCACGAGCTCAATCCTTAATGCGGACCACCAACATAATAGGCACCTGATTTAGAGACCACCACAAGCACAATGAAATCAACAGGAACAACCACACCACCTCAAATCACCAGAAACACTTGCACCTTCATCTAAGAACTCAAGAACACTAACTGTCATGACTATCACACTGGAAAGATTGCTTGCGGACCTCCAAACCATGAACCACTTGAGTTGAGGATACACACCGACATCCCAAACACACTTCTAGATCCGTAGATCATAATATTCCAATGTGGATCAATCCAGACCAAATTTCTATCACTCTGTCACCTCTAAACAACTACAAAACCCGGTTCTACTCAGATGGCCATAACTTCACAAATTCTTCATGTGGACCTCTCAAATATTAACTGGAGCAACTTCAGACCATCCTCTACAAACCCTTTAATCCGTAGACTCTGATCATCATCTCACTGGGAATACGGAGCAATCTACTTCACTGAACTGCACTGTCTTCACTGTCTCTGACAGATAGATTTATAACTCACTTGTTTCTTCTGGAGATGCTAATTTTCTCAATATGCTCAACATACAAGTCTTCTAAACAAGTGAAAGAATAAGATACAGTTGACACTAATGACAAGGATATGTTGACATGAATGACAACACCGATTAGGCACATATTTGCAACAATCTCCCCCTTTGTCATTGATGGCAACATATGATGTAAAAAAATGTTTCAACCATCAAGACAAGAACTTTTCCCCCTTTCTCTTATCATACCTACAATCACTTTCTTCCCTGCTCCCCCTTTCATCAGAAACTACTTACTTCCAAGTTTTTCACATGACTTCTCTCCCCTTTTGACATCAATGGCAAAGGGCACATATTTGCAATCATCTCTCACCCTTTTTTCTTCTTAGATAAAACCAAACTGAACTCAGAACATACTGACTACTCCCCCTGAGTAGCATCCCCTTTACACCAATTTGGACCACAAGATATGACTGTGAGTTCCACCAGACTGATGCACACTAGTGCACCTTAGTTTTGAACAGGAGGGGTAATCACCCCTAGCTTCTCTCTGACATACTCAAAAGTGTCCTTAGGTAGAGGCTTAGTGAAGATATCTACAATCTAATCCTTTGAAGGGATAAACTCCAATTTGACTTCATTCTCATTTACCTTCTCTCTCAAAAAGTGAAACTTGATGGATATGTGCTTTGTCTTTGAATGCAACACCAGATTCTTTGAAATGTTTATTGCACTTGAATTATCATAGAAGATTGTAGTAGGCTCTTCAAATACAACTCTGATATCCTTCAACATTTGCTTCATCCACAAAACTTGACTACAATTGCTTGCTACTGCTATATACTCTGCCTCTGCAGTAGACAGAGATATTAGCTCCTGCTTTTTGTTCAACCAAGAAACCAATTTCTTTCCCAAGAAAAATGCACCACCACTAGTATTTTTCCTTTCATCCACATCTCCTTCCCAATCAGCATCTGTATATGTATGAAGAATGAAATCATCATCCGTAGGATACCATAAGCCATAATCAGATGTTCCCTTTAGATATCTAAAAATTCTTTTGACTGCTACAACATGAGATTCTCTAGAATGAGCTTGAAATCTAGCAACAAGGTCAACTGCATTCATAATATCAGGTCTGGTATGAGTCAGATAAAGTAGTCCTCCAATCATTGATTTATACCTTTTCTGATCTGCCTTGGGGAAATCATCATCTTTACTCAACTTGCATCTGATTATCATAGGACTGCTCACTGGTTTTGAATCCTCCATTCCAAACTTTTTCAACAACTCTTTTACATACTTGGATTGAGATATGAAGATGCCCTTATCTAACTGAATGATTTGCAGACCCAAGAAGAAGTTCATTTCACCAAGCATGGACATCTCAAATTCACTTTGCATCTGATCAGCAAATTTATTACACATGCTCTCATTTCCACCAAAGATGATATCATCAACAAATACCTCAACAATCAGGATGTGTTCATGATCAATTTTAAAATAAAGATTACTATCAGCAGTGCCTTTGCTAAAGCCTAACTTTAGTAGATACTTATCTAATCTTGCATACCAGGCTCTTGGGGCTTGTTTAAGTCCATACAATGCTTTCTTCATTCTACAGACCATATCTCCTTGATCAGACAATTGGAATCCTTTCAGTTGCTCAATGTAGACTTATTCTTCCAACTCTCCATTCAAGAATGCTGACTTGACATCCATCTGGTAAACTTTGAAATCTTTGTATGCCGAAAAGGCAAGAAATAATCTGACTACTTTGATTCTTGCCACCGGAGCAAAAGTTTCTTTGAAATCAATTCCCTCTACCTGAGAATATCCTTTGCACACCAATCTTGCTTTGTTTCTCACAACTTCACCATCTTCATTCAATTTATTTTGGAAGACCCATTTAGTTCCAATTCCATTTTTGTTTTCAGGTCTAGGAACAAGATCCCAAGTATGATTCTTTTCAATTTGCATTAATTCTTCGTCCATTGCTTTTACCCAACTTTCATCATTACAAGCTTCATTCACTGATTTTGGTTCAACCTTTGAAATTAAACAATACTCTTCTTGTTCTTCAACAATTTTTCTTCTAGTTTGAACACCTTTATTTCTATTTCCTATGATCTGATCTTTAGAATGATTCAACCTTACATACCTGGGAGTTTTAGGATTTTCTTGGACTTCTTCCTCAGCATTTGCACCAGTTTCTTGAGTCATTGGATTCTCCAAAGCAATCTGAATCTGAGTTTGAGGACTTTCATTTTGATCATCTAATTCATATCCACAAAACTTGGAAGGTCTCTCCTTGCTTTCATCAACCTTGACATTAGCACTTTCAACAATCTTTTTCAATCTCTTGTTAAAACACCGGTATGCCTTGCTTTGGTTAGAATAACCCAAAAATATTTCTTCATCACACCTTGCATCAAACTTGCCTAGATCTTCATCTCTTTTGATATAGCATTTACTACCAAAAACTTTGAAGTATTTCACAGTAGGAGCATTATCAAACCACAGTTCATAAGGGGTTTACCAGTATTACCTTTGATCTACACCTGGTTAAGAGTGTAGATAGCAGTACTCACAGCCTCTCTCCAATAGACATGTGGAACATTTTCTTCCATCATCATGGTTCTAGCAGCCTCTTGAATAGTCTGGTTCTTCCTTTCCACAACTCCATTCTGCTGAGGAGTCCTAGGAGAAAATAATTGTCTTCTTATTCCATGCTCTTCACAAAATGCATTAAACTCACCAGAGGTAAACTCTCCACCTCTGTCAGATCTCAGACACTTTAACTTCACACCAATCTCATTCTCTACCTTAGCCTTGAACACCTTGAATTTGTCAAGAGCCTCTGATTTCTCTCTCAAGAAAGTGACTCACATCATCGAGAGTAATCATCAATCAGCAACATAGAGTATTTGTTTCCTTGCAAATTCCTAACTCTGGCAGGTCCACATAAATCAGTGTGCACAAGTTCCAACAATCCACTTGAAAATTATTCTTTACTTTTGAATGTAGTTCTACTCTGTTTGCCCAACTGACATTCCTTACACATGCTATTAGTAGGTTTTACAAGCTTTGGAAGATCTCTCACAGCCTGAGTAGTACTTATCTTGACAATACTATCGAAATTTACATGACACATTCTCCTATGCCATAACCAACTCTAATCAATCTGAGCAATCAAACAACTTTTACCAGTACCACTTAAATAAAAGATATTACCTCTAGTCTGTGTACTAGATGCAATCTCAGTTCTGGAGCTTTCCAAGATTCTACATTTTCCATCCTTGAATCAGAGATCATACCCTTTGTCAACCAATTGTCCAACACTAAGAAGATTATGCTTCAACCCTTCTACATACAAGACATCATTAGTGTTATTCTTACCATCAAGAGAGATGGATCCTCTGCCATGGATTCTACTAGCTGAATTATCTCCAAACTTCACAATTCCACCTTCATACCTTTCCATACTTACAAACTTACTCTTATCACCTGTCATATGATGAGAGCATCCACTGTCAATCACCCATTCATCCTTTTCTTTGACTTGAGTAGCCAAGGCACTTTCCACATTCACACAACTAGCAGATTCAGTACGCACCAGATTTTCTTCTTTGATAGCAATGAACACCCATTCATTTCTAGAGGTACTTCCCTTATCGGATTCATCATCTGTAACTCATTCATCAATAGCTTCTTGGACATAGTAGCATTTCTCATAAAACCTAGGTCTATTAGGGTTTGGCTTTGAAACCCTCTCCAGACATCTTGAAGCAAAATGACCAATCTTATTACAAGCAAAACATTTGAAATGCAATTTTCCTTCATACTTACCAGATCCTCTTGGTAATCTTTTGGCAAAAAGGGCTGCAAGTTCTTTAAGCTCCATTTCATCTTCTTCAAGTTCCTTCCTTGCCTTCTCATAATTGGTCATTCTTCTTGAAAAGATTTCACCTGGATCAAGTCTTTGCTTCCCAAAAACATTGGCCTTAAAAGTAGATTTTGATTTAGGAAGGGAATCACCAAACTCACTCATTTCAAATGCTGAAAGCTTGCCAACCAACTCATCCCTTGTAACAGTTGTCACTGTCCTAATCTCCACAATGGCAGCAACTCTATGCTTGTATGAAGCAGGCAAGTATCTGAGCACCTTGCCAACAATATCTGATTCTTCTAGTTTTCCACCAGCACACCTGATACTACACACAAGTTCATTCACCTTCTACATGTAGGAAGTGATGTTTTTATCTTCACTCATCCTCAGACTTTCGTATCTACCCTTCAAGCTCTGCAACTTAGCACATTTGACATATGCATCACCTTTATATAGAGTTTCCAACTTCTTCCAAATTTCATGAGCAATTTTCAATTCCAGGACATTTGTTATTTCTGTATCAGTTAGGGCACTCAACAATGCTTCTTTAGCCCGAATGTTGTTTTTAGCATCTTTGAATTCATCTAGAGTTGAAGGACCTTTCTCCGGAGGCTTATACTCATCCTTAGTTATCAACCAATAAGGATCACCCATACATTGCAAATGACACTCCATCCGATTCTTCCAAAGAGAGTAATTTGTTCCATCAAATCTCAGACTGTCCTTCTTGTATGTCGACATACTGGATCTCCTCAAGCAGTCAAGCTTCTTTTAGAGGAACTTGACTTTAATACCAAATTTTGAAGTTAGGGCAGACAACTGAGAGGGGGGGTGAATCAGTTGTCACAAAACTTTTATCTTTTGCTACAATTAATCTTCTTTACCACTTATTAACAGATTAATGATATAACCATGAAAGCATGAATCAACAACACATGAGCAGAAACATAATCAACACACATAACACCAAGATTTTTATGTGAAACCCGGTTAAGGGAAAAACCACAGTGGGGGTTAACCCACAAGATTTATTCTCTATTAAAAGAATAGAAAAATGGGAAGGCACTTGCCTTTGAGCGCACTGCCCAAAGCTCACTACTCAAAGGAGGCTCACTGCCTACAAGAACATTCACAATGTTAACACAAAAGGATTGAATTGAGAAACATCATCTTCTTCAAGCAAGGCTCAGTTCCATTGAAGCGCACAACACCTCTACTTTGCCCCCACTCACTTCCTTGCTACATCCACATCTTTGCTCACTTCACCTCATTTCCACAACTTCACAATACTTATTTATACATGCCATTGACTTTGGAATGAACATCAAAGTTGGCCAAAAAATCATCTATCTGGCACATTCTCCAAGATAGGAATTACAAGCAATTACAATTACAAGGCTACATGCGAATCTTTACACTATTGGCCAAACATAGCTACGACTCAAATCTTCCTTGGTCAACACGCCATAGTCCATATAACTCTTCTTAGATCATTCGCAACATGCACCAAGCATCTAGTCGGCCAAGATTAGAAGGAACAACAACACTCAAGGAGAAATCTTCAACCACGAGCTCAATCCTTAATGCGGACAACCAACACAATAGGCACCTGATTCAGAGACCACCACAAGCACAATGAAATCAACAGGAACAACTGTACCACCTCAAATCACCAGAAACACTTGCACTTTCATCTGGGAACTCAAGAACACTAACTATCATGACTGTCACACTAGAAAGATTGATTCCGGACCTCCAAACCATGAACCACTTGAGTTGAGGATACACACAGACATCCCAAACACACTTCTAGATCTGTAGATCATAATATTCCAATGCGGATCAATCCGGACCAAATTTCTGTCACTCTGTCACCTCTGAACAACTGCAAAACCTGGTTCTACTCAGATGGCCATAACTTCACAAATTCTTCATGCGGACCTCTCAAATCTTAACTGGAGCAACTTCAGACAATCCTCTACAAACCCTTTAATCTGCAGACCTTGATCATCATCTCACTGGGAATGTAGAGCAATCTACTTCACTAAACTGCATTATCTTCACTGTCTCTGATAGATAGATGTGTAACTCACTTGTTTCTTTTGGAGAGGCTAATTTTCTCAATATCCTCAACATACAAGTCTTCTAAACAAGTGAAAGAATAAGATACAGTTGACACTAATGACAATAAGGATATGTTGACATCAATGACAACACCGATTAGGCACATATTTGCAACAAATTTTACCACCATTAAAGATATCACTATTACTGGATTTGGTAGCCATATTAGGGATTCAGTGAGGGATTCTTCTCAATGGACAATTAGGATCTTGGGAAACCCTAGGCATAAACAATAATATGAAAAAAATTAGGCAAATAAATTAGGAAAAATAAAGATAAAATTAGATTTAAAAATAGGTGTAAATATAAGTTACCCTAGGTCAAGATAAGGGTGGGTGGGGTGGCCAAAAGCATAGGCAATGAAAACAATCACCAAACCCTAAAAATAAAGATAGATCAATAAAGTACAAATGAGAAAAGCATGTATCAGATTTGAAAAATGAATTGATGATATCTAATGGTAGATTTTAGAACCCTAACTAGACCCTAAGATTATGTAAGCCCAATCAAATTCACCAAATGAAACAGACATAAAGATTTATTAAAGGGTTAGTCTGTTGCAAGTATGAGGTTAACCAGTGTTGTCATTGATGTCAACATACTCATATTGCATTGATAAGAAGGATTGGATGAGCTATGTGTTGAGGTTATTGAGGAAACTAGTCTCCATCAGGAACAGTGAAGAACAGTGATGAGAAGAAGGTAAAAGTACTCAATAGGTTGAGGATCAGAGCATACAGTTTAAAGGGTTTGTAGATATGAGTCTTGAGATGTTCCAGTTAAGATTTTAGAGGTCCACATAAATATCTGAAGAAGTTATGGTTGCTTGTGTGGAACCGGTTCCAGCAGGTGTTCAGTGGAGACAGAGTGTCACAGATTGGTCCGGTGAGATTCGGAATTACATTATCTCATTCTGCGGATTGGAAGGAGTCTTGAAGAAGTCAGTGTGAAGTGAAAACTAGATTTGTGAATGATTTGGAGGTTCGGAAGAACCTTTTGCATTATGACAGTAATGACAGACTGTGTTCTTGAAGTTTCGGATGAAGAACAGAAGAATTCGAGTAAGCTGATAAAGTCTGGATATTCTTGATGACTCAGGAAAGGTTTTGGTGATCTTTGGATCATGTTCTATTCTTATTGGCGGTCCACATTGAAGTTAGAGTTTGTATTCAAAGAATAACCACGGATTTTGGTGTTCTTCTTAAGACTGGCCGACCGGATGTATTACACGTCTTGCGAATGATCTTGTAGGTGTTTGCCGACTTAGATGATTGTTCCTAAGTCGATGCCTTGTATAAATAAGGGTTTGTGAATTCATTTTGAAGAGTGTCTTGTGGGGATGAGTGTGATATAGCGAAGGGAAGTGCGAAAGGCAGAGCAGGAGTTTTTGGGCTTAAATGGAACTGATCCAGGCATGGTAAAGTTGTCATTCTCCAGTTCAAGTTTGTAATACTTGTTACTTTGTAGACAGTGTGTCTCTTGTAGGCAGTGTGCCTCTTGTGAGCAGTGTGCTCGGGCAATGAGCCCTAATTGGCATGTGCCATCCATTTTGCTTATTCTTCTAACAGAGAATAATCCTTGGGTTAATCACCCCGTGGTTTTTCCCTTGACCAGGTTTTCCACGTCAAAATCTTGGTGTCTAATGTGTTGATGTTTATCTACTCTGGTGTTTATGTTTTATGCTTTCATGAATGGTTAATTGATATGCTATTAAATAACAAAGAAGAATCAAGTGTCTGAAGTAAAAGCAAGTTCTTGTACAACTGATTCACCCCCCTCTCAGTTGTGTGCCCTAGATCTAACAATTGGTATCAGAGCCAAGTTCCTCTAAAAAGGAGCTTAACCACTTGAGGAGATCCAGGATGTCATCATACAAGAAGGATAGTCTGAAGTTTGATGGAACCAACTTCTCTCTTTGGAAAGGTCGCATGAAATGTCACTTGGAGTGCATGGGAAAAGCTTACTTGTCCATGGTCACAAAAGCATATGTACCTCCACAAGGTGGTCTGACAACTCTAAATGAAATCACAGATGCTGAAAACAATCTGCAGACTAAAGAGGCTCTTCTAAGTGCATTAACTGACTCAGAGCTCTCAAATGTTATTGACCTACCAACTGCCTATGAGATCTGGATTAAACTGAAACTTCTGCATGAAGGAGATGAGTATGTTAAGAGTGCAAGGTTACAGAGTCTCAAAGGGAAATTTGAAAGATTGAAGATGAGAGATGATGAAAATATCACTACCTTTATGCCAAGAGTAAATGAGCTGGTGTGTGGAATTAGGAATGCTGGTGGAGTTTTGGATGAAAATGAGATTGTTTCCAAAATTCTCAGATCCCTTCCTGCTGCCTACAAAATTAAGGTTGCTGCCATAGATGAATTCAGAGCCCATACAACTGTCACAAGAGACCAATTGGCTGGCAAACTGGCTACATTTGAAATGACCGAGTTTGGAGATGATCCCCCCAAGACTGAATCTGCATTCAAAGCCAGTGACTATGTGAAAGGCAAACAAAGATTTGATCCGGGAGAAAACTCTTCAAGGAAGCTGTCATGGTATGATCAAGCAAGAAAAGACATGGAAGGGGAAGAAGTAGAAACAACTCAACTTGAAGCCCTCATTGCAAAAAGACTGCCAAGAGGATCCGGTAAGTATGAAGGAAAATTACCCTTTAAGTGCTTCAACTGCAATAAGATTGGTCACTTTGCCTCAAGATGTCCGGAAAGATCCACAAGATCAAATTCTAATAGACAAAGGTTCCAAAAGAATTGTTATTATGTTCATGAAGAAGATGATAATGAAGGAGTAACAGATGATGAATCAGAGATAGGAGACAAATCTGGAAATGAATGGGAATTCATTGCCATCAAGGAAGAAGATCCAATATCCCCTGAATCTATCAATCATAAGGTTATAGAGAGAGCTTTGGTTGCCCAAGTTGAAGAAAAGGATGATTGGGTTATTGACAGTGGATGCTCTCACCATATGACAAGTGACAAGAACAAGTTCTTAGATTTGGAAAGGTATGAAGGAGGAATGGTAAAGTTTGGTGACAATTTTGCTGGTAGAATCAGAGGTAGGGGAACTATCTCTTTTGATGGAAAGAACAAAACCGGTAATGTACTGTATGTTGAAGGATTGAAGCACAATCTTCTCAGTGTTGGTCAGTTGGTGGACAAAGGCTATGATCTCCAGTTCAAGAATGGAAGATGCAAGATCTTTGAAAGCTCCAGAATTGAGATTGCATCCGGTACTCAAACAAAAGGTAATATCTTCCATCTAGTTGGTACTAATAAAAGTTGTCTATTTGTTCAAGTTTATCAGAGTTGGTTATGGCATAGAAGGATGTGTCATGTAAATTTTGATAACATCATCAAGATAAGCAATACTTAGGCTGTAAGAGATCTTCCAAAGTTAGAAAAACCTACAAATAGTTTGTGCAAAGAATGTCAGCTAGGTAAATAGAGCAGAGTCTCATTCAAAAGAAAGGATCAGTCCTCTACCAGATTATTGGAATTAGTTCATACTGATCTATGTGGTCCCACAAGAATCAAGAGTATGCAAGGTGATAGATATTTCATGTTACTGATTGATGACCATTCCTGGATGATGTGGGTTACCTTTCTGAAAGAGAAATCAGAAGCTTTTGAGAAGTTCAAAATCTTCAAGGCTATGGTAGAGAATCAAACTGGATTAAAACTGAAATGTCTGAGGTCTGATAGAGGTGGTGAATTCACATCCGGTGAATTCATAGACTTTTGTGAGAAGCATGGTATAAAGAGACAGTTGTCTGCTCCTAGGACTCCACAGCAGAATGGAGTAGTTGAGAGAAAGAACCGGACCATCCAAGAAGCATCCAGGACAATGATGATGGAAGCAAATGTTCCTCAGATGTTTTGGAAAGAAGCTGTCAGCACTGCAGTCTACACTCTCAACCGAGTTCAAATTAGAAGCAATACCGGTAAGACTCCCTATGAACTTTGGTTTGGCATCACTCCTACTGTGAGATATTTCATAGTATTTGGTAGCAAATGTTACATTAAAAGAGATGAAGATCTAGGAAAGTTTGATGCTAGAAGTGATGAAGGAATTTTCTTGGGTTACTCCACTCAAAGCAAAGCATACCGGTGTTACAATAAGAGACTGAGAAAGATGATAGAAAGTACAAATGTGAAGGTTGATGAAGGTATTGAAAAGCCCTCAAGATTTTTTGAGTATGATGAAGATGATCAGAATGGTATTTTGATTCAAGGAACTCATTCCTCTCCTGAAGGTCAGATTCAGACTGATCCGGTAAATCGGGAAGAAGAGATAGGTCTGGATGAGCCTAATCAAGAAGCAGAAGTGCAAGAAACTCCCAAAGTTCTGAGGTATGTAAGACTAAACCACTCTGAAGATCAAATCATAGGTGACAAAAGTAAAAGTGTGCAAACTAGAAGGAATGTTGCTCAAAATCTGGATGAATGTTGTTTGATCTCAAAGATTGAACCTAAGACAATAAATGAAGCCTGCAATGATGAAAATTGGACCAAAGCAATGGAGGAAGAGTTGATGCCAATTGAGAAAAATCACACTTGGGATCTTGTTTCTAGACCTAGTAACAAGAATGTGATTGGAACCAAATGGGTCTTCCAGAACAAACTAAATGAAGTTGGTGAAGTAATCAGAAATAAAGCCAGATTAGTCTGCAAAGGCTACTCTCAAATAGAAGGGATTGATTTTGAGGAAACCTTTGCTCCGGTGGCAAGAATTGAAGCAATCAGACTATTTCTTGCATTTGCTGCCTTCAAAGATTTCAAAGTGTATCAGATGGATGTCAAATCTACTTTCCTGAATGGTGACCTAGAAGAAGAGGTGTACATTGAACAACCGGATGGATTTCAGTTATCTGAGCATGGTGATATGGTCTGCAAATTAAAGAAGGCACTGTATGGTCTAAAGCAAGCCCCAAGAGCATGGTATGAGAGGCTAGACAAACATCTTTTGAAGATTGGTTTCAACAAGGGTACTGCTGATAGTAACCTATATTTCAAAATTGATCATGAAAACATCTTGATTGTTGAAGTATTTGTTGATGATATCATCTTTGGAGGAAGAGACAGTATGTGTAAAACCTTTGCAAACCAAATGAAAAGTGAGTTTGAAATGTCAATGCTCGGTGAAATGAATTTCTTCTTGGGTCTGCAAATTACTCAGACAGAGAAAGGAATCTTTATCTCTCAGACCAAATATGTGAAAGAACTATTGAAGAAATTTGGAATGGAAGATTCAAAGCCAATGAACACTCCTATGGCTACCGGATGTAAGTTGAGCAAAGATGATGACTCTCCTAAGACAGATTAGACAAAGTACAGATCAATGATTGGAGGATTACTGTATCTCACTTAGACTAGACCAGATATAATGCAGGCTGTTGGTCTTGTGGCGAGATTCCAGGCTGATCCCAGAGAATCTCATGTCATGGCAATCAAAAGAATTTTTAGGTACTTGAAAGGAACAGTTGAGTATGGCCTATGGTATCCCAGAGATCATGACTTTTCTCTTCATGCATAGACATATGCAGATTGGAAAGGAGATGTGGATGATAGGAAGAGTACTAGTGGAGGGGCATTCTTTTTGGGAAAAAGGTTAGTTTCTTGGCTAAGCAAGAAACAAGAAGCAATGTCCCTATCTACAACAGAAGCAGAATACATTGCAGCAGTAGGTAGTTGTACTCAACTTTTGTGGATGAAGCAAATGCTAAGAGATATTCCAGTAGAATATGAGAAGCCTATCACAATTTTCTGTGATAATTCAAGTGTAATAAATATTTCTAAGAATCTGGTATTGCATTCTAAGACCAAGCATATATCTATCAAATTTCACTTTTTGAGAGAACAAGTGAACAAGGGTGAAGTCAGATTGGAGTATGTGCCCTCCAAGGATCAGCTTGCAGATATTTTTACTAAACCTCTTCCCAAGGACTCTTTTGAGTATCTCAGGGAGAAGTTAGGGGTCATGGCCCCTCCGGTGATGAACTAGGATGCACTGATGTGCATCAGTCTGGTGGATATCACAGTCATATCTTGTGATCCGGATTGATGATGGGGAGCTGCTACTAAGGGGGAGCAGCTAGTATGATTCTGATGTGTTAGAATTTCAAGTATGAGCCCTTTGCGATTGATTTCAAAGGGGGAGAGAAGACATGTGAAAAACAAGTGGTTGATGATCGAAGGGGGAGCAGTAAAGGAAGAGAAGACATGTGAAGAGTTGTTACTGATAGGGGGAGCTGTGACAGAAAGGTTGTCTTGATGGTTTTTCACATCATATGTTGCCATCAATGACAAAGGGGGAGATTGTTGCAAGTATGAGGTTAACTAGTGTTGTCATTGATGTCAACATACTCATATTGCATTGATAAGAAGGATTGGATGAGCTGTGTGTTGAGGTTATTGAGGAAACTAGTCTCCATCAGGAATAGTGAAGAACAGTGATGAGAAGAAGGTGAAAGTACTCAATAGGTTGAGGATCAGAGGATGCGGTTTAAAGGGTTTGTAGATATGAGTCTTGAGATGTTCCAGTTAAGATTTTAGAGGTCCGCATAAAGATCTGAAGAAGTTATGGCTGCTTGTGTGGAACCGGTTCTGGCAGGTGTTCAGTGGAGACAGAGTGTCACAGATTGGTCCGGTGAGATCCAGAATTACATTATCTCATTTTGCGGATTGGAAGGAGTGTTGAAGAAGTCAGTGTGAAGTGACAACTATGTTTGTGAATGATTTGGAGGTCTGAAAGAACCTTTTGCATTATGATAGTAATGACATACTGTGTTCTTGAAGTTTTGAATGAAGAACAGAAGAATTCGAGTAAGCTGATAAAGTGCAGATATTCTTGATGACTCAGGAAAGGTTTTGGTGATCTTTGGATCATGTTCTATTCTTATTGGCGGTCCGCATTGAAGTTAGAGTTTGCATTTGAAGAATAACCACGGATTTTGGTGTTCTTCTTAAGACTGGCCGACCAGATGTATTACACGTCTTGCGAATAATCTTGTAGGTGTTTGCCGACTTAGATGATTGTTCCTAAGTCGATGCCTTGTATAAATAAGGGTTTGTGAATTTATTTTGAAGAGTGTCTTGTGGGGATGAGTGTGATATAGCGAAGGGAAGTGCGAAAGGCAGAGCATGAGTTTTTGGGCTTAAATGGAACTGATCTAGGCATGGTAAAGATGTCATTCTCCAGTTCAAGTTTGTAATACTTGTTACTTTGTAGATAGTGTGTCTCTTGTAGATAGTGTGCCTCTTGTGAGTAGTGTGCTCAGGAAGTGAGCCCTAATTGGCATGTGCCATCCATTTTTCTTATTCTTCTAACAGAGAATAATCCTTGGGTTAATCACCCCATGGTTTTTCCCTTGACCAGGTTTTCCACGTCAAAATCTTGGTGTCTAATGTGTTGATGTTTATCTGCTCTGGTGTTTATGCTTTATGCTTTCATGAATGGTTAATTGATATGCTATTAAATAACAAAGAAGAATCAAGTGTCTGAAGTAAAAGCAAGTTTTTGTACAACTGATTCACCCCCCCTCTCAGTTGTGTGCCCTAGATCTAACATAGTCTAGGCTAATCCAATAAAATTCATACACATAAGCATCAATTAACTTAGACTAAATAGTAATGGTTGATGTAATGAACCATATCAAATTAATTAACATGTATATAATAATTATAATAAAAAATGAAGAGGATAGAAATGACTTAGCTTTGTGATCAAAGAATGAGTGCCAAATGGATAACTCTAGAATCCATGCACCTAGGGATTAAGAAAGGGCCTTGAAAGTCAAATGTATGGATCAAAACCAAAATATTCTTTCTTTTCTACTCTAGGTCAGGTTCATTGATCTAGGATTAGTTTGCACATAAACTCGATTAGTAGTTATCAACTCAACCTTTAATAGTCTCTAAAATTTTCCCTCTACACAATCCAAAATTAGACTATTTGATCTCTCATAAGAAAATGGGGTTAGTAGATTTGTTGGTTTGTACTTGACAAGATGCTATTATTTCTTGACATGTCATACCATACATAAGGATGTCAAATTAATGACTTTGACAAACAATAGACAAATACCTAAGAATCATATTCATTACTGCTTTTAAGCACCAAATTCAAATGTGTCACTATTGATTTTCTCTTATATAATGATTGATCTAAAGAAGAGGTTAGCTACTTTTCAAATGTCATAAATTAATGCAAATGAATGTCTTTTTATACAAGCACATGATAAGACAAAGTGGGTGAATTGCTCAATTTGAATTTTTAAATAGGAATTTAGATCAGTCAAGTTTGTGCTCATAGGGATGACCACAAACTTGACTTGGGATCAAACATCCAAAATTAATCATTATAGCCATAGGCTATTTGGGGATTAATGTAAGGTTCGACATGAATAATACATAGATAAGCTAAACATATAGTAAAATATGCACATAGAAGTGAGATATGTCAATAAGCATAGGATCATGTGTGGATAAGGATTGGATAAGAGATAGGTAAATACAGCTAACTTTGCACAAGATTACACCATTTTTCATCATGTATAGATATCAAGACGTTACCTTAAAATAGATATCAAACTAAATGGGAAAAGACATTGAGATATGTTTTTCCAGCATCATAGATGTACAACTAGAAGTTTCCACTAATTGTAAAAAAAAAAATCTAAAAACTATTAATTGTTTATAAAACATTATAATATTAAAAAACAATATCTAACTCTTAGTATTTTACCATAATTCAAAAGAAAACCCTTTTATTCTAATGTGTGAAAAAAAAATAGATTAAGACTAAGACAAAATGGGAGGAAAGATCCTCTCAAAGTGAAATTTATGAAATTGATGGGATGGACAATACACAAATATGAGCTTGCATGTTTACACTTGAAAAGTATTAGAAACAATGTCACTCTAGAGGTGCACTGGTCTTACAAAACATTAGAAATTACAAATCAAATGCAAGGAAGTTAACTCTAGAATACCATATAAGATTGAATATATTAATAAAAATAGAGCAAAGGAAGTTGATAACCAAATGCAACAGAAGCAAATGGAACACATGCATCCACATAAACTAGTAATGGCAAAAAATAAAAATAAAAATTAACTAACCAGTTGTCAAATAGAAAGAGAATTTCATATTTAGAAAATCATATGAACTCAAGGATGCATGGCATTCATATAAACGATAAAATTTGAGACAGAGCCTCATGACAACCGATCTGTCGACACTTGAGAAATATATATAAACAATTTCATAGCAACATATGAAGGTGGACGTGATATATATTTCTAGTATTTATTTTTTATTACTGAAGCTTATGATATATATGATACAATGGATTTCAAGGAAGCAATTGAGTTGTACAGTACATGGGGATATCTTTGGTCTGACAAACCCAAAAGTACAATGAACCAAAAAACATACAACCTTCATTAACATATGAAAAATTCTGTCTTGCAAGTCTTTTTAGTGCAATCCTATCTTATATCTGAAATATGGAGAATGAATGCTGACAATTATATAAATGAAATTATATCTAGTTGAATTTTGTGCGTTTCTGGCATGTGTGTCCTAGCAGGTTGTGACTCTCTGTCATCTATCAAGGGCATTGGGACTAAGAAAGAAAGCACATTCGAAGTCTAAAGTTTTAGATTGGGTAGGTCACACTGTTTGATTGAAAGGTTGAAACAATTTTTCTTTTGTTGCTTCCAAAATTTATAATGTGAATTGTGGTGAATTTATTTTAAGTGTGGGTATTCTTTAATGTTATTAGTTTAATGGTTAAAAGTAAATTTGGTTAATAGAAATTGTAACAACGCTCCCGATGGCTGTATCATAGTGGGAGTCGGTATAGTGGAGGATGTGGCTGTCACCTCTCCCTCATAAATGCTCGATATTTTATTCAAAGACGAAAGATCTTATCCACAGGGGGGTGAGTCATCAGGCATTATGGAAGAAATATATACGGTGGTGGGTGTAATTGTTTATTCAGAAAATATCTACGGTGGTGGGTGTAATTGTGATCGCTGGCAAACAATCTTAGATAAAGGAAAGATGAGTCATAGATTTAGAAAATAGTTTAATCCTCAAAGAAATATCTCCAGAGGTAGTTAAAAGGGGACTGTGTTTGCAGAAAAGAGGGACTGTTTTTGCAGGAAAAAGGGAATAACTTAGGCAAGCATAGCAGATCACAAGGGAGGAGGTGCGTTGCAGGAGAGGGTGATCAGAGAGCTGAGGAGGGGAGTACGATAGGTTTAGAGGTATTTACCTTTGTGCTATTAATTTAGCCATAGAAAATACTGAAACCCAATTACTATCCAGTATGCCAACATTTATTTTGATGCAAATATTTACACTGCCTCTGTCCTTGAATTCATTTTAAGCAATTCCTGTGATCTTGTTTATCCTCCTTATTTCTATACGTTCTAACAGATAGCAGCAGGACATGTCTGTGCTTCCACATTTTTAGTTGCAAATCTGCCAAACAATTAACGTGACTTATCTGTGCTCCCTCATTTCAAATAAGGCCAAACAATTTGTGTGCCTTGACTGTGCCTTCTCATCTGGCAAAATAGTTGGTGTGCCTTGTCTATGTTCTCTCATTCTACCAAGCGTTTATCCTGCAGAAGTCTGCCTTCATGTTGTAGTTTCTGATTATAACGTTTTAGTAGAGAATATAATGAAGACTATCATACTGAAAATAGGAGTGTAATAATAGAGGTTGAAGAGATCTAAGTACCATGGAACCTTGTTGTTATATGATCACTCTTCTGATAGATATCTATTACAGCTCTTCTTAGGAAATTGAACACCTTTCTATGTTGATCATCATAGTCATTTTATTTTGACTGAAACACTAGCCTTGTGGAAACCTTCGTTTTGAGTTTAAAAATATTCTGGCACTAACATACTTGAGTTGTAGCAATATGGGTTTATGCACTAAAATTTAGTCACGTAAATTCTCTATTAAGAACTTTTACCACGCAATACAAGAACCTAGGAGAAGGGGGGAAAAATTTAGATTTCCATTTTGTAAGTATGTACTTTGCATTTTATTTTGCTATGATAAATATGGTAGACAATATGCCAAAATTCAAGTTGAGAATAGACTTGCAATGCCAGTTGCCGTATTTTTTATTTTATCCATGCATACCTTTGTGAAGCATGACCAAATTGGGGTCACTACAGTTATTACACAGTTGATTTAACTGACAAAGGGCTATTTTTAATAAAACTACACTGTCATCGAAAGCTTCTGTATTGTAGATCTCATTTATCATATTTACTATTTCAAATTTAGAATTTAGTGTTACAGTCTATTTTAGATTACCTCGTTTGGTCAAACGAGATGAGATTGGTCTAGGTAATTAGAGTTGTCGTTTGGAGTGGCTCTGTACGGGCCCGAGGCCCGCAAGTGGCTGCCAGGGGAACTAGTAGCAGAGTTTCATTAATAAGTGATAACTAAATGAAAAAACATTGGGGTAAAAATATTAATAAGATAATTTGTCCTCATGCATGGCCTTGAGCGCTTGTAAAGGCTAAGGATGCAATGAGAAGGCCTATCCGTCTGCGGGGCATCGAGTCATCCGTTTGCGGGACGTGGATTCGGGCATGATTGAGTCTCCTCGTCTATATGAGAGGTACTTGGTCCCGTGTGTGCCATCCCTTCGAGCACATATGATGACACTCCATATGATTACACTCTAGTATCTAGCACCTTAGGAGTCGTGAGTAGTACCCGACTTATGACTTAGATGAGTACACCTATTTATGAATCTGACTGTAAGCATTGTTCTTCGTGTCTTCTCTGTGTCTGATGTGAGTGTTAGCCATCTTGTAGCCCCTTATTGTTGTTCATCCGTTTGGGCCTTGTGACTATCTCCGAGCACGGTGGGGTGGTCTCTTAGGAGTCCACATGGTTGCGAGGCGTTGCCACCACCATTGGGGGCCGACAAACAGGTTTTGGAGCGCCAGTTGAGATGATCTCTCTCTCGATCACTTCATTTAGTTAGTGTATTCTATTTTGGAATATATCATTGTACTTGTAAATGTAGTTATGTAATTGACCTCGTAGGATAGAAGTTGTAATCGTTGTAATTAATGAGAAGAAATGTGATGTTCCTTCATTACTTTATGGATTCCGGTGTGGGTATCGGATCCACCTGTATTTTATGCTTATGGATTCATGTTTTTATCATATGTGAATTGGAGCATTTGTTTTGGTGTTTAAAATGAATGGTATCAATCTATCGCATTGACAACTAAATCTGTGTATGTTGTTTACTTATGTTTAAAAAAAAATTATCTTGCTCTCTTTTGGCTCTTTCCCTTCTGGGTTACGTAGCGGGATGTTACAGAAATTGGACAAATATTTACTATTTTTATTGTGGGTGAGGTATAACATTACTAGTGACTGTTTGGCCATTAATACTGTGATGTTTAAATAAAATACTCAAATACCAAAATTGATACCCTTTTCTGATTTTATTTTCTCAATACCCAGATATTATGAATGATACATAGTTCCACGGGGATGCGGCCCCCCCGAAAACCAGCCGTCCCTGAGATGGGGAGACGTCAGGGAAACGTCCCCCCGCCGTCCCCCCGTTTCACCACCGCCTCTGAGACATCTCGGCTTTGGGGGGGCTTCTGGATGTCCCCCCTAAAATGCATTTTTAATTTTTATTCTGTCAAAGAGTTCACATGCCTTGTCTATGCTTCCACATTTTGCATACATGTCTAAAATAGCAGTTGCAACTACAACATCTGACAAAATTCCTCTATCCTTTATGTTTTGATGGATGTCCATACCCTATGAACCAAAGCTCCCATTTTGACACAGGCAGGGAGGATGCTGTGCTGGCAAAGGTTGTGGAATTTGGCTTTACAGTTTACACCAGCCAATTGCATTTATAACTCTTTTTATAACTAATTTTATAACAGTTTACAGTCTACAGTTATACATCTTTTTATAGCTAATTTTTCGAGTACTATATGTATTTCAGCGCACTACTCCCCCGCCGCCATCCCCTGCCACCCCCAAAATTAGACCCCCGCCCCTGTCCCCGAAACACGTCCCCTACCTTTCCCCATCCCCATCCCCGAAACCGTGGAATTATGGAATGATATATATTTAAAATACATAAAAATTATACCATCCCCAACTTAAAACCACAGAATATAACCATTTTAACCAGTTTAACAATTACAAGACATATTTCTTTTATAGTGAACACTTATCTGAAACACAGAACCAATCAAGTTATGGCAAAGATAGTTCCTAAATATTGCATTCAAACCACCAACATTATTTATCTCAAAATGGAAAAATGGCAGCACGTTGTTTTTCACAATATTTTAAGAAAGCAAGACAAAATCATAAAGGCTTGAGGGTTCCATCCAAAAAACCAACCCATGATTATATAAGAAAATGTCAAAAAGGACGAGATCATGAATCTCACAATCTTGTAGGAAAGCAAGACAGAAATATAAAACGCTTGGTGACTTAACATAGATATTATATGATAGTAACTTCTTTAATTTTCACTTTTCCATGCCTCCCTTGAATTAAATTGCAATGAGGAAGGCCATTCAAAATATATAATTATGACTATTGAAAATTTTAAGCGTACAACTAGAAATTAGCAAAATAAAGAAAATGCAGCAAAAACGTACCCATCGAAATTGCTATGACAGAAAGGTTTTGTCACTTTTGTGTACTTTTCTTGTAGGTGGTTGATAATTAGTTACGTCAATACACTGAATACAACCAACAAATCCATAGAAAAAAAAATTGTCTTGTAGAAATCCACCTCAAAAACTCAACAAAATAATAAAACCAAACATGAAGTTGCTGGGCAATAGAATTTGTGAAATGTGACAAAAGAACTAGTAATTCCAACAAAGAATCAATGAATATAAGTATATACTATCTCAACTTGACAACATTCAACAACTTTAACATGGAATGGTGTTTAAGAACAATGAAATTGGCATGCCACATAGCCATACAAGTTGGTCATATATTTAACAATCAACATTCCTTTTCAAGATTTCAACTTCTAACATAGATGCTAGGTTCAAACCACATGCAAAGAATGTAACCTTGTAAATTCTATTGGCGAAGGCAAGATGGATTTTGAATAACATGTAAAGTTGTGAGATCTTGGATAGCCAAAGAAATAAGTATAAAGAACTAAGCACTAATTTTTACCTTGAAAACTAATTACACTGACATATCATAATTATATTAATTTATAACTTATTAATTTTATTTTATCTCATTGAATTTGATGAGATTTGAGAGCATAAATATACTTAGCTATAATTTAATTCTATATTATTTGAGATTCTGACTCTGTTTAGAATGTTAACTTCTTCTTACCTTTCAAAGTTCCTAAACAAAAATCTAAATATACTTACAAATAATTAGTAACAAGCATTTAATTAAAAAAGTTGGTACATTATTTTTTTCTTGGATTTAGTTATTTACTTTATTGCATATTATGCACCTAGGATAAGCTTATTTAGGTAGGTATCTACTTAGGTAAGAACATGTACCACCCTTAATTTGAGGTGATCAAGTGCCACCATTTCCTCATCAATCCTTTATTAATGGTAGTTATGTGCAACCTCTATCTAATCAAGGCCACCTCTATCTTAGTTGACTGAGTTAATTGTCCTTCTGATTAGGAGTTAAGTCATGCCCTGTTGGATGCGTCATCTTGACTCATGTATCTAAGAGGACTATATATTTGTACTTCACATTTATTGCATGTAACAAATTTTATTGTATTTGCATCATCTTTATAAGAATAACTATCATATTGCATTCTACAATCTTTAATTGTCCTCTTTCTCTTGCTATTATGGTCACTCTTGGCATTAAGATCTTGGGCTTATCTTCTTTCTTGGAAAATGTTATATGGCATCAAAGTTTTTGGTGATTTAAGGCATGCCCATTTTCATGAAGGAACAAGGGTTCTATTTAGTGGCATCAAGTTATAGACTCATTTTAGTGATTGCTAGAGAAGATCTAAGCTCACCATCATTTCTAGGAGGTTTGTAATAGTTAATTTTACCTTTTGTTGTATCCTAATTAGATATTGAAGAGAAAATCTACAAGGGTTTGAAGCAAAGAGTTGCTTGCAATATTCTACAAGTTACACTACTTTTGGAGCACTTTGGGTTAGATTTGATGCTTCCATCACATCCATAGCACCCTAAATCCCTAGGATTTCCTATCACTTCATCAATTTTCGACCACTTTGTGCAAAGCTTATTTCTCAACCCCCTTTGTATGATCCATAAAGTCACTAGAGTAGGTGCACTATGCTTGTGTAGTATATGTGTGGCATCCCTTGGTGTCATTGTTTGTAGGCATACAAAGTTATTTGGCAATTTTTTTATTATGTGCAAATGTAAGGCTTGCACAAGTATACATATTGGTACTAGTCCACTTTTACAATTTTGGCAAGTGGCAATTGTACTCACATTACTATAAAGTGCCACCATCATTATTTGCTAAGTGAGTCTCATGTTTAAGTGATTTGGGGGGAATGTACACAATTGTGCTCCTTTTAATTCCTACAATGGATAAGTTCTGTTATGTATGAAAAGGGGGATAGAGGAGACAAGCATGCAAACTAGATCAATCCCTCTTCCACAATAACATTCAAGGACAAGATTGAGCTAAATCACAACCAAGGAAAAGGTGGACTTAGCTATAGATCTTGTGCTCTTGTTTTTCTATGGAAAGATGTGATTTAACCAAGATTTTTATCAACCCCTAGGTTAAGTATGAGTAAAACCCTAGTTCTAAGATAATCAACTCATAATAGATAGAAAAATACTGAGACTCAGAATCTGAATGAACAAGGAAGATCTGGAAGATATCAGAACCTATGTCTCAGAAGATGAAGTATTGGAGGACGAAGTCAGGGACTGCCCAAGTCCTAAAGTGAGAATCTACCGGAGGTCAAAACTGAGAAAATGTTGTAATTGATGCTCAGATGCCAGATCCAGAACCTAAAAGCCCAGAAGACTAGGGCACCAACCACCCAAGTCTTTTCAGAGGAATATTCCAGAACTTCTTTATGATCCCAAAACCTTGATTCCTGCATAGTCTTCTTGTAACTTCACTTTCCCCAAAACCTATACCTGTAACCTACACACAAGATGACAAGAGAGAGGTTTGGGGGTTGTGGTGTTTAGGGATTTGCCTCAATTAAATCCTGGGATAGCATTCAATATCATTGCTAGAGGTGCGTACCCTTGCAGGGCAGAGGACTAAGATAAACCAAATTATGAAATGATTCAAATAACAATGATGTCACCTCAAAGGTGAAGTCCTTAGGAGGATGAAGAATCAAGATCTTTCAACTCATAAGGAGATGGATGATGATTCCAAATCTTTAGTAACACACAATGCAAACACAAATCTTCTCTAATAACACAATGAATGCTTTGAATGCTCTTTGCTCCAATATCATAAGTTCACAATATCCATCTAGGTTACAAATGAATTCAAAAACACACTTATATATGTTTTCCCACTAACATTCGTGAAATTAAATCACAATATCCAACAAAGAGGAACATTTTTAAAGGTCCTATGCCGACATAGCATTAAATGGCCTTGAGCAATCAGGGGAGACTTGGGTGGTTGGCGCCCAAGTCTAGGAGCCCCTTTTTAGTCCAAGATGGAATTAAGGAAGGGCCCAAGGTCCCAAATTTGTATTGGTACTGGGAAATCTCCTCGGGATGATCAATTATAATGCATAATGTCATTATGGGGATCTAGGAGCTAAACTAGGAGGTAAAAAGGCATGTGTCTGCTTTTTACTCCATAACATTTAGCCCCCACTTTAATGTGTGTATGATCTTATGATACAATACATGCATTAAAGTATGGTTGAAGCATATCAAACACACCCTAGGTTTGAAGGACTATTCCTAGTCCCCAAGCTTAGGCAAACATAAGAAGACACTTGACAATCATGCAAA
Organism: Cunninghamia lanceolata; assembly: GCA_027924645.1. Lineage (NCBI taxonomy): Eukaryota > Viridiplantae > Streptophyta > Pinopsida > Cupressales > Cupressaceae > Cunninghamia > Cunninghamia lanceolata. Next base: position 8,067,052 of record BSBN01001256.1, on the reverse strand, counting down.
ACATAGTGAATATAGTAAGGAAGCACACAATGACATGATTTAAACAATTATATATATATATCATGCAAAACATAGTGAATATAGTAAGGAAGCACACAATGACATGATTTAAACAATTATATATATATTTCCAATAAAACACACAACGTGGAGGGAGCTCATCGCTACACGCCTTTATACCATGAAAACACACAAAACACATGCAACGTGGAGGGAGCTCATCGCTACGCGCCTTTATACCATGAAAACACACAAAACACATGCAACATGGAGGGAGCTCATCGCTACGCACCTTTAGACCATGCAAAAACACACAAGACATGCAAGGAAGACACATAAAACACATGTATGGAAGACACACAATACACGAGAGCCATAGCTTGTATGTCATAGACACACTATACGTCTCATATATGACAAACACGAGTGATAGGGAGGAGCTCATTGCTACATTCCACTATCTAAAACATGCCAAACACACCTGATGGTTGAGCGACACTACCACAAGTGCCAAAGACATGCTTAAGGGTGAATAACTCAAGATCCAGCCCCACCTCATGATGAGGACTTTGTTAAAAGGATGTGCAACTAACTCAAGAGTTACACCATCTCGCCTTTTGTAGAAGGGCTTTTAAAATGCAACCCACCCACATCACGAAGATGCTTTACAGTGAAAAGGAAGCATGTGCTCAAAGTATACAACCCCACCCACATCACAGAGATGCCTTACAGTGAAAATGAGGTATATCCAACAAATCAAAGTACACAACCCCACCTACATCACGGAGATGCCTTACAGTGAAAAGGAAGTGTACACAAACACACTTTACCAACGTCTAACATAATCAAGCAGTTACCATGATATATGTCCCCACCTTAAAGTGGTTGATCTTGCTTGCTAGTATCAATCACATTTAAGGTAAAGTAAAAACACACAAGGGAATAAGAGCTTTTGCAAAACCCATGCCCCCAAAGGTGAAATGTGCTTGCAATCACTGAATGTTGCCACAAACACATCATTATCATTTACTAACATAATCAACAACATAAGCTTTGTTTAGAAAATATTATTCTAAGATAACAACCAAATCAATTCATGAAAGTTTAACATATCATATCATAGTTCAAGGCTACGCTTGCAGGTTTGGAACCGAGTATAGCCATGAGGTTATATTGTAGGTATCTCAAGATTGAGTGTAGCTACAAGGTGAGATACAAAACAATCCAAAGTGCATAGAAGCAGATTTAGAGTATTGCAAAGGTTTGTTACAATAAATTTCACAATACGAATCACAACATGGAGTGATTCTACTAGTCAAGTGTCAGTAATATATATCAACCCCATATTCATATATGGACTAGGTCATTTTTTGCTTTCTTGTGGTAGGGACACACGGTCCTTATCAGTATTTATTTATTGTTATCATCTGCCAGCTAGTAGAGCCACTGAAGAATGTAAACAATAAAAAGGAGAGAGGAGACAAAAGTGTCTTAGGAATGCAACATGGGAGAATGCCCCCAAGATATCCTCCATGCAACATTATGCGCCCAATGCACAACACACAACAATAAAATAGAGGAGAGGAATAGAAGAATAGAGAGACAAATAGAAGAATGGTCACGACAAAGGAAATCTTCTTGTATCCTTGACTTTACAAGTGTTAGGGTTAGCCGATAGAAGATATCAATTAAATGCAAATAAAGATTAAATAGATGAATGAAAATACACAAAAATAATAACAGTGAGAGACAAGTTTTAACATGGTTCACCCAAACCCGGGCTATATCCACCAACAAAGAGTCTAATATTATTATCCAGTAAATCAAACTGATTACAACCAACAATCCTTTCAACTCAATACCACTGCAAAATGCTATAATACATCAACATAAACCCTAACCCTTAGCTGCTTTTATGAAGCCTTATGTTGGTTACAAAAATAGGGTTTTTTATGTCAGCCAATAGAAAAAATGACTCTCGATGCCTTAAAATAATAAAAAATTGTTGGAGGTTTTGGGGGCGCTGCCCCTCAACCCCACCCTATATCGTGATAGGGAACGCGCTAGGGGTGCTGCCCCTTAACCCCATCTTGGGGGCACTGCCCCCAAACCCCCACAAGGGGTGCTACCCCTTGACCCCATTAAATAATTTGGGGGGAAACTGCGCTGATAAAAGTGGGGTAAGTTTAACCTTTGAGTCTGATTAGGCTCCATATAACAACAACAAGAGTATCAAGGGTCATCCAAAGAGACCTAAACAACACTTAACACAACATGGGGGAACACAACACAATACATAAGAGGAGGCCACCCCTGAGACAACTCAAAGAGGTGCTATATCAAAGATGGATAAAAGGGTGAGAAATACTTACTTGTTATACAATTGCACTAGCAGTTGTCATTGAGCAAATTATCTTCTTCCTAATATCGAATGTGGGAAGAAATAGGTACATAAGGTACTATGGCCCAACTTGAAACATTTTCCTTTAACTCTTCATCCTTTAGCTCTTATTTCATTAATTTAATATCAGTTGGTGGAATGTTTTCTTGTTGATGTGATGCTTGTCGAGCTAAGGCTTGTCTTTTTCTCCTTCTTTCTCTTATATTTCGATTCCTTATTGTTTTATTAGTGATATTTATGAACTTGGAGTTTCATGAGTTTCCATAGTATTTGACATTTCAGAAGAGGAAGCCGGTACAAAATTGATCTTTTGTGATGAAATGCTTCGCTCTTTAAGGTTGCCTCTTGATCCTTGTAAGGATGGCAGAGGAGGAACCTTGGCAACAATCCCTTTTCCTCATGGTTGAGAGCACTCTTTTAGCTCAGGTTGCTTTTCACTGTCTATTTGCTCAATAGGAGGAATCGTAGCCATAGGGAGCTAAGAGGGTCCAGGAGTACCTTTGCCATATGATAATTTTTCTATTAACTTTGCCTTGTATTTTTGGTATGCCAAGAAGAATTGATCTTCTCTTGGTTGATTTGGTTTAGTAGGTTGCAGCCAAAAGTAATCTAGGTTGAAGTGTCCACAAGTAACCAAAGGTTTCCATCCACTATGGTGGACAACGTGTACTCAACCTTGATGAGGGAATTTTAAACATTTATGAATTGTAGAAGGGGCTGCTTTCATGGACTTCAGCCACAGATGGCCTAACTTCACACGAAATAGGTCTTAGGTGGGAATGATGACAAATGGTTGTTCTAAGGCTTTTTCCACCACTTTTTAATCAATAATGTAATCTTCTCAATAGTTGGGAGGAAATATCCATTATGAGTCTTAATCATCATATGTGTAGGTTTATAAGTCTCTTGTGCCAAATCATGCATGTGTAAGAACTCTTCAGTTACCACATTCGTTATACAATTAGGATCGATAAGGACTCCTCTTGTAGGATATCCACTTATATGGGTTGTAATGTAAAGAGGGCCATCAATATTTCTAATTGTGGTCTCATGTGGTGTAAAGGATATTATAGGTTCAGGAGTCTTCCTCTTCCTATTAACTCGAGGAGGAACTATACTACTCTTATTTTGATTAGAGGTCGTGTATGTGAGACTATTACACACCAAGGCACTAGTTTGAGGAAAGCGGGTTTTTGAAGATAGAAAACACACTAATTTCACTACAAACAAAGTATGATGTGAAGAGTGCTACACAACAAGGCAGTGTGAATGATTTGACAATTTTGTTCTAGGAAGTGTGAAGAGAGTGTAAAAGTCCTTAATGTTCAAATAAACAATGTGTAATTAAAGCATGGATGTGAAATGATGCAACACTACTATTGTCATGTGAAATTTCACCCTATTTGAAGTTGGTTCAAAAACTTCAATGACACAATGGGACTGATCTCAAGGTGTGGGACCTTGCAGATGAGATCAAACCTCTAGAGAAGGTTGGTTCCTTTTTCTGAGCTTAAGGCTTAGAGAATTAAACTAAAATCTAGTGCTAATAATCGTAGGGGAAAAGGGTAAGAAGGATTGTTGAATTAAGAAGAGGTGATGCACTAGATTGGGGATGTTCAACTGTAATTGAATCGGTACAACAATAATCTCAAAACTAAAGGAACTCACACAGACTTATAATAATTCATACAGAGGTCAGGAAAGAGAAGTGAAGGTATGAAAAGAATCTTTTATTCACAATACATAACCCACATCAATCGAATAGACACAATGCAAGAATAATAAGGGAGGTGAAATATTAGTTTATATTGATTACAGAGGCCAAATAGCCATTGGGCAGGTGCAAAAAGTTGGGGGGCCAAAAAGTGGCCAATTTTTTTAAAAAAACTTCTAAGACATAACATGAGCACGTTATAATGCGCTTGCGTTATGTTTCACTATAAAAAAGTAATGTTTGTGCTCATTTTTTCCTTCTATTTTCTCTGCACCCACGACCTGCAAACCCTAAGGAGTGCGCTCACATTATTGAAGACCAAATTAGACACCAAAATCTTGATGATTCATCGCCAAAATGCCACCACGACGTCGGGGAGGCCAAAGGAGTGAGTTGTATTTGTTTTTTTGTGTGAATTTGTTTCTAAATAGGTAGGTTTAAGTTGACTTTTGATGTAAATTTCCTTAATTGATAGGAAATAATAATGCACCTCCTCCTCCTCCTCCTCCTGAAAGTCCACAAAATCCTGAATCACCTGAACAACAAATACCTGCTGAAGAACAACCCAAACAACAAACTCCTCCATCCATTCCTCGACATGCCCTTGGAACACAAGACAATCTAACGGGGCAAATTGAAAAAAATAAAAAACAAATTGAAGATATAATTGCAAGGTTGAAAGATCCTCTAACTTCAACCTCACATAGATCCATGCTTGCTAAATCTCTTGAATATATGTTATCAAATGTAGATTCAATTAGTAAGCAAATAACTAGTTGGTTTGAAAAGAGGAGAGAATTTAGAGAGTACTATGCAGACAAGTTGTCATATGAGCAAGTTAAAAATGAACAAATTACAAAATTGGACTTGTGTTTCATTTTTACAAACCCACGAACAAATCAACCTCTACCCCTTACATGCAAGAGGTTCCCTATCCATTGGTGCAACAACCAAGCGATAAGGGAGAATTTTGGGCAGAGGTGGTGGATGGTTTTTCACTATCCTCCATGAAACAATAATGAGGTCCCGCAATACTTTTTGAGGAAACTCTACTACGAGTTTGTAAAAAATAAAGTGCCAAACTATTTTGATATGCAAGACTTCTAGGGTAGAGGTGGGGGTCAGCACATGATAGACTAGGGGCACATGTTGACCCACAATGGCCAAAGAGATGAGCACTCACCAGACTAGCCCATGAGCATGTGTCTATCCCTTCCATTGTGAAGGAGAGTGCTAAGGTTGAGACACTTCATTCCATTAGTGCCTTGACCCAGAGCATCATAGAGCATGCTAGTCCTACAACACAGTGTGGGCTGCGGGAGAGTTTGAGGAGTAGGGTTCCACCCCATACTTGTCAGGCTTGCAGGTCAGCCTATGGTTATGACCCCATGGATAGTTAGGATGCAGGTGCATAGGCTACATCTGCAACTGAGTAGATGGTGATGACAAATGTCCTCATGAGTGAGACTTTTGACATTGATACTCAGGTAAATGTTAGCAAGTTCATTAAATTTAATTTATTAAATTTCATTTTTGAAATGCAAGATTAACTAATTTAGTTTGATGATTTTAATGAAATTTTAGGGTCATAGCATTCATTTTGTCTTCAGCGGTTCTCTACCTCCATATTACACTATGACATCTATTACCGGGGTATGTAAGTAGAAAACAATTATAAATATTACATGTGAATAGCATTGTTATACGAATGATATTCTAATATCTAATTTTGGATGTTGAATAGGTTAATCTTGGAGATTTCACGATAACACCTCCCAGTGGTGGTGGAGTTCAAAGCTTCACTAAGGCAATAAAATAAATAGTTTAACTAATGAATTGTACTTACTAGATTTTTGTAGTTTATATTCATATCATTGATTAATGAATCTACACTAACCCATTCCCCTACAAACTATGTCAATCCTATTGGCTCAATTTTTTCGATCCCTACTTTTGATCCTACATCTAACCCACTTAAATCTAATGAGGACCCTTCCTTTAATACTACTATATTCTTTGAGATGGTAGGCACATTAGACATTCAACCTTATAATTTCATTGTTCAACCCACTCCTACACCTATCATCACCTTCTTGCTTGACAATGTGCCCACTGATGATTATAATGATCCTCTATAGATTGAGGTACAAGTACACTATAAAATGATAGTTGAATAAAGGTGGAACAATTATACATCAAGGTGGAATTAATGCAGTTACAAAGGAACACTTATACTTCACTAGGTTGCAAAGAGATTCTTATCCCCCTCAGATATCTCCTAGTGTACACATAATGACACTTCTATACCCACTTTTGGCTCCCTCGTCCTACTAATATAGGTAGGACCTAAATGCCTAGATGTCTCATGTCATATCATCCCCACCTCATAGCACAATCTATTCTCTTAGGTCATCCTTGGCTCATTGCAATGTGGGTTGTCCCTGAACTGTCATCCACTAATGCCTTAAATTCCCCATGATGGTAATGTCTTCACCATTTCCCATAGCCCATACCAACTAGTTGTTACCTTAAGACACTTCTTAGATTATTTTTTGTCAACCCCTTCTGGACCACCTCAACCTCATACCAATTCCCTCTTTCACCTTTACCTATCTTATGCCTCTAAACGCATTGCTGCCCCAACCCCACAACCTCTTTCTATTACTTCACCTACTCCACTAGCTATGCCCCTATCTTCCCCACCATATATCCACCTATTACTACTTCACCTTCCTCATTGACTTCTATCTCCCCTCTAACACCCCTCCAAGATAAAGTAAAAGAAAAAGTGTAGGACCTTTCCCCATCCACTTCTAAAAGTAGGCCTAAGAAACTTCCCCAACACTACACCCAACCTACTAACCAACCCATATCTACCCTACCTATTTCCTAATATACCCCTACCAGACGTCCCAGACCTAGTTTGCTTCCAACCCACTCCCTGACAAACCTCAAGACAAAGAAAATGATAATAAATTTTTAAAATAAGGTTTTTCTTCTCCTATCTAGTATCTTTCCTCCCTCCTATTATCCCACAAACTCTTGATATTCCTCATTCCTGTAAACCCATAAACCTACCTAATGTCTATGTGATTTCTAGTTTAGGCATTGTCTCATAAACCCACAAACTCTATCTTGGGCATTGTCCTACCTCCATGACTACCAAAAAATCAAAAAAATTGAGCACAAACCTACCCCACCCTACCACCAACCTAAACCTAAACTAACACCTTCACTCCCTCTCTGACTTCTTAAACCTAAAATTTAATGCTACTATGGTCCCTCCTTTGTTCACCCTTATACAATGGTGGTGTTCACCTAGGGTTAGGGTTTTGACTTCCAATTTGTAGGTTCCTGTGTGTTTTCCTTCAGACCCTTAATGCCTTGGTTTAAATTGTTCCCCGGCCCACATGCATTGTTTAACTATTTTTCCTGTCGCTTTTGAGAAAATTGTTAAGTTCTGTGTATGCAAAGGCGAAATGTATGTTGGCAAACTTGTCAGATCTCCCTCGGTCCCTCAAAAATGATAAAAAATGAGTCAGATGCATTTCTGAATGCATATTGGGTCGCAGCTTCTGTGTTTGAGTGTTTCCGAGAGTGGCTATGAGGGTCTTATGTTCTAAGCACCGCGGGACCTCCAAGTGTTAAGCCCTAGTTTACACCTGTGCCTTTGTTTTTGCTTCCCGCGGAGCGTGCCACGTGTTAATGGTGGAAGCGGCCCCTTAATGTTTCAACTCGAGCGCGGAAGGTGCCACGTGTCGGCTTCTGCCGAGGTTTCTATACAATTTCTTCTAAGTTTCAAGAGTGCCACGGAATGCACCACGTGGAGGCACCCGAGGGACACACAAAAAGTTACTAAAGGCCCGCAGACGGTGCCAGGTGGCGGCCTTCACCGGTATTCCTAAAAGACTCTAAAAGTTTCACAATTTCTGCCAGTTTTTGAAAGACCCTTAATGTTTCTCAAGGCAACGAGGAAAGCGCCATGTGTCATTCTCCGTGAAGTTTCTGAAAGGTTTCTAAGCAGGGGCGGAAGGTGCCACATGTCCCTTGTTGTTGTTGCGGAAGCTGACAAGTGTCAGCTTCCTTGTTTGTTTCTTTTTGTTGCAATGGTCAGCGAAGCTGGAGGTGGGACCCTTCATTAAAATATCAAATGGGGCGGAGGATGCCAAGTGTCGGCTTCCACCGGTGTGTTTTGAAGGAGGATCTTTGAGTTTCAAGAGGCCGCGGAAGGCGCCACGTGGCTGCTTCCGCAGGTGTTTCAGGGAAGTTTCTTTGTGTGTTTCAAAGAGAGCGTGGAGCCCACCATCTGTCTGCCTCCGCGTGAGTCTCCTCGGGTCTCTAATGTTTCTCAAGTGTTCATCGGTGTGACGGAAAGTGTCGGCGAAGGAGTTTCATGCTAGCCCGATGGTCTATCTCTGGCCGAAGGAGGTGGTATCGGCAGGAGTCATGGCGATGGGCTTTGGGCGAAGGCTTGTGGGTCAAGCGGGGCAAAAGCGCTCGACACTTAGTTTACATGCGGCCCTACTTTTAAATTGATAAAGTGGTCTCTGTGGGATGCATGTGGGACTATTCTTCCTGCATATTTTGAATTTTCAATGAAATATGTTTTGGCAGGAAGGTGTTAGGGGCACAGTTCCTGCATTGTCCGTTGGTTGCGGGTAGATGAAACATTAATGGCAGATTATGGTGGCGGTATGGGTCGAGTTGACGGGTCAACCACCTGATTTATGAAGAAAGGCCCTTAGCGGCAGCCCTGATCCCGATCTCACCTACTCTGTCCTCTGTTTCTGGCTGTTGCATTCATTTTTGAGTGCCAATCTGATCATGCATTGCATCTGGCATATTTTTGTCTAGCCATGTAATTAATTTGCTAGGTACATTTTCTGGCTATTTAAGCAGACTGTGTGACCCATTTCAAGGTTGTTGAAAGTTGGACATTTTTTGGCTCTGTAATACAATACAACTGACCTGGTTGCTCCGTGCAGTGGATTTTGTGAGTCTATGAGTCTCATGTCTTATGTTTTGTGCATAAATTCATCGGTTTCATGTTGATTTAGATGAGTAATGCTATATTGCATGTGTTTTGTTGTCTGTCTCCTGTATTGAATATGCTTTCCTTTTGAATCTGGATATCTAAGGGGTGTCTTGGGTTCTAGGATATAGGTTTACTATATTGAATGCTTGATCTCTTAACTTCTGTTCAAGGGATAGATTAAACTATTTTCAGGTTAAGTATTGAGGAAAGTATATTGCAGTAAGGATATCATAAGTAGAGATGTATAAACACTCTATTCTGGGATATATTTGTAAGGCAAATATGATGAAATCCCCTTGAAATCCAGTCTTGTTATGTTTATGCTGAACATTTGCATGTGTATGTCTACTGACTCCAAGCCCTGGATAGGCACCAATCTAGCTCTGTGTCGAGGTTATACACCAGGTCTAGCTTTGCATCCAAACACAATATCAAAATCAAACTCCAAAACAACCATTAGGATAGTAGAATTAGTTTTAGGATCCCAAATCCTCTGTCTACAACTGAAAATAGGCCCAAAGCTAGCCCCTTTGCTCTTATCTTGCAGTTTTGGTCTACTTACAGGAGGACTTATCTGCTTCATGTCAGCATCCTAGCTTTTGTATGCATATTCTCATGGATGTTGAGTAGGGAATACCCCCTAGGTTTTGCAGAGCCTGAAGAAGAAGAGGAGATAAAAATAGAGTCTATCTCCTACACTATTGGCCCCTGGCCCAGAGATCCTGTTGATCATTGATGGCTACCTTGTAGGGAAATCTGGGAGTAAGCATCTAGTCTGGGAAAAAACCAACAGAAATTGGCAACTCCACTGGGGAACTTGTGAAAGAACCCTGATTTTTAAAAGAAAACAGTTCCTAGTAATAGGTGGTGACTCCGAACCAATCTCCCAACTGGTAAAGTAAAATTTGTATGCAAGGGAGAAGATCCCAGCGTAATACTCTATTTGAAGAGTTACCCATAAAAATGATGTATAGAAAAAAGGGGACTATTCAAGCCAGTCAAGATGGTTCTCCTAGCCCCAAGAAAAATGATTTTATTCAGGATAATCCAGGATCCTCAGAGAAGATAGTACCTTATTTTTCAAACACTGAGGCTGAAATCCAGAATGTGTATGAAAGGCAGCAAGGTAATGGTTTGAGAATAAGGTCAGAGGTGTTTCAAGAACGTCCTTTTCATGATTCTCCTAACAGATTTGAAGAGGCTGAATCCCTAAGGGATGATGATAATGATGATCAGAATATGATAAAACCATCCTCTTCTATGCCTAGAGAGGAAGAACTAGCCGATGAAATTAAAAGCTTAAGGGCTGAGTTAGAATATCTGCAAGCAGTAAAAATCAGAGATGATATGAGACAGAAAGTGCAGGCTTTGAGAGTTGTTCAAAATGATTCAATTCCTACTCTCCAAAATGCAAATATGCAGAGAAATCAACAAATAAATGAGGTACAGTATCATCAGAATAATGATCAAAGACAAAATGTAGACAATGCCAGAGTACCATTAAATAATGTGAGACAGCATAATGCTAATAGAAATGCAAATGCTAATTAGTTTGAAAGGCACCCAATGCAGTTGGATAGATTCAAATAGCTTGTTTTTGATGGCATTCTTGGTTATCCAAACCCTGTTGACAAACATGTGAGGCTGCAAGTGCCTAAATTTTCAGGAAACAATACTGTCTTAGGAGAAGACCATTTAAAAGCTTTTCAGAATACCATGGACAACTTTGAAGTTGAGCATGAGGATGTTTTCATGAAATCATTTATGCAATCCTTAGTTGATGAAGCCAAGGAATGGTATAAAGGTCTACCTGACAGAAGCATTTCATCATGGGATGATTTCAAAAGGATGTTTAAGGAGCAATATGGTGACAAAACTGACCCTAGCTTTTTTGTAAATGAGTTCACTAGTATCACTAAAGGGTCAAATGAGCAGGTTGCAAATTTTAATGCAAGATTTACTAAAGTGTTGAACAAATTGCCACATCATATGAGGCCAAATGAACCAATGTGCATAATATTATATATTAATGCTTTTGATGCCAAAACAGCATATGGGTTAAGAGATAAGGGTCCTGCTACTCTCAGGGATGCTTTCAAGATAGCAATAAATATTCAGAATAATAGGAAAGCATCAGGCAAGACAAACAGAAGGGATGATGTGAAAATTCTGCAGAATCCAAGCAAACCTCAAAACACTCAAGGTAGTACATCTGCCCCTGAAGATAAAATAGACAAATTGGCAAATGTTGTTAAGAATCTAAGCTATAGGATGGCTAGGAGTGAAAAAGGAATAGGTCCTGATAGGCAAGCTTACCAAAGACAGGAAAAGAGACCATCATTGCATGATATGCCATATAATACCAATTGGCATAATGGTAGACCTGTATTGCCACATAACAACACAAATCAGAGGGCTCAACATACCAAGGAAACTCTTGATCCTTTGAAGAAGACTGTAAATATTGTGATGATACTCCATGGTGCATAATTTGTCAGATGCCTCATTCACAGTCACAATGTATGATTGCTCAGTCTCTATATAACAATGTCATGGCCTGCGATGAGTGCAATGAGCCTCATTGCATGGAAGATGATAATGTCAACATGTTGTCTACAAATAGAGAATACTCTTTTCATGATGCTGATGCAAATGCAAATGATGAAACTCAGGTCTGCCAGCAGTTCCCATATGATGAAGATGATGAAGACAACTATGCCTATGCTCAGGATTCACACAGTTTTCTGAATAACTTGAGGAGGCCTTCTGATGAAGAAATTAGGGCCTTCACAGCTGCAGCAGTTGCTCAAGTCAAAAGCAACTACAACCTAAGAGGTAAAGCTTAGGTAAGTAGCCCACATCAGCCAGAAGGCATTTCTGCAAATCAGCCAGTACACAGTCATAAAGGAACTGAGACACAAAAGAAGCAATGGAACAATAATAGGCAAAATTTTAAGCAAAAAATAGGTTATGATCCTCAAGGACCAGAAAATAGAGTTCCCTAGGTTGAGGATCAAAACAAGAATTTTTAGAACAAGGATGACAGTTAGAGAGCCATAAAAACTAAAGCTGTATCATCTCAGGATAGAGGTAAAACTGTGGATCAGGCTACAACTATTATTCAAAATTATGCTCCATTTGACATCACTCAGGTCTTGTCTCAAATAAAAGTCTCTGTTCCACTAATGGAGCTGATGAAAGTTGAAGAATTCAGAAATAAGATTGTATCCTTGATTTCAGGAGTACCATGTCAAGCCAAGCAGAATATTGAGACTCAGGGTAAGAAACAAGCTATGTGTATTGAAGAGGATGAGATTCCTGAGGTATATCTAGGGATGACCATGACAAAATGCCCTTCACAGGTTGAACCATTTTATGTCTCCCTTGTTATCAATGGGAAAATAATCAGGAATTGTATGCTTGACTCAGAAGCATCAACAAACATCATACCTCTAGCCATTATGCAACAAGCTGGATTAAAAATAGATAAGACATGTGGGAAATGCTATGCAATGGATGCTAGGGAGGTACCTGTCATTGGAATCATGAAGGATGTTGATTTTAGATTGGTAGCATATCCAGAAAAGATCTATAAAATGAACATAACAGTGGTTGATATCAAGCCACAGTATAGCATGTTGCTGTCAAGAAGATGGGCATCACTGATTGGTGGAAGTATGCAATTGGACCTGTCATATGCCATGATCCCAATGAATGGCAAGGATGTCAAGCTGATCAGAGAAGAAAGATCACAGTAGTCAGTTGAAGATCAAGATTCAGAAGAACACATCTGTTTTGTAGACACTGACTGTGAGAATTTCAGAGTTGTCTCAAGTGATCAAGAAAACCAAAAGGAGAACCCTTGCATTAAAGAGTTGGACCAGCAAGGTCTTTGGACCATGTATTTTGATGGAGCTTGTTCGAAAGAAGGCTCTGGTGCTGGAATTGTTTTTTTGTCTCCAACTGGTAAGCTTCTCCAATTTTCTTTCTTGTTGAGGTTTACCTGTACGAATAATATTGCAGAGTATGAGGCTCTGTTATTAGGGTTAAATGTTTCTTTGAAGCATGGAATTAAGATGCTCAAAGTGTTTGGTGATTCAGAGCTTATTGTGTCCCAAATTAGAGATAAGTATGCATCAAAAAATAAAAGGTTGAAACAATACAAGCATGCTGTTTGGGATATAATTGAATTGTTTGATGCTTTTTCAATAAATTGGATAGAAAGATCAAAAAATGTCAGAGCAGATTTTCTAGCCAATGTAGCCCTAAGCGTAGATGATATAACTTTGTCAGATGTTACAAATGTTGAAGTCAAGCTTAGGCCTACAGTGCCAGATAATGTATGCAGCTGGCAAGTGTTTGATGATGATAAGGATTTACTGAGATTTTTGCATTGTATTGATGAATATGAGAACCAAGAAATGGATTTTCAGGACTTTGTGGAAGTTGTAGATGGAAAAGAAACCCTTTTAGGGAAGGAACTAATTCAACTCAAGACAAACAAAATCCCTAGAGGGCTGGTAGCTTTAGAGAGAGCTTTTGACAATAGGGACCAATTTGTTACAAAAGCATCTCCAACAAACAAGAATGATCTAGAGGAGATAAATTTGGGGACATCTCAGGCCCCCAAGAAGGTATACATTGGCAAACAGCTCAAACCACGCATTAGGAGTATGCTGATTGCATTATTGAAAAAGTATAAGCATGTTTTTGCTTGGTCATATGAGGACCTCAAAGCCTATAGAGAGGATTTATTTCAGCATGAAATCCCTTTGAAGCCTGGAGCTAAACCATTTAGACAAAAACAGAGGCCTATCAACCCAACCTTAGCTCCAAGAATGCAAGAACTTATGAAACTTAGGGAGGCTGGAATAATCATGCCTATCAGACATTCAACTTGGGTGTCTAATCTTGTCCCAGTCAAAAAAAAGAATGGTGATATAAGGTTGTGTGTGGACTTTAGAAACCTAAATGTATCTTCTTTGAAGGATAACTATCCATTGCCAAATATGGAGGCCATGTTGCAAAGAGTGACTGGTTGTGAACTTTTATCTATGATGGATGGTTTTTTAGGGTACAATCAAGTGAAAGTAAAAGAATCAGAACAATTTAAAATTGCTTTCACAACTCCATGGGGAACCTATGTATATGTAAGGATGCCATTTGGACTAACAAATGTAGGTGCTACATTTCAAAGGGCAATGGATGTTGCTTTTGCAGGATTGATTGACTCAATCTTGGCTATTTATCAAGATGACTTGACTGCCTTTTCAAAGAAAGAAGAACATCAATGTATGCATTTGGAATAGATTTTTATTAGAGCATTAGAATATGGTATCTCACTCAACCCAAAGAAATGTGCTTTTGGGGTTGTGAAAGGAAAATTGCTTGGACACATTGTTTCTAAGGATGGAGTCAGGATTGATCCTGAAAGAGTGGCTGCAATTGACAAAATTTAGATCCCTAAAACAATAAAAGGTGTTCAATCCTTCTTTGGACAAATTAACTTTGTTAGGAGATTTGTTCCTAATTTTGCAGAGACCACAAAAGAAATCTCCAAGATGTTGAAGAAGAATGCAACTGTCAAATGGGAGGATGAAGCAACTGAATCATCCCGGAACATAAAAGAGGCTATAAAGATGGCTCCTATGCTAAAGTCTCCTGATTTTTCTAAGCCATTTCAGTTCTTTTCATTTTCTTCTTTCCATACTGTTGCTGCATGTTTATTGCAGAAAAATGAAGATGGATTTGAGCAGCCCATAGCTTTCTTCAGTATGTCCTTGCAAGCTTCTGAATTAAAGTATGACATTATGGAGAAACAGGCATATGCATTGGTTAGAGCAGTCAAGAGCCTTAGGCCATATTTGGTAGGCTCACAAATAATTGCATATGTACCTCATGCAACGGTCAAAGATATATTTGCTCAGCAGGAGGTAACTGGAAGAAGATGCAGATGGATAAATAAGTTACA
Source organism: Cunninghamia lanceolata (assembly GCA_027924645.1). NCBI lineage: Eukaryota > Viridiplantae > Streptophyta > Pinopsida > Cupressales > Cupressaceae > Cunninghamia > Cunninghamia lanceolata. The sequence goes on along the minus strand of BSBN01001256.1, from coordinate 8,051,931 downwards.
GGAGTTCAACATAGAGATACAGATCACAAAATTGGTAAAAGGAAAAGGATTAGCAAAGCTAATGACACAGTCAAATCTAGAGGCATGCCAAGTGAATGAAGTGCATAATGAAGTTGTAAAAGTGTCAGAATCTGAGTGGTATAAGGACAGTATATTATTTGCAAAATTTGAACTGTCCTTCCCATCTCAATGATATCCAAAAGATAACTCTGAAGCTGCAAGTTATTAAATACATCATTATTCAAGGAGAGCTGTATTGGAGAAATCATGATGGTGTATTACTCAGATGTGTGGATGAAAATCAGGTTAGGAACATTCTAAATGACATGCACAATGGAGTATGCGGTGGACACTATGTTGCCCATACAACAGCCCACAAAATTCTCAGAGCTAGCTACTGGTGGCTAACTCTCTTCTCAGATGCACATAGAATGATAAGGAAGTGTGATCCTTGCCAAAGGTTCTTAGGAAAGATAAAATATGGAGGTGCATTGCCCCTTAAGACTGTGACTATAGAAGCTCCATTTCAGCAGTGGGGGATTGATTTCATAGGGGAAATCTCAGAGAAATCAAGTGGAGGACACAGCTGGATTCTTGTTGCTACTGATTATTTCACCAAATGGATCAAGGCCATCCCGACCAAAAGAGCTACCAGCAAGGTGGTGATGGATTTCATTCTAGAGAATATTATTATCAGGTTTGGAGTACTGTTAAAATTAGTCACAGATAATGCTATGTGCTTCAGGTCTGGTGAGTTTATTGATTTTTGCAGTAATTATGGAATTAATTTGTTACATGCATCACCATATCACCCACATGGAAATGGTCAAGCTGAGTTAAGCAACAAAAGCCTCATGAAAATTGTAAAGAGAATGGTAGGTAAGAACAAAAAGGCTTGGGATTCAAAGTTAAAAATGGCATTGTGGGCTGACAGAGTGACAGTCAAGAAAGCAACTGGAAGATCTCCTTTTGAACTAGTATATGGTGTAGTGGCTAAGTTACCTGTAAATAACTTTTTGCCAGCTTACAAATTCATACAAGAAGACATGGAGGAGATCGGAGATCCAATGATTGAGAGAATCAATCAGCTATTTGCACTAGATGAGATAAGAAGGGAAGCACAGAAAACAAACATCAAGAGACAGCAAAGGGTAAAGTATCTGTTTGATAAGAGAGCTACAGAAAGAAAGTTTTAGAAAGGTGATTTGGTCCTTGTATGGAATGCAAGGAACCAAGATAAGGGCAAACATGGTAAATTTGAGCCCTTATGGGTGGGTCCATATCAAATCAGCGACATCCATGGAGGAGATTCTTACTTTCTCCAGGCCCTAAGTGGTGAATTGTTGGAATTGCCAGTGCACGGTCAGTTCCTGAAGAGTTACTTCTTATAATGGTTATTTTCTGTGCACATTGTAAACTAAATGTAATTATTCTGTACATGCCCTGTATAGTCAGTTGTGTTTTGAGTTTTGGGTCTTGTCTGGTCTGCCCCGGAGTGGTCTGGTTCTCGCTGCAGTCTTGCGTCTGCACATCCCTAATCGGAGCCACTGGTGGTGTTCACCTAGGGTTAGGGTTTTGACTTCCAATTTGTAGGTTCCTGTGTGTTTTCCTTCAGACCCTTAATGCCTTGGTTTAAATTGGTCCCCGGCCCACATGCATTGTTTAACTGTTTTTCCTATCGCTTTTGAGAAAATTGTTAAGTTCTGTGTATGCAAAGGTGACATGTATGTTGGCAAACTTGTGAGATCTCCCTCAGTCCCTCAAAAATGATAAAAAATGAGTTAGATGCATTTCTGAATGCATCTTGGGTCGCAGCTTCTATGTCTGAGTGTTTTTGAGAGTGGCTATGAGGGTCTTACGTTCTAAGCGCCGTGGGACCTCCAAGTGTTAAGCCCCAGTTTAAATCTATGCCTTTGTTTTTGCTTCCCATGGAGCGTGCCACGTGTCAACGGTGGAAGCGGCCCCTTAATTTTTCAACTCGAGCGCGGAAGGTGCCAAGGTGTCGGCTTTCGCTGAGGTTTCTATGCAATTTCTTCTAAGTTTCAAGAGTGCCACAGAATGCACCACGTGGAGGCACCCGAGGGACACACAAAAAGTTACTAAAGGCCCGCGGATGGTGCCAGGTGGCGGCCTCCACCGGTATTCCTAAAAGACTCTAAAAGTTTCACAGTTTTCGCTAGTTTCTGAAAGACCCTTAATGTTTCTCAAGGCAACTCAGAAAGCACCACGTGTCGTTCTCCGCAAAGTTTCTAAAAGGTTTCTAAGCAGGGGCGAAAGGTGCCACATGTCCCTTGTTGTTGCTGTGGAAGCCGACAAGTGTCAGCTTCCGTGTTTGTTTCTTTTTGTTGCAATGGTCAGCAAAGCTGGAGGTGGGACCCTTCATTAAAATATCAAATGGGGCGGAGGACGCCAAGTGTCAGCTTCTGCTGGTGTGTTTTGAAGGAGGATCTTTGAGTTTCAAGAGGCCGTGGAAGGTGCCACGTGGTGTTGTGTGGTTACACAACACGCCCCATTTTGACTTGGCAAAACAAGGACCCAACTTTTGGTTTGGCTTGTGTTGTCTGCTTTCTGGCGGTTTGGTAAAAATAAGTCATGTTCATCATCATGTAGAATCAAGATGGGGTAAGTCATCACTATGAGGTCAGTTTGTCAAAATTTGAATTTCATTTCTGTGACCTCATATTTAGAAAGATCATCAAATTTCATGCAGGTTTGCCTTTTACATCACCCTGATATTCATCAGGATGTGAATGTTAGGAACAGTCAAAGTTTTGGTCAAACCTGATATTCGCAAGAGGAGGATCATATTTTATAACCTTAGTCATGTTATCAAAGATCATCTTGATCTTAGTCCATCACCTGATAAGTCATGCGGTCCAAATATCCGGACGTCAACTTTAAGTGATGGTGATCCTTACCCGTCAAACAGCCTTATATTTCGCAAGCGTCATATTTCCAAATGTAACCTGATATTTCTTAATATCCTCCTGCCATGAAATATCACCCTAAGCCAATATCCTAATGATGTCATTCAAGTCCGATAAATGAAGAAATGATATGATGATGACATCATCATCACATTTACCTCTCGACAGGATATTTCGTAACATGATCATGTTCGCATAACATGATGATGACATCATGATGCCTTTCCAATTCGCTGAACGAATATCTAGATGATGTCACCCTGATATCCTGATAGAAAAAGAATGACTTCGGTCATCATCATCATCATCTAAAACATAGCCCAATATTTTCAAATATCATCCTGCCGTTTAAGATATCACCCCGCTCCCGTTGCCGCCATTAGCATTAAATGCATGCCGAGGTGGTTGGTATTTGCCGCCGATCATTAAACCTGATGGAACACCTGGTGAAATCCTGACTTTCCGTTCAGAAAATCAATGAATAAAATCTAATCTGTCAGGATTTACCCTAAATTTGCACTAATTACAAGGTTAAAAGGTAAATCTAACGCCATTTTTACATTTACCTTGCGAAGAAATTACTTTTTACAAAGCACAGCTTTCATATCCTCCTACAGGCGATATTACGATGAGCGAAGTTTGCAGGCAACTGAAGGTGTGTGATCATTAGCCGAATTAAGAGCATTTTCTGGGAAGTCAATGGTATAAAAGAAATCTGCATAACCAGGTAAGTAAATGAAACCCTCATCATGTTGTTTCTGTAACAGTCAGGTATGATGTTGTAAGTTCTAGTTTATGCATCCCCATGATGGGCTTATGCTGAATGAATGTAATATGCATGATGAATATTAAAGATAAATTATTATATGCATGCCTGTGAGAACCCATTGTAAGGCAAGATTTTGTTAATTGCAGGTAGTCATGGCTGACAAGAGGTTGGCTAAGTGTGAGGCTGAATTCAGTAAGCCTATGTTCTCATCTCAGAGGGGCGTCCTGTTCAAATATGGCACCATTACAGATACCCATCAGGGGGATACCAATTTGGAAGCCTAGTCAGCTAAGCTGAATGACGAGAAAAATAGAAGTCCTGTGCTGGATGCAGTTTTCGTATCCGGGATGTGGAATGCCGCTGGTTTCCCATACTCCATGGAGTCTCCGGAGCTGGTTATCAAGTGTGCCAAGAATTATAATCCAGAGACCAGGCATGTGATGAAGCATGGGAGGATATATGTAGACCTATCCATCAAAGGTCTTTCCAGGACATTTGGACTGCCATTGGGAAAGAAGGTCAAGAGTCTAGACCTGAAGAAATCTGAGAAAGAATATGAGAATAACAAAAAACAAGCCAGGGAAAACATGTACCACTGGAGGGCTGAGAACAGCACATATCCGGCTACCGCCAAACTTCCTGTGCACTTGTTCAAATATGATTTTAGTGAGGAATACCAGTACATGATGGCACTACTGAGCAGAGTCACAGGCCAGCCTGATGCTGGTAGCTTTAAAGATTGGATGTATGGTGTAATTATGATGTGCATATACTCCAACATCAAGCCATTGTGGGGCCAATTAATAGGTGATGCTCTGCATGAGCAGCTAATGAACCTAGGAGGTTCAAATTGTGCTTTCTATATGACATCCTATATTGTCTATTCTTGTGCATACCAAGGCACATTTGATGCACTAGTTACAGATGGAAAGCTTACAGGTACAAATGCTGTGCATATCTGGGATCATCATCCCCAGCTGCAAAGAGCCAATTACCTCCAAGACTACAAACTAGTCAATGATGCATTCTCTATGCATCTGGTGAGAACCATGGAGGAGGACAGAACAAAGAGATTGAGCATGGAAGCTCAAGAAATTATCTAAAGGCATGCAGCCTGGTACATACAATTTGCCACATTTTCCTACATGAGGATTGAGGGTTTTGAAAGACCTCCCCTCATGCTACCCAGGTATCCCACTGATGCAGTGATACTTATGGAGTTCATCAGGCAGAGCTCCACAATGATTAAAACATACAAGGATGCAAAGAAGCTACCACCAATTTTGTTTCCAGTCACCATTGGCTGGTACATGTGCCCAGATTCAGAGAACATAAAGAAGGTGATGATCACCTTGAATAAAATGAATCTGCAGCCTTTTCCATTGATGAGACCATATGATCCTTATGGCAGGATGCAGAAAATAATAGGAAAGCCTATTCACCAGAGGCACCTAGAAGACTTCTGGGCCGACTGCGAAGATGAAGTAGAAGCAAGGAGAAGAAGGTATCAAAGGCTAACATTGAATCAAATCAGAACCTTTGATTGCATCCCCATCCCTCAACAATTGAAGAAGGATGATGGCAGGATAATTGCAGATGAGTATGAGCACAAGAAAATATATAATGATACCATCTCTACACCTAACCTCACCATACAAGAGGACATATCCTTAGACCCCTTCATTGCTAGGACCATACAGCTAACCCAAGCTTGGGTTGATGAACAGATAGAGGCTTTGAAGAAGAAAGGTGTTGCCATTACAGTGGACAACAAGAAGAAGGGGCAAGATATTCCTAGGGATGATTATGATGACTTCATAAACAAGAAGAGGAAGTCTAAGGGAGATAAGCTCCCTCCACAACAACAACAGAGCAAAAGATCCCAAAGGGGCAAGAAAATAGAAAAGGAACCCAAAGGGGTTATTATTGAAAGAGCAGTGTTCAACGCTGAGGAGGCAGCAGCATCAGGATCAGGATCAGGATCAGGGTCCACATCACCTCCACGGACAAGTAAAACAAAGTCCAAGAAAGAAAAGACAGCATAGGCTAGAATTACTAAGACCCAAGAAGAGGGTCAATCATCAAGACAACCAGATAAGGAGGATATCCTCATGGAGGAAGAGCTTGAGGAAGAAGAAGCTCCTTTGTTATTTAAAAGGAAGAGGAGGTCTCCACAAGTGGTGGTGTCTACCCCACCTAAGAAACAAAGAACCTCTATGAGAGGTGAAATAAGACAACCCCCTACATTGTTACAAGGGGCATGTAGTGAAGTACACAAGGAACTTCAACACAATGTTCCTCTTCCTACCATTGTCAAGTTCAAAACTGAGCTCACAGAAGAGCAGATGAAAGAAACTTCCAAGACACATGCAGGTCACATCTCGCTAGACGAGACAATAAATTTGTCTGATGATGAAGTTGTATAGGAAGTGACTTCACAAAAAATGGAAACACTTGCTGCTGGTACAAGAATGACCCCTCACAAGACTCTACTAGTTCAAACTATACTGGAGGAACTGAAGCAAGTAGAAACTGAGAAAGAAAAGAGCCCAGAGCAGATAGCTCGAGAAATAGGGCTAGATACATTAATTACACAGGTGACAAGTCCTGTAGTGGTAGGCCTGACAGAGAAATAGGATGTGAATCCTGAACATCTAGTAGGGTCACCTAACAAAAGGCACCCAGCAGAAGAAATAAAGATGGCCGAACCAGAGAGCCATACTTCAAAAATAAGCCAACCAAGCACACAAGATGCATCAACGGAACCTGATGTAATAGAGGTTCAGGAAACAAATGTTGATGAAAAGGATGTATCTGAAGATCCTGCCGCCAAAGCTTAGAAAGTTGATAGTATAGGTGTGGAACAAATAATAGCTTTAGAACAAATGCCAGCACCGCAGGCAGACTCCACAATATCCAGTGTGGTGGATATGAAACAAGAAAAAGAAAAGCCAAAGGAGGATGCCACAATGTCCATTGGTGAAAATGTACCTCAACAAGGGGAAGAGTCAAAAATAGATGAGGTAATGACAGAAAAAGATCATGATCATCATGATCAACAGATATATACATCACAAGATCCCCCACCCCAGGAAGGTATTCCTCTGGAGAAAGAATTCCTCAACAGGAGGACATGCCACAGGATCAACAACAAAGTGAGCATCATGAAGAAGAATTGAGAAAATCACCTTCTCCACCACACCTGCTGACAGAAACAGGAGATGAAGGTGAACATCATGATGATGTAGAGAAACATGATTAGGTACCTCCATGGTTGGAGAAAGAGGTAAATACAGAAGTAGAATTTGAAATTCAGGAATTTGACGTATCTACTTTGTTTTCTGAGAATATAATGATGCCTAAGAGGAAGGCCAGAATGACTTTGGCCATCAAAAGAGATCCAACAACTGGGAGAAGGACTGCACAAATTACAGTACCTACTGTGGAGAAAGAAAAAGGTAAAATTACCTTAGATGAGTTTCAAATTAGCACAGTGGATCTAGGTTTTGCCAATGAAGACCAAGAGGGTCAAGAAGGCAAAGATATTATTGATTCTTTAATTCAAAAGGTGAAAAGAGAGAAAGAGAAAAATAAGCAACACAAAGAGCACATTGCTCAGTTGCATGCTTACATAAGAAGGCTAACTAATACTGAAGAAGCTTCAACTGAACATGCAATCCCATTGACTGCTATTTCTCAAGAGGAGGTGAATAAATTAGACCTCATGAAACATGAGGCATCTATACTAAAGAGATGGATGTCATCCACATTGGATGATGCTGAAGAAATGGTAAAGACCTCTTTGAAGAGGTGGAGCACTCTCAGTGACTCCAGGACCAAAGTAGACAAATTGCAAATGCAGACAGGAAAAAGGTCTTACAAATTGGAAAAGTACTAAACATCCTGGGAGAAATAAAGAGGATAAATCCTCAGCTGCTTATCAAAAAAGAGGTATTGAACAGTAATACCGTCTTGTTGATTGACATATGGTATAAGGACATTCAATTTGAATGTGGAGTACTCAGAAGATGCAATAATAAACTGAGAGATATCAGCATGAAGTTGCATGATTTAATGGATGTTGAGGCCAAAATATTGGAAACATTGGAAGGAAAAGTAGAAGGAAAAATAGAAAATCAAGATGAAGAATTTGCCATCAAAGCTTTACATAGCAACTTCCAATCAGTAGCAGATGATCCACTTGTCCACTTGACAGAAGAAGTCATAGATAAAATAATAAGAATCAAAGTCAAGATGGAAAATTACAATGTGACACTGCAAGACAGAAAAGATAAACTAGATAGCAGTAGAAACAAATATGAGGCACACAAGCATGCCATCATCAAAGCAAAGACTCAGGATGGCAGAGAAATAGATAAAATTGTGCAGTCATACGAGTAGATCCGGAGTAGCATGCAGCCTCATATGCGCAGTCATCATGGTGATGATGAAAGTTCAGGAAGTGATGCACCTGGTGATGAAGAGCATGACTTTGATAAAGTAAGTGATGATGCATCATAAAGTGAATATCAGCATCAGATACTTAGTGAAAATAGGTTTTTAGATAGTTGCCAGTTGGCAACTTGTGCCATTTTGTAAAGGTTGACGTAGTAAAAGAAAATGGTGACCGTAGATATGCATTGATAAATCATGGTCGTGGATCTTTTGTAACGGATTCCTCACCTTGTTCTATAAAAGGTGATGGAATGCCTTATTGTAAATATTCAAAAACTTAATTGAAATTCGTCTACTGAAACATTCAGAGCTCATTTCAAAGTTTTTGTATACATTTATATTTTTGCATGCTTAATGAATGAGAAGACTGTGTCGATTACAATTCATAGTAGATCTTGAGTAATCAGTGTATGAATTCTGGACATATGTGGTGATTTGCTGCGTCCCTTGGAGTGCATGTCTACTTACATGTGTTGTCTTCGTACAAATTCCCTTTGAAGTTAGCATCAACTATATCTAGCTGTGGAATGTCCTGGTGAAAATATGGTTTGGTTTTCTTCTCTTCATGACAGTATCTAATATACAGGTGGTTCAAAAGCTAAAGGTTCAACTTTAATTTGAAGCATTTCTTCCAATTTCTTTTAAATTTCAGAACATTTCATCCTCATAATTGCAAACAATTGATGATCTTAAGCAAATAACACAAATATGTGGATATCTCGTAGATAATTGCAAATATTTAGCATATTTGAATACAGAGCATGCATAATTGAAAATATCATGCAAAGATTGAAGTATTTCTGCATCATTCCATCAAACAACTATATAATATGACTTTTCTATAAAGAATTTATGCAGGAGTATCATCATGATGATGAACTTTCACGTAAGGCCCCAAAATGGAAACAGCAACTCACATTAACCTCTGAGTAACGTCAGATGATTAAGACCTAATCACCGGAGACTTGGGACCATGAATTCTCTGAATTCATCGCATCTTTCAAGATGAATAAAGGTTAATGTGTACTTTTATTCTATGCTTGTTTATGACTTACATCATGACCAACACGTGGCTGCTTCCACGGGTGTTTCAGGGAAGTTTCTTTGTGTGTTTCAAAGAGAGCGCGGAGCCCGCCATCTGTCTGCCTCCGCGTGAGTCTCCTGGGGTGTCTAATGTTTCTCAAGTGTTCATCGGTGTGACAGAAAGTGTCGGCGAAGGAGTTTCATGCTAGCCCGATGGTCTATCTCTGGCTGAAGGAGGTGGTATCGACAGGAGTCATGGCAATGGGCTTTGGGCGAAGGCTTGTGGGTCAAGCAGGGCAAAAGCACTCGACACTTAGTTTACATGCGGCCCTACTTTTAAATTGATAAAGTGGTCTCTGTGGGATGCATGTGGGACTATTCTTCCTGCATATTTTGAATTTTCAATGAAATATGTTTTGGCGGGAAGGTATTAGGGGCGTAGTTCTTGCGTTGTCCGTTGGCTGCGGGTAGATGAAACATTAATGGCAGATTGTGGTGGCGGTATGGGTCAAGTTGACAGGTCAACCACCTGATTTATGAAGAAAGTCCCTTAGCAGTGGCCCTCATCCGGATCTCACCTACTCTGTCCTCGGTTTCTGGCTATTGCATTCATTTTTGAGTGCCAATCTGATCATGCATTGCATCTGGCAGATTTTTGTCTGGCCATGTAATTAATTTACTGGGTACATTTTCTGGCTATTTAAGCAGACTGTGTGACCCATTTCAAGGTTGTTGAAAGTTGGACATTTTCTAGCTTTGTAATACAATACGACTGCCTGGTTACTCCGTGCAGTGGATTTTGTGAGTCTATGAGTCTCATGTCTTATGTTTTGTGCATAAATTCATTGGTTTCATGTTGATTTAGATGAGTAATGCTATATTGCATGTGTTTTGTTGTCTGTCTCCTGTATTGAATATGCTTTCCTTTTGAATCTGGATATCTCAGGGGTGTTTTGGGTTCTAGGATATAGGTTTACTATATTGAATGCTTGATCTCTTAACTTCTGTTCAAGGGATAGATTAAACTATTTTTAGGTTAAGTATTGAGGAAAGTATATTGCAGTAAGGATATCATAAGTAGAGATGTATAAACACTCTATTCTGGGATATATTTGGAAGGCAAATATGATGAAATCCCCTTGAAATCCAGTCTTGTTATGTTTATGCTGAACATTTGCATGTGTATGTCTACTGACTCCAAGCCTTGGATAGGCACCAATCTAGCTTTGTGTTGAGGTTATACACCAGGTCCAGCTCTGCATCCAAACACAATATCAAAATCAAACTCCAAAATAACCATTAGGATAGTAGAATTAGTTTTAGGATCCCAAGTCCTCTGTCTACAACTGAAAATAGGCCCAAAGCTAGCCCCTTTGCTCTTATCTTGTAGTTTTGGTCTATTTACAGGAGGACTTATCTGCTTCATGTCAGCATCCCAGCCTTTGTATGCATATTCTCATGGATGTTGAGTAGGGAATACCCCCTAGGTTTTGTAGAGCCTGAAGAAGAAGAGGAGATAAAAATAGAGTCTATCTCCTACACTGTTGGCCCCTAGCCCAGAGATCCTGTTGATCATTGATGGCTACCTTGTAGGGAAATCTGGGAGTAAGCATCTAGTCTGGGAAAAAACCAACATACCACACAATAGTCATGAATCTTTGTCTAATTTGTATATATGCATGTGACTTGTGTGCTTTATTGTGTGTACTTCCATGTTTAGGTGAACGTGTGTGTATGTTAGGAGCCATGACTTGCATCACTATTATAGTTTTCATAATTGAATAATGTTGTTTTATTTTCAGATGATGTAGGCTGCAGAGACACCTCCCGATGTCCACAGGGCAATGGAGCATGGTGTGTCCTCTACGATTCATAGCTCCATGCCTTTGACGGGGGTATGAGGCAGATTAGTAAATTTCAAATTACATTCGTTGTTATAGTTGTTTAATTTTTGAAAAATCAAATGATTATTGATTTGAAGTTTAATTTACATCTGGATGGTTTCTATAGGACATTACAACACCACAACCTGATCCTAGTACTAAGACAAATGAGGAGATAGATTATATGGTAGCGATAAGTGATTATTTTGTTAAATGTTTCTTTTTATAATGTAATTTCTATATATTAATATCTATACTTTTTATTGTAACTGTAGACACCTAAAAATGTCTCTTACAATCAAACCGACTCCTGACATCCCTAAACTATCATTTTCCCTTCTAATCAATTAATTAAATTTTAATTTAATTGATTATCCCTTCATTATCCCTTCATCACCTATTTTTTCCATCATTTTATCCTCAAAAATGAATTAATTTCATTAATTCAATAGTCCAAACCTTAGCCAATTATATTTATTAAATCAATTCCCTTATTTTTCACTAAATCCAATTTATTAGTTAAAACCATGTTAACTAATTAATTCAGCCTATTAATTAACATATCCCTACCCTAGACAATTAAATAGCTATTATTTAATTGCCTACCCTAGCCTACCTCATCCTAGCCCTAGGATTAATTAAATAAAACCTATGCTTAATTAATCCTAACCTCTCATTTGGGTGGTCAAACCTTGTTTAACACCCTTCCCCACATCCTCCAAATAAAAAATTGAAATAAATCTACATAAGTCAATTTTTTATTTAAAAACATCCCACATCACATTTAATTTTCCTTACAACCCCTTACCTCACCCATACCCATTTATTTCTACTTATCCCCAAATGAATTTTTAATTCATTTACATTCTCCCATATGAATCTTTAATTCAAAAATAATCCTTCACCACCCATACTCATTTAATAATCCTTTTTCCCAAAATGAATAAAAGATTCACTTTTATTCCTAGCCCTCCATTCATTCAAGATTGAATCTAGGCCCTCCACATCACTTTTATCCTCCACCATTGATCTTTCAAATCAATCTCCACCATTGGATCAAAATCCCTTCCAAAAGTCTATAAATAGAACCTCTCTCCATCCATTTGAGGATCCAAGTTTTATGCAAAGTTATTATGCCAAAATATCAATTGAGCTAGTTTTAGTGAGTTGCACATTTAGTTAGCATTTCACATTTTGAATCATTTGTCTAGGGATAATCATGTCTTAGGAGTTGTTTTGGGTGCAAATGCTTCTTACTCCCTTGATGAGATTGGATTTGCATGTGAGGTATAGCTTTTTATATTTTTATGCATATTAGTTTGTGTTTTATATCTCATTTGTTTATCTAATCTACATTGGCACGCCCGGTGGGACCCACAAGGTCTGAATCTGATCTTTTTTGTGAGTTTTTGGTGTGAGAAACATGTTTTTATAGGTCTGACGCCATCCTACCTACGCAGCGACGCCATCACTGGCTCCTTTTAGCGCCATTTTCTGTTTTAGCGCTATTTGGTGCAGCATGTTTCTCTTTTGAAAACTCACTCGCATCTCTATTCTCTTAAACGATCTCCCTGCTGTTTTTATATCTTAATGCTCTCTGTTTCTGCAAGAATATCGATTGAACAAGGGGAGGTCATGCCAAAATTTGCATAAAATCTAAACATGCATGCTAGTTTTTATTTTGGCTTATTTTTTGTTTGTCAATCACTAACAATGCTAATGGGACATCTTGTGTGTGTAGCATAAAACTCTGTTTCCGTAAGGAGGTCTCCATTTTGCAGGTCAGACACATTTAGCCCCGTATCGATGCTATCCACCCAGATTAGCGCTATCCGCAGGTGTAACCAGACTATCTGACAAGTCACAGTGGCGCATTCATAGACCTCTTTTAGCACTATTCCCTATTTTAGTGCTTTCTCTATAATGTATTAGCGCTATATACTTTATTAGCACCTTCTTTGTAATTTTGTAGCGCGATTTTCTGTTATGGCACTTTACGGGTCTTGTATTGGCGCTATTTGTTGAATTAGTGCCATTGATATAGGGTGTCGGGCGCTGTTTGTTTTCTGTCAGTGTCACCATTTTTCTGTCCGCAGTGGCGCCATTTGACATCTATTTTAGTGCTATTTTGAAACTGACTTTGCTATTTGTGTAGGTACTGACAAGTGTTTTTATAGGTCTCTACTATCATTTTGTGGATACTAACAAACTTTTGCAGGATGTTTTTATCTCTAGTTTAGCAAAAACACCTCAATTAGAAAATCTAAAATGAACCCTTTTGCATGTTAGTTACACAACACTTTGATTTGGTGCAATAAAATTAAACAAACAACAAACAAATCTTTGTGTGTGTGTATGTGCCCAACATTTAAATTTTGGTGTTCTAAAATTTACAAATTTGTGTGCCAACAACTATCAAACACTTCAATTTTGGGCTTTAAAAAGAACCACAAATTGCATCAATTGAAAGCATTAGATTAAAAAGAACAACAATCTGCATTCTTCACGCATGTAATCAAGAAAATCCATTTAAATTGTGTGAAGTGTTTTTGTGATTTGTGTTTGTAGTGTGAAAAGCGTATGCTCTTCCCTCGCACCATTTGGTGACCTTGGGAATCAAAAGCTTCTCACAAAACTTGCATTAATCACCCCCAACATAATCCAAAGAACTAAAATGAACCATGTTTAGTGTGATCCAATCATAAAGAATACGTATGCTCTCCCCTCGCATCTTTATATGAATTTGGGGATCAAAAGTATTTTTGTGATTGTATTGCTTTTGTTAATCCTTAGAGGGCCTGCCACCCCGCTTCGAAAGGTGAGAATGACCCAAGCGGCAACAAGCTAAAGCCAAGCTCTTTTAAGATGCTATATAAAATAAGGTGTTTGGGACGAAAGTCACAAGCAACAGGTGTTGTTTAGTTATACCGACAACCAACCTCCCCCAAAACCCTCCAAGGCGTAACCCTTGGAGGCTCGGAGACTCCATAATAGAGAGTAGCGCTGTCACATGTATAACCACCTGAATGAAAGCACTTACTACGAACCTTTGTTTAGCAAGCCAAAATCCTTCTATTTGTGGACGCAGAAGGGAAACCTTTGAAGCGGCCCCGATTCATGTGGTTCTTAGTCGAGGTAGCTAGGATAATCTAAAGGTTTGGTGAGGGACAAGCCTTATAAGAAACCCAAATCTTGGTATGTGTGAGAAGTGTGTGCAATTGTAAGGAGAAGCCAAAGCTACCAAGATCCTAGAGCTACCCACTTTGAATAGGCGCAGCTAGGGGATTCTATAAATACTATCATATCTTTGCCTTAGGTTGTGCAAAGTGCTTGTTTAACAAACTCATGCATCATTTCACAAACAAAAAATCTTGGTTATTGTGTGTTCATGTGCATAATTGTGTGTTAATATGCTTTAATTATTCTCAAGCAACTTGCCAAGAGACATTGAAAACCATTTGATCAAATCTCAATCAAAACAAGAATCCAAATTTGCCCTCAAAAATCTATCTTTTTAGGACCTTGACCAACACTGCCCTATATCAGCGCCATCTCTGTCTGATTTTAGTGCCATTTCACATGTGGATTGGTGCTATTTTCAGATCGACTTACCTGAAGTAGAGACCTACTCAGTTGTGATCTTCATTGTTTGCTCTGTCATAATCCATATTCACCTTCCAAACATCTTCCCCCAGTCCATCCATTTTCTTCCCAAAAATTTCCCAAAATCATACCTTCACTTTTTGACCTTAGAGGATTAATCACTATCATTGTTGGACCCTTTTACTATACCATAATCCACTCAAATCCATATCTATTCATCACCATTTGATCTTTTGCATATCTCTTTGGACCAAATATCAAAATCCAAATCCAAATCAAAACACCCATCAACAAAATCATCGATCAAAAACTCATCATCATTTTGAGCCAATGCTAGATCTAGACCTCATCATTCACATCACATTTTGCTTGAAAAGTCATTAGTCTACCTTTCAAGTGAAGACAATCTTCTCTCTTTGAGTAAGGTCATTAGTCTACCCTAAACAAAGAGAAACATCCCTTTCTACCAACACAAAATCTAGATCTTACCTAAAGCTCAATTTGTTGACCATCAAATCCTTTTTGAGAAACATCACCCTAAATCTCTCATATCGAACATCAAACATCAACAAAATCTTTTCAAAACAAACATCATCCATCACCTACCTTTTGGTCCAAAAATTGTGCAAAAAATCAATATCGCCCACTCACACCACCCTTAGGTTAAAACCTTTAGAAAGACATCGATATTCCACCACATCCTCTCTTCCATTCCATCTCACTACCACATCCATCTTTGGGTCCAACACAATCAATCAGATTCTCTAAGGTCTCCATCCCCATCTCACTCTACTTCTAGAAATCAAATCCATATACGTGCATGCCCATCACAAGATCACAACACAAAAAGAATAAAAAAATGGCAGAATCTTGGCAATATGGCAGCATAGGAATTCCTAACACCAACAACATCAACATACCCATCAATCAAAACCCACCTACATACTCTTACATCCCCCCATATAATCCCAACGAAAATCCTTTCCATTTCTTACAACAATCACAACCACCACCACCACCCCCACCAACACAAAACGTCCCCGCTATATCCCAAGATGACCTAGATGTCTTGAGCTTTACGCAAGACATCGATAACATGGACTTACTTGATAAAATCCTAAGATTGGACCCGAATAGATATCTCGATCATCTCCTCAAAATTGGTGCTCAACAACCATCCACCTCTACAATCATTCCTACCACATCAAATAACCAAGCATCCACATCCAACACCCAACCCATCATCTCTCAAACGTCAACACCCACCGTATCTATTGCCAACACAACCTCTACTGTCACCTCATCTACAATCCCCACAAGTGCCTCCATCCCTACCACTTCCCAACCCATTACCACATCCACTACCATAACTACCATAAACCCTTCCATGCCACAAATCACCTTGGGCATACAAGGAAACATCACACATGCAAGTACCTCTATGAGTGTGCCTCCACCCAACCACCAAACCATCACCTGCCTAAGACAATTATTTTCACAACCACCCTACAATGCGTCCAACCCATCCCACATCCACCTATCCAATGTTAATCCAGCCAATGTCACGTATCCACATAACCTCACAACATCAAACCAATCACCAAATACCACCACATATTCTCCAACAAGTCCACGCATATCAACAACATCAAGCACAAATCAACCAAAACACCAACCCGCAGTACCAACACATCAACCAAACAAATCCCCAACATCAAATCCCACCCCATCTCTAACATCTCACCAACCAACAGGTCTACCCACTCCAACCACAACAACCACAAGATCTCACGAACGTTGTACAGGCCTTGATCCAAAAGGTAGATGACACGCAAACTGGGGGCAAGTGCAAACACTATTCCTTTGAAGACATTTACCCCTATCCATTTGATCACACATTGTACATGCCCCCTTTCCCCAAGGACTTCGAGACACCTAAATTCGACAAATACAAGGGAAAGGGAGACCCTAGGGACCATCTTAGGGAGTTCTACATCACTTGCTTAGAAGTCTCAAATAATGATACATATCTTATGAGACTCTTCCCAAAAGCATCGGCGATCAAGCCGCTGAATGGTTTGCACATCTTCCCCCAGGCATTAGGACCTTCCCTGAGCTTGCGGAAAAATTTGTAAACCATTTCTCCTACAACTTTGAGCACGAAATGTCCATGATAGACCTTTGCAACACCAAACAAAAGAACGAAGAAGCCTTCGCTTCATTCTTACAAAGGTGGAGAGGCTAAGCAAGCAAACTCCCATGGCCAATTCCTAAAAAACAACTCGTCACCATGTTTGTGACCAACCTCAATTAGGAATTAGGGTTCCATTTACAAATTCTTTGTGCATCTATTTTTGGAGAGGTCATCGACAAAGGTACCACTATCGAACGGGCCCTCATTGCCAAGGGCTCCATCAAACTGTACGACTACAAATCCAACAACAACAACAACAGCAGCAGCAACAACTACAAATCCAATAATAACACCCCCAATACAAACAACGCCAACACACAATCAAATGACAAATCACACTATTGGGGGAAGAACAAGAATACTTTGAATGACAGCGTCACAGATGTGAAAGCCATCCAACATGTACAGAATCCAATGCCTGCACATACCTATGCCACCAATGTAAATAATCAAAGGGGGCAAAATAAACCACCCAAACCTCGAAGACAATTCACACCCTTAGGGGAACCCATCGAGGACATCCTCGATAGATGTCTCATGAAAGGTTTGATCACACTCCCACCTGTTAGACCCCGTCAAGAGAATGAACTCAAAGCTGCGTGGTACAATGAGAACGACTATTGTGAATACCACCGCATTGCGGGTCATAAAACTGCTAACTGCATGCAACTAAAACATTGCATCCAAGACCTTATAGATCAAAATCAAGTTAGCCTCGATCAAAGCACCCAACCATGCCAAACGCCAACCTCAGAGCTTACAAGGATCCACTGCCTAACCATAATAAAACCTCCTCATCCAACCAAGCATACAATGTCACCCCACCACCCGCATCTTATGACTCTATCGTAGGGCAGATCAAACCATCATCTCACCATGTCAATACAATCACCATTTGGGTACAAGCACCTGATTGCACTATCACAACCCGTTGTGGCCGTGTATCCATCCGCTCAGCCCCTACCACTGAACAAACGCCTGTGTCCACATCTGATCCCCTACCCCCTCGTCCAACCACACATCCATCACCTACCAATCAATATAATCTCCTAGAACATCTAGGAAAGACCCCTGCACAAATATCCATACTTGAGTTGCTCTGCACATCCCCCCTTCACAAGGACGTCCTTGACAAAGCACTCTTGCAAACTCAAGTACCCGCTAACTTGAATGTAACCCAATTCCAAGCCATGGTAGGACATATCACCGCACCTCACCATCTCACATTTTCAGAAAAGGACCTTCCTACTTCTAAACACCTACACAATGACACCTTACACATCAAAGTCCGTATCCACAAACACATCATTATAAGAGTCTTAATAGATGGTGGCTCCAGCCTAAAAATTTGCACTCTAAAACTGCTAAAAAACTTGGGGTACTCCAATGTGGTTGTTGACACCAGCGAGTGCATCACAATCAAAGGCTATGATGATACCGAACGGCTCTCTGAAGGCACCATCAAGCTTCTTATTCAAGTGGGACAGAAAATACTGGAAACAAAATGTCAGGTCCTTGATCTTGACCTCCCCTACAATGTTCTTCTCGGCCGACCATGGATCCATGCCATGCAAGCCGTCCCATCCACATTCCATCAATGCCTCAAGTTCCCTCACAATGGCATGGAGGTAACTATCTATGCCGATCCTCACCCCTTTCAATACTGCAGTTTCTTGGAAGGCCACAACCAAACCTTCTGCCCATACAACAAAGCCACCACCAAAACCAATCCTATAGCTTCCACTTCATACATCGACCCCGCCAACATCGCCACCACTTCATCCCAAGCACCTCCACCACCGGAGGTCAAGATCAAGCTAAGTGACATGGGATGTGGAGAATATGACTTGCACAACACCTTTTGTGTGGGCACATTATCCAATCCTAAAATGTTCGGCATCCCAAACACAGAAGCAGCCAACATAGTCATCATCAAGTGCAAACCCTCACCCATCTTTGAGAAGAAACACCTTTTGGATCAGGATGTACTCAAAGATATCTCATCCTGGCTATACAAGGACGAAGAAACAGAACAAGAAGCTCCCATCATACCAACAAAACTCTATGGAAGAGGGTCTGAAATTGTCAAAAGCATGGGTTACAAAGGACAAGGCGGTATAGGCCTTCATGAACAGGAAATCGTGGAACTGCTGCAAGCAACAAGAAACCCCTACACCCAAGGGTTAGGATATGGATAGAGACAACTTATCCTCACTACCGATGAATGTATCTTAGCCGAGGTTGCTACAGTCTCCTCTGAAGTCGACAACGTCAATGAAACAAACCATCAAGACTCTAGTGACTTTGCCGACTTCTTTGACCATCCATATGCACCATCCACACAATCACCACCCTAGCCTCCTCCTCCAATGACTTACCACTAGTATACCCAAAACTTATAGATTGGGACCAACAAGGACCCCCTGTCTTCGACATCACACCTAATGATGAGGCCATCGCTGAAATGATGGGGGTTAGAGATCACTTCCCCTTAGGAGATCACAGAGCAGGATACATCATGGAACTTGACACGTACGCCTATTTCAGGGAGACAACCCCTGCTTCTAGTCATAAAAACATAAAAGTCAAAAATGGATTTGATGGTGAAAACTGTTCTGCAGCAGTATCAGATCCCAAAAAAGTAAAAATAAAAGACGTATCTCCTGGTGAAAACCTCCACGAGGCGCTCGGAGATGGAAGCATGGGACTTCCTGAAATAGACAAGGTTTATCTAGATAGATCACCTGTACTAGTCGAGCTAGCCCAAGAGATGAATCTTGGGACATAAGAAGAACTGAAGATCACATTCAGGGTAGAATCTCTCAGCATACAGGAATAGGAAAACTTCTTGGCATTCTTCACACAATGAAATCACAATTTTGCATGGACCTATGCAGACATGCCAGGGCTAGATCCCAAGTTGGTTGTTCATCACCTTGCAGTATGCCCTGATGCGAAACCAGTAAAGCAGAAACTCAGAAAAATGAATCCTCAGGTCGCCCTCCTTGTCAAAGCAGAGCTAAAGAAATTATTGGATGTCGGGTTCATTCATCCAATTGATTATCCTGAATGGGTTTCAAACCTAGTACCAGTAGCCAAACCAGATGGCCAAATCCACTGCTGCACTAACTTCAGAGACCTCCACAAAGCCTGCCCAAAAGATGACTTCCCACTACCAAGCATCGACATGATAGTGGATCTTACGGCAGGGCATGAGATGTTATCCCTTATGGACGTCTTTTCAGGATATAACCAAATCAAAATCACCGAAGAGGATTAGCATAAGATAGCCTTCATATGCCCATGGGGGACGTACTAATGCCATTTGGCCTGAAGAATGCAGGACCTACATATCAAATAACCATGACTGTCATCTTCCACGACCTCTTCCACCACATCATGGAAGACTATGTAGATGACTTACTAGGGAAATCAAAGACAAGAGAAGAACACTTGGATGTCTTGGCCAAGATCTTCGACTGATTAGAGCAATACAATGTTCACCTAAATCCAAAGAAGTGTGTATTTAGAGTCACCTTCGGGAAACTCCTGGGATACATAGTCTCCAGAAGAGGAATCGAAGTCCATCGCAAAGGTCAAGGCCATCACCGAAATTCCACCTCCAAAAACATTGAAACAACTGAGAAGTCTGCAAGGAAAACTCCAGTCTATCCGTTGATTCATTGCCCAACTTGCTGATAAATGCCAGCCATTCCAGCATCTACTCTGAAAAGATATAGCTTTTGTCTGGAACACTCAGTGTCAGGGTGCCTTTGATCAACTAAAAGAATACCTAGCTAATCCTCATGTTCTAACTCCACCAAGGCAAGGAGAACCCCTCCTGCTATATATCTCTGCCACAGAAATAGCTATTAGAGCCCTATTAGCACAACACGATGAGAATGGAAAAGAAAGAGCCATCTATTACATCAGCTGAACTTTAATATCTTATGAGCTCAACTACACACAAATTGAACGAGCATGTCTAGCCCTCGTCTTTACTTAACAAAATTTAAGACACTACATGCTCAATCTCAAGACCAAGCTCATCACCAAGATTGACCCACTGAAGTATCTACTAAACAGAGTTGCTCTTACCGGGAGAATGGAAAAATGGGTCATAATTCTCACTGAATATGACATTGAATACACTGAGAGAAAGGCCATCAAAGGATAGGTTATCACCGATCAGTTCGCCGAAGCGCCAATTCTTGCAGAGCATCCTACACTGGCGAAGTTCCCTGATGAAGCGATCTTGACAATCACACTAGCCACCGACACATGGAAGATGTACTTTGATGGATCATACACACATAGAGGCTCGGGGGCAGGCATCCTGTTTATTACCCCTCAGGGTGACACCATCCCTAAGTCCTTCAAAATCACCTTCCCATGCACCAATAACAGGACAGAATATGAGGCTCTCATCACAAGTCTCCGCATGGCCATAAAATGGAAAATTGAGAACCTGACTATGTATGGAAATTCTCAACTAGTCATTCGACAGGTAAATAATGAGTACAAAACCAAAGATGATAAGCTCCTACCCTACAAAAAGATGGTCGATGATTTCAAAGACTATTTCAATGACATCCACTTTCGAGCAAATCCCAAGGCTAACAACAAAGCTGCAGACGCCATGGCTACCATCGGATCTCTGGTCGACATGAAGAAAGACAACACGAAATGTGAATTCCTGATCGAAGAACTCCCCATGCCAGCATACGATGTTCCTCAATTAGAAATAGTGTGTGAAGTCATTGGTCCCCTATCCCCATGGTATCAGGAAACCTACCTATACCTCCATGATAATATTCTCCCCCCTAACCTATCCACCTCATAGAGAAAATTGTTCATCCGTCGAGCCTCCCATTTCATCCTTTTAGCTGACACCCTGTACAAAAGGAGTCTTGATGGCATGCTTCTACGATGTCTCGATTCTAGGGAAGCTGAGGTAGCCTTGGAAGAGGTACACATAGGCATCTATGGGGCACATTCAAGTGGACCCACTCTTTCTAAAAAGATCCTAAGGACCGGTTATTATTAGCCAACCATGGACAGAGATGCATACCGATTTATCAAAAAATACCTACCATGTCAACAGCATGGCGATCTCATCCACGCACCAGCACAGGAGTTACAACCCATCATGACCCCATGGCCTTTCTCACAGTGGGGACTCGACCTCGTAGGGAAAATACATCCCCTATCCTCCAATGGCCATAAGTTCATAATCACCGCTACCGAGTACTTCACAAAGTGGGTGGAAGCAATACCACTCACCTTCACCACTGGCACCCAAATCTCCAAATTCATCCTCCACTATATCATCTGCCGCTATGGTATCCCTCATTCCATCATCACTGACAATGGAAATCCATTCAAGAACCAAGAAGTTCGCACCTTGTGCGAAAAATTTGATATCAAACACCATTTCTCCATGTCGTATTACCCACAAGGAAATGGTCAAGCAGAGGCTTCTAATAAAACCATCCTCCACATTCTCAAGAAGACAGTCAATGAAGCTGGCTGTGATTGGCACCTCCAACTCAATCCTACCCGATGGGCCTACCGCACAAGCATCCGCATCCCCACAGGAGCCACTCCATTTTCACTAGTATTTAGATCTGAACCCATTTTACCTATAGAGGTCGAGCTCCCATCCTTACGAGTATCCCTGCAAAACATAATCTCTGATGAGGAATATAGAGTCGCAAGGTTGCATCAACTAGAACTACTGGATGAGAAATGCCTAAATGCTTTGAACCACCTACATGCATATCAAAACCACCTCCGAAGAAGCTACAACAAGAGGATCAAAACCTGAAAATTTGAAGTAGGTGACCTTGTCCTTATGGAAAATCAGAAGAACCTGCAAGACCATCCTAAGCAAGGAAAGTTTGAACCCAATTGGCTAGGACCCTATGTCGTCACAGCCAACTATGGATCAGGAGCCTATCAGCTTGCAACACCTGAGGGGCAACCTCTGGATGAGCCGATGAACATCCTACATCTAAATAAATTTTATGCATAACCCATCCAGTACCCCAAGTCAAAAAATAAAAAAAATAGAAAAAATCAGAAAACCAAAAAAATCAAAAAATCAAGAAAAAACCCGAGTGCAATAAAAACTTCCAATGGTGAAAATCACTTCAGTGATGCCTTGGATAGGTACCATGGTGAAAACCTGTTTCAGGCGCCATGCATAGTGGCCATTTTTACCATCTAATAAGTCCTCTTTCTGTCACACCACTCCATATCTCATGCATCCCATGGCTTGGACTTCTAGAACATCAAGTCCTATCGCCCAACCCATACTATCCCATCCCAAAGCCGACTCATGGAAAGAGGATCCTTGTAAGCTCCCCTTTGTATAATACAAAATCAGAAAATCCAAAAACAATACAAAATCAGAAAATCCAAAAACAATACAAAATCAGAAAATCCAAAAACAATATAAAATCATAAAATCTAAAAACAGTACAAAATCAAAAAATCCAAAAAACAGTAGAAAACACAGAAAATCCAAAAACAACACAATTCACCACAAATCACCCCACACATCGATCTCGCTACAAATCACAATCATCAAAGGAAACATCAATCCCCACCATCACACCCATCCCAAGTCATTCACACATCATCAAGTCATACCAGAACTACATATTCATTTCGCCCGCATCTTGAAAGTACCTTGATCCCGTAGATACAGGGTATGTATGTAGTCTAGAATATGAAGGACGTTTCGAGTACTCAGGTACATAAGATGCACCCATCCAACCCGCTTGGATGGCCCCCATTCACTGAGCTTTCTGGATCTAATAAATGATACATACGCTACGTATACACTTGAAACATGTCCCCTAATGCAAAAATCATCAATCAACATACCAACCATAATCCTACACCTGGCCAGACCGTTCTTTTGCCCATCTTTCAAAAATCCCCCAATCAAATCCAACTAATCTGCATCCTAGGATATATCTTTCCCACAATGGACAAAAATCTGTCATCCTATCAACACGTCTCTTGGCAAAAGTACACAAAGGCTATTTGTATCTTTTCATTGGTCTTTTTGATTATTGATTTTTATCTTTTTGTCTCACTCTAGGTTACCTCCAAAGCTACCTTGATCTCATTATATCATGGTAAGTAGCGGACGACATCTGGAGTAGACATAGTCATTGTTTCTGTATGCTGTGCTTGTGGGTTGGTCTCATTACTCCAGGAATGGTATTCATATTTTGAAGCCTGGGTCGGTTCTAGCATGATGTGTCCCATTTGCATATATAGGCATCAAAACCTTATATGTATTATTCGCACTCATCGCTATGAGTCCTGTTGGCATTTCTTCTGAATCAGCATTAGGGTTTGCCACTTCTAATGCACAGGCAAATTCAGGCCAACTGAATACAGGAGGTTGCGTGACCTCCTCCCCTTCACTTCTGGTTCTGCCGCACCAAGGGGGGTATCCCTATAACTTAAGATGTAACCTTGACTAGCTCAAAGATAGAAAGATCTAACTTGACAGCAACAGGCAGAATACTCTCATGTATGGACCAAGATCTGCATGATAGATCACAAGGCTGGCAACATTCTTGGACATGATGTCTGGTTGCTCTGTACAGTTTATCTTGTGAGTTTATGTATCTCCTGTTGTAGGACTTGGCATGAATCCACTGGTTTCATGGTTGATCTTATATGAGTAATGCTATCTTAGCATGTGTTGTGTTAATTCTGTCTCCAGTATTGCATGTATCCTTCTTCTGGATCTGGATGTTTGCTTATGTTTAGATTCTAGAGCATAGAATTCCTATGTTGAATGTCTGATCTTTTGACCTCTGCTCAAGGGGCAGATTAAACTGTTTTCAGGTTGAACATTGGGAAGGGTATACTGCAGTAGGGATACCATAAGTAGAGGTAGCTCAACACTCTATATTGGGAGATGTCTGTAAGGCAGATATCATGTTTGTCCCCCTGAAATCCAGTTTTAGCTGTTCATGCTGATCATTCACAGGTGTATGTCTACCGACTCCAAGCCCTGGATAGGCACCAATCATGCTGTGTTCTTGTGTTATACACCATGTCCAGCTTTGCATCCAAATTCATATCAAACCATTTCACACCTCCACCTGTTAGTTGTAGGAGTAGGATTAGGAACCCCCTGCATGCTCTCATACCCAACCAGACATCATGTCCAAGAATGTTGCCAGCCTTGTGATCTATCATGCAGATCTTGGTCCATACATGAGAGTATTCTGCCTGTTGCTGTCAAGTTAGATCTTTCTATCTTTGAGCTAGTCAAGGTTACATCTTAAGTTATAGGGATACCCCCCTTGGTGCGGCAGAACCAGAAGTGAAGGGGAGGAGCTCACGCAACCTCCTGTATTCAGTTGGCCTGAATCTGCCTGTGCATTAGAAGTGGCAAACCCTAATGCTGATTCAGAAGAAATGCCAACAAAATGGCGACTCTGCTGGGGACGTGCAGGTGAAAACCTGCAGCGAGAACCCCAGATCTCTGGGATGCAGACCAGTCCCTTATCCATTGGGCACAGAGTCAAATACTGCACTGACCTGCATCACCAAACACACTTGATGGCCTAAGGCCACCAAGAAAAGAAAAACATGTATCTCCCTTTGTCAAATATCTTGTTTTCATCTGCATGCACTGGGTCAAGCTTGGAGATACTACAAAGATCCACCCACAAACAAATCTTGTCATCTGCATATTCAATCCTCTGATTTGGCTTGTCATTATCACCCCTGTGCAGATAACCTTCAGCATCATGTGACATGTGGGTGCAGAATATATCAAACAATGCATGTTCATATGGCATATAACACTTATCACCTATATCATCATCATGCATTGCAACATGATCTCCTAGCTGGACTGCAAATAGGAAACACTCGGAGTCCACCACAAAACTAGGAAGATCAAGGCTCATTGTATTATATGCTGGCTCATCAAAAGAAAAGCTTTCAAAATCACAATTGTGTACATCATGTACACAACCATCTGGTACACCAGGCTGGAAAAGATCAGGCTCTGGCATCTCTTTCAAATCAGGCACATCTTCACAGTCACTT
Organism: Cunninghamia lanceolata; assembly: GCA_027924645.1. NCBI lineage: Eukaryota > Viridiplantae > Streptophyta > Pinopsida > Cupressales > Cupressaceae > Cunninghamia > Cunninghamia lanceolata. Next base: position 8,025,987 of record BSBN01001256.1, on the reverse strand, counting down.
ACCTGATGTATGTTATTTCCTCTTTCATCATGATGAGAAACAGAATCCAAGCCAAAAATAGTGTCTAGATCCCCACCATACTCAGACAGATCCTCATCACCATATGTGTCATAAATGGGTGACCCAGGTGCATCAGTTTCATCAGAGTATGCCATTTGTTCATGGGCAGCAGAGCACATCTCTTCATCATCAATGGATTCATTCTGTGGAGGAGTATCAGCCTGTGTGTCATAAGCAAAACAACCAACAAATGAAAAACAATCATGCTCTGAACTAGCACTTATTTCAATTTCTGACTGCTCTTCATGATCTCCATGTGTTTGAAAGATAGGCAATGGGTCACACATAGGACTGCTTCTCTGTTTGCTTATATCTTCTCTGTCTTGAGTACAATACTCACAATTTTCTCCACAGGTCCATTCTAAAAATTGCTCATTGCTGTCCACAACCTCATTATTGTTTTCATGGTCAGCTGCCTCATCATTGCAATGGGAATCCTCATTAGTCCTTTCACTGGCATCCTCAACTGGTAAACAATCCAGTTGAGCAGTATTGTTAGCATTATGTTCATATACAGCAATCTCAATCTCTATGCTTTTATTTTCATTTTTATCTGCACATGATGCCATAGTCATTTGGTCATTTGCAGCTTCACAACAATTATTCACACCAAGGCCTGGGGACAGTGGTTTCAGCAGGTGCACATTTCTCATTTCCTCTACATTTTCTAAAAATTTGTATGCCATCTGCATACTTGTCACCTTGAAATCCCTCAGTAATGCACTAGAGCCCTCCTCAAAAGCTTCAAAGAATATGCCAACACAGGCTGAAATATCAGGTCTGAAACTTTCAGGGACATGTGAAAGGGCTACTGCAAACCTATGACTGAAATCAACACATGGCTCTTCATCTTGTTTTCTGATTCTCATTAATTCTGCAACAAGATCAGCCGGTTCTTTTGCAAATTCTTCTTTGAAACAGTCAGCAAGTTCATCCCAACAGGCAAAGGATCTCTTTGGAAAGCTCAAATACCAGTCTTTTGCTTTTGCATCAAAGGACCTAACAAGAAACCTCATCCACATATCCTCATCTCTGAATGAATATTTTCCCATAAAACTTTGAAAATTTTGGATATGTGCATTCCCATCACATACATTGTGACCACTAAATCTAGGCATCTGACAGTATATCCTAGCAGGCATAGTTTCTACTTTATAATCCACCCATGACAAATCCAGTTGGTCATACAAAGGATCAAAAGGGCTGACAGGAGGTTTAGCTTTCTGACAGGCAGACACAACAGGGTTACTGCTTCTTAACTGGGCCTGCTCAGCCTCTAAGAGTATCAACCTATTTCTTATCTCTTCAATCCCTTTATCCAACATTTTACCACTGAGTGTGGGATAACTCATACTTGGATTCATATAAATCCTACTCTTAGACATCCTTTGTCTGTCTAAGACCTAAGGCTTCCCCTGGCATCTAACCTATGCAATAAAATAGCAAATAAAGGGGAAAGAACAAGGTACCTTTTCTCATACAGATGCAGAAATATGTACATCTTTTTTGTCACATCACATACATCCATCTTTCATGTGCATTTAGATCTTTTTTGCAGAGTCGCCACCTCTCCAGAGAGGACAAAATTTACAGCAGCTGAAAGCTACTTTTCCAGGTTCATTCCACCAGCAGAGCATCATTTTGTTAGTGACTCGGATGGGTCACAAGTATTATTCTTTATTTTATCAATCCTTCCCCAGCAGAGTCGCCATTTTGTTGGCATTTCTTCTGAATCAGCATTAGGGTTTGCCACTTCTAATGCACAGGCAGATTCAGGCCAACTGAATACAGGAGGTTGCGTGACCTCCTCCCCTTCACTTCTGGTTCTGCCGCACCAAGGGGGGTATCCCTATAACTTAAGATGTAACCTTGACTAGCTCAAAGATAGAAAGATCTAACTTGACAGCAACAGGCAGAATACTCTCATGTATGGACCAAGATCTGCATGATAGATCACAAGGCTGGCAACATTCTTGGACATGATGTCTGGTTGCTCTGTACAGTTTATCTTGTGAGTTTATGTATCTCCTGTTGTAGGACTTGGCATGAATCCACTGGTTTCATGGTTGATCTTATATGAGTAATGCTATCTTAGCATGTGTTGTGTTAATTCTGTCTCCAGTATTGCATGTATCCTTCTTCTGGATCTGGATGTTTGCTTATGTTTAGATTCTAGAGCATAGAATTCCTATGTTGAATGTCTGATCTTTTGACCTCTGCTCAAGGGGCAGATTAAACTGTTTTCAGGTTGAACATTGGGAAGGGTATACTGCAGTAGGGATACCATAAGTAGAGGTAGCTCAACACTCTATATTGGGAGATGTCTGTAAGGCAGATATCATGTTTGTCCCCCTGAAATCCAGTTTTAGCTGTTCATGCTGATCATTCACAGGTGTATGTCTACCGACTCCAAGCCCTGGATAGGCACCAATCATGCTGTGTTCTTGTGTTATACACCATGTCCAGCTTTGCATCCAAATTCATATCAAACCATTTCACACCTCCACCTGTTAGTTGTAGGAGTAGGATTAGGAACCCCCTGCATGCTCTCATACCCAACCAGACATCATGTCCAAGAATGTTGCCAGCCTTGTGATCTATCATGCAGATCTTGGTCCATACATGAGAGTATTCTGCCTGTTGCTGTCAAGTTAGATCTTTCTATCTTTGAGCTAGTCAAGGTTACATCTTAAGTTATAGGGATACCCCCCTTGGTGCGGCAGAACCAGAAGTGAAGGGGAGGAGCTCACGCAACCTCCTGTATTCAGTTGGCCTGAATCTGCCTGTGCATTAGAAGTGGCAAACCCTAATGCTGATTCAGAAGAAATGCCAACAAAATAATTTTGTTGGCATTTCTTCTGAATCAGCATTAGGGTTTGCCACTTCTAATGCACAGGCAGATTCAGGCCAACTGAATACAGGAGGTTGCGTGAGCTCCTCCCCTTCACTTCTGGTTCTGCCGCACCAAGGGGGGTATCCCTATAACTTAAGATGTAACCTTGACTAGCTCAAAGATAGAAAGATCTAACTTGACAGCAACAGGCAGAATACTCTCATGTATGGACCAAGATCTGCATGATAGATCACAAGGCTGGCAACATTCTTGGACATGATGTCTGGTTGGGTATGAGAGCATGCAGGGGGTTCCTAATCCTACTCCTACAACTAACAGGTGGAGGTGTGAAATGGTTTGATATGAATTTGGATGCAAAGCTGGACATGGTGTATAACACAAGAACACAGCATGATTGGTGCCTATCCAGGGCTTGGAGTCGGTAGACATACACCTGTGAATGATCAGCATGAACAGCTAAAACTGGATTTCAGGGGGACAAACATGATATCTGCCTTACAGACATCTCCCAATATAGAGTGTTGAGCTACCTCTACTTATGGTATCCCTACTGCAGTATACCCTTCCCAATGTTCAACCTGAAAACAGTTTAATCTGCCCCTTGAGCAGAGGTCAAAAGATCAGACATTCAACATAGGAATTCTATGCTCTAGAATCTAAACATAAGCAAACATCCAGATCCAGAAGAAGGATACATGCAATACTGGAGACAGAATTAACACAACACATGCTAAGATAGCATTACTCATATAAGATCAACCATGAAACCAGTGGATTCATGCCAAGTCCTACAACAGGAGATACATAAACTCACAAGATAAACTGTACAGAGCAACCAGATCAGCTGGTTTTGGATTACAGAGCCAAAAATCCACCACTTTCAACAACCTTGAATGATCAACACCGTCTGCATCATATAGCAGGAGGGCGTATTCAGCATTGACTACCAGGTTGACCAAAACTCCCGCCAGATATACCGTACCATAGAAATGGCGCTCAAACTTGAATGCAGCAGGTAGGGGAGGAGACAGGAAGATTTTTCGAGCCTTGCGCCGCCGCCTAGGGATTCAGATCTTCAATCAGGTACAACATTCGTCCACGCCATCGCCCATACCTCTGCAACAATCGCCATTGATGGCGCACCAACCCGCGGCCTCGGGAAGAACATCAAACAGACAGTCGCAACCGCTTCCCGCCGAGATTCATCATCATGATGTTTCGAATATGCAGGATCTCAATTATCCCACATGCACCCCGCAGCAACCTCATTAACACTTTATATACTAGGTCATGAGCATATATCATGTCGGCGCTTTTGCTCCTGACGACACTAGTATAGGACTTCATCATCATCATCCTCCAGCAGCATGATATCCTGTTGTTCAAAATATCACCCTAACGTCATCATGATATTTGAAATATAACCTTCATGATAATCGGCACAACCTGATCCATCGGAGGAACATCCTCCTGCTGAGCTTATAACAAAAGTCTGGCCGATGAACATCCTGATGACGTCATCATCATATCCTGCTGACGTCATCATCATATCTGCCTACTGCGCACCTCCTCATATCCGGATGACGTCATCATCATGTTTGCAAATATTAGGAGGTCTCTTCAAGATGATCAATGTTAGAAATATGACCCCCGCGGGACCTTGATGACGTCATCATCATATTAACATCATCATGATATTCGGAAGACAACCGGATATTTGGAAATATCCTCCTGATGTGAAAATATCAGGTTGCACTGTAGCTCCTCTATAAGATCGGGGCGATAACTGAATATGATGATGCTGCTTGAAAAGATCACCCCCAGTAGATAATGCGCGAAGCTAGCAGGCGGATATCTCCTTAATATTAGCATCATCATGATGCTCGAACAAACAAACATATATCCGGGTGATATGAAAATATCACCCCCTCCTTCGGAATATCATGATGCAGATAGGCAGAGAAAAAGATATCACCCTGAGATAAGGATGACGTCAGCATCATCAGGATGAAGAAACAACGAACAAGAAGTGATACAACATCATCAGGATGATATTGACTAAGATCATCCTGACGTTCAAAATATGATGACCCTAGTGAATATCGGGTCGCACTTAGAACTCTTCAACAACATCATCAGGATGATCATAACCAAGATCACCCGATGATAGAAATATCACCCCGGCGAAATATCATGAAGGCAGAAAATATGATGACCACCGCAAGCAGCAGGATGACAACTGAAAAATAATGATGATGACGACCCTTAGGATAAAACAAGTTAGGTCGAGCAACTCAAAGAATAAACAACATCATCATCATGCCTGCGCAAGGTGATAAATGGAAGATCACCGGAGACTTTGAAGAATCACCCTCGCAAGCAGATAAGGGCGCACTGTAACTCGTCAGCATCATCATGATAAAAACCAAACATCACCCCATACTTCAATATGATGATGACGATGAGAAACCGGTCGACGGAGAACATGATGATGATGACCATCATCGAAACAAACATGATGACGATGACCTCCTCCTCAAGAAATATGATGCTGCAGTTGAAAAATGCTGAGGAGGTCCAACACTTAGAAAAAAAAAAAAAAAAAAAAATGGGCAAGAAGATAAAGGCTTCAAATGAAGAAACCTCCTGATCATGACAAATCAACCCCTGGTCAAAATGAGTGTCAACAAGTCCCCTTCCTAGGCTAGGCAAGATTATGCCACCTTGGGCATGCATGACATCAACCTATTGTTTGTGGGTCTAGTCCATGCAATCATGGGATATACATCATCACCTAGGTCATTTCATACCTTTGTGAACTGTATCCTACATTGCTATAGTAAACTAAGAAATGCTTTCAATTAATCTTATGCAACTACTGTTACTAGCTCAAAATCATCATCCTAATCACTCATTTCGGCCTAGATTTGATAATCAATCTCCCCCCACCAACCTATCCAATCCCCTCACTAATCCAAGTCTCCCACTTCACATATCCTGAACCAAAACCAACCCCCCCCTCAATGACGTGGTGTCTTATGACTTAACAATCCCCTATCATCTCCCCACCTAGTCCCCTTTCCCACAGCTTCACCACTCAGGGTTGAACAAAGAACATCATGTGTATCAGGACTTGATCATCTCACCTATCACCTAGCTTGCATCCCACCTATCACCTCGCTTGCATATCATATCATTAGGATCATTTGATCAATAAAATTCCATATCATTAGGTTCATTGCATATCATATCATTAGGATCATTTGATCAATTAAATTCCATATCATTAGATTCATTTTAGAATTAGTTTAAATTGCATATCATATCATTAGGTTCATTTTAGAAACAGTTTAAATTGCATATCATATCATTAGGTTCATTTTAGATTCATTTCGTTGCACATTATACATCATTGCAAATCATATCATACTCATTTATGTCATCATCACATAGGTGCATGTTAAAATTAAAATTAGTATCATCACATTGCATTTCATATATATCATCTCATAAACATTTAGTTGCATTACATCATCACAATCATAATCATTGAAACTGCATTTAACAAAACATCTAGTGGCATATACATATTTCCATACATAACATGTGTTTATTTCGATAAACATCCATTACATCACATGGTTGCATCCATAATAAATGTTTATTAGTCTGAACATTCATTTACATTATACATCATATAGTCCATAAAATCACAACACCATGCATATATTACAATAAATCCATCATAAATGCATCCATAAAATCAAAAACATAATTGCATAAATACAGCGCATCCATAGCATATAAAATCCATAAAGCATAAACTGCATCCATTACATAGGCATCATCATAATAGGGCATCATAAACCATCAAAAAGCATTGTATCATATATAATCACCGCAAAAAATTGTACACCGCTCATATCATCAAAAAATACCAAGTCCTGATACAATGCCTCTGAGGGCTAACATGATAAAGCTATCACATGGAGGATCCTCTCTCTGAAGGAGTGGGAGACTCTGATCCTGGTCATGGCCGTGCTCCTGTCTGTGGCTATGGTTGTGGCTGCACCTGAACCTGTGGAACCTGCTGGGGCACGTATGATGGGGGAGGCATCGTCTGCTGAATTGACTGCACAGATCTCGATCTATGAGACCTGGAGGCCCCTGATCTACTGACCTGACTATAGCTAGGGGCACGCTGCACTGCTAGCACAGCCACGTAATACAAGCCCCAATAGTACTCAACCCATGCTCTGGCCTCTGTCAAATCCCCCTGTACCTAAATTAGCTACCTCTGTACCTGACTCAACTATCCCTTTAACTAATACGCCTGTGTCTGCGCCTGGGACAACTGAGCCTGCATCCCTGTCAAAACTGGGGCAAGTTCACCACCTGAAACCTGTAGACTACCCAATGCAGTCTCTACCTGCTGTGCCCTGACAAGTGCCGCATCTCGCTTCCCTGTCAAAGTGACTATGTCACCCTGAGCCTGGGCTAGCTGTGCTTGTAATGCCACCACCTGTCCATCTACCCCATCCAATAAGGCCAATGCCCCTCACAATTGCACCAACTCTACATCACGGCTCTCTAGTGCCTCCTCTAGGCTTGCCACATATGCTTGCAGGGTCTCCATCTCCTCGTCCTCACCCCGAGGTAGCCGACAAGGGGTGAGCCTCTCAACCTCAGCCTCTCCAGCTGTCCCTGAGGGGCCTGCCTGCTGCCCTACTCATGGTGGGGGTAACTCACTCCTATCCACCCTCGGCTGTCCCCCACGCCACCAAGGTCCTCTAGGCTGTCGCCCTACCCCAATCTACACCTGTTGTGCAAGTACTTGCTGCCTGGCCTACCCCTGTCCTGCTGCCACAGCTGCCAGCACATCTGTGTGCTAACCATCCCTACCAACCAACCTCTCCTCTCCATCATCTCCAACCTCCATGAGGTCGTCCTCAATGATGTCCTCCCCCTCCTCCACGCGGTCATCCCCACCTGAGTCATCTCCATCATCATCTGAATCATCATCACCACCTGACCCCACTGCCTCCTCCACTGGGTCCATCAATCGAGTGGGCCGATGCATCTACCACCATATATCATATGCAAGCGTAGTACTTGCATCTCTAACAGTGCTCCCCCAATCCCACCGCACTGGCCGTAGAGCTGCAAAGTCAGCTAAGGCGACCTGTGGCTATATGGCTGCAGGCCAGAAGGCTGCATCTCGAGGAGTTTGCGTAAATATGGCCATCTGCTGAGGAGTGTCCTGTCTCAAACCAAACTGCCACATGACCCGCGAGGGTAGATACATCTTTATAGTATGGTCTCCTCGACCCATCAGGTATAGCTGCTAAAATGTAAACGGTAGATGAATATCATCATTTGGCCATGGCTCTATGCCGATATACGGTCGCCAGGTCACACTAATAACATCATCTAGTATCCTCCTCCAGTACCGCACCTGTCTAGTAGACGTGTACTTTACATCTCGGTATAAAAATACAAAGGCCTCAAAAGGCTGCCGATAATACCCACATGTTGGCTGGGTAATGATGATGTGCTCCTAAATCCATACATGAGGCAGAGTAACTCTAGCTGACAACGTTGAATCATGCAGATAGGTGACTGTATGCATCTTATGGTATAACTGCCCTAGCATCGTCGGTCCCCAGGCATAGACAGTCTCATGCCTCACCATCCCCTCTATCATCCCCCCCAGCCAACTGGAAAACCCTGGCTTCACCTGTCAGGCATCACAACACCTCCAATCAATGCACACAGGAATAAGGCAAAGGGATCTGCACCTGCAACCAGCGTCCCCTCACAGCTCATCTCTCTCCCATCCACTGAGAAGACAATGGGGTCCTCTCCAAACACTCTGATCAGGGCACTCCGCCCCCTTCTTGTGTCATATCTAACACGTCAGCCTCGAATAGGTAGCTTGAGGATGCGATAAACATCCTCAAGGGTAATCGTGATCTCTCCAGTCAGCAACAGAAAGCTACAAGTCTGAGCGATATCACTCCATAACAGCTGTCATCAAAGCTCGATTAGCTCGTAGCATGGGCATCATCGCCACTGTCAGAAGCCCCAACCTAGCTAGTCTAGCCCACATAGCATCATCGAAATGGTCGAACAGGGCCATCACAGATGAAACTCGTCGCTCATGTGAATACACTATAAATTAGCGTGTATCCTACATCCACAACTTTCTGGTCAGATATCAACCTATCTTTTTCTGAACCCACCCCTTTCTTCTAATGTCTAAAAAGCTAGACACATTTGGTGCCAAAATAGACAACACTTCGCGTCATTTTTAATATGGCGCTGCTACTTCCTCCAAATAGCACTATTCCAGAGAATAGCGCCACTGCACAAACCTTTTGCGCTAATACACATCATAGCACTACTGTACACTAAACATAGTGTCATTTTATGAAATGGCATCACCCTACAATTTAGTGCTAATCTAGTAAATAGGGCTAATTACGCAAAGAGCGCTAATCTCCTACATTGCGCTAAACCCCTATATATTGCTAGAATTCAAAATAGCGCCACTCCTATAAATGGCGCTATTCTAGAAAATAGCTCTAGCGTAGCACCACTTTGGCGCTAAAACTACTAAAAATCCATTTCTTCTAAGATGGTGCTACTTCAGAGGATAGCGCTAAAATGCCCAACAAATGGTGATAAACTGCCCTAACCCTACCTTGATGGATACCGCCAATCTAGAGGATGGCGCTAATCCACCTTACTGTTGGCACTACGCGCTCCAATCCCAAATCCTAAACCCAAAAAAATTGACAAAAGCAAAAAATTTGAAAAGTTACGGTTAGACCCTACCTGAGGTCCAACCTTCGGTGCCTTGCCAAACTCTCAGAACTGCTTTGAAAGGTGTTGAAGTCGTGGGAACTAGGGTTTGCGATCAGCCATCTCTCCTTTGCTTCTTCTTCTCTAAAGTCAAAGTGTGCAAATGTGGCACTCTTAGGGCCCACTTTTCCTAATATAGTGGGCCATGTCATCCTTGCACCCCCTCTTTTTCCTCCAGGGTGTAGATCTCAACCTTCTTCCACCGTTTTTCTTCCTATCATCTTCTTTTTCTGTCCCCTATCCAACTGTCACTCCCGTCACATCCTTTTGAGAACTAGCCCAGAAAATTTTTATTTTTCCCACCAACCTCTCGAGGGGGCATCCCTTACCCATCTCATTCCTTCCCGGTAGCTGGGGCATATTTTTTTTCAACCTGACGCCACTTCCCTCCTAGGTCCTGATGCCACGTCAAAGAGGGGCAAATGTAGACACCTAAAAATGTCTCTTACAATCAAACCAACTCCCGACATCCCTAAACTATCATTTTCCCTTCTAATCAATTAATTAAATTTTTATTTAATTGATTATCCCTTCATCACCTATTTTTTCCATCATTTTATCCTCAAAAATGAATTAATTTCATTAATTCAATAGTCCAAACCTTAGCCAATTGATTTAATAAATATGCAATATTTATTAAATCAATTCCCCCATTTTTCACTAAATCTAATTTATTAGTTAAAACCATGTTAACTAATTAATTTAGCCTATTAATTGACCTATCCCTACCCTAGACAATTAAATAGCTATTATTTAATTGCCTACCCTAGCCTACCTTATCCTAGCCCTAGGATTAATTAAATAAAACCTATGTTTAATTAATCCTAACCTCTCATTTGGGTGGTCAAACCTTGTTTAACACCCTTCCCCACATCCTCCAAATAAAAAATTGAAATAAATCCACATAAGTCAATTTTTTATTTAAAAACATCCCACATCACATTTAATTTTCCTTACAACCCCTTACCTCACCCATACTCATTTATTTCTACTTATGCCCAAATGAATTTTTAATTCATTTACATTCTCCCATATGAATCTTTAATTCAAAAATAATCGTTCACCACCCATACTCATTTAATAACCCTTTTTCCCAAAATGAATAAAAGATTCACTTTTATTCCTGACCCTCCATTCATTCAAGATTGAATCTAGGCCATCCACATCACTTTTATCCTCCACCATTGATCTTTCAAATCAATCTCCACCATTGGATCAAAATCCCTTCCAAAAGTCTATAAATAGAACCTCTCTCCATCCATTTGAGGATCCAAGTTTTATGCAAAGTTATTATGCCAAAATATCAATTGAGCTAGTCTTAGTGAGTTGCACATTTAGTTAGCATTTCACATTTTGAATCATTTGTTTAGGGATAATCATGTCTTAGGAGTTGTTTTGGGTGCAAATGCTTCTTACTCCCTTGATGAGATTAGATTTGCATGTGAGCTATAGCTTTTTGTGTTTTTATGCATATTAGTTTGTGTTTTCTATCTCATTTGTTTATCTAATCTACAGTAACAATTACAGATCCATGAACAACTAAATAGGAGGAGCAGCCCTTGAGTTCATAGTAGAGCACCCTCATACGCGTCTCCATCCCCTCGAAGATCAAAGGCTGCCCATGATCTATTCTCTTCACCGAATAGAGGGGAATGACTTTTTATTGTGTTCCTTTGTTGTATGCCTGTATGACATTTGTGGACATATATTTTGTATTGCATATAGTTGACATTGTATGCCTATATGGCATTCTTGTAAGCTTATATGGCTATTTTGTATATATGTTATGCTTATATCGACAGATATTGTTGTATGCCTATATGGATATTTGGTTAATACAAATCTTTTTTGTTGATGGCGTCCATATTTGCATTATAAATCCACGTTTTAATGGATATTTGTAGATGGTTTACGTCAAATATTTAAAGTCCAATTATATTACAAAGGATGTTTGTTAATCCAATAAGCCAGCTATTGTTATTCAAGTATCACCTAAACCTCATTCTAGAACTAACAGATAACAGTTGTATTTAAAATAAAAATGAATCATCATGTTGAATATCAACACGAGATTGTATATTAAAGTCATAAAAACTTGGGTTGTGTGTGGTGAATTTAATATAGTGGAAGTGGCATCAAACAAGTATGCTAATTTCTTCCCATGTAATAGACAACTAGTGAGATGGAAGCTTAGTCCTACATGCACAATAGATTGGGGCTTTCTTATCTCAATATTGTATGATGTCATAATCAATCGCCATGGTATATGTGGAATAATCTCTACTTAGAATATGTAAGGGTTTTCAAAGGGCTTGAATGATCATTTATGACATGTTTACTAGAATTTGGAGCCACATCCTCCTCATCAGACTAGCTAGATTGAATGGTGAAATATTACTATCAAGCATTCATGCCACTTTATTCACATTTATGGGTGCTAGTTGGTGCATTTTCACTATTGTTCATACAAGGTCACCACCATAAAGCTCTATCATGTCACTTCTGAGTTGAAATAACAACTATTTACATCCTCTCTACAACTACTTATGGCCAAGATTTGCCACAACTAATGACATTGTTGTGAATGTAAGATCCTGACAATTTGAGTTTCTAATATCAACTGTTGCTCTATTGATCTTTAAAACTTGTGCTTTATGGATTGTCAGTGCCCATGAATAGTTGATGCATTGATGGTTGATGCTTTAAACCTTGTGCTACATGAATGGTTGATGCATTGATATTGAAAGCAACCCAATTTATTGGGGTGAGAAATAAAAAGGATGATAATGCATGGAGAACATTTGTAGAAAGTGTTATCTTGATGTTCTAACGAATACTGATGACATTTCAAAGGTGAAAAGTTGTGACCGTTCGAATAGAAAAGACTATGACCCTTTATAATGAAGGGCAGTGACCATGCGTAGTGTATATGTGCCCCATTGGACCTGTTGGTGCCAACAGTTTAGCCCCATGAAGAACAAAACAAAAAGTAGCCTACCTTGCAACTTTACACTACATGTTTCTGATGATTTTTGGGGCAGCAAAAAACCTTTCACCACAGGAAAACACCTCAGAGATATCAAAAACTAAGAGAGGTTATTGTAGATGGGTTCTATGTGATCGCATTACCTTAGATGAAATGTTTCTAAATGTCATGGTTTCTGAGTAACATCTCGTCAAAGATTGTTGTCTTTTTGCACTTTGGACTCTTTAGGGATATCACCGGTACAATGTAGCTCGAACTATTTTGGCATTTTTGGGTGCGAAACATGACCGTGCCTAGCCTAAACGTACCCATCTGGATGTGTTGGAATTGTTGGTTTGGTCACATCAAGAGCAGGATGAAAGTTACACCCCTTTGCAACTTTACACAACCTCCTTCTGACAATTTTTGGGGCAGCAGAAAACCTTTCACCACGGGCAAATGGCTTAGAGATATCAAAAAATGAGAGAGGTTATTGTAGAGGGGTTCTACATGATTGCATTACCTTAGACATAATATTTCTAAGTTTCATGGTTTTCGAGTAATAGCTCGTCAAAGATTGCTACCTTTTTACACTTTGGACTCTTCAGGGATATCGTCGGTACAATGTAGCTCGAACTGTTTTGGCATGTTTGGGTGTAAAACAAGACCATGCCTAGCCTAAACATACCAATCCAGATGCATTGGAACTATTAGTTTGGTTGCATCTAGAGTAGGACAAAAGTTACACCCCTTTGCAACTTTACACTACCTCCTTCTAATGATTTTTGGGGCAGCAAAAAACCTTTCACCATGGGCAAACACTTTAGAGATATGAAAAACTGAGAGAGGTTATTGTAGAGGGGTTCTACATGATCACGTTTCCTCAAATGAAATGTTTCTAAGTGTCATGGTTTCTGAGTAACATCTCGTCAAAGATTGTTACCTTTTTGCACTTTAGACTCTTCAGGGATATCGTCGGTACAATGTATCTCGAACTGTGTCGGCATGTTTGGGTACAAAATAGGACCATGCCTAGCCTAAACATACCCATTCGGATGCGTTTGAGCTACCGTTTTGGTCGCATCAAGAGCAGGATGAAAGTTACACCCCTTTGCAACTTTACACTACCTCCCTTTGACAATTTTTGGGCAGCAAAAAACTTTTCACCATGGGCAAACGCCTCGAGATATCAAAAACTGAGAGAGGTTATTATAGAGGGGTTCTACATGATTGCATTACCTTAGATGGAATGTTTCTAAATTTCATGGTTTCTGAGTAACAGCTCGTCAAAGATTGTTGCATTTTTGCACTTTGAACTCTTCAGGGATATCGTCGGTACAATGTAGCTCGAATTGTTTCAGAATGTTTGGGTACGAAACAGGACCATGCCTAGCCTAAACGTACCTATCCAAACACATTGGAACTATCAATTTGGTCAAAAGTTACACCCCTTTGCAACTTTACACTACCTCCTTTTGATGATTTTTGGGGCAGCAGAAAACCTTTCACCACGGGAAAACAGATCAGAGATATAAAAAAATTGAGAGAGATTATTGTAGAGGGATTCTATGTGATCGCATTGCCTTAGACGGAATGTTTCTAAGTGTCATGGTTTCCAAGTAACAACTCGTCAAAGATTGTTGTCTTTTTGCACTTTGGACTCTTCAGGGATATCGCCTGTATAATGTAGCTCAAACTGTTTCGGCATGTTTGGGTGTGAAACAAGACCATGCCTAGCCTAAACCTACCCATTTGAACACGTTGGAACTGTCGTTTTGGTCACATAGGAGCAGGATGAAAGTTACACCCCTTTGCAACTTTACACTTCCTCCTAACGATTTTTGGGGCAGTAGAAAGCCTTTCACCAGGGGAAAACACCTCAGAGATATCAAAAACTAAGAGAGATTATTGTAGAGGGGTTCTACGTGATCATGTTGCCTTAGATAGAATGTTTCTAAGTGTCATGGTTTCCGAGTAACAGTTCATCAAAGATTGTTGCCTTTTTGCACTTTAAACTCTTCGGGGATATCACCAGTACGGGTGTAAGGTATTAACTTAGATTTTAGAGCAAAGTAAAGACTAGGGTTTTGAGTAGGTTGAGGACTAGATACCCCTAAACATAATACAACCTAAGTGCCGAAGACCACATGAAGAACACATAAGGTTATCTAAGACAGATTAAACAAAGAGTATAACACAAACAAAACTTACCAAACTAGCACTAGTAGAATTTTGGCATATAAATGACTACGTGACTAAAAATTTTAGTCACAACAACTAAAGATGACTAAATTTTACTCATTTTTTGCAACACAACTATAAATGATTAATTTGATCATCATAAGAGACTAATTTGACCATTGGGTAAAAACACAACTAAATAATTAGTCACACAAATAAAAATTAGACAATATGATATTAAAGTGGATAATTAAAAAAATATATTTTGAATTGAGGGAGTGGGTGGTATTATAATATAATATAATATAATAATAATATATTATATTACAATACAATATAATATAATATATTATAATATAATAGGATATTATATAATATAATATATAATATATAATATTATATTATTATATAGTATTATTTTTTTTTTTGAAAAAGTGGAAAAGCCACTAAAATTATATTAAATATATAATAAAAATTACAAAATGCCTGATTCAATAAGGCATATCGGCAAGAAAGAATCAGCAAAGAAAACCTCCGGTTGTAGCCCTTTTAAACATTTTCAATACAAAATCGACTCAAAAGGATGAGTCTGCCCAAGAAAAGTCTGTGACTGTAAAACCTTACATGATTGATTCTTTGTCAAAATAGCACTATTACAAACTATACAACTGATACAGTCAACATATAACAAAACTAAAACTTTCTACAAAACACAAAATTATTAGTTGTCCTCCTGCAATTCTTCAACAACAAAACCCTACAGATGACGAGCCTCTTCTATTATATAGTATTATATTATTATATAATATTATATAATAATATAATATAATATTATATAATAATATAATATAATATTATAATATATTTAATATTATAATATTATATAATATATATTATTATTATATATATAATATAATATATATTATATTATATTATATTATAATATTTATATAATAATATAATATAATATAATATTTATATTATAATATAATATAACATAATATTATAAATTATATAATTATATAATATTATAATATATTTAATAATATCTATTGTATAAAAGGCGAAGATTTATATATCGTAATTTATTTAATTTCGATTCCATTTTGAAATTTTTTTTAGCGGGCAAATACCGTAATGGGCGGGCATAATGGGCAGGCAAATCCATGGCACAACGTAACCTCTTTGATTGTCACTGCGTCATGGCGAATGGAGAACCAGTGTGAGGCGCCTCAAAGATTCATTCTTTATCACAATGGAGAGCCAAGCCATGTTTGATCGACGCAGCCATGTCATAGCATGACTCCCTTGGGGAGGCTCATGGTTCCCGAAGAGTAGAGTAGTGCGACCACATCATCTTCACTACACTGCAAACTCTCTGCTTTCTCATCAGCTTCGCTTAGAATAAAAAAATGCAGACATCCCAGTGGCGGACTATGGATTGTGGTAACAACTAATTTCTTATCTCTGAACTTTTCAACACAGGCAGCCTCGGTGATGATGACACGGGCACCGCATGATTTAAGCTACTGGGAAATCTCCAATGGGGTGTAGAAAGGATTTGTAGTACTGGCAATGGCGCCTCTCATGGAAGCTCCCAAGAAGACGAATACAAACTCAAGGTAATTGGGAAGCAGAAGCATCACAACTTTGCCTCTTTGCACTCCCACATTGCCCAAACCACCAGCCACTTTTCTTGAAATCATGTGAAGCTATCCATAGGTGTATTTGTTTCTAGTGGCTACATTAGTCAGACATGGCTTGTCTCTCACCTCCGTTAATCTCTCAAATAGGTAGTCACATCAATGGGCTTGTATATTTCCAGTGTGTTGCATGCTACTTTGGATCGCCTTGTGTAAACACATGAATTAGGCGATTCGCCTTTGTGTTTTGAAAAGGTTGTGGTTTATCGTAGAGGCCTAGGACACATGTCCTTGCCAAAAAGAATTGCCCTATTCGATATGATCCATTGCAAAGCATGAAAGTTCTACAAAATTTCTGAAAGCTAGCAGTTCATCGATGGGATTCAAACCCTAAACATCACTCTTATTTCCCAAATAGGGCCAATGTTATTTAAGAATGAATCCCTGGTGGCATAGGTGATTGCAGGGGAATGCAACTGGCTGGCTAATCACAACTTAGTTTGGCCTTCTCTCTCCTAGTCAACACACACATCGAATATATGTTCATTCTTTCAGGCCTTGCAGTACGTGGGGGTATTTTTAGAGAGTTTTATTTAGGATTTTTAAAAAAATCTTTTATCTTGGGCGCCATTATTCTAGCAAGAAGCATTCAGTTTGAGGGTTGTGGAATGTATGACAAATGCCATATAAGATAGCTTTGGTGTTGGAAAGCCAAACTAACTTCTTGGCATCTCAGTGTGAGAAATAAATATGCATTCTCCCTTAAGGTTGGATTGATAAAGTCTAGTATTACTGTATTATTCAGTCATCAGAGAGTTTGAAGTATTTATCTAAAGATCTACACGTGGTGGGCTGAAATCCTTTTGTGAGCAGCATTATCCCTTCATGGGCACCACATTTGTAACTTCTAAATTCTAATGAATGTGATATGATGCTAGTTCTACCCTCTTGGGCATTGTTTTTTCTCTTCAAATAAATTCCAAGTTATCTTGACTTGTTGGGGTGGCTATGGGTAGGGTTTGGTCTCCCAACGACATTCAAAATTTGCCTATATTCTTTCAAACTCATGGCTCTATTGCTACTGTTCATGTTGAGGTTGGACCTATCGGATTTGTCATTCCATGAGGTCTGAATGTTCTGGGTAAAAGTAATTTTATCCTTTATTTTTTATGGTCTTTTAAGTTGTTTATTCCCAGAAAAAGAGGGTGGGGACCTGTCATGTTTGCTTGCCTGAAAAGCCTGAAGGTTTTCCCTAATTTTCTTTGTTTGTAAAAAGACAAATAAATGGGCCTAAGTAGGGACTAAATTTGATGGCTGTATAGTCATGGCCTAATGGCTACATTTAAACATTTTTGCTGTAAAATACAGTTAAAATTTTTAGAAAGATTGTATGGCTGCACTAGAACATTTTTGCCATAAAATACAAATAAACCTTTAGTAAGACTATATGGCTGCATTTTGAACATTTTTGCTATAAAATACGATTAATATTTTAGAAAATTATGTTCCATTTGTTCTCTGTTCCATTGCCTTTGAATTTAAGTAGATTGCACAATCAAGTTTAGATTACTGTTAGGGCTTAGAATCCACAGAGTAGCTTTTTATAGTACTGCTGCAATTTTCTTTTGTGACTGCAGATTTACATATATAAAGGGTCCACTTTTTGATGATTTGTTTGGTTGGAGGGCATGTTGAAATATGGAAAAATAGTGGTAGTGAAAAGCTATTATTAGCCCATTCTCAGCATAGCCATGCATTAACTTCAATTTGAAATTGAAGTGAAGCTCATCTCAAATGTTTAATTTTTCTCAAGGCCCAGAAAGACTTTTGGTGTATGAATATATGGAAAATAGAAGCCTCAATTTGTAAAGATCTATAAAGTATAACTGTTATAAATGTTCTTAAGTTTCATTTGGTTTTTGAGTTTCAAATCCAAATGAAACTTTCAAGAAAAGAAATTCATTGATATGTTTTGACTTGTCAGTGAGGCTGTAACCATTGAGGTTTTGATTTACCAATGAGGCTTAATGAAGTAAATTTTCAGACTGATAAATATTGTGTTGTGGCTCCTCTTAACTTGTGATCTATTTGTGATCAATCATATTTGTTCAAGCATTTTAGTATTCATTTCATGGTGCTTCTCTCAACATTTGAATATCTATGATATTTGAAGTTTATATGCATAAATTTGTGAGGATTAATTAAGTTAGATTTGATTTGTAACTTGAATCACTGATTCACCCAAATAAATGACTAAACCATGACTAAATAAATGACTACCATGACTAAATAAATGACTACCATGACTAAAATAAATGACTACAATGACTAAATAAATGACTACCATGACTAAATAAATGACTACCATGAATAAATAAACAACTACCATGACTAAATAAATGACTACCATGACTAAATAAATGACCAGTTAACAACAATATATGACTAAATATACTACCAAATTGATCAATCAAAACAATCAATAAATGACTAAAAATGGTTTAGCCATAAATTTGGTCGTGTTATAAATGACTGTCAATAAACTACCAATGGTCATGTGACCAATTTTTAGTAGTTTTTTTAGTCATTTTATTGTTGTTTTTGTACTAGTGTAGGTCTTTAAAGACAATACACTTAGGGTTTAAAATATAACTAATAACTTTAACTTAAAAACCCTAACTAGTTTTGAATGTTTAAACCTCTACAGCTGTGATATGAACACTGCCACTGTGACATCCTTTAGACTTCCAAAACTTCCAACAACAACCACAACTCATCAATCAACATCAACATGACCTTAACACCATATTTTGTGATCAACATCAACATCATGAGGACACTAAAGAAATCTTTGACACATGAAGATACTGACAACACTGAAGACATGAAGCACAAAGAAGCATGAAGACATGAACAAACTCCTGTCATGAGGAAGAACCACAACCCAGTCCAACTCCTAAAAGCATGACATGTTATGATGAAGAACCACAACTAAATCCAATGATCCAATGGCATGAACCAATGACATAAGAAACTATGTCCTGCTATTCTGACATTGTTACCATTTTTTACTTATAGCTCAAATTGGTAGAGCTAGTACAATAAATTTATTTTTAGAGTGAAGGTTTTAACATTTTTTGCTATAAGTTATTTGCATAGTTGGAATGATTCAATGATATTGCAGTTCAGTTGTTCAACAAAAGAGAAGAATTTATGATTATCATTCATTTGCAGAAAGGTGCATAAGAGAAGTTATTTCATTTCACTACAATGATTATTCATTTTATAAATGAAATACATCAAAAGAAATAAGCATTGCATTGAATGAAGGAATGATAAATCAAATGTCCCACACAAGCCGTGGGAATAGCTGAACAAGTGTAAATATCAGAATGCATCTAAGGATAGGAGAGAGAAGGATCATAGCCATCATTACCTTTTAAGTTTTTTAGTTTCTGGGGATGCCTTCTGTCCTCGCTCCTAATCTTTGATAAGAACCTGCAAAAAATTTAGAGAAGACCTGTTAGAGCTCTGGTTATGATTTCCCTATAGCCTATTAGAAAAGGCATAATACATTACCTATAATGCACTAGATCAGATATACATCATTCACATACAGAGGAACTAAAAATGAAACAATCATTGAACTTCATTATTTTATCTAATCTGTTTGTTTCATGTGCAGGTATATGATAAGTTATGTAGCTGTTTGAAGACATCAGCATGTGGTGTCAAGTGGGCTCCCACAAGGGTTGAGCCCAGCATAATGTACCCCTTAAATCTCAAAGGGGATGGAATGGAATAGATGTTATTATTCATATTGCTTAAATTGAATAACCGAACTGAAGGAGTATCAAATCAATCAGGTGCATCAGTTTTGAGAACATGACACACTCATGACTGCAATTCAAGGAATGAAGTGAAACCATAAGGGTGAACTAAACTCATATAGGACAGCATTCAATGCATGAGAACAACTATCCATTATTGCTTCAATAACCATTGAGGAAGTGAGTGGAGGAGCTGTAATAATTCAATTTGATGTAAAAAGTATTATCGTATGCATAATGGGATAGCTGCAATACATTATGAGTACCATAATA
This sequence comes from Cunninghamia lanceolata, assembly GCA_027924645.1. NCBI lineage: Eukaryota > Viridiplantae > Streptophyta > Pinopsida > Cupressales > Cupressaceae > Cunninghamia > Cunninghamia lanceolata. The sequence goes on along the minus strand of BSBN01001256.1, from coordinate 8,005,317 downwards.
GCTTTCTGATGTGAAAAGAGGATCATAAGTTTTAGTATAGCTATCAAGAAGCTACAGTAATTCTTATTTGTGAAGGATGACACGTGAATGTATGTAATGGGTAACAATGAATTCAACTTTGAATAGTGCAATCCCAATATCCATGTTCATCTACAGGTACATAAAAACATAGTGGCAAGTGGAATGGCAAGGCCAGGACAGCCATAAGCTCATGAATATCAAATACAGGAAGTGAATCAAAGAATTTCAACATGTTGAATGGTAACATCATGGAGCTCTGCCAACAGAATGAGACACTATCACATTGAACAAATGAGGGACAATGATCTTTGAAACAACATCTATGATGTGGGATAATCATTGTGTCAACAATCAGAATGAAGACAACCACATGACATTCATGATCAATAATAGAACAATCAACTAATGCCATTAAGATATATGCCAGTAAGATACAGCTGCAAGCTTGACTTCAAGTAAATATGCCATGTCATAGTGAAGAAATCCCAAGTACATGCACAATGATATAAGCATAGGATGCCTTAAGAGTAATGTAGATATCAGTTCATAGAGATAGCAAGAAGAAAATAGAATCTCAAAGTTCATCTGCAGGTGACACAAAACCAAAACCATCTGAATGAAATCATTATACCATGCATCTGAAACAGTGAAGACAAATAGCCACAAGAGGGATACAGTATGGAGTCATCAAGGGTATTTAGGAATCAATGCCAAATCTCAGTGATGAAATAAACAACATAACTTCATGATACATATTACTTCAGCTATATGTGGGGCAATATTATAAAGGATGAGCTTCATTATCACATAAGAATGATCTAACTAATGTGCATTGCAGTTGGAGCTATGAGCAGAAGTGCAGTAATAACCAGAAATGTATGGAGTTATCATTAATAGTGACCAAAGGAGCAAATCAATTGCTACAGAATCAGTAATGAGCTACAGCCGGGAGATTTTCATAGCCCACAAAATGGCAATCAGGATGAGAAAACCTCATATTTGCATAAAAACTCAAGTCAAACTTTCTTTCTCAAGATTAGGTTTTAAGCAAAAAATGCAGACATAGAAGAAGAAATAGAGTTCCAGACTCATGTGAAAGGAATAAAAGCTTCAGGTATGTTACAAATGATATAGTTTGCAGTACAGGAAGCTGCAAATCTTGCAAAGGTTAGTTAAAACCTTGAATATGGTTTGAGTCACATCATTAGATGTAGCCAACTATGTTATGGCAGTAAGCAATTTCATGTCTTAAGAAATCTTTAAGGATAGCTAATACTACTCAGCAAATGTTTGGTATGACAAGAGGAAATAGTGGGTCTGTGACTCTTTTTGTTGAGTTTCTGAACAAGTATCTTTATTTCTTCGAGAAGAGAAACCCACAGATGACAAGCAATATTATTCAATGTCGTATAGAACTAGCAATCACAAAAATGCAAGTGAAAACTATTGAGTCTTTTTCAACAAGAAACCACATTCAGAAATAATGGAGGATGCCATAGGTGTCGTGGCTTTTGACACAGTAAATCGTTGTTTTTATAACCCATTGGGGGTTTTTGAAGTAAAAAAATATAGAAAGTAGTGTTTCCATTTCAAAACCCTTCAAGCCTTAGAAAATGTTATAATAGGTTTAGAATAAAATGATGAGATTTTGCCTTTAATCATCTTTCAATAGAAAATGCCTGTGTATATTTCAAACTTTCTACAGAATGACAAGAAAGAAGACAAAACTATATACAGTGGCCACATAGTGTCTGGCAGAAAATGAAATGAAGGATCATTTGGTGCCTTTGAAGCTGTGAAAAGCACTATAGAAGGATATAGTAAAGAAAGAAATTACCTCTTGTTTTGTGGATCACGTGGCAAAATACCAAGAGATAACTCTGCAAATAGCTCATCATGGTCTCAAAGCCATAGAGATTGAAAGTCGATAGAAAGGAGGAACAAACATGTTGGGATAAGGTGCCATTAACCTTGTAAATCCCATTATTGTATTATTCCATTTATTATTTGTAATTACCCATAAGGGATGTACAAGTTTCATTAGCAAAAGTAAAAATTATTTATTGTCCATGGTAATTACGGAGTTACTGCACGGTAAGTCCCGAAGTTACCGGCGGTAGTTACGGGATGTCATTTACTATAATAAATGGTAATTGGTCAAAGTGGGGTGCACATGTGGAGGAATAATCTATTTTTAGTGTTATGATGCACGTCATAGATGTTGTAAGAATGTGTAAGAGACTCTATGACAACTCTAAGTTGTCATAAGAATCTATGACACTTATAATAGCATATGATGTGTCATAAGATGTTGTAAGTGGCTATTTTTGGCCCTAAGGCATTCAAGCTTGCATGGGCACATTTTTCCAAGTGTAGGATGCATGTATGACAACATTTATGATCCCATAAGAGCTTATTCTTGGCCATGGATGCCCAAGATTGTATTGTTGACTCTTGACAAGTGTTATGGTCTTGTAAGAAGTCATTTAATGTCTTGAGGTTGTGTAAATTATATATATACCATAGCATAGTAGATGGAAGGCATATAACAGTTTACAGGTACCTAGGTTCTACTGGAGTGAAGGTTGGAGGATAGAGGAAGTGAATGTATTTGTAATCTCCTTTTGTGAAGATAATACAACTTGACCTCTTTTCTTGGTGGAATTTTTTACTCGAAAGGGGTTTCTCCACGTTAAACACTTGTGTTATGTGCTTCATTTGCTTCTGGTATATTTCTGTATTGTGGGTTTATGTTTTGTTACAATCTCCATTGTTAATAGCACACAGTTAAAGATTGCTGAAATTTATTCAAATCAGATTTCCATTGAAGTAGTGTTGATTTCATTTCTAACATTTGGTATCAGAGTCTAGCTAGCTTTGACTCTTGGGTGGTAGTGTGGAAGCTGTAGCTACAGTGGGAGATTTGATTGTGTTTGTTTTGCAGATCTTGTGTTGTTATTATGACTACATCCACCGTTGCATCAACCTCTGGATTGGACATTGTGAAATTCAACGGAATGGGGTATGAGTTGTGGAAGCTAAAAATGGAAGATTTGTTGGAAGAAAGAAACCAATGGTTGGTTGTTCAAAAAGAGAAGAAACCTGATGATGTCTCTCAAGATGAGTGGGATAGACTAGATAAGAATGCACAGGGAACCATCTGGTTGTGTCTTTCAGACTCTGTCCTACTGAATGTCGCAAAGGAAGAGACTACATACAAGTTGTGGAATCGGTTGGGTGAGATCTATCAAGCCAAGAGTATGGTAAATAAACTTTATTTAAAAAGAAAATTATTTTTCATGAAAATGCGAGAAGGTGAATCAGTTGCAGAGCATTTAAATTATTTTAATTTCTTAGTGAGTCAGCTTGATTCAGTAGATGTTGAGGTTAGTGAGGAAGATAAATGTATCTTACTTCTTTGTTCTTTACCCAAGTCTTGGGAGAATGTTATCCTTGATATCACTGCTAACCTTATGGATCCAAAGTTGGATGCTCTTGTTTCAGTTCTACTGTCACAAGAATTGAGGAAGAAGAGTTCAAATAGTTCAAGAGATGCTCTCAATGTCAGGGGAAGGTCTAAGGAAAGAGGACCTAAAGGAGATAAGAAAGGAGCTAAGGACAAGTCCAAGGGCTGATCTAAGACTCCTAGTAAAAAGAATAGAGTTAAGCGTTGGAACTATGGTAAAAGGGGACATGTGAAGGAGTGCAGAAACCCCAAGAAACAGTGGGAGAGTGCTTCAGATAAGTCCTTGAATGCAGGTGAAGAAGTTTTACTTTTTGCATGTAATCTTGTTTCTAATGATCACTGGTTGGTTGACTCAAGATGCTCATTTCATATGACCCCGCATAAGGAATGGTTCTCCTCATATGAAGAATATGATGGAGGTAATATCTACCTTGGTGACAGCTCTTCATATCTAATTGTCGAGAAAGGAAAGGTATTGTTGTGTTTCAGTGATGGGAGGATTAAAACCCTCCCTGGTGTTTTGTATGTTCCTAGATTAGCTAGAAATCTGATTTCAGTTTCAAAGTTGAATGATTTGGGAATGCATGTGACATTTGACAAGCATGGCTACAGATTGGTGAGAGGGAACTTGGTGGTAGCGAAAGGGAAGAGATCTGGAAAATTGTTTAAGCTTGAAGCCACTACAGTTTGTAATGTCTCCTATGTATTTGAGGCCACTACTGAAAATACATGTATGTTGTGGCACTGTAGATTGGGCCACACAAGCAATAATGTATTAAAAACTATTAAGAATAAAAATTTGTTCGATGGTTTCTCCTATTATGACGAGCACTTTGATTTCTGTGAGCATTGTGTGTTTGGTAAAATAGAAAATCATTTCCTTCAGGAAGCAATAGAGCAAAAGAGAAATTAGAGATTATTCATACGGATGTGTTTGGACCTGTGGATAATGAATCTATTGGAAAATATCGTTATTTTGTCACCTCCATTGATGATGTATCTAGATTTACATGGATTTATTTTATGAAGCACAAATTTGAAGTTTTCTCTAAGTTTAAGGAATTCAAAGTCTTAGTAGAGAACCAATCAAGTTTAAAGATAAAAATATTAAGATATGACAATGGAGGGGAATATTGCTCTAAGGAATTTGATGAGTTTTGCAAGCATGCAAGTATAATCAGATAAAAGACAACTTCGTATACACCACAACAGAATGGTGTTGCAGAAAGGATGAATCGAACAGTTATGGAAAGGGCTAGAAGTATGCTTAGTGATGCACAGTTTGATAAATGCTTTTGGGCAGAGGCTGTGTGTACTACTTGCTACTTGATAAATAGATCTCCTTGTAAGGATCTTGATTCGACACCTTATGAAGTGTGGACTGGTAAGAAACCTTCTGTTTTACATTTAAGGGTTTTTGGTTGTGAGGCTTCTATTCATGTGCCTAAGGAAAAGCAATCTAAGTTGGATCCAAAAGCTGAAAAGTGTACATTCATTGGATATGGTGATAATGTGAAAGGTTATAAGCTTTGGAATCCACTAACCCGCAAGATTATTTTTTCTAGAGATGTTATTTTTAGGGAACTTAGAGCTATTTCTAAACATGAGCAGCCAAAAGAAAAAGAAGAAAAGGTAAAGAAGGTGCACTTTGATTTAGATCAGCAAGATGCACCTTAGGAAGAACAAAATGATGGATTGGGGGTGATGATGAAGAAGAAGATTCAAGTAGTTCTGATGAAGATGAATTTGTTGTTATAGAAGAAGTTGGTGCAGATGATCATGCAGAAGAATGAGTAGAGTATATTACTCCATCCTTGAGGAGATCCACAAGACAACAGAATCTAGTTGACAGATATAGCCCACCAGATTTCTATTGTGTATATACTTTATTGAGTACTAACGATGAACCTAGATCCTACAGGAAAGCTATTTCTACAGATGATAGTGAGTGTTGGCAGTTAGCCATGTAGGAGGATAGGATGGATTTAGACTCTTGTAACACCTGGGATCTTGTTCATTTTCCCAAAGGAAGAAAGGCCATAGGTTGTAAGTGGGTCTTCAAGAAGAAGTTTGGAGCAGACGGGTCATTGGAGAAGTACAAGGCTAGACTGGTAGCCAAGGGCTACTCCTAGAGAGAGGGAGTTGATTTTGGTGAGATATTCTCTGCTATTTCTAAATTGACTTCTATTAGATTTCTCTTATCCATTGCTACAGCTTATGATTGGGAGATTGAGCAAATGGATGTTAAGACTGCGTTCTTGCATGGAGATCTTGAAGAAGAAATTTATATGCAATAGCCTATAGGTTTTGAGGTAAAAGGAAAAGAACATTGGGTTTACAGGTTAAAGAGGTCTCTCCATGGTTTGAAACAGTCCCCCAGACTGTGGTATCAAAAGTTTGATTCATTTATTTTGAAATTAAGTTTTGTTAGAAGCGAGGAGGATCATTGTGTTTACATTCATTATGTTGATGATTCTATATTGGTTATTGCTTTGTATGTTGATGACATGTTGTTTTTCAGCAATCCTAAGGGTATGGTCAGTGAGCTTAAAGCTTAACTTTCAGGTGCATTTGAGATGAAGGATCTTGGTGCTGCAAGGTATATTTTGGGAATGGAGATCAGGAGGAACAGAGTTAACAGAAAGCTTTGGTTGTCACAAGTAAGTATGTGAATACTATTTTGCAGAGGTTTAGTTTGCAGGATTGTAACCCAGTTATAGTTCCTTTACCCATTTGTACTAAGCTTTCATTAGATATGTGTCCAAAGACTAAGAATGATCTTGAGGATACGTCTAATGTGCCATATGCTAGTGCTGTAGGGAGTTTGATGTATGCAATGGTTTGTACTAGACCAAATATTGCCCAAGTAGTGGAAGTTTTGAGTAGATTTATGTCTAACCCTGGTAGACAACATTAGAACTATGCAAAGAGGGTGTTTAAATATCTTGCAGGTACTCCTGATCATTGTTTTTTTTATTCTGGTATTGATAGTGATGATAAATCTTTGGACATACAGGGTTTTGTTGATGCAGATTGGGCAGGTGACTTGGATAGTCAAAGGTCCACTAGTTGATATGTATTTACTCTATTTGGAGGTGTAGTGAGTTGGATGAGTAAGAGGTAGCCCATAGTTGCTTTGTCCACCATAGAAGTAGAGTATATGGCTGCTACTCATATCTTTAAGGAGGCAGTTTGGTTGAGGAGATTGTGTATAGGTATTGGTTTTGATTGTAGGATCATTTAGATTGGTTGTGATAGCCAGAGTGCTATCTGTTTGGCGAAGAATCCCATGTATCATGCTCAGACTAAGCATGTTGATGTTCAGTATCACTTTGTTTGAGAGTTGGTTGCAAATGAAGAGATTGAACTGAAGAAGATAGACACTCAGGAGAATGTTGCAGATTCATTGACGAAGCCTATGAGCACAAAGAAGTTCATGTGGTGCAAAGAGGCCATGGGCCTTGTTTCTAGTGCTTGATTATTTTTTATTTGATTTCCTATGGGTTGATTTGCAATGTATAATGTTAAGTGAGAGAATATTGGGATAAGGTGTCATTAACCTTGTAAATCTCATTATTGTATTATTCCATTTATTATTTGTAATTACCCATAAGAGATGTACAAGTTTCACCGACAGAAGTAAAAATTATTTACTGTCCATAGTAATTACAGAGTTATTGCACAGTAAGTCTTGAAGTTATCAGTGGTAGTTACGGGATGTCATTTACTATGGTAAATGGTAATTAGTCAAAGTGGGGTGCACATGTGGAGGAATAATCTATTTTTAGTGTTATGACACACGTCATAGATGCTGTAAGAATGTGTAAGAGATTCTATGACAACTGTAAGTTGTCATAAGATTCTATGACACTTATAATAGCATATATGATGCATCATAAGATGCTGTAAGTGGCTATTTTTGGCCCCAAGGCGTTCAAGCTTGCATGGGCACATTTTTCCAATTGTAGGATGCCTGTATGACAGCATTTATGACCCCGTAAGAGCCTATTCTTGGCCATGGATGCCCAAGATTGTATTGTTGACTCTTGACAAGTGTTATGGGCTTGTAAGAAGTCATTTAATGTCTTAAGGTTGTGTAAATTCTATATAAACCATAACATAGTAGATGAGAGGCATATAATAGTTTACAGGTACCCAGGTTCTGCCGGAGTGAAGGTTGGAGGACAGAGGAAGTGAATGTATTTGTAATCTCCTTTTGTGGAGATAATACAACTTGACCTCTTTTCTTGGTGGAGTTTTTTACCCAAAAGGGGTTTCTCCATGTTAAACACTTGTGTTATGTGCTTCATTCTACTTCTAGTATATTTATGTATTTTGGGTTTATGTTTTTTTACAATCTCCATTGTTAATAGCACACATTTAAAGATTGCTGAAATTTATTTGAATCATATTTCCATTGAAGTAGTGTTGCTTTCATTTCTAACAAAATAAAGATCATGAAAATGCATCAGAAACAAAACTTGGCTGTGGCGTGAAGGGTTAGATAGCTATAGAAAATGAAGGAAAAGGTTAGATTCGAGATGCATAACACATTACCTTCATCTTCCTGCCAAAAATCTCCACAGAGAATTGGTGCAGACTAGTAGTAAATGGTGAAAATGCTCAAGAACTGAGGTCCAAAACCCTAGCTATGACGGCTATGCAGAGCCCTCTTTTCATTAAAAAAGTTCAAAGGTGAAAAAGAATGCGAAATTCTAGGGATGGAGATTGTTTTGAGTTAGGGTTTACTTTTGCCCTAGCTCGACATATGCATTTTATCACATTGAATTAAAAAGAAGCTTGCCATAACTAATACCCCATAGGAATTAGGTCCCCTTTGCATGTTTCACATGCCTAGATTACATGGCTTGATACCTCAATGCCCCTTTTGTTAATAACTAAGAGGGGGGGTGAATCAGTTATCCTAATTATTTCTGCTTTCTAAACTTTATTAGCAATCAATGTAATATTAATCCAAATGAGCAAACATAATCATGAAATGGAAATACACATGACATAGTATTTTTGACGTGGAAACCCTGTTAAGGGAGAAAACCACGGGGTGATTAACCCAAGATTGTATTCTCTGTTAGAAGAATGGAAATACAAAATGGCACTTGCCAATTAGGGCTCACTGCCTGAGCACACTGCTCACAAGGAGGCACACTGTCTACAAAAAGAGTGTTATACAATACTTGAACTGATTGGTAGCATCCACATATGCTGGAGTTCAGTTCTGGTTAGGCTCAGTACACTGATCTACTGCACTTCATCTTTCCTCTTCTCTTATGCTACTTTCCTTTCACATACTGGACCTTCCTTACTGCTTCTGCTCTGCTCTGCTTTTATTCGCATATCAACAATACCCACAACACTTCTCACAACTAAATCCATCGTGTATATATATCCGCACAAGTGATTTCATCACCTTTCTAGTCGGCACCCAGAATAGTCAATCTTTTCACAAACTTTGATCTGTCGGCTGAATCCTTGCACACCAAGTAATGCAGATCAATGATATACTTATGGAAATCATTAATCATGTCGGCTAAACATAATTCATGCCTTCATAACCTTCACCAACATCAGTAACACATCTGGAATAATGTCTGATGTTCTGCCAGTTAGTTCTTCCTTTATTCACACTGTCACATGAGAACCTGACACTCAAACATTCATATCTTTTTATCCTTTTCACACCAGAGGCTCAAACCTTGGAATCTATCAGTCAAGATACTCCTCTTGACTTCCCCAAATTTGCACTTCACCAAGATACTTCCTCTGAGAGATGCGGACCTGTCTGTCGGACCTCGCCACATGCTCTATTCTTGTTTATCGAACCACAACATTCTTCACTCTGACTTCTGGTAGAGACATACATGTCCTGCGGATGTGTGGGATGAACTTTGTTGCCATCAATGACAACATTCATGAATCCATATAGTGTCTCTTGCTAACAATCTCCCCCTTTGGCATTGATGGCAACACTTAGTGAAAAATGACTAAGTGTTTACACTATGCTCCCCCTTGGCTGATGCTCTGTTTTTATATACATTTTCCGGAGCTCCCCCTTAGTTGGATTCCTCATTTTTCACTGCTCCTCACTCCCCCTTTGACATCAATGGCAAAGGGTAGGGTCCGTACACCAAAATTTTCAAAAACAATCTATACATGTCCGCATAAGTATGTATACAAGTTGTACTTACATATACTTAAGTATGTCTGCAAAAGTATTCTTCAATTGGACGAGTTCTGTAGCCCAACTCTGCTTCATCCTATCTAAAATTGAGATGTGACCACTCAACAAGAACGTAAAAGCTTCTACCCTCTTGAGATCTGTCGGATCATTGGTCTAGGCAGTAGTCTGAGCATCACTTATGGCCTCATGCATGGCCTCTAACTTAGGGATGATGATCCTTCTAAGTTCACCCATCTGACTAATTATGTTCTTCCTTTCTTTCTCAAAAATCTTTATTGCATTTGTGATTGCAATAGTCTGACACTCTTGATTTACTATGGAGGATGAGAGAGTATCAAAACTTTGAAACAAACTTAGTAGTTTATCCTCTTGCTCTTTTATTTTCTTTTCAATCTCCACTGTTGCTTTGGACCAGGAAATACAATTTTTTTTATACTTCTCCGCCATCTTTAAGAGCATTTTCTAAGCTCTTTATCCCAATATTCATATTTCTTCTATCATTAATGATCAACCCTTGTACCTCTGAGAATCTCTTATCCAAAAACTCCTTCTAGACCTTTTCTTTAGCTGACTTCTCTAGAGAATCAAAATGTGTGCTAACACTATTGACTAGAGTTTTGAGATTACCGAAAGAGGAGGCTGTGGGATCCTTCTAAAAAGATGGCATGATCTTTTCCAAAACTCTAGATGCTACCTCTATAAGCTCATAGTCTTCCATGTGAGATTTCAGTAGTTTCTCTTTTGCCTTCGCATTTGCAAATGAAGCTATCTTCATTGTTTGCACCGGAGATAGAGAGTCAAAGTCTAGTGGCCCTTTTAATAGGTCTGGTTCATCAATCTCCATACTTGCTTTTGTCAAAAAGTCCTTGACTGATTCTACAGTGTCTCTTGCCAAAGACAGATTTTTCTTTTCTTCTGTAGTCATAGAACTGTCTTTTGGAGCTTTCTCCCCTTCCACAACCTTTGCACTGATATCTTCTTTTCCCTTCACCTCTACTTCTTTCTCCTTTACTCTTTCTTCTCCTTTGGATCTGGAGTCAGTAGGGGAAACTGGAGGAGAGATGTTAGTCTGTTCATGGACCACCTCTTCCAGAGTAGAGGATTCCAAGTCCTTAACTGTTTCTGCACCGGAGTCCATTACCTCTTCTGTCATTTTCTTAGTAGACTCTACTGCAACACTTGTGGTCGAGGGGTCAGTACCCAAGTCCTCTATAACTGGAATGTTGAATTTCTTAAAAGCATTTTGGAGGATCTCTTTAGTCTCTTTTGCCACTTTGTCATTTTCACCAAGCATTAGCTGATTCATCCTAGCTTTGCTCCGGAACTCATCCTTGCAATCTTTGAAGACTATATTCATTGTGTTGGGATCGATTGAAGGAAATAGCTGAATTGCTATCTGTTCCCGGATCTCGAGATCTTTTGCTTGAGCATTAATCTTTCTCATTTCAATCCTTTTCTCTAAGCTTTTGGGAATTAGAGAGATAATTTCAATAAAAGCTTTGTTGTAAGTGTTCAAAAACTGAACTGTGGCTTCCTCCAGAATCTGTTTATCTGCTTCATTATAATCATCATAGAATTCTGTTAAGGGTTGCAGGTTTCCATCCACAGTGACTGCTTTTACTACAACATCTAAGGATAGAGTGGGTTTTCCAACAAATTCCTCTTCCTTCTCTTCTTCTCCTTGACCGGTAGAATGTTCACCGGATAATTTCTTCTTCTTCTTTAGTTTCCTTATCTCCTCATCTGATTCGGTTTCCTCATCATCCTTTAGGCTAACATAGGACCTTGTTGCCTTTTTCTTTGTTCTTTTTTCTCCTTTTCTGGATGATTGTGCTTCCGGTTTAGATGCCCTTAAGCTTTTGGCAGTGGTAGGTGCAGATCTCTTTGATGATCTAGTCCGGGTGGAGGTTTCTACCGGAGCACTTTCCTTGCTTTTCTTTTCTGCCTCTTTCTTCTCTTCCTCAGCCCTTTCCATCTTTTTCTTGTGGGCATCAAGTGCCTCCTTTGAGATGCCAAGGCCTTGGGCAATATTTTCTACTTCTTTTCTCACCTTCCTCTTGATTTTAGGTTCTCTGAGTTGCACATGAATCTTTACACTAAGCTCCTCAAAGGTTCCAAATCTTCCTGCTTTTGGGTCCTTTGGCTGACTGAGCATGTGTTGAACATGCAGCTCTACAATTTGTTTATCAACTTCATACCCCATAGGCATGATCCAGACTGTCCTTGGCTCTACTGCCTCCATTAGGCATTGATCAATGTCTACCATGAAACACATTGTATCCTTGTATTTTTCAACTACTAATTTGGGGATTCTTTCTTTGATTTGCATTGTATTTTGAAATTGCTTGAAGTAACCCCACAGAGCTGTATTCCTTGCCTTAGCATCCCCAAGTTCATGCAAGTAGCCTCTGATATGAATTGCTACTGGTTTGTCATTTTGCCATACCCATCCATTTGATCCGGGCAACTCATTCATGAAGTAGAAAAATAGACATAGTATAAGTCCACCATATTTAAAGGAATTCTTCTTGTCCTTTTTGATTTTCTGTATGTTTTCCATTAATTGGCTCAAAAGAAGTTCACAGAGATCATATTCTGCATTCTTTCTCAACATCTCATAGGTAGTATATACTGCAGTTCTGGATACTGAATTCTCCCTACTGGAGTGATATATCTTGTATCCTATTATCATAGATGCAAACTTGACATCCTGGTCAATAATATCTTAAATGGTCATTGCCCTCTTATCAAATTTTGATCCAGTGGCCTCAGTTACAATGTTATTATTGACAAATTTGAGGATAGGTATCCCTCCGGAGGAGTATAAACCAGTTACTACCCTAATTGCCTCCTTTGTGATCTTGCAAGGTCTGTTCAGCCATAGGAAATTATCATGCACCCTACTCAATACATACCAGACCCATTCATCTTCTTCAAAATAGGGGAAATGAATGAACTGATCAAAATGTTTCTCCTGGATGCCCTTATATTCTGGTTTAAGCTCAAAAGTATCATCTATCAATTGTTTGCGATAGATGTCTTTTAGTTTGAATTTTCCAAACTCTTCAATATTTGCATGTATGTAAACCCTAATGTCTTCTGTGTGCAAAACGCCATGCAGAACACTAGAGAATGCTCCTAGGGGATCTACCTCCAATGATTTGTATCGATGTTTCTTGAATTCATGGCGGGGCCTATCAGAGATCTTTACTATACTCAGAGTATGCATCTTTAAAGAATCTTACTGAGAGATATCAAGAACAAAGAATACCTTTTACGCTATTTAGGGCACACACGATGCAATCCAGATTGAGCTGTAAGAAGAATCGTCTTGATCTTTGGGAGAAGTAGTTGCAGATCTCCTTTTCTCTCTTCTTCTTGAATGCAGAATGAACAAGTGATTAATGAGAAAACCCTTATATTGGTCCACAAACCCTATTGTCAGGTTGCAATAAATGCTCGACCTAAGTTATTCTGGTTGGCTTTATTCGGATGACTTGAAGAATCAGATCAAACCTGGTCTTTAAACATCATGCGGATCTTCCAAATCTTAACCATAGTTTATTTGGATGTTTTCCTTATGAATCCTTCAATCTACAACTCTTCTTGTGCCAGTTCCAGCACCAATTGACTGGCTGGTGGAACAAGGTTTTCTTTGTGTCTCCCCCTGAGCCAGAGCTCACTTTTTAATTTCCAGAAGGAATATCAGCACTAGAGTCTGGTGCGGATCCATCCACTACATTCTCTGTACTTTTCTTCACCCAAATCTTGTTCATCTCACTTTGAACTTCATCCACATTCACTTTTTGTTTTCCCTTGTCTTGATTCTGATTATGATATACCGGACCTCTTTTGTCTTGATTCTTGCTTCTACAAAATTTAGCAATATGACCGGATCTATTGCAAATTTGGCAAACAACATTTCTTTGCATATTTGATTGATATCCTCTTGATCTGCATTGATTAGCCATATGACCTATTCTATTGCATGCAAAGCATCTACCATTGAATGATTTGTTCATTTGCATATTTCTGCATTCATGAGATTTGTGACCATACCTTTTGCAGTTAAAACACTATCCAAAGAAAGATGAATTAGTCTGATTCATTCTCTTTCTACATTGATTAGCTTTGTGACCAAAGTGATTGCAGTTGTGGTAGTATCCATTGAAGGATGGATATCTTTGAGCATTAGGCTGTCTTATCGGAGGTCTTCTAGGCCTGTTCCTTGGATTTTCTGATCCAAAATTCTTTTGACCAGATCCGGAGCTTTCTCCTTTTTCATATCCCAAACCACACTTGTCATCTACCTTCTTTTGACTTCCAAGAAGAACTTCAAGTTTAGCAGAACTTATCTTGAATTTCTCTTTATACTCATTTGTTGTTTGAAGATCCCTTTTGAGAGAGACAATTTGATCCTCAAGTTTTTCTTCATTATCTTTAGCATCTTCAAGATCAGATTCAAGATGTCTGATAATTCTATCCATCTGGTGGCAATCTTTTGATTTCTCCTTGAGAGATTGTCTTAGATTATCTTCAGTTTTTATTTTCTCTTCAACTTCTTGGGTAAACTTCATGACTCCTGATTCTATTTCATATCTTACCATAATGATTTCTTTTGATAACTTTTCACACAACTCAGTTTTTTCCTTCAGCTCTTCATTTGCATTATTTGCTTCACCTTGTCTTTCCAATTGCTGAAGCAACTCCTTTCTCTTTTTCATAGAGAGACTTAATTTGTCTTTTAGTTCTCTCATGAAATCATCAGCCTATTTGAGTCTTTCCTTTAATTCATTGACTTCAGAGTTTGACTGTTCAAGATCATCAAGGGCAATCTTGAGTTGCTCCCTTAAATCATATGCATCCATTTAAATTCCCAGATCTTCCTCAAGCTGTTAGGCTCTGTTAAGAGGAACTTAGCTCTGATACGAATTGTTGATAACTGAGAGGGGGGGTGAATCAGTTATCCTAATTATTTCTGCTTTCTGAACTTATTAGCGATCAATGTAATATTAATCCAAATGAGCAAACACAATCATGAAATGGAAATACACATGACAGTATTTTTTGGCGTGGAAACCCTGTTAAGGGAGAAAACCACGGGGTGATTAACCCAAGATTGTATTCTCTGTTAGAAGAATGGAAATACAAAATCGCACTTGCCAATTAGGGCTCACTGCCCGAGCACACTGCTCACAAGGAGGCACACTGCCTACAAGAGACACACTGTCTACAAAAAGAGTGTTATACAATACTTGAACTGATTGGTAGCATCCACATATGCTGGACTTCAGTTCCGGTTAGGCTCAGTACACTGATCTGCTGCACTTCATCTTTCCTCTTCTCTTATGCTGCTTTCCTTTCACATACTGGACCTTCCTTACTGCTTCTGCTCTGCTCTGCTTTTATTCGCACATCAACAACACCCACAACACTTCTCACAACTAAATCCATCGTGTATATATTCCGCACAAGTGATTTCATCACCTTTCTAGTCGGCACCCGGAATAGTCAATCTTTTCACAAACTTTGATCTGTCGACTGAATCCTTGCACACCAAGTAATGCGGATCAATGATATACTTATGGAAATCATTAATCATGTTGGCTAAACATAATTCATGCCTTCATAACCTTCGCCAACATCAGTAACACATCTGGAATAATGTTTGATGTTCTGCCAGTCAGTTCTTCCTCTGTTCACACTGTCACATGAGAACCCGACACTCAAACATTCATATCTTTTTATCCTTTTCACACCGGAGGTTCAAACCTTGGAATCTATCAGTCAAGATACTCCTCTTGACTTCCCCAAATCCACACTTCACCAAGATACTTCCTCTAAGAGATCCGGACCTGTCTGTTGGACCTCGCCACATGCTCTGTTCTTGTTTACCAGACCACAACATTCTTCACTCTGACTTCCGGTAGAGACATACCATGTCCTACGGATGTGTGGGATGAACTTTGTTGCCATCAATGACAACATTCATGAATCCATATAGTGTCTCTTACCGACACCTTTGTTATCTGGAGGTAGGATCATGACTTAGAATATTCAATGACTTAGGTCCCTACCTTTGAAAATGAGCAGAAAAGTAATATGCCTTGGATTATCCACAAAACCAGATGGAAGGCATGTCTCAAGGGCATTTTTGGAGCCTCATGGAGCCTTATAGATTTTGCAGATGACAGAAAAACAAGCCTTATAGGATTTTATTTTTTGCACAACTATATAGATGCCTTGATGTATTTTTCTTTTATGATTTTTGTAGAAAATCATATGTCCATGTAATGTATATACTTGGTGAAGTTATGAGCCTTGTATTTTCATTTTTTGTAAAATCAAATCAGACCAGGATATAGTTTTAAACTATAATAACAATGTAAGGTTTTGTTTTAAAGCAATGGTTTATAAATTGCTTTAAAATTAAAACTATTTTATGCAATTAAAGCTATTAAAGGAAATCAAATATCCTTACTGGATTTGCTTTATTTTTGAGGTAGATGTGGACAAAAATTGAGTTTACTTGGGCAGACAAAGCAAATTTTTGGTGGGGGCTACCTTGGAGAAGATTTTGGCAACTTTCACACACAGTTTGGAGGTGATTTGAGGGCTTAATTTTTGGCTTTTTTGTGAAGCTCAAAAATGGATTTCTATATCTATTTTTAGGAGCTTTTTCTCAACCTTTCTTGGAGATCTCTTGGCAGGCATTTATAGGAGAAAAACTTAGTTTTTCCCAAGGAGTTGATACCATTTGTTTCTTCTCTCTTGAGCACATAGAGAGTTTGTATACAGGAAGTTGACTCAGTTAGTTTATTTTGCATTACATACTCCTTCCATTTCAATATAACAGGTTTCCCTATTTTCATCTACTGGTCTATTTTGTAGTTTTGATATGATGTCTCATTGTGGCAGTGTTATGTCCTTTGTTATGTCTCTTTACTATGAAATTGCATGTTGATCCTAGTTGTAATTTGTGTTCAATCTAAACCTTATTATAAATGATTTTTGGATCAAATCTCATAGGTGGGGTTGTGGAAGTTTAAGTTTGAAGCATTGTTTGTGAGTAAAAATATTTCATTTAGATTAAAATTTAGAGTTTAGATTTTCATTTCAGTTCTTCTTCTCCCTTTTCCCCTGCAAATCAATTAGATTAGAAAAATCATTAGGAGAGCCAACTCACTCTAGAGATTCACTCTCAACATAGATCACCCATAATCTGAGAGTGTTTCCATGTGTCAACAGATAGCTAAGTCTTCTATAAGCTTAGCATAGGGTGCATATCTGATTGATAACAATTTTTGGCACGTCTGATGGGACTCTAAAAGTGTTTTCAGAGAAGTTTTCAATTCTCAAAGCTGCTACTCTGGTATATGCAGCAGTTTGTTCCAACCTTTGTAGGTTTCAAGATATCCCTGGTGACTCTATTTTCTAGTTTTTGCATACAGATCTAGTAAAACAGCACATGAAAAAGGTCACATACTAAAGGATCGGGTGTTTTCTTTGGTACATTATCACCCTTTGGAGGCAAAATTATCAAACACCCTGGCGACTCTAAGTATATATCAGCTGGTTTCAACAACCCAAGAATCTACATTGAACCAGGCTGGTGGTGTCTTTCCCAATGTTCATATTATGAGTGTCATATGATTCTGGTTTTCTATGCAAAATGGCCAGACAGTATCCTTTTGTTGCATTTAACGGGGGCATCTCGTTACAACTTGTCCAGCATGACAACATTCCTGTTGCAACCCTCAAAGGTCTACCATGATTTACTGGAGAGGACCACACTACAGCTATTGAGTACATTCAAAATGTGGCAATGCTATGTTCAGTACATAATGTTACCCAAGAGAACGTAGCAATCAGATTATTGGCTACATCACTAAAAGGTAAAGCTTTGCAGTAGTTTAGAGGACTCACAACAGGCTCAATCACATCATGGGATGATCTGGGAGATGGTTTGCATCAACATTTTCAGGACAAATCTGATCTTTTGTCTCTGCTAGAGCAGTTGAGTACCATCAAGAGGGCTCTACATGAATATATGTTTGATTATCATCTGCAGGAAAGTCTCACGGTTGAGTGGGAGCAATGGTGGACGAGGGTAAAACGAAGGTTGATAAATTCAATGGGCAGAACTATCAGTTATGGAAGATGCAGATGGAGGATTACCTCTATCAAAAAGATTTATGGAGGCCATTGGAAGGAGTAGCCAAGAAACTGGCAACAATGTCTGATGAGGATTGGAATCTTCTTGACAGAAAGACACTGGGAACCATTCGGTTGTGCTGGGCACCATCGGTGGCATTCAATATAATGGAAGCGAAGACAACAGATGGTCTGATGAAAGCTTTGGCAAAATTGTATGAAAAACCCTCAGCCTCAAATAAGGTATTTCTCATGAAGCAGTTGTTTAATTTGAAAATGGTTGAAGGTGGATCTGTGACAGGTCATTTAAATAAATTTAATACGATTGTCAGTCAATTGACTTCTGTAAATGTAAAATTTGATGAAGAAGTTAGAGCTCTCTTGATATTATGTTCATTACCTGAAAGCTGGGATAGTTTGGTAATGGCGGTTAGTAACTCTGTTTCTAGTTCAAATACCCTAAAATTTGATGATGTTGTTGGTGTTATTCTGAGTGAGGAAATTCATAAGAAAAGCTCAGGTGGATCCAAATCAGGCAGTGTTTTGAATGCAGAAAACAAGGGGCAGATCAAAGGAGAGAGGAAAAGGTTCTGGAGGTCATGGGAAGTCACGAGGAAAATCAAAGGACAAAAGATCCCAAACCAGAGGACAAAAGGATTGCTGGTACTGTGGAAAACCAGGTCATCTGAAGAAAGATTGCTGGTCTCGGAAGAACAAAGAAGGAGACAAACAAGAAGGCAATAAGGAAGCAAATGTGGTAAGCAATAAGTCTAAAGATGATGCTTTGATTCTTTCCCTAGATAATGCTGATGATTCATGGGTTTTAGATTCAGGGGCCTCATTTCATGCTATGCCCCATAAAAGTTATTTCCTTGATTATGTCCAAGGGGATTTTGGGCTGGTTTATTTGGGAGATAATGAACCCTGTCAGATTGTTGGAAAGGGAAGAATCAAGATTAAGTTGCAAAATAGGAATCATTGGCTACTACAAGAGGTAAGGCATGTTCCAAGGCTCAGTAGGAATTTAATTTCAGCAGGGCAGCTAACTGAACAAGGTTGCACTGTTACATTTACTGATAAAAATTTGAAGGTTTCAAAAGGTGCCTTAGTAGTAGCAAAAGGTGTGAAAGTAGGCACCTTATATCTTTGTACAGGTCATATTGTTCCTTCTACTTTAGCTGTTACAGAGAAAAAACAAACAGGTTTAGGAACAGTTGCTGCAGGTTTGCAGGAAGAGACTAGAAAAGTTGCTGCAGGTTCTGAGACAACACTGTGGCATAACAGACTTGGGCATATGAGTGAAAAAGGTATGAAGGTACTTCATTCTAAGAAAGTTTTACCAGGTCTGAAATATATTAATATGGATTTCTGTGAAAGTTGTGTGTATGGAAAACAAAAGAGAGTCAGTTTTCTCAAGGATGGGAAGCAAAAGAAAAATAAAAAGTTGGAGCTTGTGCATATAGATGTATGGGGACCAGCTCAGGTATCTTCTCTCGGTGGCTCTCGGTATTATGTTACATTCATAGATGATGCAACTAGGAAGGTCTAAATTCATTTCTTTAGACAGAAATCTGATGTATTTGAAACATTTAAGAAATGGAGAAGCTTGGTTGAGAATGAGACAGGTAAAAGATTAAAATGTCTCAGATTTGATAATGGCGGTGAGTATTACAGCAAAGAATTTGAAGATTATTGTTCCCTTAATGGAATTCGTAGGCAGAAAATAGTTCCAGGGACTCCACAGGAAAATGGAGTGGCTAAACACATGAATAGGACAATAATGGAGCATGCAAGGACCATGAGATTGCATGCTGGGCTGCCTTTAAACATGTGGGCAGAGGTTGTCAACACTGCTGTATATTTAATTAACAGAGGTCCTTCAGTTCCTTTGGGCTGTGGTATTCCAGAGGAACCATGGACAGGCAAGAAGGTGAGTTATTCTTTTCTGAAAACCTTCGGCTGTGAAGCATTTGTACATATAGATTCTGAAAATAGAACCAAGCTGGATGCGAAATCAAAAAAATATACCTTCGTTGGATATGGCATTGATGAATTTGGTTATAGGCTTTGGGATTTTGAAAATTAAAAAATTGTGAGAAGCAGGGATGTTATATTCAATGAGAAGGTGTTGTACAAAGATCAGTTGCAGTAGCATGAGAAGAAAGAAAAGGATTATGTGGTGCTGGATGATACTCCAAATAGTGATGTTCCAATGGTTCCTCATGCTCTGCAACAGCAACCAGAAATACCACAAACTCCAGTGAATGTTAGATGGTCAACAAGGATCAGTAGACCTCCTGAAAGGTTTTCTCCCTCTTTGTATTCTATTTTGTTAACAGATACTGGTGAACCAGAAGGGTATGATGAAGCTATGTAGGTGGATACACAGGTTCAGTGGGAGCTTGCAATGAAAGAAGAAATGGACTCCTTGCTGAAAAATCAGACTTGGGAATTATGTAAGTTACCTGTAGGTAAAAAGGCTTTACCAAATAAATGGGTTTACAGGTTGAAAGAGGAAGGTGGAGGTAAGAAAAGATTTAAGGCCAGATTAGTTGTCAAAGGATTTACATAGAAAAAGGGCATTAATTTTGATGAGATATTTTCTCCGGTTGTCAAGATGACTTCTATTCGTACTGTTTTAAGTCTTGTGGCTGCTGAAGATTTACATTTGGAACAGTTAGATGTTAAAACTACCTTTCTCCATGGTGATTTGGAGGAGGAGATCTATATGGAACAACCACAAGGATTTGAGGTAAAGATAAGGAGAAACTAGTGTGCAGATTGAAGAAGAGTTTGTATGGCCTGAAACAAGCACCTCGGCAATGGTATTTGAAATTTGATAGTTTTATGGCTGAGCAAGGCTACAGCAGGTGTAATTCCGACCATTGTGTTTATTTTAAGAGGTTAGATAATAACAGCTACATTATTTTATGTTTATATGTTGATGACATGCTTGTAGCTGGGTCTAACATGGATCACATAAGAGAGTTAAAACAGCAGTTGGCACAATCATTTGATATGAAAGATTTGGGGGCAGCAAAACAAATCCTTGGTATGAAAATTTGCCGAGATAGGTAGAACAGAAATTTAAATCTATCTCAGGTTGCTTATGTTGAAAAGGTGTTGCAGAGATTCCACATGGAGAATGCAAAAGTTGTCAGCACACCTTTGCCTAGTCATTTGAAATTGACTAAGGACATGTGTCCTAAGACACAAGAGGAGAAAGAAAAAATGTCCAAGGTACCATATGCTTCAGCTGTAGGTAGTTTAATGCATGCCATGGTATGCACGCGACCAGATATTGCACATGCTGTAGGAGTCGTTAGCCGATATATGAGTCATCCCGGATTAGAGCATTGGAATGCAGTAAAATGGATTCTCAGGTATTTGAGAGGTACATCCAATAAACACTTATGTTTTGGGGGCTCTAATACTGTTTTAGCAGGCTATGTAGACTCAGATTTGGCAGGAGATATTGATACTAGGCGGAGTACTACAGGTTATGTCTTTACTGTAGGTGGAACAGCAATGAGTTGGATTTCTAGGTTGCAAAAGGTGGTTGCTTTATCCACCACAGAGGTAGAATATGTAGCTGCAACAGAGGCAAGCAAGGAGATGATATGGCTGCAATCTTTCATGAATGAATTAGGCACACAACAGGTTAATAGTTATTTGTTTACGGATAGCCAGAGTGCCATACATCTTGCAAAGAATTCTGCCTTGCATTTAAAGACCAAACATATACAGTTGAGGTATCACTTCATTCGGTCGGTGTTGGATGATGGACAGTTATAGCTGGCAAAGATACATACAGATGACAATCCAGCAGATATGTTGACAAAGGCAGTGACAAGGGAGAAGCTGAGCTCCTCTTCAGCTTCGGTTGGTCTTCTAGACTGAACACAACAAAAATAGAACAGCAGAGTCTAGGGTGCTTATTTCCAGTGGGAGCTACAGGGTCAGTGGTGTTATGATCAGTCTCCAAGTGGGAGATTGTTGTTATATGGAGCCTAATCAGACTCAGAGGTTATATTTACCCCACTTTTATCAGCGCGGTTTCCCCCCAAATTCCTACGGGGTCAAGGGGCAGCGCCCCCAAGACAGGGTCAAGGGGCAGCACCCCTTACAAGGTCTAGGGGCAGCGCCCCTGGTGCATTCCCTGTCGCGATACAGGGCGGGGTCGAGGGGAAGCGCCCTCGTGGGGGCTCGGGGGCAACACCCCTGAAACCTCACACAGTTTTTTATTATTTTATAAAGCACCGGAAGTTATTTTTTCATTGACCGACATAAGAAAACCCTATTTTTGTAACCGACAAAAAGCTTGATAAAAAGCAGCTAAAGGTTAGGGTTTTGATATATTGTATTGTAGCATTTTGCAGCGGTATTGAGTTGCAGGGATTGCTGATTGTAATTGGTTTGATTTACTGGATAATAATATTGGACTCTCTGTTTGGTGGATGTAGCCCGAGTTTGGGTGAACCACGTTAAAACTTGTCTCTCGCTATTATTATTTCTGTGTATTTCCATTTCTCTGTTTAATCTTTATTTGCATTTAATTGATATCTTCTACCGGCTAACCCTAACACTCGCAATGGTAAAACCTACACTACAGCATGCCTTTTTATTCTATCTTAGAGCTTTAAATAGTGAAATATCTATTATGATTCATGCTCTAGGTGGATCTACCCTTCCCAATGCTTTTGACATTGTTGTTAGAGTAGAAAATTCCCTAATTCAAGTAGGGAAAATAGCCCCAAGGCCTCCCTTACCCATTTTTCTGGAAATCCAGCTACCTGTGCCCATGGCAGTTCCCCTTTTGGCTGATGTCCCAGTAGTTCCAAAAATAGGATACCAAGCTGCAACCCAAGAAATCACTGCCCCAATCCAAGGTCAAGAATTCCAATAGCTTCAAAGCACACTAAAAACCATCATGAATGAGTTTGTAAGTTTCAAGAAGCAATTTGGTCAAGAACATAAGCCTTACCAAGCCTCATACCAGCCCAATCAACCAAATAAGCTACCTTTCTAAACTGATCCATAGGGCCAAAGAAGAAATTGTAACCCTGAGGTGGTTTTTATGAATTGGCAAGGCATTGAATTTTACAGTGTGAATTATCCCCAAGGCCAAGAGATGGGTTTTGAATGCAAACAGATTCCCCAAGAAATCAAACTCCCAAGTTTCAGAAGTTCTGATTTTGCTTAGGAGCCTGTCTGCATTCAAGAACAGTCCATTAGTCCTCAGTTTCAACCATATCAAGAACCCAAACCAATCGAAATCTCAAATGTCAAGCTAGCAAATGAAAGATCAAATAGTGAACAAGAGGTTGCTGCTATTTGTGCTATAGCCCTGTTGATTATGAGCACAATGAATGTGTAAAGGAAGTTGATTCAAACTTGCCACTGAACCCTTTGCATTTTGATTCTTTTGATAAGTTTTTGAATGCTTTTTATAAGATGAATCAAAGCAGGATGTAGGGATTGGAGGGCGAAAGCCTTCAATTGTAAAGACACATTGCTCAGGTTCAAATGGAGAATAGACTAGAAAAAGGAGATGATTCAGTTTTCTTGTGTGATCAGTTACCCGCTTATGTTGTTGATGATAAAGACAACATGTGGGAATCAAACTTATCAGCCAATATGGGACAGCCAGAAGATATTACAGAAAATGATGCACTATTGTTTCAAAAGGGCAATGATGAGATTGAGACCTCAGTTCAGTTTGAAGAGCAAAGAGGTAGTTTTGTCTCCAAATCTAGCATGTTTGTTTTGCATGAAGACCTTGACTACCAGGCTGAACACAAGGTTGAATTAGATCAGATTATTTATGAGGATGAGGCATTTAGTTTGTTCTCAGAGCTCCCATTGTATTGTAATGAAGAAGTTGACATGAATGAGACTAAGGCAACTTGCCTTGACGAGCAATCAAGTCGACCAACTAAAGATGATCAACCTGTCCAAGACAACTTCATACTTGATTGTCAGGATCCTAACTGTTCAGCTTGTAAAGAGCTTGCCACTCTATTGATTTCTTATAGCAATCAAGTGCCCAAGCCAGTAGATGATGAGGATAATAAGCAGGATCAAGAGGTTGATGTTGAAGATGTGTGTTTTGAAAGCCATTATGAGGATAAGTTAGAGCATACATTGCATGATGAAATCATTCATCAAGAGGATTTATTCTCAACTGTCATTGAAATTCTTTGCTCTAACACTGTTGATAGCTTAACACCTTTCAAAATGAAGGTTTGTGATCAGTATGATCAAGTGATCAAGGAGGTTGTGGTGGAAGATGTAATTCTTGGAGGGGAAACCAACAAAAAGAATTTCCAGTATACCATCTCAAAAGGATGCCCAATCAGGCATCTTTCTAGGATGGAGCCTAAACATGAGAGTGCAGTTGAAGAAGAATAGTCTCAAGTCATTCTGCCACCTCAGGATAGCAGTGTTTCTATTCCAAATGACAAGGTTAGTTACCTTATATATATTCTTCAACATGTTGTGCAGCTGGTTCACGGTCTTTCGACCATTGTTCTTTTCCATGTAGCTATCCAAAATTATGTGAAATATTGAATATTCTATAGAAAGGGCAGCTATTTCACCCAATCAGTGAATGGGTTTGTTTGATCAGTTTTTTTTGGCTGGTTAGAGTAGGTTAGAGTTAGTGTTTTCAGTTAATAAGTGTTTCATGCATATTTCTTTCAGTCAGTTTTTGTTTTCCTATGTGCTACTACACAAGTTTTTAGGCCACCAGGGCTTATTAGTTTACTTTCAATTTGGTTTGTTTTTGTTTCCTGTTGTTGTTTGGACTGGTTGGAGAGCTGAGTTTCAGTGTTTTTTGAGTTTGAGAAGAGCAGAGTATGACTCAATGCCCAATGGATATTCGAGGCAACTGGTCCTGATGTTTAGCAGGCAAGCATATAGCAGAAGTCACCAGAAATGTTACCATTTTTCACTTACAGCTCAAATTGGTAGAGTTGGTACAACAAATTTATTTTTAGAGTGAAGGTTTTAACATTTTTTTCTATAAGTTATTTGCATAGTTAGAATGATTTAGTGATATTACTGTTCAGTTGTTCAACAAAAGAGAAGAATTTCTTATTATCATTTATTTACAGAAAGGTGCATAAGAGATAAGTTATTTCATTTCACTACAATGATTATTCATTTTATAAATGAAATACATCAAAAGAAATAAAAATTGCATTGAATGAAGGAATGATAAATCAAATGTCCCACACAAGCTGTGGGAATAGGTGAACAAGTGCAAATATAAGAAAGATACTATGCATCTAAGGATAGGAGAGAGAAGGATCATAGACATCATTGCCTTTTAATTTTTTAGTTTTCAGGGATGCCTTCTGTCCTCGCTCCTGATTTCTAATAAGAACCTACAAAAATTGGGAGAAGACCTGTTAGAGCTCTGGTTATGATTTCCCTATAGCCTATTAGAAGAGGCATAATACATTATCTATAATGCACTAGATTAGATATACATCATTCACATAAAGAGGAACTGAAAATGAAACAATCATTAAACTTCATTGTTTTATATAATCTGTTTATTTCATGTGCAGGTATAGGATAAGTTATGTAGCTATTTGAAGACATATCAGCGTGTGGTGTCAAGTAGGCTCCCACAATGGTTGAGCCCAGCATGTTGTCCCCCTTAAATCTCAAAGGGGATGGAATGGAATAGAGGTCATTATTCATATTGCTTAAATTGAATAACCGAACTGAAGGAGTATCAAATCAATCAGGTGCATCAGTTTCGAGAACATGACACACTCGTGACTGCATTTCAAGGAATGAAGTGAAACCATAAGGGTTAACTAAACTCATATAGGAAGGCATTCAATGCATGAGAACAACTATCATTATTGCTTCAATAGCCATTGAGGAAGTGAGTGGAGGAGCTGGAATAATTCAATTCGATGCAAAAAGTATTATCGTATGCATAATGGGACAGCTGTAATACAGTATGAGTACCATAATAGCTTTTTGATATGAAAAGAGGATCATAAGTTTCAGTATAGCTATCAAGAAGCTACAATAATGCTTATTTATGAAGGATGACACATGAAGGTATGTAATGGGTAACAATGAATTCAACTTTGAATGTACAATCCCAATATCCATGTTCATCTACACGTACATAAAAACATAGTGGCAAGTGGAATGGCAAAGCTAGGACAGCCATAAGCTCATGAATATCAAATATAGGAAGTGAATCAAAGAATTTCAACATGTTGAATGGTAGCATCACAAAGCTCTGCCAGCAGAATGAGACACTGTCACATTGAACAAATGAGGGACAATGATCTTTGAAACAACATCTATGATGTGGGATAATCACTGTGTCAACAATCAGAATGAAGACAACCACATAACATTCATGATCAATTATAGAATAGTCAACTAATGTCATTAAGATATATGCCAGTAAGATATAGCTACAAGCTTGACTTCAAGTAAATATGCAATATCACAATGAAAGAAATGCCAAGTACATGCACAGTGATATAAGCATAGGATGCCTTAAGAGTAATCTAGATATCAGTTCATAGAGATAGCAAGAAGAAAATAGAATCTCAAAGTTCATCTGCAAGTGACACAAAATGAAAACCATCTGAATGACATCATTATACCGTGCATCTGAAATAGTGAAGACAAATAGCCACAAGAGGGATACAGTATGGAGTCATCAAGGGTATTCAGGAATCAATGTCAAATCTCAGTGATGAAATGAACAACATAACTTCACGATACATATTGCTTCAGCTATATGTGGGGCAGTAATTATAAAGGATGAGCATCATTATCACATGAGAATGATCTAACTAATGTGCATTGTAGTTGGAGCTATGAGCATTAGTGCAGTAATAACCAAAAATGTATGGAGTTATCATTAACAGTGACTAAAGGAGCAAATGAACTATTACAAAATCAGTAATGAGCTATAGACGGGAGATTTTCATAGCCCACAAAATGGCAATCAGGATGAGAAAACCTTAGATTTGTATAACAACTCAAGTCAAACTTTCTTTCTCAAGATCGGGTTTTAAGAAAAAATGTAGACATAGAAGAAGAAATAGAGTTTCAGACTCATGTGAAAGGAATAAAAGCTTTAGGTATGTTACAAATGATACAGTTTGTAGTACAGGAAGCTGCAAATCTTGCAAAGGTCAGTTAAAACCTTGAATATGGTTTGAGTCACATCATTAGATGCAGCCAACTATGTTATGGTAGTAAGCAATTTCATGTCTTAAGAGATCTTTAAGGATAGCTAATACTGCTCAACAAATGTCTAGTATGCCAAGAGGGAATAGTGGGTCTGTGACTCTTTTTGTTGAGTTTATAAACAAGTATCTTTATTTCTTCGAGAAGGGAAACCCACAGATGACAAGCAATATTATTCAATGTCATATAGAACTGGCAATCACAGAAATGCAAGTGAAAGCTTTCGATTCTTTTTCAACAAGAAACTGCATTCAGAAAAAATGGAGGATGCCATAGGTGCCATGGCTTTTGACACATTAAATCCTTGTTTTCATAACCCATTTGGGGTTTTCAAAGTAAAAAAATAGAGAAAGCAGTGTTTCCATTCCAAAACCCTTGAAGCCTTAGAAAATGTTATAATGGGTTTAGAATAAAATGATGAGATTTTGCCTTCAATCGGCTTTCAACAGAAAATGCCTATGTATATTTCAAAATTTCTACAGAATGACAGGAAAGAAGACAAAACTATATACAGTGGCCAAATAGTGTCTGGCAGAAAATGAAATGAAGGATCATTTGGTGCCTTTGAAGCCGTGAAAAGCAATACAGAAGGATATAGTAAATAAAGAAATTACCTCTCATTTTGTGGATGACGTGGTGAAATCCCCAAAGATAACTCTATAGATAGCTCATCATTGTCTCAAAGTTGCAGAGATTGAAAGTTGATAGAAAGGAGGAACAAATAGAGATCATGAAAATGCATCAGAAACAAAACTTGGCCGCAGCATGAAGGGTCAGATTGCTATAGAAAATGAAGGAAAAGGTCAAATTTGAGATGCATAACACATTACTTTCATCTTCCTGCCAAAAATCTCCACAAAGAATTGATGCAAAATAGTAGTAAATGGTGAAAATGCTCAAGAACCGAGGTCCAAAACCCTAGCTATGGCGGCTGTGCAGAGCCCTCTTTTCATCGAAAAAGTTCAAAGGTGAAAAGAATGTGAAATTCTAGGGCTGGAGATTGTTTTGAGTTAGGGTTTACTTTTGCCCTAGCTCAACATATGCATTTTATCACATTGAAATAAAAAGAAGCTTGCCATAACTAATACCCCATAGGAATTAGCTCCCCTTTGCATGTTTCACATGCCTAGATTGCATGGCTTGATACCTCAATGCCCCTTTGTTATTTGGAGGTAGGATCATGACTTAGGTCCCTACCTTTGAAAATGAGTAGATAAGTAATATGCCTTGGATTATCCACAAAACCACATGGAAGGAATGCCTTAAGGGCCTTTTTGGAGCCTCATAGAGCCTTAGAGATTTTTGCAGGCCACATAGAAAAACAAGCTTTATAGGCTTTTATTTTTTGCACAACTATATAGATGCCTTGATGTATTTTTCTTTTATGATTTTTGTAGAAAATCATATGTCCATGTAATGTATATACTTGGCAAAATTTTGAGCCTTGAATTTTCATTTTTTGTAAAATCAAATCGGACCAGGATATAGTTTTAAACTGCAATAACAATGGAATGTTTTGTTTTAAAGCAATGATTTATAAATTGCTTTAAAATTAAAACTATTTTATGCAGTTAAAGATATTAAAGCAAATCAAATATCCTTTCTGGATTTGCTTTATTTTTGAGGCAGATGTGGACAAAAATTGAGTTTACTTGGGCAAACAAAGCAAATTTTTGGTGGGGGCTACCTTGGAGAAGATTTTGGCAACTTTCACACACAGTTTGGAGGCAATTTGAGGGCTTAGTTTTTGTCTTTTTTGTGAAGCTCAAAAATGGATTTCTATATCTATTTTTAGAATCTTTTTCTTAGCCTTTCTTGGAGATGTCTTGGTAGGCATTTATAGGAGAAAAACTTAGTTTTTCCCAAGGAGTTGATACCATTTGTTTCTTCTCTCTTGAGCACACAAAGAGTTTGTATACATGCAGTTGACTCAGTTTATTTTACATTGTACTTCTTCCAGTTCAATATAACAGGTTTCCCTATTTTCATCTACTGGTCTGTTTTGTAGTTTTGATCTGATGTCTCATTGTGGTAGTGTTATGTCCTTTATTATGTCTCTTTACTGTGAAATTTCATGTTGATCCTGGTTGTAATTTGTGTTCAATCTGAACCTTATTATAAATTATTCTTGGATCAAATCTCATAGGTGGGGTTGTGGAAGTTTAAGTTTGAAGGGTTGTTTGTGAGTAAAAATATTTCATTTAGATTAAAATTTAGAGTTTAGAGTTTCATTTCAGTTCTTCTTCTCCCTTTTCCCCTGCAAATCAATTGGATT
Organism: Cunninghamia lanceolata; assembly: GCA_027924645.1. NCBI lineage: Eukaryota > Viridiplantae > Streptophyta > Pinopsida > Cupressales > Cupressaceae > Cunninghamia > Cunninghamia lanceolata. The sequence goes on along the minus strand of BSBN01001256.1, from coordinate 7,975,965 downwards.
AGAAAAAATCATTAGGAGAGCCAGCTCCCTCTGGAGATTCACTCTCAACACAGATCACCCACAATCTAAGAGTGTTTCCATGTGTCAACAGATAGCTAAGTCTTTCGTAAGCTTAGCATAGGGTGCATATCAGATTGATAACAAACATGATAAACATGAATGTTATGAACTAACATCCAAACCCTATGACATCAATCTTGATATGACATGAGTGAAACATGAGTGAAAAGGATTAAGATGAATAAGGATCAACTTCATCCATCACTTAGATCTAACCCCATGAAGCATAACATGATGATGATGCAAACATCAAATGTATACCATAGCAAACAAATCAAACCAATCATGAGGCCTTTACTGCTCAAGTTCATACCACTGCTTGAGTGAGATCTTCACTATTCAAGTTCATACCTTGTCTTGAAGCACTACAACTCTGTGCATCACATCACATACTCTATTAAGAAGCAAGTGTCTTTATATCACAAAACCCAAGAACATATCCTGAAAGCACAATGGTATCATCAAACAATAGACAACCAATAGACCTACACAATTATGCATTCCTTACTCAATTACTAACATCCAAGTACTTTGACATCAATGACAAATATATTCATCACAATATTCATTGTATATGTGTAAAAATGCAACAACAAATAAAAAAGACAAACCTATGTAAACTTACAAATTAATGTGCATACTTACAAATCAATGTAACATAACTTTACAAAATCAATGTGAATACTTACAAATTAATCCAATGAACCATCCAAGTCTGCTCTACTCTTTATTGTGTCAAGTATTGCCTCATGGTCAAACTCGTGCACCTTCCACAAGGTCTTATTCAAAGGTCTACCTCAAAATTGTATCAAAAGAACATTGGATGTCACGACAAGGTTTGAGTAATGAAGAATCTTCCGATGCTTGTCAAAGTCCTAAAACAGCCAAACATTAACACTCTTATGTGGGTACCTTCTAGGCCATGTTCCAATAACAACCACTGGGTCTGTAGGGTATTTGATGTTTTCTCCATCTGTAACTGGGGCCTGCAATTTATTTTTGTCCTCAACACAATGACACAAGTAATAATTTATTCCCTCTTCGTTATCTTCATATGCAATAACTGCATAAACATGCCCTACAATGATATGTGTAGAAAATTAGATGAAATTAGTCAACATTACAAAAATACTACAAAGTAAGATAACATTAGGAATTTCAAAAACTATGCAAGTAGGTATATTACTTGGTTGAACTAGATCTGATATGTGGTCAAGGTAAACTGATGATTCCTTCTCTGTCAGTTCCAGTGTTGTCAGGGGTCGATACGTGTCAAGTGGGCTAAGAGAACTTAACTGCCATTTGTCAACCCACTCCTTTGACTCACACTCATTCCAGGCTTGAATTTTACGTGAATAAAAAAAACATGTCATCTTCCGTGTATGGATACTCCATGAACCTACAATTGATCTTCTTAAAGAGTGTAGTTCACTTGATCCTGTCAGTGTACAACAGTCCTCATATGGTGCAATGTTAGTATCATCTATCAACCAAAAAAATCTATGAACTAAAGACTTACCTTCATTACCTGAACCCATTGAAGCATTACACCACTCGACGATTGATTTTGCATCTGTCAACTTTGCACTGTCTTTATAATTTTGACTCTTCTCATGCTATGGCTCTTTTGATACATGCTGCTGCACCATCATGCTTGGGTTCCATGTCCAGCCTCACAAAAGTTCCACATATGCTAAACACCTCTAATATTATGCCTCCTACCCAGCCAATAGAAATTTTGTGAGTTCTTGAATTGTCATGTACAGTTATTCGACCATATGATATGTTGATTGAATGATATGCCCCTTCTAGCCAAATCATTGTAGAACACCTGAAATCAACCTTGCATGAACTCCATAGAATGTGTGCGATCATCACTAATATAAAAATGATACTCCCTTATGATCTTTCTATCATCCTCTGTACAATCATTTGCATGAATGAATGTGATGTGCACAAATATAGAAACCTATGTGGAGTTGTAATATTGTGATTGCACCTCACACTGTGGCTATAGACTATAGTTCTCTACAAATTCAAGGACTAAAATAATGCTATCAATTGGAAATGTGTCCTTGTATGACTTGAATTGCAATTCCAACCATTGAGCTCTATGGGCATGTCTTGCATACACATACACTATACTGTCATGAAATATAGACATAAACTGATACACTGGAATCTTTTGAATAACCAATTCACACCTCTTTTCTTCTTTACCATCTTTTGTATTGTATGCCATTGTTTTATACTTACCGAACTCTACTAGTTCATTTCCAACCGCATGTGATCTTTCCATATGTTCACATATTGGCATATGTTACAAGCCACCGCAATGCTGACATGTGTCATCCAAGCATAATTTCCTATAGAATATTTGACCTTCCTCTCTTTCACATAAAATTGTTGATATGAAGTCTCTTGAAGATGTTGGTGGGGCATGTATGCCACAATCCTACAAAACATTGTTAGTATGCAAATCTAAACATATAGACCAATAAACATCAAAATGGTTAGAAAATTCAATATGTAATCTACAACAAAAAGTAGTGCGTGTGTGATTTATCTTGACATAGAAAGGTTTTAGCATTTCAAAATATCTTTGACAAATTTTAATTTTAGGATACATCTCTAGAAATTTAGAAAAAAACTGTGTTTGGGTCATATCCAAAAAATGCTTTGGATGTGGCTCATGGTTCTGACTACCAATTCTCCTTCTTACCACATCCCTTTGATTCAAAGATACCCTTGTGTAATTCTTCCAAAAGTCTTCAATTAGTGATCTCAATGCTTCAACAATTGGTTTATCTTTTCATGGTAGTCTCCCTGAGAATGCCCATAATTCTTTGGCATTGGTGTCCTCAATTTTTTGGTGCCTTCCAACGGATCTTGATAAAATTTTCCTATTAATTCTCAATGCTTGACTCATCTTTCTAATGAGATGATCTTTCCTCGTTTGACTACTTACTATAGTCGATGTAATGACATGCCGTGTTGCATTACTATCTTTTGTGCATGAGGTGTTACCCAAACTCTCATATGCACTCCTTAGATTCTTGACAATAGATTTTTCACTTAAAGCCTCTGATGTTCTCAACCCAAGAATCTTCATGATGGACATATACTTTATACTTTGCATCATTTCAATAAATAGTTGATATCTTGTGGTCTCATTTAACTTTTCAAAGGACAATCTCCAAATCTTATGAGCATATCTTCTACAAGCACGTTTTGGAATCTTACCTTCCATTGACTACAAAATATTCTCATCATTATCAATCAAATACTTTAGCTTTCTATACAAAATTTGAGGTGGTGTTAAGATAGGTAAATTCATCTCAACATTAGGAATTTCATCAATATTTAAATGAGATGGGCTAGATGGCATACCTTCGATCGAAAATGGAATAAATGATATACCTTGAGGTTGAGGTGGGAACAATGGCATACCTCCTTCCTCACATGTGAGTGATGATGTACTCTCAACTTGAGATGCAGTAGATGGTGTCCCTACATGTTGACTTGCGATAGAGGACGTGTCTCCAACTACGGTATTCAAATCTCTCATAGCACGAAGATTTTGCATTTGTTCCCTTTGTGCCACCAATACCATATCTCTTTTTTATGGTTGCGGTTCCTCTTCAATTGGCATGTCTTCATTTATTGTATCCAATTTACTCTTCTCATGAAGTTCCCTCATAGCCGCTACTTTCTTTGCATTCTTAGATTCTATCTCTTCATATGTTGGTTTAATTCTTAATCGTTTCCTTGGTATGATGGAGAATTTATCTGTAGCATGATAAAGAGACAAATATTAGTTCCTAAGAAATGAATCCATACAAATAACTGAAATATATGTCATTCAACCCTTCATACAAAATGTACATATAATCATCATGTAGAAGAGTAAATGTCACTCGACCAAAATAGGTACAAAGCATACAAAGCATTATTGCAGCCATACAAAGCATTATGGTACAAAGTTCACTTTACTCCTATGAGGATAAGGACAAAGGATAGTCAACTATTGAGGCTACAAGTGAAGAATAATGTAGCATAGCATGGATCATGATTGGATTAAGCCTATTGGGATTTTCTTGTATGATCTTGGCACCTATTCATTTGTATTTTAACTTGTTATGACAAGATTGGTGGTGCCCACCTAGAGTTAAGGTTTCGAGTTAAAAATCCGCAGACATTTTCATTGTAAACCTTGAAAAATTTCTAAGTCCTTCGGCCTCTTGTTGTATGCATGTATCTTTGTATGTACATGGCCATTTGTATCTAACATGCAGATGCATATGTACAATGGCGGACCTGAAAAGAAGTTTAATCGGCTTCAGAAATGGTGAAAAAATCAGTTGTATGCATAAAGGCTTGTATGTGATATTCGGGTGCAATTCCGGGCATGCAAAAGTGGATGTACATGGTAGATTCCTGGAATATTCCATGGTTGTATTAGGAGACTGCATGTATATTGTGTTGTATATTCGATATACAATGGGTGAGATACAATGCCAGACGTCAAAATATTTTCAAATCGGGTTGAAAACAGTGGTCGGGCTAGTGGATGTGCAAAGGGGATTGTATGTATGTGACAAATACAATTGAATATACAATGCAGAACATAAAATGTCAAACTTCAAATTTCATCAAATCAGGCCTGGTGAGCATACATACAAAAGCATAGTTGAAAAGTCAAAGCATTTCCTTTGTATCTTGCGTTGTATGTATCTTTGACATACAACCGCATGTACAAGGTGAAATATACAAGTGGGCAGATGCAATGGGTGGACATGACCAGTGAATTAACTGCATTTGTGAAATGGGTGAAGTCTGCGGTTGTATATTGGCATTGTATGTTCCTAATGTATAATTGGACATACAACAGGCAAATACAAAGAAATACATACAAGCAGGTTGCGGTCAAAGTCAACGGTCTTCAAGAACCTAGTGGGGCCTGCACAGTTGTATGTCCCACGATTGTATGTGCTATATACAATGCGATATGCAAAGGCACATATACAATCTGGATGTGAATAGAAACGTTTGTTTTGGCAGATTTCAAGCTGGGGTCCACGGGTTGTATATTGCACATTGTATGTATGTGCAATATACAAAGTGATGTACAAGGAAGGAGATACAAGGCCTGGACTTGATGGTAATTTCAAATTGTTTTATAAAGATTTGGGGTCTGCCCTTGTATGTTTGTGATTGTATGTATATACAATTGCATATACAACTTCAGATGCAAGAAAAGATGCATTGGAACGGTGATGAAGGTGCAAGTGCTTAGAGATAGTGACCCAATGGCAAGCTGCCACGTGTCCAAGGGCAGTTGTATGTATATACAACTGCATATACAAAGATTTAAAGGCAAAATGATGCAGAGGAAATGCAACAGAAGCTTACAAATAGGATGGAAAAGCCATTAAACCACTAGCATGCTAAGATCTGGACATGCAGCATGTATACCTATAAGCTTGTCAGCATCATCATATTTCAGACGAGCATGAAATATCCTCCTGCTGACCACTGTTCACTTCCTTATTGCCTATCGGCGAGAGATGGTTCATCGGCCAAGGGGAAATGACTTACCCCCGATGACTAATGTCACCCCGATGAATATATCGGTCCTATACCGATCAGCCAGATTTGGCTTATCGGCCAGACTCCAACACTCTGTCCCGATGTCCAATATCACCCCGATATCTCTTTTCATCGGTCAGGTTGCCTATCGGCAACACTTCTTCTATCGGCCAGGCCGAAAAAGGTCTCCCCGACGCTATTACTCCTGCCGATGCCAAAGCACTTAACGACAGCAGGATAAATCTGCATCAGGTGATATTCGCAATATCCTGATGATGATGACGTCACATGCACCCAATGATGATGTCACCCGGATATAAGACTCTTACATCCTCAGCAGTATGATAATGAAATGTCGGGTGATATTATAAATATCATGATGACGACCTTTAAGATCCCCCTCCTGTCCTTAGCCAAAAGAAAGTGATTTTTACTCCCGCATACGATAGCGATATGCGGATGATGGATACACACGAAAGATGATCCTGACGATGATATACACACTGAGTATATATCTGACTTATATCATCCTGATGCATTCAAAACATACAGTCTTCGTCAGCTTCATAACTTGATCCGGATAGCGATATACTCGCAGATGTCGATGCGATTCACACAGTCTGGAAAATCACATGCGGATCCTACATATCCGTCAGCTGCATGCAAACTTACAGAACCTCACGACTTCACATAGAAAACATGATGGTCAGGCCGGATCACCCTCTGATCAAAACTTAAAAGTTTATCCTCCTAACCCTAGCACATGAGGATGCTAGGCTGATTCATAGCATGCTACCAACTGATTTCCCAACAATGAAATGCATAAACAAAAAACCAAAATTGCAACCTAAATTAACATGCATGACCATTCCACCAATTCAGAGAATCAACCGGTGGAAGGGTTGAAAGAATCCATCAACCTGTAATTAGAATAGAAATCAAAGCACAAACAGCTTGTAAACTAGATAAATGCAATTGATGAGATTTGTCTAGATTTATCACAAATATTCTGCTTCTGTAATGCTATAAAACAACAATGTTTCACAATATCTGGACTGCTCTCTGAATCTCAACTCAATCACTAACACCACACAACACAACATAACACAACACCAAAACCTAACTGATCTAAGCTATATATAGCAATATCCTACGAGTACTACCAACTCGATTCCTAGTGGCTGGGAGAAGACAGCTCAGACAACCTGATAATGAATGCTAACTACCTGCACATTCTCCTAGGTGGATCAAACACATACGCATTGGTCCCATGGACCTTATTACATCATGAAGTCAAACATACTAAAAATAGACTAATGTCCTGACATGCGAACAATGAACTTATGTCCTGCCTTGTAGGGGTGCTCCTGCACCACAAAAATGGGCGAAAAGGGTAAAATATATCTTCACGCTGCGAAAAGTCAAAGGAGCAAAAAAGACACCTGCGTGGCACATTTTCATTGGCCAATGACTTTTTAAAGCTGGTGATTGGATTGCTCGATCAAATTGAATCCATAGATCTCAGCGGGAAGAGGGAAATTGACGGCCCTATTTCAAACTTTCAGAAAGTGAAGGATTTCCTGTGTGTCCACAGTCGCATTTCAGGTGAGAAGAATTGCAAAGCACGTAGCCGTTGTATTTCTAGAAGCTGTAGGTAGGTTGGCTATTAATGGAAAAATTTGTAGAGGCATGGTCTTGATTGACAGGTCAACTACCTAATTAATGGGAAAATCTTCAGGTGGCTACACGTCTCCTGAGTTCACCTGCTCCTTCCCTCTTCTTCTCCCTGGTGCATTCAATGTTTTAGGCGCCATTTTCATGGTGTGATGTATCTGGCAGCATTTTGAAATGACCATGTACTTGATTGTTGAGTGCACGTTCTTGATGTATAAGAGGACTGTGTCACTCATTTTTTGGTTGTTGAAGACTTGGGCAATTTTTTGGAGGAAATAATGAAAAACAGAGCATCTCTTAGCTGTTCTGTCACTTTTGTGAGTTTATGAGTTGCATTTTGAATTCAGGTTGCACATATGTTTAGTTTCATGTTTTTTTTATATGAAAAATGCTCTTTTGCATGTGTTTAGCTGTTTGCCTCCATTTGTTGTATGCATCCCTTCTTTTGAATCTGGTTGCTAAGGGTTACTTAGATTCTAGGATATAGATTTCTATATCACATGCTTAATTTGTGACCTCCATTCAAGAAGTGGATTAAATTATTTTAGGTTAAGTATGAAAAAAAATGTATGGAAGTAGGGATATTTGTAAGTAGAGATAGCTAAATACTCATTCTTGGGTGGTGTTTGTAAGGAAAATACCAATCCAACCCCTTGAAACTTGAATGCCAAATGCAAATCATTCAGTTGTATATGTCTAGTTGACTCCTTGCCCTGAGATAGGCACCGCTCTGCCCTTGTGTAGTAGTTATGATCCAAAACCCCCTGTCTTGCATCCAAAACATTAAAACAAATCCTTTCAAAGCTTCAACCTATTAGTTGTAGGAGTAGGAATAGGACCCATGCATACTCTCATTCCTAACCAATTAGATATGTCCAAGAAAGTTGCTAAACTTGTGATTTATCACACAAATCTTGGTCCAAACATGAGAGTATTATGCCTGTTGTTGTAAAGCTAAATCTTTCTATTGGGTGAGTCAAAGTTAAATCTTTAGCTATAGGGATACCCCCTTGGTGCGTTAGAATCAGAAGTGAAGGGGAGGCAGCTCATGCAACCTCTTGTATTTGTTGGTTGAATCTGCCTGTGCATTGGAACTGGTAAACCCTTTGTCGATTTAGAGAGAAAGACCCAACAAAGTGGCGACTCGACTTTGCAGACTCAGAAATTGATCCACTATATTTTAGCAAACATTTTCTAATCTTATTAGGAATAAAATTTGGGTAACCATATATTCCTTTGAAATTCAGGGCTTTATATCTTTCAATAAAAAATGGTCTTCTTTGAGAGCACAACCAGGACTGTTGCTCTACTTGAATCATTTCAAGTGAAAAGATGAAATACTTGGAAATATGTTGCAGCTTTGGATAGGTTCAATCAACAGAGTCACCACCTCCCACAGAGAGGATAGAATATCAAGAAGGCACCTTTATTTTCTGGATTCATCACGCCAAAAGAGCACCACATGGTTCTTCCTTGGTCTTGTTGCAACAACTTTATTGGAAACTAAATTTTCTGGCCTTTAAATTATTTGACTCTATCCCTAGCAGAGTCACCACTTTGTTGGAGACTCAGATGGGCAAGATTGGGTCTTTCTCTCTGAATGGGCAGAGGGTTTACCAGTTACAATGCACAGCCAGATTCGACCAACAAATATAGGAGGTTGCGTGAGCTACATCCCCTTCACTTCTGGTTCTGCTGCACCAAGGGGGTATCCCTATAGATAAAGATTTAACTTTGACTCACCCAATAGAAAGATTTAGCTTTACAATAAAGGCAAAATACTCTCATGTTTGGACCAAGATTTGTATGATAAGTCACTAGGCTAGCAATGTTCTTGGACATATCTAACTGGTTAGGAATGAGAGTATGCAGGGGTCCTATTTCTACTCCTACAAACTAACAGGTTGGAATTATGAAATGATTTGTATTTAGGCTTTGGATGCAAGATAGGGGGTTTTGGATCATAACTACTACACAAGGGCAGACCAGTGCCTATCTCAGGGCAAGGAGTCAACTAGACGTATACAAGTGAATGATTTGCACAGGCATTCAAGTCTCAAGGGGCTGGATAGGTATTTGCCTTACAAACACCACCCAAGAATGAGTATTTAGCTATCTCTACTTACAAATATCCCAGCTGCCATACAATCTTCTTCATACTTAACCTAAAACAGTTTAATCCACTCCTTGAATGTAGGTCAAAAGTTAAGCATGCAATATAGAGATCTATATCCTAGAATCTAAGTAACCCTTAGCAACTAGATTCAAAAGAAGGGATGCATACAACAAATGGAGACAAACAACTAAACACATACAAAAAGGCATTTTTCATATAAAAATTACATAAAACTGAACATGTATGCAACGTGCATTCAAATGCAACTCATAAACTCACAAAAAGAGATAGAACGACCAAGAAATGCTTTATTTTTGTTATTTCCTCCAAAAATTTGCCCAAGTCTTCAACAACCAGAAAATGAGTGACACAGTCCTCTTATACATCAAGAACGTGCACTCAGTAATCAAGTACATGTCATCTTAAAATGCTGCCAGATACATCATACCATGAAAATGGTGCCTAAAACATTGAATGCACCAGAGAGAAGAAGAGGGAAGGAGCAGGTGAACTCGAGAGATGTGCAGCCACCTGAAGATTTTCCCATTAATCAGGTAGTTGACCTGTCAATCAAGACCATGCCTCTGCAAATTTTTCCATTAATGGCCAACCTACCTGCAACTTCTGGAAATACAACAGCTGCGTGCTTTGCAATTCTTCCCGCCTGAAATACGACTGCGAACACACATGAAATCCTTCACTTTCTGAAAGTTTGAAATAGGGCTGTCAATTTCCCTCTTCCTGTCGAGATCTACAGCTTCAATTTGATTGGGCAATCCAGTCACCAGCTTTGAAAAGTCATTGGCCAATGAAAACGTGCCACATACGTGTCTTTTTGCTCCTTTGACTTTTCATAGCGTGAAGATATATTTTACCCTTTTTGCCCATTTTTGCCTTTAAATATTTGTATATGTAGTTGTATATACATACAACTACCCTTGGACACATGGTAGCTTGCCATTGGATCACTATCGCTAAGCACTTGCACCTTCATCACCGATCCAATGCATCTTTTCTTGCATCTGAAGTTGTATATGCAATTGTATATACATACAATCACAAACATACAAGGGTGGACCCCAAATCTTTATAAAACAATTTGAAATTACCATCAGGTCCAGGCCTTGTATCTCCTTCCTTGTACATTGCTTTGTATATTACACATACATACAATGTGCAATATACAACCCGCGGACCCCAGCCTAAAATCTGCCAAAACAAACTTTTCTATTCACGTCCAGATTGTATATGTGCCTTTTGTCATGCCCACATTTTCCATGTGGTCACATCACACGTCACACGTGTCATAGCCACATCTGTCATGTGGTTATGACATGAACTATCAAAAATTTTCTCACGCAACCCTAGAAACCCCCTCGCATGCATAAGCATGCTCGGTGGTGAATGCTCAAGGCGAAAATACTATAGTTGTCGGCGGGGTACAAGTACAATTGCGTGCAACCAGACGCAAGCAGTCCAACAAGGGGGTCTCCATGACGCAGTTAACGTCGCTACAAGATTTATATTTTCGAGGTCCCTAACCCTAATTCTCGGCAGATTTCGACAGCATAACGCCTTACGGCGTAAGTGGCAATTACTCAACACTATACTACTTACGGAGTTCCCTGATAGATTAACAACTTCCCACGACGCCTTGTTCCTACTAAACTGATTCGTGATCTCCCTATGGGGTTATTTTTCAGCAAAGCACATTTGTCTGTCTCCTCTCTTGTTTCCTGAAACATACTCCTCCTTCGACTTAGCATTCTCAACAAGGCCGTTCATATGCCCTCTCTTCCGTTTCTCTGGATCTTAATTTTGATTGTATTTTTATCGCGCTCACCTTAACTATTTCTCTGATGTTTTCGTTTGTTTATATTTCGGTCTCTCTCTTTTGGGTCTCTTCATTTTCTTTATGTTTATCCTGTCCTTTCTTCATATTCTACATCAATCAGAGTTATCACTATATCTATTTTAACATTGTTCCTAACTTCTAGATTTCCCAGATCACACAGGCCGGTTTACTACTTCGCTGGATTCGGTCTCTTGTTTTTCTCCGATCTAGGATTCACCGTGTAATAATTAAACTTGTTCCTAAGCAAATTTAGCGAAAGGACCATCAACTTAGTTCTCTTATCCCATGTGGGAAATGCCGCGCATTTTCTCTTCTGTGTTTTCCAATGTTAGTTTTTCTTCTTCTTACTCTCTCGCAGGTTTTCTTCTCTGGACGTTTACTAACTACAATTGGGATTAAAATGGCCTCACATGGAATGTCTGTGATGGCTTCTTAAGTTTATTTCCAGTGACTTTTTAAACAAGGTGACGCGTAATTTTTCCTCTTCATTTTCCTGGTTATTAAATTTCGTTGATAGTTAAACTTCCGAGAAACTCTTCCCGGAATGTTATAATATAATCCGTTACACTTTCTCTTAAAGTTATAATCTTATTTTCTCTTATTATTGTAAAGAGAAAATGGCTTTTTTGAAAATCTTAATAATTAAATAACATAAGTATGTATTGATATATTTATATGTATATATATAAGTTTATGTATATATATAAATATAAACATATATATTCACTTATATTTCTCTTATTTATAATTACTGTTGTTATTATTACTCTTATTTATTATAATGCTATAATTACAATTGTAATTCTTTATTTATAATGAAATATATATATATATATATACATATATATATATTTACATTTTATATCCATTGTTTAGTATATAGGAGGCTCTCCTCTTTATATCTTATTAAACTTCTTATATAAATAAAGAAATATATATATATATATATATATATAAACAATTATAATCCATTGTTATATTAAATAAGAGGCTCTCCTCTTTATAAAGTCCCAATCCATGGAACTGAGTCATATTTTATTTGTTTCTTTCTTTCTTTTTTTTTTGTTTAACCTAACTATCTGTAGCTTATGTTGTGCGCAAAGGGCATGAGGGGCGGCGGCGAAGTGGAGGGTCCGCAGTGGCGGAGGTGCGGCGGCAACGCAGAAGACGTGGTGAGGGGGCCGCGGGCGGAGGTCTGGTGGAGGCACGGTGGCAACAGCGGCCGTGAAGGGGAGTGGCGCGGGTGTTCCGCGGCGGTGTGCTGGCTGCGGTGGAGGTCACTTCGTGGCGGGGTTGTGGCAGCGTGAAGGCCATGGGGGAGGGAGATGGCCGCGGTTATCATGACAGGCGGGAGTGTGGGGAGGGGGCGGAGCCCCCACCCACATCCCACGTAGTGGGGTGTGGGTGGGGGCTCTGCCCCCTCCCCACAACCTCCTTTGCATAGGGCCGGCGGTGGGGTTCAAACCCCACCGCCAATATGTATTTTTTTTTTCTTTTGTTTTTATTTTTTTATTTAAAACAAAGTCCCTCTCTGTATTATAAAACTCCTCTCTATATTTTACAAAGTAAAAAAAAATAGTGAATATATAATTTGTATTTATTTAATTTTATTCAATTTTAATGCAGTATAAACCATTTAGAACTTAGTGATTAATTATATATATATATACATCCGATCTCTCATTTACACTTTTTTTTTAACAATCGTATTAAGAATTTTCTTTCATAGGTAACTTAAAAATTTCAGAGAAAAGAAAACATAGAAATCTAATTTATCTTACACTCACATTCTCATATGATAATTAAACATTTCAAATGCAGAAACAAACAATAATTTTTCCAAATGCGATCTACAATTACCGTTTATTTAAGAATTGATAATTTTAAATACTAGTTCAATTAATATCATCTAATACTTAGCATCGTAAATACAAGGAATTAAACGTAAAATTCTTAAACTGCCATTTACAATTTAATTAAGAAATATATAAGCAACTTACGGAGATTAAACTTCATACTTTTAATGTTAAACTAGGAGTCTTATAAAATCGATAATTACATATATATATATTTTCTTGCCTTACTTCACATTTGCTAATTTCAATTTAGTGCATAATAATTTCAAATAGAGAATGAAACAAAATCATTACAATTGCACTGGCTCACAACTACTTACAACTACAATATCTAAATGTTAACAAAATTCTTAATTTCCTCCAAACATCTCCAAACAATATTCTAGTTAAACTTAAACACTTTTGTCAAGATCCACATACAATTTCACTTCTTAACAACATTTGCTCCAAATATACATAACTGTCAAAACTCACAACTAATGAACAACACTGAAAGGAAGAATTTCTCTCCTTTCCAAATCAATAAATTATACAACTTCAGAGGAAGAGATTCCACAGAATGTAGCTCCACGAACAAAATACAATGCTCCTCCAATTCCAACCACAAGCTTCAAAAGGAAACCTGTGTATCAAAGACAAACAAAGAAGAAAACACCACTCATATAGCTCTCCTCCCTTCCGTAGACCCGCAAGAGGGTCACCCCCGAGCTAAGGAGACCATACTCACACCTGGGTAAGCTCAAGCAATCCACTTCACAACAGGAACAACAACAAACCCAAAGCACACAAACACCCATGGATAAATTACACAACACAAAAACTCAATAGTGAGCTTTATAAGGGGCAGGAGAGTGGACACACTCGACTCCAGGGTGACACCCTTACAGATATTATAACCAATACAAATCTCTTGGCCTCAAACCAAATTTGATCACAAAATTTCCCAAAGAATCTGTATCTGACTCTCAAGTCAAAGAACCGGTCTCAAATACAAGCCCTCAAGGCTTTCAACATCCCAAAAGAAGAAAACAGGTATGCACCCGAGGAGGATCACTCCCCCCCTACCCCAAACTTGATGAGCATTTCTCCCAAGTGGGAGAAGCTCTATCAACAACCCAACAACAAATCCCACAGAAACAAATCTAAAACACAAACAAATAAACACCTTTCACACAATTTTTCATTCAACATTCAGTTATACAAAAGAAAGGTAAAACCAAACCAACCTTACAAAGCCCTTCTGGAATGAAACTGTTGTATAGCTCCACCGAGATCTCTCCCAACCTTAGTCACCAACTTCTTCTTCCTTTCCTCACCTCAACCTAACTTTCCTATTCTGGCAATGAAAATAAAACTCCCCCAAAAAAATCAACTAACTCCCTTCCCTTCCAAAAATGGAATTCAAATAACCCAAAAACCCTCCATTTTAGAGGAATGGGTAGGTGACACTTGTCACCTCCTCACCCTTCCCAAAACCACTATCCTATCCCAAGGGATGAGTATTGGCTTATGTCACTCACGCATCCCTAGAGTACTCCTTATCCCACTCCTCATGTCATTTCTCTTACGCATGGGAGAAATAAAAGGAGTTAAAGGAGGAAAAGACAGGTGACCCATGCCTCTTCTCCCTTCCTTCAACATGGATGACCCCACAGCACATGGGGAATCTCACTAATGGTGAGGGTGACTTCAAGTCAATCCCTCTATAATAGATGGGTTTGTAGTCATCTCATACCTTGGGAGTTGAAGAGGGATGGGTTGGGTGTTGGTACAACCCATCTTGTCCCCCCCATACATCTAATTTTCGCCACTTAACTTCAGGGGTTAGTTAAGATGACTTGATGGAGGTTACCCAAGGGTTACCCATGCCAAATGGGGCCCTGGACCCATGGGGTATAACCCAGGGTCAACTTTAACCCATTCTGGACAACCATGGTCAAGGTAAAGTACAAGAAAAGGCCTCCAAGATTTAAATAAAAGAAAAGAAATTCAAATTCAATCTTTTTACGACACAAATCATAAGTCAGTGTTACAAGAGGGTAGACCAACCCATTCGACCTTATGAAAGACCACACTACGACACCATATCAAACACAGAGTGATCTTGGTTCCTTGTGGAACCAGATTGGCTTAATAGGGAATAACAATAACAAGGTGCGGAATGATCTCCAAAATCCGTGGTTTGATTAGTAAATTCCTGCACACTAAATTGCAAGATCAGTTTCACATATAATCATCATAGCTGAAGCAACTTAAAAACATGCATTATCCTAACATAGTTCTAAATAGCATAAATGAAATCATATTACAATTTTCCATCATCACCTAATTAACTTTTCTGAAATGTAAACTTATCCAAACATCACCCAATTAGTTTTTCCGTAAACAAAATAAAGTTTAATAGTTTGACAAATCTGGGAACTACTATCCCACACATATAAAAAGTATCAATAACAATAATGTAAATAGTCACAAGAATAGAAGTAAAAAGGTGGTCCTCACACCTTTGCATATTGCATTGTATATAGCACATACAATCGTGGGACATACAACTGCGTGGGCCCCACCAGGTTCTTGAAGACCATTGACTTTGACCACAACCTGCTTGTATGTATTTCTTTGTATCTGCCTGTTGTATGTCCAATTGTACATTGGGAACATACAATCCCAATATACAACTGCAGACTTCACCCATTTCACAAATGCAGTTAATTCACTGGCCGCGTCCACCCATTGCATCTGCCCGCGTCCGCCCATTGCATCTGCCCGCTTGTATATTTCACCTTGTACATGCGGTTGTATGTCAAAGACACATACAACACAAGATACAAAGGAAATACTTTGACTTTTCAACTCTACTTTTGTATGTATGCCCACCAGGCCTGATTTGATGAAATTTGAAGTCTGGCATTGTATGTTCTGCATTGTATATTCAATTGTATCTGTCACATACATACAATCCCCTTTGCACATCCACATGCCCAACCACTGTTTTCAACCTGATTTAAAAATCTTTTGACGTCCAGCATTGTATCTCACCCATTGTATATCGAATATACAACACAATATACATGTAGTCTCCTAATACAACCGCAGAATATTCTAGGAATCTACCATGTACATCCACTTTTGCATGCCCAAAATTGCACCCGAATATCACATACAAGCCTTTATGCATAGAACAATGCATACAACTGATTTTTTCACCATTTATGAAGCCGATTGAACTTCTTTTCAGGTCCGCCATTGTACATATGCATCTGCATGTTAGATACAAATGGCCATGTACATACAAAGATACATGCATACAACAGGAGGCCGAAGGACTTAGAAATTTTTGAAGGTTTACAATGAAAATGTCTGCAGATTTTTAGCTCGAAACCTTAACTCTAGGTGGGCACCACCATTGGCTCTGTCTGGGGGACGCATGCCTCTTGTAGGCATGGCGAGAACTCCAGATCTCTGGGATGTAGACTGGGTACCAAATCCATTGGGCGGCAGAGTCAAACACTGCACCAACCTGCATCACAAATCACACTTTCAAAATTTACTTGGCAGCCCAGGGCCACCAAAAAGGAAAAATTAGAATTTCCCTTTGTCAAATACCCTGTTTTCATCTGATTTCTTCAAATGAAGCCTCAAAACATTTAACTGTCTGCAGCACCCTACTTTGCAATTGGTTGTGCTGCTGCCCATTTCTCTTTCTTTAACAAATCTACAACAAGCTTCATCTTCATACATTATAATCAGCTGTAGAATGTCATCATCATATGAGTCACCAATGTTGCTTGGAAAAATAACAAACTCATATGAAACAAATGAATCCACCTCAGAATTTTGCCTTTCTTAAAAAAATAAGAGCTCCTCTGTATTAAAAATGCAATATTCAGGCACAAGCAACATCTTATAATCAAATTCATCTTTATAAACATTCAGATATTCATCATCATTGCTCTCAATAATTTTATCATTAATGTCCACCTGGAATGTCTCAAGAGAAGGCATAAATAGCTCAGGGTGTAACCCTACGCTAAAAGCTTCATAGTCACCCCTGCAACCAACACTATCCCCGTCTATATCAGCATGAACATCTGCAACTCGTCCATTCACATCTGAATAGTGACCTTATTTTTCTTTTTCACCAATGTACTGATAATCAAAAGAAAATTTTTCAACCTCTGCACTGTAAAGGTAGTCAGAATTTTCAAGGAAACACTCATATTCGGCATCTATATATATTTCATCATCTGAAAGGCTCACATATGCATCTGAATGTTGACAATCACTAACATATTCACTGTCGTCCCTTGAATCTGCATCTTCTATATTCAGAGTGAAGCTTTCCATATCCGGCTCATATAAATAATCAGGAATAACAGGGATATACCTATTACTGCAAGACACAACCTCATGTATATCTTTCATTTGATCATTTGAAAGGCATTTTGCATCTACATGCTTCTCTTCTAGAGGCTGATAACAATCTTTGTCTTCATCATTATAGGATGTGCCTACATTTTCTACAACATCTTCTTCATGTTTATGCATCACATCATGACTGCATCCATTGTTCTGAAATACATTCTTCTTTGCAAACTCATCTCTCAATGAACACACTAGGAAAGTTGAAATATATTCACTTTGAAAACTATTTTGAAAGCTTGCAGTCATGAAACCTACTAGCATTCCATATTTCTGATTACTTTAAATATCCATGGCAAATTTGTAGGCCTGGTGAAGTGTGACTGGTTCCTTATCTCTCAATAAATAACTCATTTCTTCATGAAATGTAGCCAAATAAATTGCCAAGCACAATGCATCATTGGGTCTCATATATTTAGGAATTTGCTTGAACAACTTAATAAATCTAAGATTAAAGGCTGGAACCAGTTCCTCATCTTCCCTTGGGATATTCATGAAATGTATGATCAATGAGGCCAAATCAAATCTTTCACCAAACTGCTCTAGGAATGCAATTTCTAAATCTACCCATGAAGAAACTGAAAACATAGGCAGGTCTGAAAACTAGACCCTAGCATCATCCTCCAATGACTGAACAAAAAGTCTCATTACTACATCTTCAGCCTCTATCTCATAATCTTCTATCAAATTACAAAAATTTTGTAGATGTCTATTTGTAGACTCAGAATTTGATCCACTATATTTCAGCAAACATTTTCTAATCTTATTGGGAATAACATTTGGGTAATCATATATTCCTTTGAAATTCAGGCCTTTATATCTTTCAATAAAAAATGGTCTTCTTTGAGAGCACAACCAGGACTGTTGCTCTACTTGAATCATTTCGAGTGAAAAGATGGAATACCTGGAAATATGTTGCAGCTTTGGATAGGTTCAATCAATAGAGTTGCCACCTCCCACAGAGAGGACAGAATATCAAGAAGGCACCTTTATTTTCTGGATTCATCATGCCAGAAGAGCACCACATGGTTCTTCCTTGGTCTTGCTGCAACAACTTTACTGGAAACTAAATTTTCCAGCCTTTAAATTATTTGACACTATCCCCAGCAGAGTCGCCACTTTGTTGGAGACTCGGATGGGCAAGAATTCACTCTTTTACTTCAACTATCTAGCAGAGTCACCACTTTGTTGGGTCTTTCTCTCTGAATTGGCAAAGGGTTTGCCAGTTCCAATGCATAGGTAGATTTGGCCAACAAATACTGGAGGTTGTGTGAGCTGCCTCCCCTTCACTTCTGGTTCTACCACACCAAGGGGGGTATCCCTATAGCTAAAGATTTAACTTTGACTCACCCAATAGAAAGATTTATCTTTACAATAAAGGCAGAATACTCTCATGTTTGGACCAAGATTTGCATGATAAGTCACTAGGCTGGCAATGTTCTTGGACATATCTAACTGGTTAGGAATGAGAGTATGCAGGGGTCCTATTTCTACTTCTAAAAACTAACACGTTGGAATTATGAAATGATTTGTATTTAGGCTTTAGATGCAAGATAGGAGGTTTTGGATCATAACTACTACACAAGGGCAGACCGGTGCCTATCTCAGGGCAAGGAGTCAACTAGATGTATACAAGTGAATGATTTGCACTGGCATTCAAGTCTTAAGGGGCTGGATAGGTATTTGCCTTACAAACACCACCCAAGAATGAGTATTTAGCTATCTCTACTTACAAACATCCTAGCTACCATACAATCTTCTTCATACTTAACCTAAAATAGTTTAATCCATTCCTTGAATGGAGGCCAAAAGTTAAGCATGCAATATAGAGATCTATATCCTAGAATCTAAGTAACCCTTAGCAACCAGATTCAAAAGAAGGGATGCATATAACAAATGGAGACAAATAGCTAAACACATGCAAAAAACATTTTTCATATAAAAACAACATGAAACTGAACATGTATGCAACGTGCATTCAAATGCAACTCATAAACTCACAAAAAGAGATAGAACAGCTAAGAAATGCTCTGTTTTCATTATTTCCTCCAAAAATTTGCCCAAGTATTCAACAACCAGAAAATGAGTGACACAGTCCTCTTATACATCAAGAACGTGCACTCAGCAATCAAGTACATGGTCATTTCAAAATGCTGCCAGATACATCACACCATGAAAATGGCACCTAAAACATTGAATGTACCAGGGAGAAGAAGAGGGAAGGAGCAGGTGAACTCGGGAGACGTGCAGCTACCTGAAGATTTTCTCATTAATCAGGTAGTTGACCTGTTAATCAAGACCATGCCTCTGCAAATTTTGCCATTAATGGCCAACCTACCCGCAGCTTCTAGAAATACAACGGCTGCGTGCTTTGCAATTCTTTCCGCCTGAAATGCGACTGCAGACACACAGGAAATCCTTCGCTTTCTAAAAGTTTGAAATAGGGCCGTCGATTTCCCTCTTCTCGTCGAGATCTATGGCTTTAATTTGATTGGGCAATCCAGTCACCAGCTTTGAAAAGTCATTGGCCAATGAAAACGTGCCATGCAGGTGTCTTTTTGCTCCTTTGACTTTTCGCAGTGTGAAGATATATTTTACCCTTTTCGCCCATTTTTGCCTTTAAATCTTTGTATATGCAGTTATATATACATACAACTGCCCTTCAACACGTGGCAACTTGCCATTGGATCACTATCGCTAAGCACTTGCACCTTCATCACCGATCCAATGCATCTTTTCTTGCATCTGAAGTTGTATATACATACAATCACAAACATACAAGGGTGGGACCCCAGATCTTTATAAAACAATTTGAAATTACCATCGGGTCCAGCCTTGTATCTCCTTCCTTGTACATCGCTTTGTATATTGTACATACATACAATATGCAATATACAACCCGCAGACCCCAGCCTGAAATCTGCCAAAACAAACTTTTCTATTCACGTCCAGATTGTATATGTGCCTTTATATATTGCATTGTATATAGCACATACAATCGTGGGACATACAACTGCGCAGGCCCCACCAGGATCTTGAAGACCGTTGACTTTGACCGCAACCTACTTGTATGTATTTCTTTGTATCTGCCTGTTGTATGTCCAATTGTACATTGGGAACATAGAATCCCAATATACATCCGCGGACTTCACCCATTTCACAAATGCAGTTAATTCATTGGCCACGTCCACCCATTGCATCTACCCGCTTGTATATTTCACCTTGTACATGCGGTTGTATGTCAAAGATACATACAATGCAAGATACAAAGGAAATGCTTTGAATTTTCAACTCTACTTTTGTATGTATTCCTGCAAGGCCCGATTTGATGAAATTTGAAGTCAAGCATTGTATGTTCTGCATTGTATATTCAATTGTATCTATCACATACATACAATCCCCTTTGTACATTCGTGGGCCCGACCACTGTTTTCAACCCGATTTGAAAATATTTTGACATCTGGCATTATATCTCACCCGTTGTATATTGAATATACAACACAATATACATGCAGTCTCCTGATACAACCATAGAATATTCCAGGAATCTACCATGTAGATCCACTTTTGCATGCCCGAAATTGCACTCGAATATCACATACAAACCTTTATGCATACAACGATGCATACAACTAATTTTTTCACCATTTCTGAAGCTAATTGAACTCCTTTTCGGGTCTGCCATTGTACATATGCATATGCATGTTAGATACAAATGGCCATGTACATACAAAGATACATGCATACAATAGGAGCCCGAAGGACTTAGAAATTTTTAAAGGTTTACAATGAAAATGTTTGCAGATTTTTAGCTCGAAACGTTAACTCCAGGTGGGCACCACAATTGGCTCTGTCTGGGGACGCATGCCTCTTGTAGGCATGGCGAGAACTCCAGATCTCTAGGACACAGACTGGGTGCCAAATCCATTAGGCGGTAGAGTCAAACGTTGCACCAACCTGCACCACAAATCACACTTCCAAATTTACTTGGCGGCCCAGAGCCACCAAAAAGGAAAAACTAGAATTTCCCTTCGTCAAATACCCTATTTTCATCTATTTTCTTGTATGATCTTGGCACCTATTCATTTGTATTTTAACTTGTTATGACAAGATAATAGTATTTCATCATGCTTAAGGCATTGTATATTTATATGTTGTAAGGATTTATTCTTGTATAACTTGACATCACAGTATGTTAAGGTATGTTTAATTCATTATTGCACATACTTATTAAAGAGCCCAAATGTAGAAAATATACATGGCACCATGTGAGATTGTAGGCTGACCTTATGGATTCTTGAGTAACAAAATCTAGAGATTTAACTTAAGCTTGTCTATGTAGGTTTAAAGGAAACACACATGATGGAATTTTATATGAGGTCCTTTAGGTTGAATCTCATTAGATAGACATTAATGAGTTTGTATTATAAGGTTCATTATGCAAAGGGACTTAACAATGATATTGTGATTGTGTCTATTTTAATTAATGTTGACCTTTGAGATATCTTTTATTGTGCATACCATGAACTGATTTAAAACATAGTCTATTACAAGGACATTTGTGTGTGATGACTAAGCTCTTTGGGTAGTAAGAACTATGATGAACTCTAAATGCATATCTTCTACAAATGTAAGACATGTATGCAAAATGTAAGACATGTATGCAAAATGTGGAAGCATAGACAAGGCAGATGAACTATAAAATTAAAAAAAGTGAGACTAATATAAACACAAAATATGTAAACCATACAAGTGAGATAAACATGTATGATAAAGCATGATAAAGTAATTCAAATACAATTAAGGAAAATGTAAAGAACATGCATGTAAAGACTTGACATACCTAAAAAATAGAGATTCAAATGGAGAGAGTACCTGATTATGTAGTGTTTTTTTCTTCTTGCATCAAACTCCTCAACAATTTGAGTTTTTCACCACTTGCTTCCTTTTCAACATTAAATTGAATAACACTCAAATAGAATTAGTAACAAAAATACTATTAACCAATATATAATGTTAAATTCCTACAATTCAATGACAATTAACATTGCAACACTACAAAAATTGAAACTTGAATTGATATATATCAAATTTGATGTGAAAAATATGTTATTTCCTCCTTCTTAAGTTGGCAAAGCAGAAAAAGGTGGTGGAAAGTTCATGCAAAGGTGGTAGAATGTGAAAAATGTGCATGTGAACTTCCCAACAACATGAAAATGCTTTTTTTTGTCGGAACATGATCATAAATAGAAGAAAATAGATTATGGTCCAAGCCTTTTTACTATTTATATAGCAATCCAAAATGTGCTCGCGTTATAATGCAAGCGCATTTTGGCCTGCTATAGAAAAATCTATATTATTCATTTCTCCATGTATTTCTTCTATCTCTCACCTCTCTATCTCTCACCTATCTCTCCCCCTCACCTCTCTACCTCTCCCCTCTCTACGTCACTCAGTCACTGCTTGTCTACCTCTCCATCTATCCTTAGCCATCTAGATCTCTCACTTAACCCTAAACCCTAAAGCCTCAACCCTTAAACCTTAAATCCTAAACCCTATCCCTAAACCCTCAACACTTTACCTTAAAACCTATTACCTCAACCCTAAACCCTAATCCCTCAACCCTAAACCCTACACCCTATCACTAAACCCTCAACCCTCGACACTATATCTTAAACCCTAATCGCTTAATCCTCACCCTAAAGCCTCAACCCTCAATCCTTAAACCTTTAACTCTAAACCCTATCCCTAATCCCTCTACCCTCGACACTCTACCTTAACCCTAATCCCTTGACCCTCAACCCTAATCCCTCAACCCTATACACTATCCCTAAAGCCTCAACCCTAAACCCTAATCCCTCAAGATCCTAAACCTTAATCCCTTATGATCCCTAAACTCTAAACCCTATCCCTAAACCCTCAACCCTAAACCTTAATCCCTCAACCCTAAACCCTAATCCCTTATCCCTAAACCCTATACCTAAAGCCTCAACCATCAACACTATACCTTAAACCCTTATCCCTGAACTCTCAACCCTAATCCCTCAACCCTAATCCCTTATCCCTAAACCCTAAATGCTATCCCTATTACTAAACCCTCAACCCTTGACACTATATAGGTTAAACCCTAATCCCTTATCCCTAAACCCTAAACCCTATCCCTAAACCCTCAACCCTTAAACCTTAAACCCTAAAACCTATCCCTAAACTCTCAACCCTCAACACTATATCTTAAACCCTAATACCTTAACCCTCACCCTAAAGCCTCAACCTTCAATCCTTAAACCTTCAAACCTAAACCCTATCCCTAATCCCTCTACCCTCAACACTCTACCTTAACCCTAATCCCTCGACCCTCGACCCTAATCCCTCAACCCTAAATGATATCCCTACAGCCTCAACCCTAAACCCTAATCCCTCAAAGTCCTAAACCCTAATCCCTTATCCCTAAACTCTAAACCCTATTAGTAAACCCTCAACCCTCAACCTTAAACCTTAATCCCTCAACCCTAAACCTTAATCCCTCAACCATAAATCCTAATCCCTTATCCCTAAACCCTAAACCCTAATCCCTCAACCCTAAACCCTAAATGCTATCCCTATTCCTAAACCCTCAACCCTCGACACTATACCTTAAACCCTAATCCCTTATCCCTAAGCCCTAAACCCTATCCCTCAACCCTCAACCCTTAAACCTTAAACCCTAAAACCTATCCCTAAACCCTCAACCCTCGACACTATATCTTAAACCCTAATCCCTTAACCCTCACACTAAAGCCTCAACCCTCAATCCTTAAACCTTCAACCCTAAACCCTATCCCTAATCCCTCTACCTTCGACAGTCTACCTTAACCCTAATCCCTCAACCCTAAACCCTAATCCCTCAACCCTAAACCCTAATCCCTTATCCCTAAACTCTAAACCCTAATCCCTCAACCCTAAACCCTAAACACTATCCCTATTCCTCAACCCTCAACCTTCGACACTGTACCTTAAACCCTAATCCCTTATCCCAAAACCCTAAACCCTATCCCTCAAACCTCAACCCTTAAACCTTAAACCCTAAAACCTATCCCTAAACCCTCAACCCTCGACACTATATCTTAAACCCTAATCCCTTAACCCTCACCCTAAAGCCTCAACCCTCAATCCTTAAACCTTCAACCCTAAACCCTATCCCTAATCCCTCTACCCTCGACACTCTACCTTAACCCTAATCCCTTGACCCTCAACCCTAGCCCCTCAATCCTAAACACTAATCCCTTAACCCTAAACCCTAATCCATCAACCCTAAACCCTAAATGTTATCCCTATTCCTAAACCCTCAACCCTCGACACTATACCTTAAACCCTAATCCCTTATCCCTAAACCCTAAACCCTATCCCTTAACCCTCAACCCTTAAACCTTAAACCCTAAAACCTATCCCTAAACCCTCAACCCTCGACACTATATCTAAAACCCTAATCCCTTAATCCTCAACCCTAAAGCCTCAACCCTCAATCCTTAAACCTTCAACCCTAAACCCTATCCCTAATCCCTCTACCCTTGAAACTCTACCTTAACCCTAATCCCTTGACCCTCAACCCTATACCTAAACCCTCAACCCTCAACCCTCAACCTTAAACCTTAATCCATAACCCTAAACCCTGAACCCTAAACCCTCAACCCTCAACACTATACCTTAACCCTAATCCCTTGACCCTCAACCCTAATCCCTCGACCCTAAATATTATCCCTAAAACCTCAACCCTAAACCCTAATCCCTTAAGCTCCTAAACCCTAATCCCTTATCCCTAATCTCTAAACCCTATCCCTAAGCACTCAACCCTAAACCTTAAACCTTAATCCCTCAACCCTAAACCTTAATACCTCAACCCTAAACCCTAATCCCTTATCCCTAAACCTAAAACCCTAATCCCTCAACCCTAAACCCTAAACACTATCCCTATTCCTAAACTTTCAACCCTCGACACTATACCTTAAACCCTAATCCATTATCTCTAAACCCTCAACCCTAAACCCTAATCCCTAAACCCTAAACCCTATCCCTAAACCCTCAACCCTCAACCTTAAACCTTAATCCCTCAACCTTATACCCTAATCCCTCAACCCTAAACCCTAAACTCTATCCCTAAACCCTCAACCCTCAAAACTATACCTTAAACCCTAATCCCTCAACCCTAAACCCTAAACCATATCCCTAAAGCCTCAACCCTCAACACTATATCTTAAACCCTAATCTCTCAACCCTCAACCCTAATCACTAATCCCTCAGCCCTAAACCCTAATCCCTTATCCCTAAACCCTAAACGCTATCCCTATTCCTAAACCCTCAACCCTCAACACTATACCTTAAACCTTAATCCCTTATCCCTAAACCCTAAACCCTATCCCTCAACCCTAAACCCTTAAACCTTAAACCCCAAAACCTATCCCTAAACCCTTGACACCATATCTTAAACCCTAATCCCTTAACCCTCAGCCCTAAAGCCTTAACCCTTAATCCTTAAACCTTCAACCCTAAACCCTATCCCTAATCCCTCTACCCTCGACACTCTACCTTAACCATAATCCCTTGACAATCAATCCTCTCCCTAAACCCTCAACCCTCAACCATCAACCTTAAACCCTAATCTGTCAACCCTAAACCCTAATACCTCAACCCTAAATCCTAAACCCTATCCCTAAACCCTCAACCCTCAACACTATACCTTAAACAATAATCCCTCAACCCTAAACCCTAATCCTTCAACCCTAAACCCTATCCCTTATCCTCAACCCTCAACCTTCAACCTTAAACCCTAATTCGTCAACCCTAAACCTTAATCCGTAAACCCTAAACCCTAAACCCTCAACCCCCAACACTATACCTTAAACCCTAATCTCTCAACCCTAAACTCTATACCCTATCCTTAAAATGCTAAACCCTCAAAACTATACCATAAACCCTAATCCCTCAACCCTAAACCCTATCCCTAAAGCCTCAACCCTCAACAGTATACCTTAAACCCTAATCCCTCAACCCTAATCCCTAATCCCTTATGCCTAAACCCTAAACACTATCCCTAATCCTAAACCCTCAACCCTCGACAATATACCTTAAATCCTAATCCCTTATCCCTAAACCCTAAACCCTATCACTTATCCCTCAACCCTTAAACCTTAAACCCTAAAACCCATCCCTAAACCTGCGACCCTTGACACTATATCTTAAACCCTAATTCCTTAACCCTCAACCCTAAATCCTCAACCCTCAATCCTTAAACCTTCAACACTAAACCCTATCCCTAATCCCTCTACCCTCGACACTCTACCTTAACCCTAATCCCTTGACCCTCGACCCTATCCCTAAACCATCAACCATCAACCCTCAACCTTAAACCCTAATTCGTCAACCCCAAACCCCAAACCCTAATCCCTCAACCCTAAACCCTATCCCTAAACCCTCAACCCTCAACACTATACCTTAAACCCTAATCCCTCAACCCTAAACCCTAATCCATCAACCCTAAACCTTATCCCTAAACCCTCAACCCTCAACCTTAAACCCTAATCCCTCAACCCTAAACCCTAATCCCTCAACCCTCAACCCTCAACCCTATCCATAAACCCTCAACCTTCAACACTATACCTTAAACCCTAATACCTCAACCATAAACCCTAATCATGTATCCCTAAACCCTAAATGCTATCCCTAAAGCCTCAACCCTTAACCCTTAAACCTTAAATCCTAAGCCCTATCCCTAAACCCTCAACCCTAAACACTATACCTTAAACCCTTATCCCTCAACCCTAAACCCTAATCCATTATCCCTAAACCCTAAACCTTATCCCTAAAGCCTTAACCCTTATACCTTAAATCCTAAACCCTATCTGTAGTTAGGGTAAAATTGCAAATAGGATAAATGAAGAATCAGCAATGATAAAAACCCTAGCAATGCACAATGAAGCATAAGACAATATGAAAATCCAAATAACAAATGTAAATGCAAACCGATCTCCACGCTATGCTTGATTTATCTCCATTGCTCTTCTCCACCTCGCATGAGCATGCAAGATTTTGAAGGATTATTGTTGGAGGAATGTTGGGTGCTCACTTCTACAGCATAACATTAAGATGAAGATGCTAGAATGAAGGATGCAAAGGCTCTAATGATATTTCAACAGCATGTGGATACTTGAGGATCAATACATGCTAATGATAATTTGGCAGAATAACGTTACTTGAAGCTCAATGCATGCTAATGGCTTATGAGGGGGTTAATTTATAGGAAATGCTTGGTTCCAATGGACGGCTGAGATTAAAAAGCTAAATGATTGATGTGGACGGCTAGGATTGATTAGGTTATCCCACTCTTCAAGGGAGTTGTAGTCATTTGACAAGTGTCAAGGAGAATAGGGCTCATGTGTGCTTGTGTACATAAAAAGTACTACATGTGAAAGATATTAAATAAAAGGCTATAGTACCACTTATCTTTTTAAATAAAAGAGGCACACATGTCGGCTTAATGATAAGATAAATTAATTAAATAAATAAAATTTATTTAATTAATTGGAAAGTCGGCTTATGATGAGAACTTAATTCAAATAAAATATTTGAATTAGTTGGGATATGAGTTGGATATTAATTAAATAAATAAAATTTATTTAATTAATTAGATAGTGGGATTAGGATATGATTGGGAAATTAATTAAATAAATAAAATTTATTTAATTAATTGGCTAATGGGATTAATTAAATAAATAAAATTCATTTAATTAATTGGCTAAGTGGGAAAAGGTTATGATTGGGATATTAATTAAATAAATAAAATTTATTTAATTAATTGGCTAATGGATAAATGGGATTAAGAGTGGGATTTAGGACAAAATGCTACATGATGTCTAAGATAATGTTTTAACAAGGTGTTGCAAGACATGAACAATTTTGGGACAATTTTGGGTGTCTGCACTATCCCTAAACCCTTAACCCTCGACACTATACCTTAAACCCTTATCCCTAAAGCCTCAACCCTCAACCTTAAACCTTAAATCCTAAACCCTATCCCTAAACCCTCAACCCTCGATGCTATACCTTAAACCCTAATCCCTCAACCCTAAACCCTATTCCCTCAACTCTTAAACCCTTAATACCTCAACCGTTAAACCATAAACCCTTGACCCTTAAACCCTCAACCCTTATCCACCCCTCTCTTCCCTTATCTGCCTCACCCCCATCTCTCCCCTATCTCTCTCACCCCTCTCTCCCTAGGTTGTAGGTCTCTCAATTGTATATCTCTCACAACTCTCTAGATATTTCCCTTCCTCTCCACCTCTCTCAACCTTGAACATTATCCCTCAACTATAAACTCTCAACCCTCAACCCTATACCCTTAACCATATACTTAAGCCCTAATCCCTCAATCATCAACCTTATACTTCAAACCCTCATCCCTATACCCTATAACCTCACCTTTATACCCTAAACCTTGGATATTGTGCCTCAACCCTATACTTAAATTAAACCTAAACCATACACTCTCAACCCAAGTCACCCTATCCCTTATATACCCTCAATCCATATAGTAAACCCTAAACCCAATATCCTAAACCCTAATCCCCATGCCTTACACATTTAATCTTATACACTCAACAAGCTGAATATTAACCCTCAACTATAACCCTCAACCCTCTAACCTCTACCCTCTACCCTCTACCTATTACTTAAGCCCTAATCCCTCAAACATCAACCCTATACCTTAAACCCTAAACCCAAAAAACTCAACCCTCAACCCTAAAAACTATACGGGCTCAAGTCCTTATATGCCCTAAACCCAAAACCCTTATGTATACATATACATACATTACATACAAACATGCATACATATATACATACATACAAGCATGGATACATGTACATAAATACATACAACCATACATACATACATACAAGTATACATATATACATACATCAAACATACTTAGGAACCTTCAACATAAGTCCTTCTAAGCGAGACATAACGTGAGCAGGTTATAACGCGCTCACGTTATGTTGAACTAGGCAAACATTGGGCAAACCTACAAAAATGAAAAAAACAAAACATAACGCGAGCACATTATAATGAGCTCACGTTATATTTTGCTTTGGGAATCCCAAGCCTTAGGCTTGGGATTTGCTTTGGATTTCCAACCCAAAGGCTTGGAGTGCCTTCCCAACATCCAAAGACATGTTTTTGCATATTCTACAGGATTTCAAATAATTTTGTTCGTGCTAACCCTCAGATTTGCATGTGTTTCAAGGTTGAACAAATCGAACACCTGGGTAATGTTAGGCTTTCTCTTAGCTATTTAATGATGTAATTTTTTTCACATTTTGACAATGTTAAGCCTTTCATCTTTAATTTCTTTTGTTTGTGTGTCCGTTTTTGGTCAAAAACTAGTGTTTGGTCCTTTTTCCATTATAAATTAACTGTTCATTAAAAGTTCAAATAAATTACATTTTTATAAACTAGACTCCATTTTACACATATTAAAAAATAAACTAATTTGCAATTAGTTTCCAAAATTTACAGGGGTAGCACAGCCAAAATTACGTTTTTAAGGATGTGTCCACTTTGAAAATTAGTTAAAAATCAAATATTCATTAAAAAATTATCAGAAAAATCAGGCATAAACTACATTTTGTTAGCTAATTTCTCATTGAAGCAATTTTAAAAATACCAAAAGAAGTTAACCTTTTGAGGGAGCCACAAAACACACTATGTTATGTTTTTTTTGACAGAAACAACACCAATTTCTATGGCTCCTTCTTTTGAACCCCTTAATCTATACCATTTAAAAAAAAATAGTAGTTTAGAAAGTAGACTCGGAGCACTACGAACATTGTTTTTGTTGCATCTTAAAATTTTGAGTGTAACTATGCTCAATTTCACTTCCAAATACAGTATTTCCTCATTTCAGAAAAAAAGTGGCCACTTAAGACCCCTTTTTGGTCCCCCATCTTCATGCACTTACCCCATTACAAAAGAGAGAATAATGCAGAGAAATTAGACATGGAATAGTTAATTAAATTCATAGTTGAACTATCAATTGGAGACATGGGAGGCTCAACAAAAGAGCACAATCCATCAGATCCAATTGGTTCATATAATTGCACTACAGAGGCCTAGGCACAAGAATTCTCCAACCTGCAATAGCCTAGAAAAAATGCTAACAGAAATACATTGCATTTTTATGTATATATAACTTTTTGAACACTCTACAACAGTGGCACTAGAAGTTGGTTAATTGACCTAGGATAGGCCCACGCTTCTTTAATTCTTTGACTTAGAAGATCTACTACAAAACCTATGAATTGGGACAAAATCATGCCTCTGACAGGCCTGCAAACTACAGAAGAAGATTGCTTGCATGAATGGGTGTCAAGCATATTTATGAGGAAGGGCCTACAAATCTGTTTTGTCCCTACAAATCCATTTTGTGGAAGCATATGTATAGTAGCATTGAAGATTTTCACTATCTTAGCTGCTTGCATTTGAGTTGGCCTAAAGGATTTTAATGTTGCATACCTCTTCTTGAGAAATGGAGTGATTTCAGGGAGAGGAAAGATTTTACAACACTTTAACATGTATCTCTTTACTCTATGACATCTCTACATTTACCATGGTCAACGACTCCTTTACATTCGGAATTACCTGCGTGTTCTTTTCTATATTTGCAACCTCAATCGATAATTTTTCTTTGTTTATGTTTCGAAATTGTCTCTGGATACTCTTTTTGCCTTGTCGGAAAAATCTGACTCTAGCAAACTATGCTTCATTTATTACTTTTACCTCTGTTAGAAAAATCTTCCTCTTCAGAACCATTGTGGCTTGCTTTTGCCTTATCAGAAAAAAAGCCACCTTTTTGCATCATAGGTGAAGTTTCTCTATTTTGAACCTTGGTCACAAGCATCCTTCACCTTTTGTCAGCAAAATCTTACTTTTCAAAACCATTGTGGCTTGCTTTTGCCAATTTTGCCTTATCGGCAAAAGTTGTCTTTGACGAACCTTCCTTGCTTGCTATTTCCCTTTATCAGCAAAGTGTCACTTTGCTGCTACTTATCATGCTCCTTTATTGGCTTTCCGCTCTGTTGGTGAACCACGAGGAAATTGAACTAGCCGATGAGTTCCTTACTTTGCCTATTTGTCAATTGACCTTTCCTTAGCCACATTTTGCCTTATTAGTGAATTCTTCATTTATCCAACCGAGGCCTACTTTTGCCTTATCAGTGAACCCAAGGATTTCTAAACAAACAAAGAGTTCAAATCTTTTGAACATTGCCAATAAGGCAATCGCTTCCCTTGCCTTGCTTTAACCAAATTTTGACCTCGACCTACTCTCCTTGTCTTGTTGGTGAATTACCGAATTGGCGAACCAACGAACCTTTGAACTTTTGAACCATTCACTAAACATGAAAATCACCAACCAAAGGGAGAAAGTCTTCCCTCATGCCTTATCTAGTTTTATGGTTTTTCTATAAGTTCAAGAACTTGGACTTTTGTTGATAAAGGCCAAAAGGGTCCCAAAAACTAAGACAATGGCCTAGATTGTTTTGGGTTTTTTTAGGTTTTCTACAAGGATTCTCCCTTAGGGAGTTTTTAGGGATTTTTGGAAGGGAAATCATTAAAATTTGAATGATTTTCAGTTTGTCTCCTTCTATTTGGGCTTTCTCTGATTGGATTTTTCTAATAGGAGGGGAATTTAAGAGTATTTTGGCTGGGTAAAATATGACAAAATTTTGGTGACTTTGCAAGGGTGGTTTCCTACTAAACATAGGGATCCAGCTACCTTAAATTGTCTACTAGGCATAGGGTCAAAAAAAGCAGCCTCATAACCAAACCAAACTGAAAATGCCTAAAAAAAAACAAGATCAAAATGAACAAGGCAAGACAATCTCCTAATGAGAAAGCTACTTGTGCAACAACACTTGGAGGAAGGGAAACCTAGAACATAAAGCAAATCTACTCTAATATTTTACATGGATCCCAAAATGAAACTCAGAAGTATGGTTTGAGATGAATCCCATTCACTGGGATCAGAAGTGGCTCACCAGTCAGTATGGATAGTTGAAAAATCTGAGCCTGCTTGCAACTGGTGATAATGAAGGGGCCACTCCATATGGCATGAAATTTGGAATGCCTTCCTACCTTGGCCCTATTCTATGTCCCATTTCAACACCAAATCTCCCTCTTGGAAGA
Source organism: Cunninghamia lanceolata (assembly GCA_027924645.1). Taxonomy (NCBI): domain Eukaryota; kingdom Viridiplantae; phylum Streptophyta; class Pinopsida; order Cupressales; family Cupressaceae; genus Cunninghamia; species Cunninghamia lanceolata. The sequence continues at coordinate 7,943,173 of BSBN01001256.1, read as the reverse complement.
CTTTATCAACTGATTTTCTGTCAAATGTTCTTTTGACCTATTCTTGATGTGCTTCAAGGGTTTTCATGGCATCATTCCTCTTCTCTTCAAGTTCCATCAGCTCAGCTAATCTGACTGTCATGGCATCATTTTCAAACAATTCAAACTATTGGGCTAGCTCCAAGGATGGTAACTCCAATGATAATGGAAGCCTTTCTTCCTTTCCATATATTAGCATGAAGGGTGAATTGCCAATTGCCCTCTTAGGAGTGATCCGATCAGCCCAAAGAGTTGTTTTCAACTTAGCATGCCAAGTTCTCTTATTATCATCCACTGTCCTCTTGATGATTTTGATCAAATTTTTGTTTGTGGACTCAGCCAAGCCATTCCCTTGGGGGTAGTAGTTGGATGATGTTTTCAGATAAATGACATAGTTTAATGCCCATTCGTTGATTTTGGTGCCTATAAAGGCCTTAGCATTGTCAACTATACCTTCAAGAAAATCTAAAATGGAAGCCTCTGTGGCATCCTTCAATGCAACTACCTCTATCCACCTTGTAAAATAGTCTATGGCTACTAAAATCCATTTGTGCCCAACACTGGATGGTGGATTAATCATCCCAATGAAGTCTAAACCCCATTGGGCAAATGGTTCGTCAATTTGAATTGGATGAAGAGGAAGAGATGCCAAATTCTATTTTCCTGCAAAGAATGCACATTCCTTACAACTCTTTACCCATTTATGGGCATCCCTGAACAAATCAGGCTAGTAGTAACTAACCCTCATAATTTTAACAGCTGTTGTTCTTGGAGAATAATGGCCACCAACAGGGCCATTATGGAATTCTTCTAATATCCTGGAAGTTTGATCTTGAGTAATACATCTGAGAAGAACTCCATTGATGTCCTTTCTAAACAAGACACCATCTACAAGAACATAAGGGATGGATTGAAGTCTGAAATACCTTATTTTTGCTGAATCAAGTCCGTCAGGGCATCTTCCTGACTGTAGAAATGTAACCATATCATAATACCAGTTAATCTGGGAGTTAGGGCCAGCTGGTTATGCCTACCCTTGGACACATATAGTGTCATCTCTATCTTTAGCATCTGCTGCCATCTGTTCACACAGACCTTTGCCTCTCACTAGCTTGGTAATGTTGATGTTGACATCATACTCCATCACCTTTGTAATCCACCTAGCTCTCTTTTCATTGACGTCCCTGCTCAAAAGGAACTCCTTCACATTGAGATGGTTCACCATAAACTATATTTTTCTGTTAGAAAGCATATATCTAAACATTTTTAGGGCTTTCATGACATCAAACACTTGTTTCTCAACAAAATCATACCTCAATTCATAGTCTTTGAGAGGCTGGCTAAAGAAAGCAATTGGTTGTTCCAAATTTTTCTCATTCTGTTGGGTTAGAACTGTTGATATACCCTCTTTGCCTCCAAAGGCATAAAGGATAAAATCCTTTTCATAATTTGGATTTACCAACATTGGAGCTTGTGCAGTTGCTTGTTTGATAGCCTCAAAACTATCCCTGTCCTCTTTGGACCATGTGAAGGTAGCATTCTTTTTTAGCATGGCTGTGAGAGGTTTTGCTATTGAAGCAAAATTTGGAATGAAACTTTTCATGAAGTTGATCTTTCCTAGGAAGCTCTGCAGACCTTTCTTATGGTTGGGAAGAGGAAGAGCTAGAATGGCACTTGTCCTTTCAGGATCAATGGCCAGTTCTTCTTTTGAGACTACATGTCCCAGCAATATGCCTTCTAGGAAAACATATACACATTTTTTAGGATTTAATGATATCCCATATTCTCTACATATTTCAAATACCTTTATTAAATGACCCAAGTAGTCAGTTGCATGCTTAGAATACATGGTCAGATCATCAAGATACACTAGAATAATATCATTGTTCATGCCTTTAAAGACCAAATCTATTGCTCTTTGAAAAGTTACTCCAACATTTGTTAACCCAAAAGGCATTTTTTGGTAAGCCAAGGTACCCCACTTGGTGGTAAAGGATATTTTATATTGATCTGTTCTTTTACAATAATCTGATTGTAGCCTAAGAAGCTATCTAGGAGTGAAAACCTTTCATCTCCTGCTACTGTTTGTAGGATTTGTTCCATGGAGGGAAGCAGATAGTGGTCTTTAAGGGAGGCTCTATTCAAGTCTCTAAGGTCCACACATAATCTTATTTCCCCATTCTTCTTCCTAATTGGAACTAAGTTGGCCACCCAAGAGGAATGTTTGATGTAATCAATAATCTTTGCCTTTATGAGCTTGGACAACTCTCTTCTCATCAGTGGCTCTATTTTGGGGTTGACATGCCGTTGCTTCTGGCAGACTATTTTTGCATTAGGGTCCAGGTCAATGGTATGTTGGATTAACCCAGGATTGAAACATTTCAAATCCCTATAATCCCAAGCAATTAAATCATTAAATTCATTGCAAAGCTCAATAAAACCTTGTCTTTCAGCTTGGTCACATACATTTCCATGTTTAAGGAATTTGCCCTATGTAATTTCTACCTCCTCATGGACCTCTTTCCTGATAGTCATATTCATATTTTCTTTCTTTGGCTAATCATTTGCACCAAATATACTCTCTAAGGTGATTAGTCCCCTGGATAGCTCATTGTTCTTTAGCTATATCACTTGACCATAGTATTGTGTTGGCAAGAGACACTGCTAGGCATGTCAAGTGTTGTTATTTATGGAAACTAAATCCATCTTACACATCCACATTGTATCATCTGTTCATATCGGAAGTCAGATTGCATATTTGTCTAAGTCTGGATAGACAGGAACAGGGCCTATGATAGGGTTCAACATTTTGGTCCACATTTCTCCACAGGTAATCATGTTGTGCTGCAGCTCTGAGCAGATGTTAATGGATCTTAGGGCTACCTAAATCCAAATATTTATCCTCCGGTGATGAGGGGATTGAAAGTTACAAGCATCTGAGTATCGGGTTTTGGTTAGACAGTTTAGTCTGGTGAAGAATAGGCTGACTTGGTGTTTGATTCTTATGCGGATGAAGAGAAGTGGTTGGTCGAGTAATTTATGAGATCCAATGGTATTGGCCGACATCTAAGGTGACTTGGCTAAACAATTTTTGGTCCGCATTGATGTACGTGCATGAATTCAGCTGACAGAATAGTGTTCTTAAAATAGTTTCCAAGTTTTCTTAAGGCTGACTGTAGTTGATGTAACTTCATGTAGTGGATATATATGATTGATGGACTCGAGAATTTTGGAGTGTGTGTGAGTGAATATGAAGGGATAGGTGTGAAGAATAGTAGTATTAAGTGCGAAGCAAGGAGATCTAAGTTCCGGATCATGGCAGAACAATAAAGCAGGGTAGAAAAAGATGAAGTGTGTAAAGTCAATATACTGAGCTTAACCAGAATTGTAATTTTACATAGTTAAATGCTTTTCTTCAGTTCAAAAATTTTAGTGAACTCTTGTAATCATTTTTGTAGGCAGTGAGCCTCCTTTGGGTAGTGAACTCTAGGCAGTGTGCCCAAAAGCATGTGGCTTCCCATTTGTAATACTTTTAATAGAGTATAAAATCTTGTGGGTTAACCCCCACTGTGTTTTTTCCCTTAACTGGGTTTCCACGTAAAAATCCTGGCATCATGTGTATTGATTACATTCTTGCTCATGTATTGTTGATTCAAGCTTTCATGGTTATATTATTAATTTGCTAATAAGTTATAAAGAAGATTAGATACAGAAAAAGATAAAGTTTTGAGACAACTGATTCACCCCCCCTCTTAGTTGTCTGCCCTAATTCCAATAATTGGTATCAGAGAAAGGTTCCTTGGAAGATGTTTAACAGCTTGAAGAAGATCTAGGAAGGTGTTTCAATGGGTTCATCCAGGTATTCAGATGGCATCAATGAACAACTTCAAGTTGCTTTAGAAGATCTTGATCAGTCAAGAGTAGATGTCAAAGAACTGAAAGAAAATCTTAAAGATGTTGATGATTTCATTTAGACTTTAAAATGGTAACTAAGCAAATCCAATGAAAAGAGGAGGGAGCTACTTCATTGGTTAACAAATCAGAATGAAGGCAATGATATGGATGAGGCTCTGAAGGAGAAAACAAAGGAGTGTGAGAAGCTGACAAAAAAAGTTGTTGTTCTAAAACATGAGATGGAATCTGGAGTCATGAGACTAACCAAGGAAATCGAGGAAAGGAAGAAGATTGAGGAAAACCTAAATCAGTCTATGAAAGAAAGAACTGAAGAGTGCTGCAGATTGGATAGAATAATTGGCCATCTAGAGTCTGATCTTCATGAAACCAAGGATAATGAGGAACAACTTGAAAGGCAAATTGTTATTCTCAAACATGACCTAGAAGTTGCAAATGAATACAAAGAGAAGTTTAAGATAAGCTCAGCTAAACTTGAAGTGTTGCTTGATAGTCAGAAGATGGTAGATGATAAACATGGTTTGGGATATGAGAAAGGTGAAAGATCTAGATCTGGTAAAAGAAATCCTAAATCAAGGAATCAAAGAAACATAGCTAGAAAACCTCTGGTAAGACAACCTAATTCTCAAAGGTATCCATCTTTCAATGGAAATTGTTTCAATTGCAATAAATTTAGTCATAGAGCTACTCAGTGTAGAAGTAGAGTGAATCAAAGTGGTCCATCCTTCTCCAGTCAATGCTTCAATTGGAAAAGGTATGGTCATAGATCCAATGAATGCAGAAGTATGATGATGAACTACTCTAACAATAGAAGAAATGTCAATTCTTTCAATGGCTACTGTTTTGTATGCAATAGATTTGGACACATGGCTAATCAGTGCAGATTAAGAGGAAATCAAGTAAATGAGCAAAGAAATGTTGTGTGCTTCAATTGCAAGAGATCCGGTCATATTGCAAGATTCTACAGAAGTAGGAATGATGACAGAAAAGGTCTGATAAATAGAAACCAAAAATTGCAGGGACAAGATGAAGGTAAGAGTAAAGTAAATGTGAATGAGATCCAAAATGAAATGAACAAAACATGGGTTTAAAAAGGTGAAGTGAATGATGGTGATGGGTCCGCATCAGAATTTGGTGCTATTAATTCCTCCAGGAATTGAAACAGGAGCTCTGTCTCAAGGGGAGCTACATTGAAAATCTAATTCCCCCTACCAGTTAGTGGGTGCCTGAATCTGGCATGATGAATGAAGATAAAGAAGCCTATTGTAGATTTGTTGAAGCATATTTTGGAAGAAAAGAAGCTAATGCAATTGATTGCAGAGCATTTGAAGATTGACTGTATGAAGAAACAGGGTAACCAGATGTATTAGGGAAGAGCATTTATTACAATAGCGAATTAGATTTTGCGGAGCATAAAAGGTCATTCATTCAAACACTTGAATCTCTTTGCATTTGAAGAGAACAAGGAGAAGAGCGCCTGAGCTAAAATTTTAGAGGTTTGAAGTGCAAAGAATGATTCTAATAGTTAACCCTAATTCCGTGAAGAAAAAGGTATTTCTCTATGAAGCTTTGAACTTGTAATCTTTTGAAATGGCTACACCTCTGGTTGTGAACATCGCTGAGTGACCTAGGCCGAATTTTAAAAAGCACCCCTTCAAGTCCACTCAAGTTGATCCAATGGGAGCATTTTCTGGGGTTCCATATGGAGTTCTTCATAGAGAAGACATTAGGGCTTACATTCACAGGCCTCTAGAGGAGCATGGTGACTCAAGGTTTGCTGATCTATTCATGAATCACTTAAAAGGTGATGATTTTGAGCTCAAATCAGAATACAAAGTCCTGAAAAACAAGAAGTTCATACAATTTGTTTAGTTTCTATGTTTTGCAGAGGATGAGTGGGTCCGGTATGTCTTGATCTGTATCCATGATGAGTTTCTATGGTTGAATCATCCATTCAAAATCACAAAGGATGCAATAAGGGTTGTTACAGGACTAAATTCAACTGGTACCTTACCTCAGTTAAAGGCTGTGAAGAATCAAGAAGTCATCGAGGCAAACAGATCAAAATTTGACAAGAGAGCCATGACTATAAATGACATAGAGGATCATGGGGTTAGATTCACATCAATGGTGATAGGATATAGGATATATTACTCTAGCAGAGAAAATTTAGTTTCTGGAACATCCATCTATACTGCATATTAGATGGTAAAAGAGAATGTATACTATGATCTCTGTGAATTGTTACTGAAGCATCTTATGGAGAACCTAAGCAAGATAAAGAAGGACAAGAAGTACTCATTCAACTATGGTACACTAATCATGTATCTTTTCTTTTATTTCTTGAGTGAACTCCCTGGGAATAAGAATATATATTGGTCCAACAACCAACCGGTAGTAGTCTAGATTAGAAATTATTTGAGTTGTCTGGGAAATTATGATTCACAAAAGACTATACTTTGGGGATTCTTCAAAAGTTTCCAGAGTATAATGTAGGCTAGGGATAGAATACCTAGGGCTATGGTTGAAAAATACAAGGACACCATTTGTTTTGTGGTTACTGTTGATCAGTGCAAAATGGTAGCAGTGGAACCTAGAGTTGTATGGATCATGCCCATGGGGTATGAAGTGGATGAACATGTATTGGAGTTGTATGCGTAGCATCTATTGAACTAGCCTAGGGATCCAGCTAAGCAGAGATTTGGAGCATATGAAGAGATTTCATTAAAATTACATCTTGAATTCAAGGCTCCTAAAATCGATAGGATTGTGAGGAAAGAAGTTGAACAATTGGCTAAGAATCTAGGCCTTACCAAGGAAGTTGTGAGACAATTCAGGGAAAGGACAGAGAAAGATGAGAAAGAGAAGTAGGACAGGGAATAGAAAATTGTTCTGACAGAACCTCCTTCCAAGTCAAGAACTACTAGGAGTTCTAGTTCAACCTTTGGTGCATCACCTTCTCCTGTTGCAGAGAAATCTAAAGAAAAGCCTACCGGTAAAGAAGGAAAAAAGAAAAAAGTTAAGGGAAAAAGAACATACGTCAGTGTGGAAAAAGAGGATGAAGAAGAAACTGACTCAGATGATGAAGTTAAAGAGCTGAAGGCCTCAAGAACTAAAGCTGTTAAAGTCTCTAAGGAGAAGCCCTCCGGAAGCACAAAGTCAAGAAAAAGGCATAAGTCAGAGGCTGGTGTTGAGAAGCCAACTCCTGCTGTGGAGGACATCGTTAAAACAATCACTGTAGATGGAAACCTAAAACCAATGATTGAATTTTATGATCATTGTAGTGATGCTGACAAAAGAATTTTGGAGGATGCTAGAGTAAAATATTTGAATGTATTCAATAGAACACTAGTGGAGACTTTGTTTGAAGTTCCTAAGAGTTTAAGAGACATTCTGGAAATAATAAAAGAAGTTGCCAAAACAAAGGATATGGAACTGAGGGAACATATAATGTCTAGTCTGTGTCCGGTGATCTCCAGAAAAGAAGTAGATAATATTCTCAAAGAAGTCAAGAATGAATTTAGAAGCAAGAAAAGGATGAATAAGCTGATGATTGGAGACATTGATGAAGTTGTTAAAGAAATAGACCAAATTTTAAGGAAAGCATTGGACAAGAACAAGTTTTATGTGGTTATAGAAGAACCAGTTGATATTGAGGATGCATCAGTTATGAATGATGAAGAGCTGCAGAAAAATGAGCAATAAACTGGAGAAGATGATGTCTCCATTCCAGAAGAAGAAACATTGAATAAAGAAGATGAAGAAATGATGAAAGAAGATCAAGAAAAATAAACTGATGATGGAATTGATTCCCCCACTCTGGATATTGAAGAACTTGATAATATTTCCACTGAGGATACACCAAATCCTCTAGAAGAGAATGGAGAAGGTATTTTTGACATAGATAAAAGCAAAGATGCCTCTAATGATGATGCAGAGAAGACAGAAGCAGAGAGAGAGAGAATGAAAATGATGAGTAGGACAATGTGGTTGACTAAGAAAAGGGAGAAGTTGGAGGCCCTAAAGAGCATAAGTCTGAAACATCATTTTGGGCAAGAGAAAATGTAGAAGTAGTGAAAGAAATTTTGGAAAGAGATAAACAAATTGAAGAAGATCATGATATAATACAAGGACCAATCAATTTTGATACTTTATCACCGGTGCAGAAGATAAAGTTGGCCTCTACTGCACAAGCTAAGGCCAGAGAAGAAATCCTAAAGTCTCATATAGAAGATAGCAAGTTGCTTGGCCTTGCATCTGGGATTTTGGAGAAAATCATGCCCACATTTCAGAAGGACTCATCAGCATCTCCCTCCAATCAGTTGAAAAGTCTGATAAACTCTATAAGTTTTCATTTTGAAACCTTAGAGAAATCAGTACAAGTTAAAGTCAGAAATTAATTTAATGAGAAGAGGTTTGCTAAAATAAAGAAAATAATTAGTTATAATAGATCAGGGCTTGATACTAGTGTAAAGAGTATTCAAAATGCCCTATCTAAAGGAGTAGATTTTTATAAGTTTTGCTTAAACTAATCTAAAGTTGTTGAAGATATTGAGAAAAAGATTAAGGACTTAGAGCTCAAATTGTCCAACATTTCTCAGTCATATAGTCCTTTAACTGAGTCTGTATCTACCAAAGAATGCCAAGTAGTAAGTTTGCGAAGTGAATTGAGTGATTTCAAAAAAGAAAAGGTTAAAGTTTTTGGTAGATTAGATGAGCTCTGGGGATTGATTTCCCCTAAGTTAGAAACTATGTATGATCTATTGGCAGAATCCCAACCTACTACTACTACTTGTGATCCTACTGATCTTTAGAAAGCAAAATCACAGGCATTTTTATTCAGTAAGCATATATCCATTTTGGGTAGCATAAAGAAGAACTGGGACAGTGAGTTGACACGGTTGAAAAACATTTTTGGTGATATCTTTTTGCTGATGAACAAGACCTAAGGACTATTTGTACATATGTGGAACTATGTATAGAATTTTGGTGTGAACTTTTGGATTTGGACCTCGACCTTTGCCATTGATGTCAAAGGGGGAGTGGAATGCAGTGAAAAATGAGGAATTCAGCTAAGGGGGACCATTGGAATTCACAAGTGTACATAGTAAGGAGGAGTTGTTCTAACACTTAGTCATTTTTCACTGAGTGTTGCAATCAATGCCAAAGGGGGAGATTGTTGGCAAGAGACACTGGTAGGCATGTCAGGTGTTTTCATTGATGGCAAATAAATCCATCTTATACATCTGCATTATATCATCTGTTCATACCAAAAGTCAGATTGTAGATTTGTCTAAGTCTAGATAGACAGGAACAAGGAATATGACAGGGTTCAACATTTTGGTCCGCATTTCTCCATAGGTAATCATGTTGTGCTACAGATCTGACGAGATGTTAAGGGATCTCAGGGCTACCTAAATCCAAAGATTTAGCCTCCAGTGATGAAGGGATTGAAAGTTACAAGCATCTGAGTATCAGGTTTTGGTTAGAGAGTTCAGTCCAATGAAGAACAGGCTGACTTGGTGTTTGATTCTTGTGCGGATGAAAAGAAGTGATTGGTCAAGTAATTTATGAGATCCAGTGCTATTGGTTGACATCTGAGGTGACTTGGATAAACAAGCTTTGGTCCGCATTGATGTATCTTCATGAATTCAGCTGATAGAACAGTGTTCTTAAAATAGTTTCCAAGTTTTCTTAAGGTCGACTGCAGTTGATGTAACTTCATCTAGCAGATATATATGATCGATGGATTCGAGCATTTTGGAGTGTGTGTGAGCGAATATGAAGGGATAGGTGTGAAGAATAGTAGTATTAAGTGTGAAGCAAGGAGATCTAAGCTCCGGATCATGGTAGAATAGTAAAGTAGGGTAGAAAAAGAAGAAGTATGTAAAGTCAGTATACTGAGCTTAATCGGAACTATAATTTTTCATAGTTAGATGCTTTTCTTCAGTTCAAACATTTCAGTGAACTCTTGTAATCATTTTTGTAGGCAGTGAGCCTCCTTTGAGTAGTGAGCTCTAGGCAGTATGCCCAAAGGCATGTGCCTTCCCATTTGTAATACTTTTAACAGAGTATAAAATATTGTGGGTTAACCCCCACCATGGTTTTTCCCTTAATCGGGTTTCCACGTAAAAATCCCAGTGTCACATGTATTGATTACGTTCCTGCTCATGTATTTTTGATTCATGCTTTCATGGTTATATTATTAATCTACTAATAAGTTATAAAGAAGATTAGATACAGAAAAAGATAAAGTTTTGAGACAACTGATTCACCCCCCCTCTCAGTTGTCTGCCCTAATTCCAACATATTATTCTTGCAATACTGACTAATTCCTGACAGCATACTCTACCTCTTGCAAAAAATTCACAATTTGCTGGTCACTTTCAAACATTTTCCAGCTTATGATGTTATCAGACACAAGAGGCCTTACAACAACCTTTACACATTGATCTAAATTCTATTTGACATTCTGAGAATGTCAAACTGTGTGCCAACTATGGCCAGTCTATCAACATCTTTGTTTTTCTACTTAGGAATGACCTGAATGTTAAAGGCATCAAAGTCTTCAATCAGATCCCAGACCTTGTGTTTGTATGACTTTAACAAGTCATTCTTTGAAGCACTTAGTTTTTTTATTTGGTAAACAACGAGCACACTGTCACCAAACACTTGCAAGACTTTTATTCCTCTTTTTTGAGCCAGTTGTATGCCCTGAATCAAGGCTTCATACTCAGCTACATTGTTAGTACAACTAAACTACAATCTGAATGAAGAGAAATAAATTTCCTTTTGGGGTGAAATTAATACCACCCCAACACCTGCTTCATTTATACTTTAGGAGCTGTTGATGTATAAAATTTGCTCAAGTTATAACACCAACATGGGAAGTTTCTGAGATGTGGGATTGACCCCAGAAACAACCTACATATTTTATAGAAGTTGGCTCTTCCTATTTCAATAGGGTTTTTAGTAAAAGGGAGAGGAAGAAACAAGATTACATATATAATAAGTAAAATTCTAATTCTATGGTGATGTGCCGGATTAAAACAAATACCTAGTTGCACAGTGTTAACCTTAAATGATTTGACAGGAAATCAAAGAGCATAGATGCATGATTAATACCAGCTTGTAAATAGATCTATCAGAGGCAAAGAAGTAGAGAAATTAGAAACAAGAAACAGAGACACCCAAATATGCATAAAATAGTATTCTCATTATTTGAATGATAACAAATTACAGAGGGAAGGTTTGCACAAAATAACATATCACATTCTCCTCGAAGAAAGAACTGCAAAGGAAAAAGAAAAACATCTGTGTCTGCTGCTCCAATTCTCTGATCTGAAAAATATGTGGAACTCTATCTCTAAGGAACTCCCAAATTTGCCTTTATAGCCTAAAAAAATGAAACCCTCTGAAGATCTCCTTGCAAATAAAAATCTTTTCCAACTGTCAAATATCTCTAAGAAATCTGGCACAAAATCCAGAACTAAATCTGAAAATGCAACTGAAACTGGCTGGAAAATATTTCTTCCATTTTAGCCTACAAGAGAAAATAAAATCTCCCGCCGCTCTCCTCCTAAGCTTGCCGTAAAGAATGAAGTAGTTGCAAATTATTTTAGGGATGCACTTTTATCTTATCCACGGTGAGAAGAGAGTTATTAAAATATTATTTTAATGAAGCTTCACTTTTGCTTTGAAGGGACCTGTATGTCTCATAAAATAGACTTTGTCTTTTTTTTAAATCTACCTTTATAAAAGCTAACATAGTTTAATCTAAGAGACTCTTATATTTAATAAAGCATTAAGCTTTATGTGAGAAGGAGGGCCCCACCGTGTGCATAAAAAAGGACTTAATATTTAATAAAAGACACAGCCTCCCTTTGTCTCACGTGAATCATGATGCAATTTTATAATAAATAAAATAATCTATCCCTCTTGCTTTGGCCTGAGCCACGTGGCCTTATCCGCATCTTTCCTTTTGGTTCTCATCAGTACTGCTCCCACGTGGTGGCTTCCAAGGTCTTCTTGAGCTGCGTTCTTGCATCTCTCTTCTTGACATCTGGCAGCCTCCACTGCAAGTTTTGCCTTTGAGCGCAAGTCGTTGATCCTTCTGCATCTATGGTGCCTGTGTGTCTTGAGGGACTGAACCTTACCTCTGATGATGAAAGTGACGCCTTCACTTATAAAGCTTTGCTATGATAGATGACTGTAATTTGGTTTGTGGCTGAGCCTTCCTTTTGCAATTTGCAAGCTCATGCCTTCTATATTGTGTCATAATGTATTTATGCTTGTAATGAAATCATAACTAGCATTGAATGCTTTGCAGTATGTAGAAAGTTGCACTTTGCTTTTAATGGCATCTTCATTATGATAGACTATACCACCACCCCAGCAGCGCCATCTCTACAACTTGATCTTTCGTTATCTAAGGCAGCCTCTTTGTGGTTGCGAGTCTCCAATGAATAACTATGTTGATGATGACTGAGTTTCAGGCCTTGTGGCACTTTTGACCAAAATAGACCGTGCCTCATTGCTAGATGATGCCCTATCTATTCAGGTTGATCCTCCTTTATGATTAGTGATCATCGTTTGAACTAGTTGATGTATTCGTTTGTTGATGAGCCTTATTTTGGTGACTGTGGCTGTGTATGATGATGCCTTTCATGTGTGATCTGCACCCATCCTTATACAGGCCAAGCCACTGCATTTGGTAAATGTAATTGCACTTTTACCCATTAGCTTTTATGCATTATGACCTGTGACTTAATTGGAAACAATGGATGCTTCAATATTTATCTGCCGCCTTCTTCTCTTTATCATTGGCTGCGCCTAAACTTATACAGGTTGCTTCTTTCTTCATCTTGCACCATCATCGAAAGCTATTAGCAGCACTTGACTTAGGGTTGAGTATGATTTGAGATGCTGTCACTCATTATGCATATGGGCCAATACACATGCCAAACCATTCTTGGCTTCGCTGCATCTTTCTTATGAGAAGCGCCATTTCCAGCTGATAAAAGCTACGCCTCATCTTTTATTTTGTTGTGCCTTTAAGATGGTTAAGGGTTGATGTATAATGTTGAGCTATGGATAGACAAAAGTGGCAGAGCCCTGACTCAAGAAATCACCCATTTGACTATGGTGATGCTTCTTATTCACTGTGTCTTGCTTCTATAATATGCATTGACATTGGTATGAGCTGTGCTTAGAGAGACTGTCCATAAGGATTAATAATGGGGCTTCCATTTACATTGGTTGTGTCTTTTTACACATTGCCATCTTGGTATATACATGAGGCTACTCCTTTCTTATAGTTGCACCATACCATAGAATGGTTTTGCCTTCATCTGAATGCTGTGGTTTTGATATGGTTGTACGCTTCTTTAAGACTGGTTGCAGCTTCATCACATTGATTCATCTGGCCCTGAACTCTTAAAATGATGATAGTATCTCTCTTCACTCTGATTTCAATGTTGTGATGTGCCCTTGACATTTCATAGAAGCTGATCCTTCCTCTGCCCTTGGGTCGTTCCTTTATTCCCATATGCTGTGTGCATTGATCTTTTCATAACCACAAGTGTTGCCAGTGAAACCACATATACACGGTCACTATCAAGTGAGGCACTTCCCATTTGGATGGTGGCTTGCTGAATACTAGAGCACTATCTCTTTAAACTGAGCCTCTTTGTTTCTCAATGATCACACCTTTTAAACTTGCTTCCCTGTATTCACCATCTTAGTGCCTTGACCTCTAAAGTGAGAGGTGTCTCATGGAACAACATCAGCGAAGGCTTTGTGTGGTAGAGAGCTACTTATCTTTTAAGATGATCATGCCTTCCTTAATATGCTATGTGTTGTACCTAAATATGTCTTGAGCTGAGTGCCATTGGAGGCAACGTTGGACTTCATCTTGTTATAGTCACCTTCATATTCCTTGCGAGGTGTGCCTAAGCCTTGAAGTGGAAGTTCCACTCATATGAAGCTGAAACCATATATTGAGTAGAGCCTTCATACTGATATGAACACCTTCCACACCTTTCTAATGAAAGTACCTTTGTTTCATTACCGTGCTTCTTTATATTAGAGAATATGCCTGATCTGTGCACTATATCTTATTGCATTGGTAAGATCGACACTTTAGCTGCACTTCATCATGTATGAATTACTCCTCTACCTTCATCATATGTGACTGAGCCTCTAAATGGATCTGCCTTTATTTTGAGTGCCTTTATAGAAAGTTACAGCATCTTTATAGTTGGCTTAGGGGCTGATCCTCTCACCTTATGCACGCCATGTCTCATATGGCTGAGTCTTTGTATTGTGACTGTGGCTTATAAAAATGCTTCTTTGACACCATGATAGGCTATGTTTACTAGAAGAGGTCACCCTCTGCAGATCTGAGAGTTCACATGCCTTCTTGTATATAATTGAAGTGGCACCACACATTGAAATGAGTCAAGAAACTCTGCATTTACCTACAAGTAGAAACTCATTAACAAAAGTGATAGAACTAGAAACTTCTTGAAAGAAATAGAATCACATATTAAAAGTTTCAGGATGGTGTTGTGTAGAAAATGCACAATAATTCTTGGCAACGGACTAGGAGAGTGAGCCTGCTTACTTAGAACCCATAATTTCTGGTTTCGCATATCAGTGCCTTGATCATTGGGCATAGAGTGACCCTACTCTAAAACTGAAACATTCATGAAACTAAAGACATATCTAAAAACACATTCTACAACTAAAACCAACCAACCATAACTGACGATGACTGAAACCTTCAAACCGATACAGAGCCGAACAACAGAATTGGCCATTAAATTCGAGACACTAAGGTAGGCTGAACCATAGATCTTTGTTGCAGCAACTAACATTATTGAAAGAAACAAATTGAACTTAAATTTAATGCTACCGCAGTAGCTCATTTTGAATACTGAATCTATTTACTGATATATTGAATGCACAGGGACATGCCTATTTACAGGAATGGAAAAATAACTACCAGACCTGATAATGTTTCTCCAACTAATCCACATTGCACTGATAATTGACCAGATGAAACACATGAAGAAGTATAACAATATTTTGTACCTTTTCGCATCTCTGCACTCCGGAGGTTCTTCTTCATCGTCAAAGGACCAATTAGGTTGATTTGCATATTGTGCCTATTTCAGCGAAGGGTGGGAAGGGAACATCAACTGTCAGAGTTCATACCCTTGCTTGCATCTGAAAATTTTTGCTGACTGAACTTTATCAGTGACCTTTCTTGCAGGTTCTCCCATAGGTTCATAACTCAAGATGGCATCAAAACCAGGTGTGCAGGAGACAGAGCTACCAATGACAGTCTTGAATCTGATTGGGATTCCCTCATGAAAGAAGAAAGGAATAGAATGTAACTCGGTATGTGATTCAGTAAGTGACCATTCACCTTTGCAAATGTCTTGTTGGACCTCATCATCTTGAATCTTTTCTTGCATTTGTGAATCTTCATCAATAAGAAGAGAGTGCCCATCTTCAAGAATGGAAAACAAATTAGTTCTTAGATTTACCTCTGTTTCAAAATTTTCCTCATAATCGGCTATAAGAGACCTTGCAAAGCAACCATGCAAATGTTCAATGATAGGATCTGTTGACACTCATTTTGACCAGGGGTTGATTTATCATGATCAGGAGGTTTCTTCATTTGAAGCCTTTATCTTCTTGCCCATTTTTTTTTCTAAGTGTTGGACCTCCTCAGCATTTTTCAACTGCAGCATCATGTTTTCCTGAGGAGGAGGTCATCATCATCATATTGTCTTCGATGATGGTCAGCATCATCGTGTTCTCCGTCGACCGGCTTCTCTTCGTCATCATCATATTTCAATATCGGGTGATGTTTGGTTATTATCCTGATCCTGCTGATGAGCCACAGTGCACCCGCATCTGCTTGCGAGGGTGATGTTTCAAAGTCTCCGGTGATCTTCCATTTATCACCTTGCGCGAGCATGATGATGATGTTGCTTATTCTTTGAATTGCTCGACCTAACTTGTTTTTTCCTAAGGGTCGTGTTCATCATCATCATATTTCCAGTTATCATCCTGCTGCTTGCGGAGGTCATCATATTTTCTGCCTTCATGATATTTCGCCGGGGTGATATTTTTATCATCGGGTGATCTTGGTTAACATCATCCTGATGATGTTGTTGAAGAGTTGTAATTGCGACCCGATATTCACTAGGGTCATCATATTTTGGAACGTCAGGATGATCTTAGTCAATATCATCCTGATGAGGTTGTATCACTTCTTGTTCTTTGTTTCTCATCCTGATGATGCTGACGTCATCCGTATATCAGGGTGATATTTTTCTTTCTGCCTATCTGCATCATGATATTCGCGAAGGAGCGGGTGATATTTTCATATCACCCGGATATATGTTTGTTTGAACATCATGATGATGTTGATATCAAGGAGATGTCCGCCTGCTGGTTTCGCGTGTTATCTATTGAGGGTGATCCTTTCAAGCAGCATCATCATATTCAGTTTTCGCCCCGATCTTGCAGAGGAGCTACAGTGCAACCTAATGTTCGAACGTCAGGAGGATATTTCCAAATATCTGGTTGTCTTCCGAATATCATGATGATGTTAATATGATGATGACGTCATCAAGGTCCGCGGGGGTCATATTTCTAACAACTGATCATCTTGAAGAGACCTCCTGATATTTGCAAACATGATGATCACGTCAGCAGGATATGATGATGACATCATCAGGATGTTCATCGGCCAGACTTTTGTTATAAGCTCAGCAGGAGGATGTTCCTCCGGAGGATCAGGTTGTGCCGATTATCATGAAGGTTATATTTCAAATATCATGATGATGTCAGGGTGATATTTCGAACAACAGGATATCATGCTGCTGGAGGGTGATGATGATGAAGTCTATACTAGTGTCGTCGGGAGCAAAAGCACCGACATGATATATGCTCATGACCTAGTATATAAGGTGTTATTGAGGTCATCGCGGGGTGCATGTGGGATATTGTTATCCTGCATTTTCAAATATCATGATGATGAGTCTCGGCGGGAAAAGCTTGCGATGGTCTGTATGATGATTTTCCCAAGGCCGCGGGTTGGTGCGCCATTAATGGCGATTGTTGCAGAGGTATGGGCGATGGCGTGGGTCGATCTTGTACCCGACTGGAGGTGTCAATCAGCGGGCAGGAGCGCAGGGCTCGAGAAATCTTCCTGTCTCCTCCCCTACCTGCTGCATTCAAGTTTGGGCGCCAATCCGGTTGTGTTTGAGCGCCATTTTCATGATACTGTGTATCTGGCGAGATTTTGGTCAACATTGTAATTAATTACTGAGCACCTACCTGGCTGTTATAAGCAGGTTGTGTTGTTCATTTGTGGTTGTTGAAAGTTGATGATTTTGGCTCTGTAATGCATGACAAGCTGATCTGGTTGCTCTGTACAGCTTACCTGTGAGTTTATGTATCTCTTGTTGTTTGTTTTTGGCATGAACCCACTGATTTCATGATTAAACTTATATGAGAAATGCTGTTTGGCATGTGTTGTGTTAATTCTGTCTCCAGTATTGCATGTATCCTTCTTCTGAATCTGGATGTTTGGTAATGTTTAGATTCTAGAGCATAGAATTCCTGTGTTGAATGTCTGATCTTTTAACTTCTATTCAAGGGGTAGATTAAACTGTTTTCAGGTTGAACATTGGGAGGGATATACTGCAGTAGGGATACCATAAGTAGAGATAACCTAACACTTTGTATTGGGAGATGCCTGTAAGGCAGGTATCACATAGATCCCCTTGAAATCCAATTTTAGTTGTTTATGCTGATCATTCACAGGTGTATGTCTATTGACTCCAGGCCCTGGATAGGCACCAATCATGCTTTGTTTTGTGTTATAACCATATCCAGCTTTGCATCCACACTTAAACTCCAAAGCAAAATCTAAAACCAACATTAGGACATTAGAGTTAGTTTTAGGAACCTCAGTCCTCTGTCTACAACTGCAAACAGGCCCAAAGCTAGCCCCTTTGCCCTTATCTTTCAGTTTTGGTCTACATACAGGAGGACTCATCTGCTTTCTGTCAACATCGCAGCCTTGCATGCATATCCTTATGGATGTTGAGTAGGGAATACCCCCCTAGGTCTTGCAGAGCCTGAAGAAGAAGAGGAGATAAAATATAGAGTCTATCTCCTATACTGTTGACCCCCTGGCCCAGAGCTCCTGTTGATCACTGATGGCTACCTTGTAGGGATACCTGGGAATAAGCATCCAGTCTGGGAAAAAGTCAACAGAAATTGGCGACTCTACTGGGGAGTGAAAAGTAAAAGACTATCTAATCATCTCCAGTGATATATATGTGACCCATCTGAGTCAGCAATAGTAATCTACTCCACTGGGGAACCTTGTGAAAGAACCCTGGTTTTCAGAAGAAAACAGTTCCTAGCAATAGGTGGCGACTCCGAAGTAATCTCCCAACCGGTCAAAGTAAAATTATATGCAGGGGAGAAGATCCCAACAAAATCCTCTATTTGAAGAGTTACCATTAACAAAAAGAATGATGTATAGAAGAAAGGGAACTGTCTCAGCTAGTCATGAGAGCTCCCCCAGAAAAAGTGATGAGGTACAAGATAACCCTAGGCCATCAGGACAGCATGCTCCTTATTTTTCAATTGCAGAAGCTGATATCCAAGGTGCATATGAGAGGCAACAGGGTGGTAGTATGAGAATGAGGTCAGAGGTGTTCCAAGAACGCCCTTTTCTAGACCCAAGTGAGAGGTTTGAAGAGGCAGAGTCTCTGAGGGATGATGAGGATGATGACCAGAATGGCATGAGACCATCTACCTCCAGACCTAAGGATGAACAATTAGCTGAAGAAATCAAAAGCCTAAGAGCAGAATTAGAATACCTACAAGCCATGAAAATCAGAGATGATATACAGCAGAAAGTGCAAGCCTTGAGAACTGCCCAGAATAATTCAGTTCCTACTCTAGAGAATGCAAATATGCAAAGACATCAGCAAAGATATGAAGTGCATCATCAGCATCATGATGACAGACAATATGTGAATGATGCTAGGATACCACTAAACAATGCAGGAAACCAAAATGCAAATAGAAATGTTAATGTTAATCAGCCAAACAGACAGCCTATGCAGTTGGACAGATTCAGACAGCTGGTGTTTGATGGTATTCCTGGGTATCCTAACCCCATTGACAAGCATCTGAGGTTGCAAGTGCCTAAGTTTTCAGGAAACAACACAGTGTCAGGAGAAGATCATCTAAAGGCCTTTCAAAATGTCATGGATAATTTTGAGGTTGAGCATGAGGATGTTTTCATGAAGTCATTCATGCAATCCTTAATAGATGAGGCAAGAGAATGGTACAGGAATCTGCCTGACCGGAGCATATCATCATGGGATGATTTTAAGAGGATATTCAAGGAGCAATATGGTGATAAAACTGACCCTAGCTTCTTTGTAAATGAGTTCACCAGCATCACCAAAGGGTCAAATGAGCAGGTTGCAGACTTTAATGCAAGATTTACTAAAGTGTTGAACAAATTGCCACATCATATGAGGCCAAATGAACCAATGTGCATAATTTTGTACATCAATGCCTTTGATGCAAAGACTGCATATGGACTGAGAGATAAAGGTCCTGCCACTCTCAGGGATGCTTTCAGGATTGCAGTAAATATTGAAAACAATAGGAAAGCATCAGGCAAGACAAATAGAAGGGATGATGTAAAAATTCTGCAGAATCCAAATAAGCCTCAGAACACTCAAGGTAGTACATCTGCTCCTGAAGATAAGATAGACAAACTGGCAAATGTTGTTAAGGACCTGAGCTATAGATTAGCTAGAAGTGAAAAAGGGATGGGTCCTGATAGGCAAGTCTATCAAAGACAGGAAAAGAGGCCATCATTACATGATATGCCTTATAACACCAATTGGCATGATGGTAAGCCTGTATATCCACGTAACAACACAAGTCAGAGGGCTCAACATGCCAAGGAAACTCCTGATCCCCTGAAGAAAACTATAAATATTGCTGATGATGCTCCGTGGTGTATAATCTGTCAGATGCCACATTCACAGTCACAGTGCATGATTGCCCAATCTTTGTATGATAATGCTACATCTTGTAATGAGTGCAATGAGCCACATCATGTGCAGGATGATGATGTTAACATGATGTCTATAGGCAACGGATATACTCTTTATGATGCTGATAACAATACAGATGATCAGGTTCAGGCCTGCCAACAGTCCCCATATGATGAAGATCATGAAGATAATTATGTGTATGCTCAGAACTCACACAATTTTCTGAGTGGCTTACACCGACCTTCTGATGAGGAAATCAGAGCCTTCACAGCTGCAGCAGTTGCTCAGGTTAAGAGCAACTACAATCTCAGAGGTAAAAATCAGGTTGGCAGCCCACATCAGCCAGAAGATATTTCTGCAGGCCAGCAGATGCATGGTCATAAAGGAACTGAACCACAAAAAAGACAGTGGGTAAATAACAAGCAGAACTTTAGATACAGAACAGGTCATGATTTCCAAGGACCAGAAAACAAAACCCCTCAGGCTGAAGATCAAAGTAGAGGTTCCCAAGATAAGAATGATGATCGGGGAACTATGAAAATGAAAACTAAATCAGCTCAGGATAAAAGCAAGATTGTGGAGCAAGCTACAACTGCTGTACAAAACTGTGCTCCATTTGATATAGCCCAGATCCTCACTCAGGTAAAGGTCTCTGTTCCACTTATGGAACTCATGAAAGTGGAAGAGATCAAGAATAGGACAATATCCCTAATCTCAGGGGTACCTTTTCAAGTTAAGCAAAATGATCAGACCCAGGGTGAGAAACAGGTCATGTGCAATGAAGAAGATGAGACTCCTGAAGTCTATTTAGGAATGACCATGACAAAGTGTCCTTCACAAGTGGAGCCATTTTATGTTTCCCTGGTTATAAATGGTAAGATAATTAGAAATTGTATGCTTGACTCTGGAGCATCTACAAATGTCATGCCTTTGGCTGTCATGCAACAAACAGGATTAAAAATTGACAAGGCATGTGGAAAATGCTATGCAATGGATGCCAGAGAGGTACCAGTTATTGGAATCATGAAGGATGTAGATTTCAAGCTGGCAGCATTTCCTGAAAAGAAATATAAGATGAATATAACAGTGGTTGACATCAAGCCACAGTATGGTATGCTGCTGTCAAGAAGATGGGCAGCACTAATAGGTGGAAGTATTCAGCTGGACCTGTCATATGCCATGATTCCAATGAATGGCAGGGATGTCAAGTTAATCAGAGAGCAAAGATCATCAGAGACAGTGGAAGACCAAGAAGCAAATGAACAGGTATGCTTTGTGGACACTGACTGTGATAACTTCAGGGTTGTCTCAGATGATGCAGAAGACAAAAAGAAAAATGCCTGTATTGAAGAGATGGATCAGCAAGGATTGTGGACCATGTTTTTTGATGGAGCTTGTGCAAAAGAAGGTTCTGGAGCTGGAGTTGTCTTCCTGTCTCCAACTGGTAAGCTCCTCAAATCCTCTTTCTTGCTGAGGTTTGATTGCACAAACAATATTGCAGAATATGAGGCTTTACTTTTAGGCCTGAATATTGCTCTCAAACATGGAATTAAGATGTTAAGAGTATTTGGAGACTCTGAGCTGATTGTATCCCAAATCAGAAATAAGTATGCTGCAAAGAATAAAAGACTGAAACAATACAAGCATGCTGTTTGGGATACTATTGAGTTATTTGATGCATTTTCAATTGGCTGGGTAGAAAGGTCAAAAAATGTTATGGCTGATTTCTTAGCTAATATTGCAATAAGGCCAGATGACATCACTCTGTCAGGTGTCACAGATGTAGAAGTTAAAATTAGGCCTGCCATACCAGAAAACATATGCAGTTGGCAAGTTTTTAATGATGATAGGGATTTGCTGAAATTTTTGCACTGCATAGATGAGTATGAGAACCAACAGATTGATTTCCAAGCTTTTGTAGAGACTGTAAATGGAAAAGAGACTCTTGTGGGAAAAGAGATCATCCAGTTGAAGACTAACAAGATCCCTAGAGGGTTAGTGGCTTTGGAAAGAGCCTTTGACAGTAGAGACAAAATGGTCACAAAGACATCCCCCACAAATAAGGAGGATTTAGAAGAAATAAATTTGGGGACATCTCAGGCCCCTCAGAAGGTATATATTGGCAAACAGCTCAAACCACACATAAGAAGTATGCTGATTGCATTGCTAAAAAGGTATAAACATGTTTTTGCTTGGTCATATGAGGACCTAAAAGCTTATAGAGAAGACTTATTCCAGCATGAGATCCCACTGAAGCCTGAAGCTAAGCCATTTAGACAGAGGCAAAGGCCTATAAATCCTACCTTAGCTCCCAAGATGCAGGAAGAACTCAGAAGGCTCAGGGATGCTGGAATAATTGTGCCCATCAGACACTCAACTTGGGTGTCTAACCTTGTCCCAGTCAGGAAAAAGAATGGTGATATTAGGCTTTGTGTGGATTTGAGGAACTTGAATGTATCCTCTTTGAAGGATAACTATCCATTGCCTAATATGGAAGCTATGTTGCAGAGAGTGACTGGTTGTGAACTCCTATCCATGATGGATGGATTTTCAGGATATAACCAGGTGAAGGTAAAAGAATCAGAACAGTATAAGACTGCCTTTACCACTCCATGGGGAACATATGTATATGTTAGAATGCCATTTGGACTAACAAATGCAGGTGCTACATTTCAAAGAGCAATGGATGTTGCTTTTGCAGGGCTGATTGATTCAATCCTGGCAGTATATCAGGATGACCTGACTGCCTACTCAAAGAAAGAAGAGCAGCATTGTATGCATCTGGAGCAGATCTTCATAAGAGCACTAGAATATGGTATTTCTTTAAACCCAAAGAAGTGTGCCTTTGGAGTAGTTGAAGGAAAGCTTCTGGGACACATTGTTTCCAAGGATGGAGTCAGGATAGATCCAGAGAGAGTGGCAGCCATTGACAGGATCCAAATGCCAAAAACTGTGAAAGGAGTTCAGTCCTTCTTTGGACAGGTAAACTTTGTCAGAAGATTTGTTCCCAACTTTGCAGAGATCACAAGGAACATTTCCAAGATGATGAAGAAGGATGCAACTATCAACTGGGAAAGGGAAGCAACAGAATCATTTCAGAATATCAAAGAGGCAATAAAGATGGCCCCTGTTCTTAAATCTCCTGATTTTTCTAGGCCATTCCAGGTGTTCTCATTTGCTTCCTTTCATACTGTAGCTGCATGTTTGTTACAGAAAAATGAAGATGGTTTTGAACAGCCCATCGCCTTCTTCAGTATGTCCCTGCAGGCCTCTGAATTGAAGTATGATATTATGGAAAAGCAGGCATATGCACTTGTTAGAGCCATTAAAAGTTTCAGACCATACTTGGTAGGGTCACATATAATTGCATATGTACCTCATGCTGCAGTCAAAGACATATTCACTCAGCAGGAGGTGACTGGAAGAAGGTGCAGATGGATAAACAAACTGCAGGAATTCAACATAGACATACAAGTTACTAAGTTGATAAGGGGACAAGGATTAGCCAAGATGATGGCACAGTCAAACTTGGAAGCATGCCAAGTTAATGCAGTCCAAGATGAGAATGTAAATGTATCAGGATCTGAATGGTACAAGGATATTGTCTATTATTTGCAAAATCTGAATTGTCCTTCCCATTTCAGTGACAATCAAAAGAGGACTCTAAAGCTACATGCAATCAGGTATGTCATTGTTCAAGGTGAGCTGTACTGGAAAAATCCTGATGGTGTGCTGCTGAGATGTGTGGATAAGAACATGGCTAACAATATTTTGACTGACATGCATAAAGGATTATGTGGTGGCCATTATACTGCCCAAACAACAGCTCATAAAATTCTGAGGGCAGGATATTGGTGGCCCACTCTCTTTTCAGATGCACAGAGGTTAGTAAGAAAATGTGACCCTTGCCAGAGATTCTCAGGAAAGCTGAAATATCATGGTGCTTTACCCCTCAGAATTGCACCTGTGGATGCTCCATTCCAGCAATGGGGAATTGATTTTATAGGGGAAATTGCAGACAAATCAAGTGGGGGACACAGTTGGATTTTGGTGGCAACTGACTACTTTACCAAATGGATTGAGGCCATTCCAACTAAAAGAGCTACAAGTAAGGTGGTGACAGATTTCATACTGGAGAACATCATCATCAGGTTTGGAGTACCATCTAAAATAATCACTGATAATGCTATGTGCTTCAGATCAGGTGAGTTTGTTGATTTTTGCAACAGGTATGGGATAAGCCTGTCATATACGTCACCATATCACCCACAAGGAAATGGTCAAGCAGAATCAAGCAATAGGAGCATCATGAAAATTGTCAAGAGGATACTGGACAAGAACAAGAGAGCTTGGGACTCAAAGTTGAATTTAGCAGTATGGGCTGACAGAGTGACTGTGAAAAGGGCTATTGGGAAATCACCTTTTGAGCTAGTATATGGTGCATCAGCTAGACTGCCCATAAACAATCTCCTACCAGTTTACAGATTCATTCAAGAGTATGATGAGGAGATTGAAGATCCCATGACAGAAAGGGTGAATCAGCTGGTTGCATTGGATGAAGACAGAAGGAGAGCCCACCAGATCAATCTCAAAAGACAACAAGGGATGAAATATCAATTTGACAGGAGAACTACAAAAAGGAAATTTCAAGTTAATGATCTGGTGCTTATTTGGAATGCTAAAGATCAGGAAAAGGGTAAACATGGCAAATTTCAGCCCTTATGGATGGGCCCATATCAGGTTTGCAATACTCATGGGGAGGATTCTTATTTCCTCCAGGCCCTAGATGGTGAAATTCTGGAATTGCCTGTGCATGGCCAATTCCTTAAGTTCTATTTTACATGAATATCTGGTTGCTGTGCACATTTGTAAAATATGTATGTAGTGTAAATGCCTTGTACAGCTCGCGTTTTTTGGCTTTTTTTCAGGTCTGCCCGGAGATCTGGTTCTCGCTGCAGGTTTTCACCTGCACGTCCCCATTCGGAGCCACTGTTGACACTCATTTTGACCAGGGGTTGATTTATCATGATCAGGAGGTTTCTTCATTTGAAGCCTTTATCTTCTTGCCCATTTTTTTTTCTAAGTGTTGGACCTCCTCAGCATTTTTCAACTGCAGCATCATGTTTTCCTGAGGAGGAGGTCATCATCATCATATTGTCTTCGATGATGGTCAGCATCATCGTGTTCTCCGTCGACCGGCTTCTCTTCGTCATCATCATATTTCAATATCGGGTGATGTTTGGTTATTATCCTGATCCTGCTGATGAGCCACAGTGCACCCGCATCTGCTTGCGAGGGTGATGTTTCAAAGTCTCCGGTGATCTTCCATTTATCACCTTGCGCGAGCATGATGATGATGTTGCTTATTCTTTGAATTGCTCGACCTAACTTGTTTTTTCCTAAGGGTCGTGTTCATCATCATCATATTTCCAGTTATCATCCTGCTGCTTGCGGAGGTCATCATATTTTCTGCCTTCATGATATTTCGCCGGGGTGATATTTTTATCATCGGGTGATCTTGGTTAACATCATCCTGATGATGTTGTTGAAGAGTTGTAATTGCGACCCGATATTCACTAGGGTCATCATATTTTGGAACGTCAGGATGATCTTAGTCAATATCATCCTGATGAGGTTGTATCACTTCTTGTTCTTTGTTTCTCATCCTGATGATGCTGACGTCATCCGTATATCAGGGTGATATTTTTCTTTCTGCCTATCTGCATCATGATATTCGCGAAGGAGGGGGTGATATTTTCATATCACCCGGATATATGTTTGTTCGAACATCATGATGATGTTGATATCAAGGAGATGTCCGCCTGCTGGTTTCGCGTGTTATCTATTGAGGGTGATCCTTTCAAGCAGCATCATCATATTCAGTTTTCGCCCCGATCTTGCAGAGGAGCTACAGTGCAACCTGATGTTCGAACGTCAGGAGGATATTTCCAAATATCCGGTTGTCTTCCGAATATCATGATGATGTTAATATGATGATGACGTCATCAAGGTCCGCGGGGGTCATATTTCTAACAACTGATCATCTTGAAGAGACCTCCTGATATTTGCAAACATGATGATCACGTCAGCAGGATATGATGATGATGTCATCAGGATGTTCATCGGCCAGACTTTTGTTATAAGCTCAGCAGGAGGATGTTCCTCCGGAGGATCAGGTTGTGCCGATTATCATGAAGGTTATATTTCAAATATCATGATGACGTCAGGGTGATATTTCGAACAACAGGATATCATGCTGCTGGAGGGTGATGATGATGAAGTCTATACTAGTGTCGTCGGGAGCAAAAGCACCGACATGATATATGCTCATGACCTAGTATATAAGGTGTTATTGAGGTCATCGCGGGGTGCATGTGGGATATTGTTATCCTGCATTTTCAAATATCATGATGATGAGTCTCAGCGGGAAAAGCTTGCGATGGTCTGTATGATGATTTTCCCAAGGCCGCGGGTTGGTGCGCCATTAATGGCGATTGTTGCAGAGGTATGGGCGATGGCGTGGGTCGATCTTGTACCCGACTGGAGGTGTCAATCAGCGGGCAGGAGCGCAGGGCTCGAGAAATCTTCCTGTCTCCTCCCCTACCTGCTGCATTCAAGTTTGGGCGCCAATCCGGTTGTGTTTGAGCGCCATTTTCATGATACTGTGTATCTGGCGAGATTTTGGTCAACATTGTAATTAATTGCTGAGCACCTACCTGGCTGTTATAAGCAGGTTGTGTTGCTCATTTGTGGTTGTTGAAAGTTGATGATTTTGGCTCTGTAATGCATGACAAGCTGATCTGGTTGCTCTGTACAGCTTACCTGTGAGTTTATGTATCTCTTGTTGTTTGTTTTTGGCATGAACCCACTGATTTCATGATTAAACTTATATGAGAAATGCTGTTTGGCATGTGTTGTGTTAATTCTGTCTCCAGTATTGCATGTATCCTTCTTCTGAATCTGGATGTTTGGTAATGTTTAGATTCTAGAGCATAGAATTCCTGTGTTGAATGTCTGATCTTTTAACTTCTATTCAAGGGGTAGATTAAACTGTTTTCAGGTTGAACATTGGGAGGGATATACTGCAGTAGGGATACCATAAGTAGAGATAACCTAACACTTTGTATTGGGAGATGCCTGTAAGGCAGGTATCACATAGATCCCCTTGAAATCCAGTTTTAGTTGTTTATGCTGATCATTCACAGGTGTATGTCTATTGACTCCAGGCCCTGGATAGGCACCAATCATGCTTTGTTTTGTGTTATAACCATATCCAGCTTTGCATCCACACTTAAACTCCAAAGCAAAATCTAAAACCAACATTAGGACATTAGAGTTAGTTTTAGGAACCTCAGTCCTCTGTCTACAACTGCAAACAGGCCCAAAGCTAGCCCCTTTGCCCTTATCTTTCAGTTTTGGTCTACATACAGGAGGACTCATCTGCTTTCTGTCAACATCCCAGCCTTGCATGCATATCCTTATGGATGTTGAGTAGGGAATACCCCCCTAGGTCTTGCAGAGCCTGAAGAAGAAGAGGAGATAAAATATAGAGTCTATCTCCTATACTGTTGACCCCCTGGCCCAGAGCTCCTGTTGATCACTGATGGCTACCTTGTAGGGATACCTGGGAATAAGCATCCAGTCTGGGAAAAAGTCAACAGGATCTTCTGCATTCAGTAGTTGATAGCCTTGTTGCAAAACTGAGAATAAATCCTCATCCTTCTCCAATTGTATACTTGTGCTATCTTCTTCAAAATGTGAAGCCTCTTGACTGAAATAAAGATACTCATTCTTTGTAGACTCTGCAGAAAACTCCCTTGGAACTTCTTCCTCAAGATGGAATACAGATGTAGAATTACTTTGAACCCAGCACTTTTCAACTTCAAGAAGCATCACTTCATCATCACAATCTGAATCTTCTTCATTACTTGTCTAAAATTTTGAATCATATACTACCATAGATACACAAGGCTCAGGATCGTAAGAGCATACTGAATAAACAGGAAACACTACCTTGCTTGTATCTTGATCTTTGAGACTCATATTTTCTTCAATGTCAAAATGACAAAACACCTGATCCAAACCTTCTATGGGTTGATTTGCAGCTACAAAGGTTTGTAATGCATTATTTTCAAGATAATTGGGCACCCTCTGACTATATTCATACTGTTGTTCATAAGGGTCTTGAGGCATAAAATTTGAATCATTATAGTACATAGCTTGAACTTTTAACTCATTGATCTCATGGGAGAGGGTCCTTATAAGTTCTTTTACCTCCATCATCTCCTCATGATTTAGTAAATTAGCAGGGAGGGTGGGTGTATCAGAATGGGTATACATTTGACTGCAAGAAAGAACTTGAGATGGGCTATTTGCATGAGGCATCAGCTCTTTTAAGGGTAGAGGAGACAACTTACCAGCTACTATGAGGTTACTCTTAGCTCTAATAGCAAGATCATATGACTGGGGTAAAGATTCACCTCCTAAGGCTTGGATCATCATAGAGATCTCAGGATCTAAAGCTTTTAAATAGTAAAGAAATGCAAAGACTGGAGATGGCCTGATATCAACAGAGAATCTTTTCCATACCTTGTCAAATCTTGAATTGAAATCATGTATGGGCTCCATAGGATGCCTTTTGATGGTGATGAGGTTTTGGGTGAGAGTGCTAACATCTATCTTGTCTTTAAACTGATTGTAGATGAGCCCACCAAGCTGATCCCATCCAATGATTAAACTGGGTTGCAAACATCTATACCATTCTCTTGCTTTACCTTTGAGGGATGATGCCAGCAACAAGAGGGCATGATTCTCAATTGAAACATTATGAATGGAGCATAAACTAGCTACATCTTGAATGTGATCAACAGGACAAACAGAGCCATCCCCAAGAAAGTGAGGCAATGTCTTCCATGTTGTTTTAGGAACTTGACCCTGCTGCTGAAGAACAAGAGGACTTGAATCCCAAGTCACAAAAGGTAGACCTCTTTGAATAGTAAGATGCACATAGATACCAGGGGCTTCCATGGTCTGTAGGAGCAAAGATTCAAGAAAGATCTACTAGTAGAGTCGCCAGATGGATGATTCATGCTCCTATGAGTGGATATTTCTGTGATTTTCCATCAAAACCACAAAATACAGAGCAAAGATTTAGGGAAAACAAAGAGCCAAGTCTTTGAATCCTATCCCACCATGGTCACTAAAAACTATTGATGTATAAAATTTGTGCAGGTTCTAACACCAACATGGGAAGTTTCTAAGATGTGGGATTGACCCCAGAAACAACCTCCAGATTTTACAGAAGCTTGGTCTTCCTATTTCAATGGGGTTTTGAGTAAAAGGGAGAGGAAGAAACAAGATTACAAAGACAATAAGTAAAATTCTAATTCTATGGTGATGCACTAGATTAAAACAAATACCCAGTTGCATAGTGTTAACCTTAAATGATTTGACTGGAAATCAAAGAGCATAGATGCATGATTAATACCAACTTGTAAATAGATCTATCAGAGGCAAAGAAGTAGAGAAATTAGAAACAAGAAACAGAGACACCCAGATATCCATAGAACAGTATTCTCATTATTTGAATGATAACAGATTACAGAGGCAAGGTTTGCACAAAATAACATATCACATTCTCCTCGAAAAAAGAACTGCAAAGGCAAAAGAAAAACATCTGTGTTTGCTGCTCCAATTCTCTGATCTGAAAAATATGTGGAACTCCATCTCTGAGGAACTCCCGGATCTGCCTTTATAGCCTGAAAAAATAAAACCCTCTGAAGATCTTGCAACTGAAAATCTTTTCCAACTGTCAAATATCTTTGAGAAATCTGGCACTAAATCTAAAAATGCAACTGAAACTGGCTAGAAAATATTTCTTCCATTTTAGCCTGCGTGAGAAAATAAAATCTCCCGCCACTCTCCTCCTCTAGCTTGCCGTAAAGAATGAAGTAGCCACAAATTATTTTAGGGCTGCCCTTTTATCTTATCCATAGTGAGAAGAGAGTTATTAAAATATTATTTTAATGAAGCTTCACTTTTTCTTTGGAGGGACCCGTATGTCTCATAAAATAGACTTTGTCTTTTATTTAAATCTGCCTTTATAAAAGCTCCCGTAGTTTAATCTGAGAGACTCTTATATTTAATAAAGCATTAAGCTTTATGTGAGGAGGGCCCCACCATGTGCATAATAAAGGACTTAATATTTAATAAAAGACATAGCCTCCATTTGTCTCCCATGAATCATGATGCAATTTTATAAAAAATAAAAGAATCTATCCCTCTTGCTTCAACCTAAGCCACATGGCCTTCTCTGCATCTTTCCTTTTGGTTCTCATCAGCACTGCTCCCACGTGGTGGCTTCTAGGGTCTTCTTGAGCTGCTTTCTTGCATCTCTCTTCCTAACATCTGGCAGCCTCCGCTGCAAGCTTTGCCTTTGAGCGCAAACTGTTGATCCTTTTGCATCTACAGTGCCTGTGTGTCTTGAGGGACTGAACCTTACCTCTAATGATGAAAGTGACGCCTTCACTTATAAAGCTTTGCCATGATAGATGATTGTAATTTGGTTTGTGGCTGAGCCTCCCTTTTGCAATTTGTAAGCTCGTGCCTTCTATGCTATGTCATAATGTATTTATGCTTGTAATGACATCATAACCAATGTTCAACACTTTGCAGTATGTAGAAAGTTGCACTTTGCTTTTAATGGCATCTTCATTATGATAGACTATGCCACCACCCCAGCAGTGCCATCTCTGTAACTTGATGTTTCGTTATCTAAGGTGACCTCTTTGTGGTTGCGAGTCTCCAATGAACAACTACACTGATGATGACTAAGTTTCGGGCCTTGTGGCGCTTTTGACCAAAATAGACTATGCCTCATTGCCAGATGACACCCTATCTATTTAGGCCGATCCTCCTTTATTATTAGTGATCATCGTTTGAATTGGTTGATGTATTCATTTGTTGATGAGCTTGTTTTGGTGATTGTGGCTGTGTATGACAATGCCTTTCATGCGTGACCTGCACCCATCCTTATACAAGCTGAGCCACTACATTTGGTAAATGTGACTATACTTTTACCCATTAGCTTTTACGCATTATGACCTATGACTTAATTAGAAACAATGGATGCTCCAATATTTATCCACAACCTTCTTCTCTTTATCATTGGCTGCACCTAAACTTATACAGGCCGCTTCTTTCTTCGGCTTGCACCATCATCGAAAGATATTAGCAGCACTTGACTTAGGGTTGAGTATGATTTGAGAGGCCATCACTCATTATGCATATGGGCCAATACACAAGCCAAACCTTTCTTGGCTTCACTGCATCTTTCTTATGAGAAGCACCATTTCCATCTGATAAAAGTTGCACCTCATCTTTTATTTCGATGTGCCTTTAAGATGGTTAAGGCTTGATGTATAATGCTGAGCTATGGATAGACAAAAGTGGTGGATCCCCAACTCAAGTGATCACCCATTTGACTATGGTGATGCTTCTTATTCACTGTGCCTTGCTTCTATAATATGCATTGATGTTGGTATGAGCTGTGCTTAGAGAGACTGTCTGTAAGGAGTAATAATGGGGCTTCCATTTACATTGGTTGTGTCTTTTTACACATTGACATGTCAGTATATGCAAGAGGCTGCTCCTTTCTTATAGTTGTACCATACCATAGAATTGTTTTGCCTTCATCTGAATGTCATGGTTTTGATATGGCTGTACGCTTCTTTAAGACTGGTTGCAGCTTCATCGCATTGATTCATCTGGCCCTAAACTCTTAAAATGATGATAATATCTCTCTTCACTCTAATTTCAATGTTGTGCTGTGCCCTTGAGATTTCATAGAAGCTAATCGTTCCTCTTCCCTCGGGTCGTTCCTTTATTCCCATATGCTATGTGCATTGATCTTTTCATAACCACAAGCGTTACCGGTGATACCACATATACACGGTCACTATCAAGTGAGGTACTTCCCATTTGGATGGTGGCTTGCTGAATACTAGAGCACTATCTCTTTAAACCGAGCCTCTTTGTTTCTCAATGACCACACCTTTTAAACTTGCTTCCCTATATTCACCATCCTAGCACCTTGACCTCTGAAGTGAACGGTGTCTCATGGAACAACAACAGCTGAGGCTTTGTGTGGCAGCAAGCTACTTATCTTTTAAGATGATCGTGCCTTCCTTAATATGTTGTGTTGTACCTGAATATGGCTTGAGCAGAGCGCCATTGGAGACAACGTTGGACTTCATCTTGTTACAGTCACCTTCATATTCCTTACGAGGTGTGCCTAATCCTTGAAGTGGAAGTGCCACTCATATGAGACTGAAACCGTATATTGAGTAGAGCCTTCATGCTGATATGAATGCCTTCCACACCTTTCTAATGAAAGTACCTTTGTTTCATTACCATGCTTCTTCATATTAGAGAATATGCTTGATTTGTGCACTATATCTTATTGCATTGGTAAGATCGACACTTCAGCTGCACTTCATCATGTATGAATTACTCCTCTGCCTTCATCATATGTGATCAAGCCTCTAAATGAATTTGCCTTTATTTCGATTGCCTTTATAGAAAGTTGCAACATCTTTATAGTTGGCTTAGGGGCCAATCCTCTCATCATATGCCACACCATGTCTCATATGGTTGTCTTTGTATTGTGACTGTGGCTTATAAAATTGCTTCTCTGACACCATGATAGGCTATGTTTACTACAAGAGGTCGCCCCCTGTAGATCTAAGAGTTCACATGCCTTCTTGTATATAATTGAAGTGGCACCACACATTGAAATGAGTCAAGAAACTTTGCATTTACCTACAGGTAGAAACTCATTAACAACAAAAGCAATAGAACTGGAAACTTCTTGAAAGAAACAAAATCACATATTAAAAGTTTTTAGATGGTGTTGTGCAGAAAATGCATAACAGTTCTTCCATCAAAATACATTTTCCACATCCCTTCGGGATCTGATATACCCTTTTCAAGATTAGGGATGGTGGCATCATCATCATGGTTACAATAAGTACCCAACCTTATTTCCTCTACATGAGTAGGGGTGTCAAACTGGAAACAATCTGCTCACTCATCAAGTAATATGTCAAGGATCTCTTCGATTGGAGTGGTAGCCTCATGTCTATTGTTGTTATTGTCTTCCTCTAACTCATGGATTGTACAATTCATATTGGTGAGATTAGGGGTGTAGGGTTCTATATGGTCATTGGCAATAGGCTAATCTTTGATGGTTACTTTGGTACCATACCTAGTTCTGAATAACATGTGGGACCAATTAGAGGATAGGTACCCACCTATTTTCACTGTGAAATCTCTAGATAGGCAAATGTTGAAATAGGTTGGGAGATCAATGACAGAAATATCTTGGGAAACAGAGCATCTAGGGCATGCATGCAAAGTGAGTTTTAAATATTTAATAACACCCACTATATTAATAGTAGTGCCAAACTGCACTACCCCTTTGTTCACTAGCTCATACTTTATACCCAACCTATCAACTATATCCTTAGGCATGACAGAGGTACCCGCCTCAGAATCTATCATACAATTGTGTAACAATTTGTTACCAATAATTAAAGAAACATAGAATGGAGGGGGCTTACTGGCTTTTCTTGTGCTCGCTTCTTCCTTTTCTGGCTGGCATAGGTTTGTTTGGATGGTGGTCTTTTCCTTTGTTTCCTCTACAGTAGGCTAGTTGAAGCTTGTCAAAGCTTCCTTTAATAAATCACTTTGTGTTGGAATCAACAGAGTATCCCACATGGTGAGGTTTATATTGGTCCTTTTCATTTGATCAACAATGTTGAAGGGGATTTGATTTCCCTTCAGTAATGCTTTGGGAATGAGAGGTTTGATTTTTTCCTACATGCCGACTTGATTTTGTTGTACTGGCATTGAACTTGTTTGTCTGCCGACCTATTTTTGTTGCTCAACCTGAGTCTACTAGAGCAGCACTGAACTTGCTCGCCTAGTAGAATGGTTTGCTTGTTTTGACGGTACACTAGCCATCATTCATGTTGTTTGTCCTATATCAATCCTGGCTACCACTCTTTCATTTGCAATCGTATGAGACACATGGGAAGAGGACATCTACTGGCTAGCTATAGGCATTGAGGCATCCTTAATGGCTCTTCTCTTGGCCCTCATGTTGAATCCAATTGGGCCTATGTCATGATTAACTCCACTGAAGTCATCCTATTTACAATTCATCAAAGTGGTGTTATTTTGCATTTGCTCTTGTCCTCCCACCACATCCTAACTAGAATTAATTTGTTGCTATGAAGAAACTGATTAGCTTTGTACTGTCAAAGCCTGATTGAACTATTCACATTGGCACAAATTCTGATCATGTGGCTGATTACATGGATAACACCAATCATTATCCTAAGCCAGGTTATTCTGTATGGGCACAAGAGGCCCAAATGTACTAGCATCATTTGGATGCACAACATTCAATGGTCTAATGTAGCTAGTTTGACTTTGCCTTTGTACATTACCCTGAGATGGTGGTCTATTTTGCTAGTAATTCTGATTGAATGGCGGATATGTCTAGTTAGGTTGCAGGTATGGCCTACTAGGTTGTGTAGGTTGTCTTCTTGCCAATACTAGATAATTGCTCAAATTTTTGATCAGAGCATCCTTTTCATTTTCTTTTTCCACTGTAGGTGTAATTAAGGGAGCAACAGAAGTGGCGGTGGGAATTGGAGCCACAACAGGCTAGATAATAGGGGCCTTTGGAAATAAAGGCATTGGTGCCTTGGTATGATTTTTCCAACCCGAATCTGTCAATTCTCTACTCTAATTGTTGTGTCATATGCATTTGGTAGTATTGTCCCTCCCATTGACTGAATCATGACAGCAATGTCAGGATTCAAGGATTTCAAATAATAGATGAATGCTATATTTGGGGAGGGCTTCACCAACAAAGGAATTATGTCCCATGTCTTCTGGAAGCTAAAATTAAATTCCACTATGTATTCATGGGGGGCTCTCTTCATAGTAGCTATTTGCTCATTAGTGACAGGTGGTCACTTTTGTCTTCAAAATGCTAGCACAATTTAGTGCCCAGGTCATCCCAGCTGTGAATGATATTGGCTTGGAGGCCCCTATACCATTGTAAGGCTTTTCCCTTGAATGAAGAGGCCAAGAGCCTCACTACCATGTTGTCAGCAGTGACATTGTGGACAAAGCAGACACTGGCTTTATCTTGAACGTGTTCAACTGGGGTGGTGGAGTTTTCACCAGTAAAGAATGGTATAGCCTTTAAGGATGAAGTGGGGATATCATCATATTGAGCTAGGTCCACTGGGCTACCCGCATTAAAAGTAACAAATTGAATATTTCTTGCCATATTTTGGATATTTAAATTGATTCTAGGTAAGTGCAAGGTTCTTCTAGACTACTGGAACCTAACTTGAAATCTAGCTAGAGGGGGAGTAGACTATGCTCTTGATACAGATGGAATATCAGTCCTATTTTCCCTCACAGGGGATCTAGATAACTTGCTTATTCTTCTAGATTCAGTAGATGAAAGTTCTATGAATTGGAAATTACCTCTAGAAGATGATCTTGTCTGCACTCTAGACATGTAATGTTGAATATTCTAGATACTGGATCATCAGAGTTGCCAGGCACTTGAATGCTTCCAAAACAACAAATAAGACTGAGAAAGGCACTGAATTCTCAGCTCAGCTTCTACTCAGAGTGGAGGGTCCCACTGGGCATGCTAGAAACTATTGTCATGTGAAATTGCACCCTATTTGAAGCTAGTTCAAACACTTTAATGACATAATGGGACTAATCTCAAGGTGTGGGACCTTGTAGATGAGATCAGACCTCCAGAGAAGGTCAGTTCCTCTTTCTAAGCTTAAGGCTCAAAGAATTAAACTAAAATCTAGTGCTAATACTCGTAGGGGTAAATGGTAAGAAGGATTGCTTAATTAAGAAGAGGTGATGCACTAGATTAGGGATGTTCAGCTAGAACTGAATCATCATAGTAATAATATCAAAACTAAAGGAACTCACACAGACTCATAATAATTCATACAGAGTTCAGGAAAGAGAAGTGAAGGTATGAAAGGAATCTTTTATTCACAATACATAACCCACATCAATCGAATAGACACACTACAAGAATAATGAGGGAGGTGAAATATTAGTTTATATTGATTACAGAGGCCAAATAGCCATTACAAAAGAGAGAATAATGTAGAGAAATTAGATATAGAATAGTCAATAAAGTTCATAGTTGAACTATCAATTGGAGACATGAGAGGCTCAGTAGAAGAGCATAGTCCATCAGATCCAGTTGGTTCGTATAATTGCACTACAGAGGCCTGGTCACAAGAATTCTCCAACCTACAGTAGCCCAGAAAAATAACTAACAGAAAGACATTGCATTTTTATGTATATATAACTTTTTGAACACTCTGCAACAGTGGCGCTAGAAGCTAGTCAATTGACCTAGGACAGGCCCACGCTTCTTTAATTCTCTGAGTCAGAAGATCTGCTACAAAACCTAGGAATTGGGACAAAACCATGCCTCTGATAGGCCTGCAACATATAGAAGAGGATTGCTTGCATGAATGGGTGTCAGGCATATTTATGAAGAAGGGTCTGCAAATCTATTTTGTCCCTACAAATCCATTTTGTGGCAACATATGTACAACAACATTGAAGATTTTCACTGTCCTAGCTGCTTGCGTTTGACTTGGCCTGCAAGATTTTAATGTTGCGTACCTCTTTCTGAGAAATGGCGTGATTTCAGGGAGAGGAAATCTTTTACAACACTTTAATGTGTTGTACATCTCTTTACTCTATGGTGTCTATGCATTTACCATGGTCAGTGACTCCTCTACATTTGGAATTACCTACATGTTCTTTCTAGTATTTGTAACCACAGTTGGTAAGTTTTCTTTGTTTTTTTTTTGGAACCCTCTCTGGCTACATCTTTTTGCCTTGTCGGCAAAACCTGACTCTGGCAGACTATGCTTCATTCATTACTTTTGCCTCTATTGACAAATTCTTCCTCTTCAGAACCATTGTGGCTTGCTTTTTCCTTATCTACAAAAAAACCCACCTTTTTGCATTATCGGTGAAGTTTATCTATTTTGAACCTTGGTCACAAGCATCGTTCGCCTTTTGTCGGTAAAATCTTACTTTTCAGAGCCATTGTGGCTTGCTTTTGCCAATTTTGCCTTAACGGCAAAAGTTGTCTTTGACAAACCTTCCTTGCTTGATATTTCCCTTTATTAGCAAAGTGTCACTTTGTCACTACTTATCATGCTCCTTTATCATCTTTCCACCCTGTCGGTGAACCACGAGGAAATTAAACTAGCCGATGAGTTCCTTACTTTGCCTATTCGCTGATTAACCTTTCCTTAGCCACTTTTCACCTTATCGGTGAATTCTTCATTTCTTGAACCGAGGCCTGCTTTTGCCTTATCGATGAAACCAAGGATTTCTAAACTCACAAAGAGTTCAAACCTTTTGAACATTACTGATACGGCAATCGCTTCCCTTGTCTTGCCTTAGCCAAATTTTGACCTCGACCTGCTCTCCTTACCTTGTCGACGAATTATCGAATTGGCAAACCAAAGAACCTTTGAAATTTTGAACCATTCTCCAAACATGAAAATCACCAACCAAAGGGAGAAAGTCTTCCCTTATGCCTTAGCCATTTTTATGGTTTTTCTGCAAGTTTAGGAACCTAGACTTTTACTGATAAAGGCCAAAAGGGTCTCAAAAACTAAGGCAATGGCCTAGATTTTTCTGCGTTTTTCTAGGTTTTCTGCAACGATTCTCCTAATGAGTTTTTAGATATTTTTACAAGGGAAATCATTGAAATTTGAAGGATTTTGGGTTCATCTCCTTCTATTTAGGCTTTCTCTGATCAGATTTTTCTAATAGAAGGAGGGGAATTCAGGAGTATTTTGGCTGGGCAAAATATGACAACATTTTGGTGACTTTGCAGGGGTGTTTGCCTGCTAAACATAGTGATCTAGCTACCTTAAATAGTCTATTGGACACAGGGTAAAAAATGCAACCTCAATAACCAAACCAAATTGAAAATGCTTCCCAAAAAACAAGAACAAAATGAACAAGGCAAGACAATCTCCTAATGAGAAAGGTGCATGTGCAACAACACTTGAAGGAAGGGAAACCTAGATCAGAAAGAAAATATATTCTAATATTTTACATGGATCCCAAAAACAAACTCAGAAGTATGGCTTGAGATGAATCCCATTCACTAGGATTAGAAGTGGCTCACTAGTCAATTTGGATAGTTGAAAAGCATTGGCCTGCTTGTAACTGGTGAGAATGTAGGGGCCACTCCATATGGCATCAAATTTGGAATGCCTTCCTACCTTGGCCTTATTTTTGTCCCATTTTAGCACTGATTCTCCCTCTTGGAAGACTTTATCAACTGATTTTCTATCAAATGTCCTTTTGACATGTTCTTGATGTGCTTCAAGGGTTTTCATTACATCATTCCTCTTCTTTTTAAGTTATGTCAGCTCGTCTAATCTAACTGTCATGGTGTCATTTTCAAATAATTCAAGCTACTGGGCCAGCTCCAAGGATGGTAACTTCGATGATAATGTAAGCCTTGCTTCCTTTCCATATACTAGCATGAAGGGCAAATTGCCAATTGCCCTCTTAGGAGTGATCTGATCAACCTAAAGAGTTGTTTTCAACTTGGCATGCCAAGTTCTCTAATTATCATCCACTGTCCTCTTGATGATTTTGATCCAATTTTTGTTTGTGGACTTAGCCAAGCCATTCCCTTAGGGGTAGTAGTTGGATGATGTTTTTAGATAAATGCCATAGTTGAATGCCCATTCACTGATATTTGTGCCTACAAAGGGCTTAGCATTAGCAGAAATAATGGTGATGGAACACCAAACCTAGCAACTATACCTTCAAGAAAATCTAAAATGGAGGCCTTTGTGGCATCCTTCAATGCAACTACCTCTTTCCACCTTGTAAAATAGTCTGTGGCTACTAAAATCCATTTGTGCCAAGCACTAGATAGTGGATTAATCATCGCAATGAAGTCTAAACCCCATTAGGCAAATCGCTGATCAGTTTGAATTGGGTGAAGAGGAAGAGCTACCAGCTTCTATTTTCTTGCAAAGAATACACATTCATTACAACTCTTTACCCATTGATCGGCATCCTTGAACAAATTAGGTCAATAGTAACCAACCCTCATAATTTTAACATCTATTGTTCTTGGAGAATAATGGCTATTCATGGAGGCTAAGGGGGAAGAAAGGCGTTTAAAAACAAGAGCCCTTCCATAGTGTTTGTAAATCTTTTACAACACTTTAAATATTATCAATATTTAAAAATATCATCATTTTACAAAATCATACTTTACATCTGAATTTGCATTTTAATTTTCCATATCGACAAAAGTCTTCTAGCAGGAACTCGCCTCTACTTGCTCCATCGGATAATTTCTTCTTATGCTTGCCACATGCATTTTCTCTCCTTATTCACCTTGTCCATGAATCTCACATTTTATGAACTGAGCCTTCGCCATTTTCCTTCATTTTTACTCTTTCTTTATCAACAAATTTTTCATTTTGCAAACAGGTCGTCTCCCCCTTATCTGTTGGCAATTTCCCACTCTTTCAAACTTTTTCTTCTTGCTCTATATTTCCCTTATCGACAAATTTTTAATTTGTCAAACTTTATCTATTAGTCGGCAAAATCGTCTCATGGTGAACTTTCTCTTTTGCCAGACTATCTCCTTGGTTGGTGAAGTTTCCTTTGTCTTCATCTTCCCCGTGCCTTTATCTACAAATCTGAATGTTTTCAAACTTGCTAGCCTCCCTTCTTCTTATCAGCAAAATTAGGTTTTTCCGAACCACTTTTATCTCCTCAGTTGGCAAAATCTTGTTTTCTCAAACCAAGCTCTT
Organism: Cunninghamia lanceolata; assembly: GCA_027924645.1. Lineage (NCBI taxonomy): Eukaryota > Viridiplantae > Streptophyta > Pinopsida > Cupressales > Cupressaceae > Cunninghamia > Cunninghamia lanceolata. The sequence goes on along the minus strand of BSBN01001256.1, from coordinate 7,903,188 downwards.
TGCCACCTTTTTCTACCTTTCTATTTTGCCTTATCGACAAAAATGCCATTTGTCGAACTCTCTTTTGCTTTCTTTTTGACCCTGTCAACCAAATGACCTATCGAAAAATTGCCAAAATTCTGAACTATTTCATTAGTTCAGCTTTTCATCGATTCCTCGACTTAGTCCCTTTTGCCATCTTTTCTTTGTTTGCCTTAATTAAATTTTGCAATGTGTTTACCTTATCGACAAACTTGGCTTTTCTCGAACTTAGCAAGTTTGGCCTCAGTTAGAGACCTTCTGCTTTATCGGCAAAAGGGCATTTTGTCGAACCTCACTTCTTTGCCCTTTCCACCTTGTTGACGAAAAGCACCCATCACGAACATAGTCAACCATATTGACTTAGTTGACAAATCTCCTCTTTCTATGAACTTAGGCAGATTTCCCTTTATATAACCTTTGTCAATAAAACTTCATTTTGCCAAACTTTCTATTTCTTCCTTAGGCACATCTTTCATGCTTTATCGATAAAAGGTGACATCTCTGAACTAGAGGAAATGCGCCCTTTAGTCTTTTCCCCTTTGGTCAGCAAAATGCCATGTCGGCAAACTTGACCATATTAGAACTTTTAAAGCTTTGCTCTATGCTTTCCCTTTATTGCTTTATCGGAGAAATACAAAAAACATGAACTTGTGGAAAGTTCAGTTTTGGGAAAATTCCCCGACAAAGGCATTGATTTTCTTTTTCCTTAGCCAAATTCTCAAATTTCTAGTTTGCCTTATTGGCAAGACTAGCCTTTTTCAAACTTGCCCCTTTCTTTGACTCCATCTGCCTTCTATCGACAAACTATCCATCAGGCGAACTCCCTATCAGCGAAACCATGGGCTCTTGAACCAAGCCTTGCTGATAGACTTCTTTTCTTTGTCTTGCTCTTCTGTAACCTTGTCTCCCTTTGCTCTGTTGTTGCCTTATCGATGAATTGGATAAAATCGAAACTCCTAAAAAGTTAGTGATTTTGGAAAAAAATGGATTTACCGACCAAGGCAAAGTATGAAAAATTTCTAAGGGATAAAAGGGGAACAAGACTTAACCATTTTTTGACCAAGGCAAAAAACATAAAAACCAAACTTTGAACAAGCATAACTTCTTCATTTCAAGGAATTTCAACATGGTTCAAAAGGCAAAGTTGACCTTTGGCTATGGATCAAGACATGAAATTTTACCTTGGTGACTATTGGAGCCTTATTGGGCAAAATATGTCAACATGACTTTTAGATTTTTTAGGGGAAAATGAAGCATTTTGGAACTAAAATTTTGTATATGCCAATACTGGCTCTGGTTTGGGATGTGTGACAAGCAGTGTCACAACAAGGATCCATAATATCTCTTAGCAGACCAAAAGCAAAAAATGAACAAGGGAAACACCCGAAACCTATTTACAACAAGGGCGTATATACAAGAGAACATACAGTCATAAGGAAAAATGACTGTAAGAAAAAATTCAGATCACTACAGGCCAAACCTGCATAAAATTACTACAACTACTTGCCTTTGTCAAAGACAAGTTGAATGAAGGAGTTGATCTCCCTCAAACCAAACTTCTATTTTGTATCCAACTGTAATAACTAAACATTGTCCCTAGCATGTGTTAATCTGCAACATATGCTTGTGGAGCCAAGGTCAGCGACATCAATGAAAATATTACTGCATGACAACCATAAAAGATAGGTACTTGACCTATTCATATCTATATCATGCTTGTTCCATGTAGCAAGGGGTGTAAAACTAAAACTTAGGTCAGAAACAAAAGAGACAAATGAAGGAAAACCTCCATTACCATGTGCCATGCTATCACACCTATTGACCTCTTCATGCAAATTGAGGGAAAAAGAAAATATCTCCAATTCACATGGCAAAGAAAACTGTGCCTAAATGCATTGTTGATCCACAAGAGAAGGCACTTCATCTTGTATAGAAAACTGGAAAGATTCCAGCTCAGTCATATCTTCAAGTTGGGCTGCAACATGTTGGAACTCAGGCATAAACATGCCTCGTTGCTCATTCACATCAATGCCCCACACAAAGGACTCAATCTCTATTGCAGCACGAACACATGTTCAAGAGATAACAAGTCTTTCACATCAAAATGAAAGCACTCATAATCATTTCTAACTCCATCAAGCTCTTGAACAAAATTTTCATATGTGCTACTACAGATCTCACATTCTGAGTCATAAGGATGACTCAGACTGCAACTCAAAACATCAGCACATAAATCAATATCATGAGACACTTCAAATGAAGAACCATGTTCTTCCAATTGTCTCTCTATTTTATTTTCACTTAGGCAACTTGCTGTGTCATATTCACTGCTGCAAACAGACTGATGATATACATCTTCTTCACATTCATTTTTGTTTTATTTCCTTGTGGCTGAGATGAAGCACATTCTGCATGAGGAAGAGAACATGCCTTGCACCAAATAAGTAGGTTCTCATATGTGTCCATATGATCACCATCCTCAAAATCTAGGGCATGCTCTTCACATTGAAACTCTATGGTCGCACCAACAACTGTCTCTGATCATTTATCATCATGTACCACCTCCACATCTACCTCAGACAAACAAATATTGATTGCCTCATCACATAAAGGAACAAAGGAGGGCAATACATTAAACAAGAAACAAGTTCCTTACTCACCATCCACTTCATTTACTTGTGCACAGTCTTCATAATCAACTTTACAAGTTGATTCAACTTGTTGCTCACTTATGCACACAACATCCTCATTATTCACTAGGCCACATACCTCAACATTAAGTTGGAAGTCACCATTGTTTTCATCATTGTCACTTTCACTTGATGAACTATCCAACTAAGGTAGGTGCAAATACTGCTTTCATCATCTGCATCATTGTCATATGGCACACCAGCCTCCACTTCTACCCTTATGACCACACAATCATCATCTAGTATTGTGTCTAGATCACATGAAACATTCACATCCCTGCTGTCTACAACAACCTGTTCATTATCAACTACCTCTGCATTTGAGGATATAGATTTTGCAATCATATCCTGCTTAACTTTTTCAACATAATCAATGAACAAGTATGCCTGTTGCATATCCACTAGGTTGACTTCCTCCCGTATAGAACTCGAGCTTATTGAATCATCATAAGCTCTCAAATACATGTCAATACAAATAGGAAGACCAGGTTTGAAATTTTTTGGGATGTGAGACAAGGCAACTGCAAATCTATGGCTAAGCTCCATGCTAGACTCTCCTTCACACCTTTCGATATCTTCTAGTTCTTGGACAAGAAACACAGGGTCTAGACTATTTACAAACTCTTCGAATGCAGCCACCAACTGATCCGAGGAAGCAAAATGCTAATCATGGAAACTAACCAACCACTTCCTTGCTACTCCACATAGAGATCTAACAAAAAATATCATCCACATATCTTCATCTTCAAATTGGAACTTATCCATGAAATCTGAAAATGCATTAATGTGGGCCTTCCCATCAAAAACCTCACACCCATCAAATAAAGGCATCTGATAATAAATCCTTTTAGGCATGGATTGCTGCTCATAATTGACCAATAAGAGGTCCAGCTGTCTATAAGTATTTTCATTTACAATAGGGGGAGGACGAGGAATAGAGAAAATGGGAACAACAGGAGAGGGACTAGATTGCGACCTAGATTCAAGCAACCTGATTTGATTTGTTGTTTCTTCTTCTTGCTACAATAATGACTCCAACAGTTATTTGTTTTTTCTTTTTCATATTACTGAGCTGCTAAGTCATTATGATTTTGCATGGGTGTATATAGGTTCTAGTTTGTATAACATGCAGAGCCATGACTGGAATATGTACTTCTAGGATGGTCATGGGAATCAATTCCAATGTAATTCCTAGGGTCTGATACATAGGAAGAATTAGATGATAGATCATCCCTAGGGTATCCAGGTTCACACCAATTGGCCATGACTAAAATATCCTATAATATTGGGTAGGAACTGAGGTATACAAATTTGTTCCTTCAATATGACAGGAACAATAAACTTCAAAAGTTAGGAAGAAAACCATGTACCGTTATTTTCACCAGCTGCTGCACCTTGAGATGGAACATTCAGATGGTTTAGATTTTGAAAGAACTTTGCAACATAGTCACTGAAGAAGTTTGCAGCCATTATCAGGTGCAATTTGTTGCTATGTGTAAGTTGGCAACCCGCCAACTTATGCCAATTGATTGGCGCCTATGTAATGCTGGGTTAAAATCATTTGAAGACTATGTTGGTGAGTTGAACCAAGATATTACTTCCCTGGCAAGGGTGCCAAAACGTTGGTGTAAGTTGACGGGCTGCCCACTTACCCAAACACATTGAAAAACTACAAACTGCTATAGCGGCCTTCAGAATGATTCAACCTTTTGTTTCATTCCCTAACAATGGTGCTAAAATGTTGGTTCCCAAAATAGTTGCAACCCGAAACTCTAAAACATTCCTAAAACACCCAGGCCATGGATTGTCATCAAGATGATAGGAAGAGGTTTATCAACAAGTTAAGGGGGATTTTGGCCAACTACAGGAGTGGGTAGACTCCTCTACTCTTTAGGCTCAACTAGACCTAGGAGGGATATTCCTAGAGGCATGAAATAAAAAATAAACATATCTAGCCATACCCAATGTACACTTGACCCCAAAGTTGTCACTAGATCAAGACAAAATAGTTGCACATGCCTCTCATTAAGCTAATTCAACTGTGTGAATATACATGCACATGAAAGATGGTTTTTTACCCTGAACCATAGGTGAAAGATTTGTTGATTTTTAAAAAAGTGTTTGATCCCTCTCCAATATGGACCAGTGCCTACTCCACTGGGCAACTGAGTCATAAGCATTAAAGAGGGAAGAAAGGATTGAACCAACATCAATAAAATACTAAAATATATTCACATATATAATTTCTTAGATTATACTTCATACATTGGGCATACTTAACTATCCATAACCAAACTATAATTATCCATTTGCAATAAAGAAATGACCCAACACAAAGCATGCATGGATTTAAATGATGTCATGCATTATCAAATCACTATTACAATCGCACTAGCAAATGTGGTGAGAGAAAACATACAACTGCAATTATACATTTCCCTGAATCATTACAAATGGACATGGAGACATACAGATGTATGAAATATGCTTTACAATTCATTCCTATGCTGCATCAAAACACATTCCTCCACTTAACACTTAGACTGGCTTGATTTGAAGCCTTGAAACTATCCTGAGGCACTACAAACCAGACAATTAGCTCAAAGACCAACCCCAAAAATATTTCAAAATGATGCATATATAGCATTACAATTCAAACTGACTGCACCAATTCCCAACGTTGCATTCAGTCAATGGCTACACACCATGCCGAAATAAATTTTAGGCCCAGATATTTATCAGAGAAAATGCACATTAGAAAATTGCACATGCCCTGTAAATTGATTTCCTACCCTTGAGGTACTTGCAGCTATCATGATCACTGAAACACTGCATCCTGCCACTAGATTTTGTACCTACGCATTAACAACATACATTGTTCCTAACATCAACAATTTTTCATTCATAGCTGCCAAGGGGGAAGAAAGACATTTAAAAACAAGAGCCCTTCCATAGTGTTTGTAAATATTTTAAAACACTTTAAATATTATAAATATTTAAAAGCATCATCATTTATGAAATCATGCTTTACATTTGAATCTGCATTTTAATTTTGTCATATCGACAAAATTCTTCCAGCGGGAACTCCCTCTACTTGCTCCATCGACAAATTTCTTCTTCTGCTTACCGCCTACATTTTCTCCCCTTATCCACCTTGTCGGTGAATCTCACATTTTTTGAACTGATCCTTTGCCATTTTCCTTCATTTTCACTCTCTTGCTTTATCAACAAATTTTTCATTTTGCAAACAGGTCGTCTCCTCCTCTATCAGCAATTTCCCACTCTTTCAAACTTTTTCTTCTTGCTCTATATTTGCCTTATCAGCAAATCTTTAATTTGTCAAACTTTATCTATTAGTCAGCAAAATCACCTCATGGCAAAATTTCTCTTTTGCCAGACTATCTCCTTGGTTGGTGAAGTTTCATTTGTCTTCATCTTCCCCATGCCTTTATCGGCAAATCTGAATGTTTTCAAACTTGCTAGCCTTCCTTCTTCTTATCAGTAAAATTACATTTTGTCGAACCACTTTTATCTCCTTAGTCAACAAAATCTTGTTTTCTCGAACCAAGCTCTTTGCCACCTTTTTCTGCCCTTCTATTTTTCCTTATCAGCAAAAATGCCATTTATCGAACTCTCTTTTGCTTTCTTTTTGACCTTGTCGAAAAAATGACCTATCAACAAATTGCCAAAATTCCAATCTATTTCATTAGTTTAGCTTTTCACCGATTCCCCAACTTAGTCCCTTTTGCTGGAGCTTTTTTCTGTTTGCCTTAATTAAATTTTGCAATGTGTTTACCTTATTGGAAAACATGGCTTTTCTCGAACTTAGCAAGTTTGGCCTCAGTCAGAGACCTACTTTATCGACAAAAGAGCATTTTTCTAAACCTCACTTCTTTGCCCTTTCCACCTTATCGGTGAAAAGCACCCATCACGAACATAGCCGACCATATTGACTTAGTCGGCAAATCTCCTCTTTCTATTAACTTGGGCAAATTTTCCTTTATATCGTCTTTGTCGACAAAACTTCATTTTTCCAAACTTTCTATTTCTTCCTCAGCTGCATCTTTCATGCTTTATCAGCAAATGGTGAGAGGAAATGCACCCTTTAGTATTTTCCCCTTTGGTTAGCAAAATTCCCTATCAGCAAACTTGACCATTTTAGAACTTTGGAAGCATTGCTCTATGCTTTGCCTTTATCGCTTTATCGACAAAATACAAAAAACATGAACTTGTGGAAAGTTTGGTTTTGGACCAATTCCCTAACAAAGGCATTGCTTTTCTTTTTCCTTAGCCAAATTCTCAAATTTCTAGTTTGCCTTATCAGCAAGGCTAGCCTTTTTTGAGCTTGCCCCTTTCTTTGACTCCATCTGCCTTCTAATGGCAAACTAGACGTTGAGCAAACTCCCTATCGGTGAAACCGTGGGTTATTGAACCAAGCCCTACTAATAGACTTCTTTTCTTTGTCTTTCTCTTCCGCAACCTTGTCTCCCTTTACTCTGTTGTCACCTTATCGGCGAATTGGCTAAAAGCTGAATTCCTGAAAAGTTAGTGATTTTGGAAAAAAGATGATTCGTCAACCAAGGAAAAATATGAAAAATTTCTAAGGGATAAAAAGGGAACAAGACTTAAGCATTTTTTGACCAAGGCAAAAACACAAAAACCAAACTTTGAACAAGCATAACTTCTTCATTTCAAGGAATTTCGACATGGTTCAAAAGGCAAAGTTGCCCAGAATTCAATTCTCTTAAGAAATTTGCTAAACTTGACCTTTGACTATGGAATAGGACATGACATTTTACCTTGGTGACTATTGGAGCCTTATTGGGTAAAATATGTCAACAGGACTTTTAGATTTTTTAGGGGAAAATGAAGCATTTTGGAAGCAAAATTTTGTAGGTGCCAACAAATAGAACCATCAATGTCTACCAAAGACCTCAACATTTCATCCTTATTCCATGACAATGCCATCTCCACCATTGAGCCCTCATTGGCATATCCTAGATCCACTTCATGAGACCAACAAAATCCAATCTCTCACACTACTTGTCACAATGATGCAGTACACATTGAACTTCTTAGTCTTATGCCTACAAAAGTAAAGAATCCTAAAAATCCTAAAGCATTAGAATTCAAAGAAAGAAATCCTAGGGTATCCAAAGTCAAAGAAAAGTCCATTTTACCCCTAGCATCCAAAGAGAATTTACTTGCAGAAAAAAAATCCATTTGAGTATTAAAGAAACATCCTAAAAGTGAGATTGTTGGTCCCCCATCACCTTCACTCCATAACACTTCCGCCACCTTCCATAATCCCATCCCACATACACCTCACTCCATCCATAATTGATGAGGCTATGATGGTTCCCATTTATGTTGCCTAAACACAAAAGAGACTAATCATGTACTTAAGGAGGTGCATGATGGTATCCTTGGTGCCCATCCTAGTGACATTATCCTTGCAACTCAACTTCTACATTTCTTCCACCATCATAATCATTGTCCACTTGGTCCAACGTCCATACTTCCACTTGATATCCTACCTTTCCATGCTTAGCTTGTTGCAATATCCCAATCAAAAAAATAAAAAAAAATAGAAAAATAGAAAAAATAAAAAATAGTAAAGAGAAATAATCCATCCTATGGTGAAAACCACTTTTGTGGTGCCCTGGATAAGTACCATGGTGAAAACCTATTCGTAGGCACCATGTGTAATTGTCATCTTCTATTATCCTCTAGGTCACTTGTCCATGCTTCCCCATCATTCCATTTTCATCTAATATATTAGTCTCCCAAATTGCATATCCTATTTACCATCCTTTTTATTTGTTAGAGTCTTCCTTTCCCTTCCTATCATATACATTCCATCCATTTCATTTTATCACCCTGCTTACACTTGGGGGTAGTAGATTGTGATGTATTTTGGACATAGGTTTTCTAGTAACCTCCTAATTTTCCTTGGTATAGCTAAGTTCCTCCTCTTTGGGCCCCATACACTTGCATGTTCCATGACCATCTGCACATGTTGATATCAATTATTCTATCTTACACCCATGGCATTCAACATTTTCCATAGCATTCTCACACTTTGTCCTCAATCCCATAAATAAAGCCATCACCCATTACTTTCAAAAATCCCAAAAAAAATCAAAACATTTCCAAAACCACAAAAATATTAAATATCCAAAAAAATCCAAGCCATAAATCCAAATGCAAGCCATCCTTAATCCATACCAATCTAGTCAGATCATGGACAGTCACATCCTTGGTTTTCTTCCAACCTTTCTGTCAACCCAATCAATCATCATCATCATCAATGGGATATACCATTCCTGTATCCTTGTGTTGATCTAGGGATATATCGTTCCCTAGAATGACAACACTATCTTAATCATTATGTCAATCAATCATCGGTTTACAGCTTGATAAGGGCAATACCCTTTTTTTGAATCATTTGTGCATGCTTGCTTGCTTTCTTGTGTGTGTTATCATTTTATCTTGCATTTGTATCAAGTCCTTGCAACATATTGTTACAATGACATCATGGTCTTCCATAGCATGGTGCCCAAAGGCATATGTGTGCTTGTGACCTTTTATCTTATTACTCTACCTAATATTCATATTTTCTATGTGGTGGAATACCTTTTTGCATACTAGTCATCATGCATTTGGACTTTAACACACTAAGTTTCCTTCCTCATACATATAGAGAAGGTTGTATTACATGGGGTGCACATGACACATCATCACCCTGGTCTTTATACCTTGGTGTATAATGTCTAGTGTTATATCAAACAATATGGTTGTTCACTTAATGCAACATAGCATCTTTCTCATCCATTCTTTTTATCTCTCTTACATCCACTTTCTTTACCCACCCAGTTTCATCCATTTCGAGAGCATACTCATGTTCTTCCAACCTGCCTATCCTCTTGAGGGGGCATCCCATTCTTACATCATTCCTTCTTGTCACTCCTTCAAGTGGTTGGGGCATCCTTTTACCTCATCCATACCTTATCTTCTTTGAAATGATGTCACTTCTCTTAGTTGCAACATCATCTCAAAAAAGGGGCAAAATGTAGACACTTGAAATTGACCATGTCACTTTCATCACCTTGTTGGCACCACCTTGAAACACATTGTACCTTAATCTCTTTTCCAAATTAATTAGATAAATTATATTTATTTAGTTAATCCATTTCCTCCATCACCCAAATTAAATAAATAAATTATATTTATTTATTTAATCCATTTATCCCTTTTAGCCAAAATTAATTGAATAAATCTTTTATTTAATTAATATATCCTCCCATCATCTCCTCTCCAATAATTAATTAAACAATTTTATTATTTAATTTAATTATTGAGAGTCACATGACTAGCTTGTCCTTATCCTCAACCACTTGCCACAATCATTAAATGAGTGTCACAAACAATAAATTACCTTTTCATCCTAGCCATCCATTTCATACTACATCTCTCAATCTTAGCCATTCACATAAGGATAAACCCTAGAAGCGTCCTTTGTTTCCATAGAAATCCTTATCCTTTCCCTAATGTGCTCTCAACCAACTCTATCCAGTGATCTAATCTTTTAATCCTAGCTCTTCATTCATCATATCCAATCTCTATAAATCAAGCCTCAACCAAGCCATTCTCATCCACAATCTTTTTCTAAAATTATGCTGTCAAAATCCTCATAGATCTTTCATTATCATATCCATCATTTTATCTAGTGTTATACTGCTAGTTTGATCAAACAACATATCAAAATCATTATCAAATATCATAGGATTATTTATCATTTTCATTATATCTCTTAGTCCTTTGATCCCTAGATGAGGTGTTGTTTGTTGATTTATTGTCATTGATGTCAAAAAAATTTGTTGAAGTGTTATATTGATGTGTCTAAGGAATAGAAGAAGTGAAAAGAAGCAAAAGTGTCTAAGCCATAAGGGTAGAAAAAAACACTAAGGCATAAGTTTTGCTTTTACTTGGCATAAAGTTTGGTTCACAAACTTGCAAGTTCACCAATTTCAAGTATCACCAGTTCGCCGATAGAAGAGAAAGGGGAAGTGCTTTTGTTGAAGACTTCAAATATAGAAAAAGTTTAAAGTCTCAGCAAAAGTTTAGTTCGTGAGTTACGAAGTTCACTAGTTCACCGATTTGGCGATTCGCCGACAAAGAAGAAGAAGGGGTGGAAAAAGAAAGCTTGAAGAACAAAGGCTTAGTTATCAGAAAAACTTGTATTTTGCAAACTAGTTCATGAGTTTGTCTTTTCACTGATTTGTCGACTAGGCAACATAGGGTAGTTTACTTATTTTTCTAGAGATCATTGGAGTTTAGAGTTTCGGCCTTACTCCTTCTCCTTGTCAAGGAAAGAAGAAAGGCTCGATAAGGAAGGCCTGATCGCAAAGCTTTGATTTAGTGTAAGGAAATCAGAGATTGGAGTTCAAATTTGTTCCTTGATTCATTCTGATATGGAAGTTGGAAGATAGAATCCCCAGCGTGCGAAATCCGATTTAGTCTAAGGGATTGAAGATTAGAGAGTGGAGTTGCTCCTTGACTCATTCCAAAATGGAATATGGAAGAAAGAATGCTCGACACGTGAAATCTAATTTAGTCTAAGGGATCAGAGATCGAAGAGTGAAGATGTTCTTTGATCCATTATGAAATGGAAGTCGGAAGACAGAAAGCCTAACTCCTGATGGAAGGCAAAACGTGAGAAGCCCGACGCCCGATAAAGAAGATGAAAGATAGGAAGCCCAATGCCTGATAAAGAAGACAAAAGATAGGAAGCCCAATGCTCGATAAAGAAGATGAAAGATAGGAAGCCTGACGCTCAATAAAATAAGGTGAAAGACAGAAAGTCTAGTGCCTGATAAAGAAGGTGAAAGATAGGAAGCCCAATGCCTTATAGAATTACAAAGGAAGGTAGTAGATCGAAAGCCCGATCTCTGAAGCTCTGTAATTTTAGTTTTTGAAAAAGGAAAAGTTTTAAAGCGCAATTTTTTTAGGATTCAAATCTCTAAGTGCAATATGTCTAGTTGAGCTAATGGTTAGATCAATTTGAATATTTGCTTGGAGAGTTGCTTTCAGTTCTTCCTCAACAAATTATAGTTATGCAACTGTATTGATACAAATTATCTTCAGTTTCTATTTCGATTCAAACTGTATTAGATGCATGTTAGATTTATAGTAATCGATTGTTGCTTCGATTCAAATTGTATGGGATGCATGTTGGATTTCTAATAATCAATTCTGAAGATGGTATCCTATAATGAACAAATCAAAGTAATACATTTTTCCTCTTCTTCCATTTTTACATCTATGGAAGCCAATTGACTCACTACTAGATGAAAATAATTTAAATGTTTGGTTACAACTCGTCTCCTTCATGTATCTTTAAATAATACAAATTTGTTTTCAAAAATAACTTATTTATAAGACACTTAGTTTGATATAATGCAATAATTTTATCTCATAAACTCTTAGCAATGTTTTGAACTAAAACATTCATCAAGACTGAATTAGAAAGACACAACCTAATAGTAGATCTATCTCTTCTATGCAACTTGTTCCATTCATCTTGATCCATTGCTGATGGTAGGAAATTGTGTGCAACAATTATTATGATCCATTAATAATTCTCCACTAAAAAATCTTCAACCTTCAACCTTCAATTTCTACAAGTCAAAGTTTTACCAACTGGACTTCTCGATCTCAATTGTCAAGGTGTTGGCCATGACTTCTAATTTTCAAATGTTATTTCAAATCCACATGAATTATCCCACAAGAAAAATAAAAAGCAACATAAGAAATGTATCCTTTCCTTCACGGGATCAATCCAAACAAAACTCTGATACCAAAAGTTAGTTTTACAATGCTTATTCCTCAATTGGGAGTAATGGAAAGTAATAAAATTTGTTGATCTAAAACACATGTAACTTTAATTAAACATAGTAGAATAAGTAAAGGAAATAGAGAAGATATGCTGACATATATAATTGGGAAAACCCTTTTGAATAAGAGACCCATTACCAAAAGTAAATTTTAATAAATTAGTGAAACACATCATTTGCTTAAGGACTTGATATTTCACCTTTAAGACCTCTTTAGTGTATCCATTGCACACTAAAGTGTATCTATCTCTAACAATATCAACATCCCATCTCTAAGCTTCATTCATTCACACATGGCACGACCAATACAATTGGCAACAATGTCGCTTATTGAAGCGGCTCACAAATGAACATTTGCAACAACTAATTCAAAATTCCAACAAATGAAAAGAATGCTTAACACCAAGTCTACCACACAACTGAACACTTTTTGCCACTATGTTTATGCAGTTAAGCTTAGTATTGTCTCCTTCATGCATCTTTAAAGATTACAAATGTCTTTTCAAAAAAAACTTATTTACAAGACACTTAGTTTGATATAATGCAATAATTTTATTCCATAAACTCTCAGCAAAGTTTTGAACTAAAAGATTCATGAAGATTGAATTAGAAAGACAAAACCTACTAGTAAATCTTAAAATAATTATTCATATGAAAGTTATGCATGTAGCCATGTTTTCTACTTAAAACTAAAATGTACTTTCAATCCATACATTTTAGTTATCTTTTGGTATACTATACACATTTTCAAAGTAAAAGTATGGTGGGCTTTGCTCAAACACTTTAAACTTCGACTACCGACCCACAAGGTGATCTGGAACTTTAAATCCAACCAATCATTTAACATGTTGTGGTAAATGAAAATTTTTATCTTTATTTTCTATAGATAAACATTTGGAAGACATACTTTCTTTGGGTTTTATCTTCTGAAATGGTTTCTTGTGATGGGTTTCATAGTAATTGTTTTCTAAATCTAAGTGCTTTCTTTTATGAAATTTGATTTTTTGCAATCCTCGAAGCTCTCATTCAATCCTTGCAAAAGGAAACCATTGTTAGCATGACTAATTAAACTAATAGCCCTAGAATTGTAATTAGCGTTCATCGAAGCCTACAATTGGTCCCATGCTAATTGTGCAAATAAATTTGCACCATATGATCAAAATAATGTCCATATGGGCCTACGATTGGCAACATCCACTAATTGTGCAAACAAATTTGCTACACAAATTCAAAATAATAATAATGTCCATAATTTTAAATACTTGTTTTTTGTAGCCTCTATAATTTGGGTAGGAACTTGGCTATGAAAAATAAGGAATGTATAATCTATTGAAGTCTAGATTAGTACAAAATGAAGATTCCATTATTCTATCAAGTTACACTTGAATGCATTGCATGCCTTACATAATTCACAATCCATGGAAATTCATACAAAATAGAGGAATGCTTCCCATTTAGCCCATCCCTTCTATTCTCATTATTGCTTGTTAGACTATTATAGGGGCTTCCACCTATTATCACATCAAAATCTCTAATTGAATTGATCATTTCATCAAGTATTTCTTTTGTCAAATTCTACACATTTTGCACCTCAATCAATTTACCTTTTCGATGTGTTTTTTCTACCCAACTTTTGAGGATAAGCTTGTTTTTTTTACAAACTTTTGCAGATACAACATAATTGAGTGGTATACCCCAATGATGCAAAGCAACTCCTACACCCTCAATTCTAGCGAACAAAGAAAGGATATTGATCCCTTTTAAATAGATAGGCTTCAGAGAGATACAACATAATTGAGTGGTATACCCCAATGATGCAAAGCAACTCCTACACCCTCAATTCTAGCGAACAAAGAAAGGATATTGATCCCTTTTAAATAGATAGGCTTCACAGAGAGAGAGAGAGAGAGAGAGAGAGAGAGAGTCTCTATTTTTGTAAAACTGTCATTTCATTCCAAGCTCCACTTTTTACACTATAAAAGTACCATACCCTAATCTTTAATGTAGGGTTTTCCATTGCAATGCTTGACCATAGTCCCAAGTCTATCGCACAACGTAACACGTTTTGCCACTATGTTTATATAGTTAAGCTTAGTTTTATAATCCCATGATGGCCAATGATTTTGTGTTTTCAAATATTTCTGAACAACACATATCACTAAATTCTTTCAATTCTATTGATGGATGGACAAGAACCCTTCACCATCAACAAAACTATACTCTTCTCAAGAAATTACTTATTACTTTTATCTACATACTATCTCGACGTACCCACTGCACACTAAGGTGCGATTGCTAGTTATATCATCTATCAAGATTGTCTATCAAGATTGAAGAATCAGATTAAAAAGCTGCACAACTTTAACAGACTAAATTACCCTATTTATAACAACTTAACCAAAAATTAAAATTAACTTGTAATTTAAATGTAAAATTAAATATTTATCCAATCATAAGAGTACGGTGGTGACAGACAACCATGTGCTGTCATAAACCTCTGAAATAAAGTCAGTCGCACAGAAAAGTACTGACGCACTGGGTATCCACTAAAATGTAAAGCAAACAAAAAACATACAAATGCAGACCATTTTTCTCCTAATGTTGCTCGTGTTTTCGAAGGCCGGAGATTTCGCACTCATTATAAAGGCGAATGCGGCAACGTATCAATCTGATGGAGACGGAATCGAGATCCATTCAGAGATGAATTGAGAAGAAGAGTGTAGATAGTCCACAGTGGGTGTATGTAAATAAATGTGTATTTGTTTAACCTTTTTTACACTGCATCCGAGCTACAACCACGAGATTAGCCAATCTATAAGACCCTACAAAAATAAAAACTGAACAGTACGAAACAAACGAACCAGCTGACAAACACATAAAAGATTGCAAAAATCACGGAACTGCACCAGGACTGAAAAAATCAGGGACTGGAACCATTACAGCTGTCAAGAAGACGGTATCAAGCACCAACACGACAGACAATACAAATCTTGAAAGCAACAAAAGGGAAGGAAACACTGCTGTCTGGACAGTACAGTACAGACTTGGTTTTGGGCTCCTGTGTACTCGCTGGGGAATTTTAAAAAATTACAGCTTGCTTAACACGTGTTGTTTTGCACTTCCCATAGTGGGTCTTGTACATTTGTCCTCTTATAAATTTTTCTGAAGTTAGAAAGTTTGGCTTTGTACGTTGTCCCAATCAAAGTGACTAATTAATCACATCAGCATGAGTCAGTGTGGGGGAGACGTGAAGTGAAATATAAGTATTAATATTTCTAAAGACATTTTCAATAAAGACAATTGGTCTACATCATTTCCCCCAATTTATATAGATTTTAAATCTATTAATATCTTGTATCAGTTTATCTTGTCTTTTAGAGTTAGTTTTGTCTCAAATTTCTGATTATTTGTGTCAGTGTGACTCCATAGTTTTGGTGTAGTATTGCTCGTGACATTGCAAAAGGCAATTGACTTCAACAAGGAGTTTGATTACATGAACCTACATGTCTATGTGGTTGAAAAACACAAGGAAGAAAATATGATGGACATTTTAAACCATTGCTTAATGAAAAACGTGTTGCAGTGGGTGTTGGATACCATAAAGGTGGTGGACCCACTATGAAAGAACTTATAGAGGAAATATACTACATTATCACCATTCAAGCTACAAGCATCATATCTGATAATGATGAGGAAAAATAATTGTATAGGTCTAATTTGTGGTAGGCTTCTTATTTTCCATAAATTCCAAGTTGTTTGATTAAGAGTTTATGGGTGGTTATACTTTCATGTTGACTATTGTAGAAGCAGCTAAAAAAATTGTAATAATATTTGATAATTTTTATAGGATACAAATATTCATATAAATTGGTTTCCGTGTAGTGTCTTGTCCAAAATTTTGTTTTATATCAAGAAAGAAATGTGACTCAAATTGATTCTCATTTACATATATAGAAATTATTTTCTTTTTTGAAAAAGTAGGCAGTATCACATGATCTTAAATGTACTTTTAATACACATTTTAAAAGGCTTGAGGCTTGGTAGTTTGCAAATGACTGAATAAACTTGTAGCTTGAATAAAACTCATTTACAGTTTTTTGTATTGATGTATCATTTCAATAGGATAGTTGATAGATGGACAATGGAATATATCTTGTTCATGATAACTAGGGAAAGGGCCCAATAGTCATGAGGGTATTTATCATCTATAAATAGAATCTCATTTATATCCCTGTTTGAAATAAAAGACAACTTTATATGATATTTGGAGGAAGTAGCTGAAACGTTGGTGTTTCATGTGGGTCCTCTTGGATTGATTAATCTTCCTAAGAAAGGCAAGGCCAAACTTTCTAAGTAGGAATGCTGTTGCTTAAGATGGCTTGATAAGCATGTACCTTCATTTGTGGTTTATGTCTTGTTTGGTAGCAAGTGGTTTTTCTCAACAAAGAAGATTGCTACCATGGTGCTTGAGCTCAAAGCAATGGGTTTACAATTTCTCTCAGTGCTATATGCCCTTGTTGTTTTCATGAAAACATGTCGAAGGAGAGAATAAGGGCATGGACAATATTACCATAGGGCATTAAGATGTGCTTTGTCATGAACATTGGTGAATTATGAAGTGTTCTTTGCATCATTGCTATTGATATTGAGTCATCTAGGAATGATATTTTGGAGCATTGGGAGAGAATACAAGGCACTTACAATCCATGGCATGTTCACCACACACTTGTATATTCTACTACTACTTTTGAGGATGAACTCCCCCTTGATGAACTAGATGGATTAAATGTAGATAAGCCTAAAGAGTGACAATTCCTATCTCATCTCTAACTGGGTGTTTTAATTAACTTTGATGAACTCGAGATGCTTGGTTGTTCTGAGTGACAACAACCACAATATGAGTGCATCTACCATACCCTGCTTGCAGGTGCCAGTAGTTGATTCCAAAGAAACCCTTCATTAAACTCATCAACCCGCATGTAGCAAGGAAAATGTGATCCTTGACCCAACAAATTCACAAGAGCATTGTGCAAGGTAGTTGCTCATCCTTGAGATTTGAAGAGGCTCTTGCCCTCATTTGTTCTACATTACATTGTAAACTAGTAGCCCCAAAGAATTTAGCATATGTTTATTATGCATAACCAACAAGTCATTTACTAGAAAGAAATGTATAAAGGACTGGAATGTAGCCTACTCATCATTATTGAGGAAAGGATTGGAGTGTGACATAAGTAGTTCCTAGCTGAAAATGTTTGGCTCTATACTTTTGATATCAACAAGAAGGTTAAGAAATCCGAATTGAGGAAAGATACAATTCAATCTAACAACTAAGTTAAAGATGTGCCATAATGTTGTCCCATAAGATGCCCCAGCATACATAGGAATGTCTTTGATAGATGACATTGACCCAAATCACGAATGACGATGATATAGCAATTATTCAAAGGAGCTTGATTGTCCGTGGGAAAGACTTCACCCAAGCAACTTCCAATGCAAATCAATAACCTAGACCTATGAAAATCATTTCATCAATTAAAACATATTGAACAAAAAACATGGTCTCCTAACAAAATATATTGTTTATATTTTTTGTAATTTATAAATTAATTAAAAAATATACTCATTACAAATACCTATCAACATACCTATTACACATTAAATATGATTACTAATTTCTATCAATTGAAAATTTTAAGATTTTAAAATTTATCTTTAAAATAAATAGAGGTTCATTGTGCGTATAGACTTGGGAAGCCATGGTCCCTTTCAAATAGTTTAGGTTAAAACAAAATATCTTACAAACTTTCAATTTTTTAACCAGGTATATTCTTTGTCTAAGACCACTGTAAGTCTCTAGCATTGATACAAATTCTCTTGAATACCTATAGTTTTGTTATGTTGCACGTGCTAATACTTCAGTCAAAGAGAGTATTTTTAGGGAAAGAAAAAAGATAATTTTACAATGATAAATAGTTTTCATTGACCAAAATTTGTAACGAAAGAGGAATTTTACATGAAACTTCTAACCTAAATGGGTATATAAAAATCTCCAGAGCACAGCGTCTTGAGGGAGTTTCTAACTGAAAACAATGGCAGTAGATCTGCATACTCTATTCTTTTCCAGGGTCTCTACTCCTAAACACGATCTGGATCTGGCTAGTGCTGTTAGGCATGACAACAATCCCCTCAATCTGGATGAGGAAAATA
The DNA here is from genome assembly GCA_027924645.1 of Cunninghamia lanceolata. NCBI lineage: Eukaryota > Viridiplantae > Streptophyta > Pinopsida > Cupressales > Cupressaceae > Cunninghamia > Cunninghamia lanceolata. The sequence goes on along the minus strand of BSBN01001256.1, from coordinate 7,884,374 downwards.
CACAACAACTCATTCTACATCCAGAGGAAGCAATTAAACGCAAAAGAAATGAGATTATAGCGTTATCTGAAAACATGAGAAGGAAAAAGATGAGACATTTGTTCTCCACTTTGCAGTCTCTGCTGCCTGTTTCCACTACTCGAAAGGTAATTTAATGACAGCTTCCCAAGGAGATAATTTTATTTTGTGTAAGTCACTATTGTTTTAACTTCTCTCTCATATTCCACTTGTGTTAATTTTATGAGCTGTTGGTATTTCAGTTAGCAAGACATTGCATGATAGAAGAAACGGGTAAATATATTCAGAATCTTCAAAATAAAGCCCAAGAGCTGCAGAAGAAGAAGACCCAATTATTGGCATCAAGAAGGCCATTGATGGATCATAATTCATCAGCCATTAATAGAGAATCCATGAGCCTTAATGTGGGTATAGAGGTTTATAGCAGTGAAACAGTGATAATAAGAATTACTTCCTCAAGAATGCCTCGCTCTCTCTGCAAGATTTATGAAGTGGTTGAAGCACTTGGTTTGGACATACAGAGAGCAGATGTTTACAAAGGCGACTCTATTGTCTTTCTCTATTTCCACGCCACAGTAATCGTCAGCACTGGTGGCCATTACTCATTACAAATGAGTCAAACCAAACCTTCTCTGGAGGTAACCTTACAACATATTTACTAGTTATATGTTGAATATAAATCTGGAGTTGCTGAACCATCAGTTGTCTGTAAACTATCAGTGTATTGTGATGAGACTAATAAACCTCATAATGTACGTACAAAATTAGCAGTTAATATATTTTGAAAATTGGTTATTAATGTTGTAATCTGGTTGTTGAGGGGTAGACAGGGAGAGATGTGGTGTAGGTATATGTAATCCAGTTTTTTAGGGGATACTTTTGTAATTCAGTTATTTCCATTTAAAAAAATGGTTATTTTCAATATTATTTGGTTTAACGGTTATTATTATTATTATTTTTCAATTAAAATAAAATAATGATTTATTATTTTTTAATCTATTCATGAAATATTAAATTATTATTAATTATTTGACTATTAAATTGAAAGAATTTTGACATAAATAATTTGTATATACTTGTGAGAGCGTAAAATTTGCAATACAGAGACAAATTAATGAAAATAAACGAAACAAACAAGTATACCAAGTCCTCCACAAGAAAATTTGACCTCATCAATCGAATGTATTGAAGTGGGTGCACTCAAATAGATTATGCTCTGATATGTGGATTACTGAGCTCACCATCATAACCAGTAGCATAAGCTTATGAGAATGAGAGATGTTTGTTCAATGGTGAAAAATGATTGGAGCGATCAACAGTTGAAATTAAATGAGAGAATTAGACAGATGAGAGAGTGACAAGTGTCCTTGTTCTCTCATGAATTAGGGGAGTTAAGAGGTTTGATTAGTGAGTTGACTGAATTGAGTGATTCATTAACTGAATTGACTGATTAGTCAATTGAATTGATTGACTTGTTATTTAAATTGATTGATTAGTTAACTAATTGGATTGTTTAGTTAGCTGATCTGATTGAGAGTGATTGATGGAGTGATCAGAGAGAATAATGGTGAGACAAGAGTGAATTATGGTGAGAGGAAATTATGGAGGAAATTAAATAATTTAATTATTTAATTTTTGGTGCACATGGATAATATTGGAAAATAAATAGAATCTGAATTTTATTTATTTGTGGTGAAGAAAATAGGAATTAATATGTTTCTTTAGAAGAAATGAAGGAAATTATTTAATTAATGCTAGGAAATGAAAAACATAAATTAATTAAATAATTAATAAAATTTATTTAATTAATGCAAAAAAAAGGTAAAGTCATAATAGATCAAATTAATCAAATAATAAAGAATAATTTAATTAATGTGAAGGTATGGTAGATGAATAACTAAGTCAGGAAGTGAGGCTAATTTTAGGTGTCTACATTTTGCCCCTCTTTGAGATGGTGTTGCAAAGTAACATCATTTCAAAGAAGTTTAAAATACAGTGTTGTGTTGGATATTTCAGTTTAGAAAAAATATGATTGGAATAGAAATGATGATGCTCCAGTTAGGTAGAAGAAGTACTTAGTGAGTTGAATGATGCCTCCTCGAGAGGACAGATGAATTTGGAAGAATACAGGTTTGCTCTCGAAATGAATGGATGTGAAGAAAAGGTTAAATAAAAGATGGAACATTGGTGGAAGAAGAAGAATAAAATAGAGAAAAATGGAGAAGATAAAAAGATGGATGCAAGAAGAAATATATTTATTATGATGAGTAGTTATGCTGACGTGAGTAGATAAATCCTTTATTTAATATAGCAAAATGGATATTATGCAACAAGGTATAAGGAACTAGGGTGACTTTGTATCTGTTGTTTAGACTTGAGGTTGCAAACAAAAGGATGACCTTATGCATACCCAACATAATACAACCTTGTCTAGACGTGTGAGGAAGAAAACTTAGAGCATAAGTCCTGTTGGTTTTTTCACAGACTGGATGCTTATTCCCAAATTTCCCTACAAGGTAGCCATCAATGATCAACAGGATCTCTAGGCCAGGGGCCAACAGTATAGGAGATAGACTCTATTTTTATCTCCTCTTCTTCTTCAGGCTCTGCAAAACCTAGGGGGTTATTCCCTATTCAACACCCATGAGAATATGCATACAAAGGTTGGGATGCTGACATGAAGCAGATAAGTCCTCCTGTAAGTAGACCAAAATTGCAAGATAAGAGCAAAGGGGCTAGCTTTGGGCCTATTTTCAGTTGTAGACAGAGGACTTGGGATCCTAAAACTAATTCTACTGTCCTAATGGTTGTTTTGGAGTTTGATTTTAATTTTGTGTTTGGATGCAGAGCTGGACCTGGTGTATAACCTCAACACAGAGTTAGATTGGTGCCTATCCAGGGCTTGGAGTCATAGACATACACATGCAAATGTTCAGCATAAACATAACAAGACTGGATTTCAAGGGGATTTCATCATATTTGCCTTACAAATATATCCCAGAACAGAGTGTTTATACATCTCTACTTATGATATCCTAACTACAATATACTTTCCTCAATACTTGACCTGAAAATAGTTTAATCTATCCCTTGAACAAAAGTGAAGAGATCAAGCATTCAATATAGTAAACCTATATCCTAGAACCCAAGACACCCCTTAGATATCCAGATTCAAAAGGAAAGCATATTCAATACAGGAGACAGACAACAAAACACATGAAATATAGCATTACTCATCTAAATCAACATGAAACCAATAAATTTATGCACAAAACATAAGACATGAGACTCATAAACTCACAAAATCCACTGCACAGAGCAACCAAGTCAGTTGTATTGTATTACAGAGCCAAAAAATGTCCAACTTTCAACAACAAAAAAAATGAGTCACACAGTCCCTTATATACAGTGAGGAAGGTGCACTTAGCATTAATTACATGGGAGACCAAAAATCTCACCAGATACACAATACTGAAAAGTGGCACTCAAAATTGAATGCAACAGCTAGAAACAGAGGACAGAGCAGGTGAGATAAGGATCCGAGCCACCACTCAGGGACATTTTCTCTTAAATCTGGTAGTTGACCTGTCCATCATCATCCCATCGCGCCCCTACAAGATCGCCATTATTGCTTCACCAACCCGCAGCCCCTGGAAATGTAGCCGCAGCAAGTTTCTCCCGCCAAACAATGGTCGCAGATACTCAGGGAAAAACCCACGATGCAACTTTAAAACCTGGCCATCGATATATCCTCTAGTCGCCAAGATCAAACAGCCTCAAAAACTGCTGAAAAGTTGCTGGCTAGTGATATTGTGCCCCGTAGACACTTGCAGTTTCCATCGCTAACCTTCATGCTTCCTTCTTCTTAATTTTCTCCCGCCAAGAGTCCTCTGCCAGACCCTCATGCGGAAGCCACCACGTGGCAAGCCCCGTGGCACCCTTGAAACCCATAGAAACTCCCTCAGAAGCTTGGCGGAGGTAGACACATGGCGGGCTCCGTGCCCTCTTGAAACACAAAAGAGTCTTCTTTGAAACATAGCGGACTGCGACACTTGGCACCTTCCGTGCTGCTCAGAAACTTTAAGGGGCCGCTTTGAAACTCAGGCAGAAACCAACACGTGGCAGGTTCCGTGTTACCTTTGAAACATATAGAAACTTGAGAGAAACATGCCATAAGTCTCGGGACCCTTCGCCACGCGTCACCTTCCGAGACACTTGAAACATACACTGGGGCCCATCTTGGTGTTTCGTTTATCGTTGCAATAAAAAGAAACAGACCTGCGGAAGCTGACACATGTCACGCTCCATAGCAACCATAAGCGATAGATGGCGCATTCCGCACACCTATTGCAACATTAAGAAATTGCCCCCGCTGCTCGACACTTGGCACTTTTCGTGCATCTGGGACTCATCATTGGGACCCACCACCATTTAATACTTTGCATTGCGGGAAACAAAATAGAAACTCCGCGGAAGCTTTTTAAAACTTTCCCGAAACAAAAGCGGAGGCTACCACGTGTCATCGTCCGTGCTACCTTTAGTTGCTTTAAGGGTCTATTGGAAACTATGGCAGAAACTGTGAAACTTTTAGAAACACTTCGGCGGAGGCCGCCATCTAGCAACATCCGCAGCAGCTTAGAAACTCTAATGGGACCCACCATGTCTGTGCCACATTTTGAAACATGTAGAAACTATTTCAGAAGCTGACACTTGTCGGCTTCCGCAGCAACCATAAGGGACACACGGCATCCTCCGCCCCTGCATAGAAACTTTTTTAGAAACATCGCGGAGAGCGACACGTGGCGCCTTCCATGCGAGCAGCTTGAAACACAAAGGAAACATTTAAAGGGTCTATGAAACACAAGCGGATATCGACACATGTCGAGTTCCGTGGCGCAGGCACAATTCTGACCCTTCTAGCCACACTTAGAAACATTTAGGGTCTGGAAACTGTGGCTCGAAATGCATTCCTAAATGCATGAAACTCAAATTTTTAACATTTTCAAGGGCCGATAGTAATTTCAGCAACAGAACATGATCCCGCAACTCAGAAATTTCAGGGTTTGAAGGAGAAAATTAGCAAACATTCAAGTTTAAAACCCTAGACACAAATAATTACCAACATAGGCTCCGATTGGGGACGTGCAGGCACAAGACTGCAACGAGGACCAAACAACTCCGAGCAGACCAGACAAAACCCAAAATTCAAAATAGGACCGACCACACAAGGTATGTACAAAATATTTACAACTATTTTACATTGTGCACACAAGTTAGTCATTTATGTGAAAAAGTCTTTAAGGAATTTGCTGTGCACTGGCAATTCCATTAATTCACCACTTAGGGTTTGGAGAAAATAGGAGTCTCCACCATAGATATTGCTAATTTGGTATGGGCCTGTCCACAAGGGTTCAAATTTGCCATGTTTACCCTTATCCTGGTTCCTTGCATTCCACATAAGGACCATATCACCTATCTAACAACCTCTCTCTATAACCCTTTTATCAAACGGGTACTTCACCTTTTGTTGTTTCTTGATGTTTATTTTTTGTACCTCCGCTCTGATTTCATCTAGCTCAACCAGCTGATTGATCCTTTCAGTCATTGAATCATTAACCTCCCCATCATGCTCTTGTATGAACTTGTAAACTGGCAGGAGGTTATTCACAGGCAATCTAGCTGCTGTACCATACACTAATTCATAAGGTGACCTTCTAGTGGCTTTTTTCACTGTCACCCTATCAGCCCATAATGCCAACTTCAGTTTTGAATCCCAGGATTTCTTATTTTTATCCATTATTCTCTTGATGATTTTCATTAGGCTTTTGTTGCTTGACTCTGCTTGACCATTTCCTTGTGGGTGGTATGGTGATGTGTGAGACAAGTCAATTCCATATTTATTGCAAAAATTAACAAATTCACCTGATTTAAAGCACATTGCATTATCTGTGATTAACTTGACTGGTACCCCAAACCTGATAATAATGTTCTCCAAGATAAAATCCATCACCACCTTACTTGTAGTCTTTTTAGTAGGGATAGCCTCAATCCATTTAGTGAAGTAATCAGTGGCAACCAGAATCCAACTATGTCCTCCACTAGATTTCTCTGAAATTTCCCCTATAAAATCAATTCCCCATTGCTGAAATAGAGCATCCACAGTTACAGTTCTAAGGGGCAATGCTCCTTCATATCTTAACTTTCCTGAGAATCTTTGGCAAGGGTCACATTTCCTTACCATCTTTTGTGCATCTAAAAAGACAGTGGGCCACCAATATCCTGCCCTAAGGATCTTATGAGTTGTTGTTTGGGCAGTATAATTTCCACCACACAATCCTTTATGCATGTCATTCAAAACATTGTTAGCTTCATCTTCATCCACACATCTCAGCAACACACCATCAGGGTTCTTCTAGTACAGCTCACCTTGAACAATAACATACCTGATTGCATGTAGTTTCAAGGTCCTTTTTTGACTGTCACTGAAATGGGAAGGACAATTCAGATTTTGCAAGTAATATATGATGTCCTTATACCATTCAGATTTTGATACATTGACATTCTCATTCTGGACTGCATTGACTTGACATGCCTCTAGATTTGACTGTGTCATTAGCTTTGCTAACCCTTGTTCTCTTACCAATTTTGTGATCTGTATCTCTATGTTGAACTCCTGCAACTTATTTATCCATCTGCATCTCCTTCCAGTTACCTCTTGCAGAGTGAAGATATCTTTTATCGCTGCATGAGGTACATATGCAATTACTTGTGAGCCTACCAAATAAGGCCTGAAGCTCTTGACTGCTCTAACCAGTGCATATGCCTGTTTCTCCATAATGTCATACTTTAATTCAATAGCCTGCAATGACCTACTAAAGAAAGCAATAGGCTGTTCAAACCCTTCCTCATTTTTTTGTAATAAGCATGCAGTAATAGCAGTAATAGTATGGAAAGAAGCAAATGAGAATAACTGAAATGACTTAGAAAAATTAGGAGACTTTAGCACATGAGCCATCTTTATAACCTGTTCTGGAATGATTCAGTTGCTTCATCCTCCCATTTGATAGTTGCACCCTTTTTTAACATCTTGGAAATTTCTTTTGTGGTCTCTGTAAAGTAAGGACTGCACACCTTTTATTGTTTTAGGGATCTAAATTTTGTCAATTGCAGCCACCCTTTCAGGATCAATCCTAACTCCATCCTTGGAAACAATGTGTCCAAGCAATTTTCCTTCCACAACCCCAAAAGCACATTTCTTTGGGTTGAGAGAAATGCCATACTCTAGTGCTCTAATAAAAATCTGCTCCAAGTGCATACAATGCTGCTCTTCTTTCTTTGAAAAGGCAGTCAAATCATCCTGATAAACAACCAAGATTGAATCAATCAACCTTGCAAAAGCAACATCCATTGCTCTTTAAAATGTAGCACCTGCATTTGTTAGTCCAAATGGCATCCTTATATATACATAGGTTCCCCATGGAGTAGTGAAAGCAGTCTTAAATTGTTCTGATTCTTTTACTTTCACTTGATTATACCCTGAAAAACCATCCATCATAGATAAAAGTTCACAACCAGTCACTCTTTGCAACATGGCCTCCATATTTGGCAATGGATAGTTATCCTTCAAAGAAGATACATTTAGGTTTCTAAAGTCCACACACAACCTTATATCACCATTCTTTTTTCTGACTAGGACAAGGTTAGACACCCAAGTTGAATGTCTGATAGGCATGATTATTCCAGCCTCCCTAAGTTTTATAAGTTCTTCTTGCATTTTTGGAGCTAAGGTTGGGTTGATAGGCCTCTGTTTTTGTTTAAATGGTTTATCTCTAGGCTTCAAAGGGATTTCATGCTGAAATAAATCCTCTCTATAGGCTTTCAAGTCCTCATATGACCAAGCAAAAATATGCTTATACCTTTTCAGTAATGCAATCAGCATGCCTCTGATATGTGGTTTGAGCTGTTTGCCAATGTATACCTTTTTGGGAGCATGAGATGTTCCCAAGTTTATCTCCTCCAGATCATTCTTGTTTGTTGGAGATACTTTTGTAACAAATTGGTCCCTATTGTCAAAAGCTCTCTCTAAAGCTACCAGCCCTCTAGGGATTTTATTTGTCTTGAGTTGAATTAGTTCCTTCCCTAAAAGGGTTTCTTTTCCATCTACAACTTCCACAAAGTTCTGAAAATCCATTTCTTGGTTCTCATATTCATCAATACAATGCAGAAATCTCAGTAAATCCTTATCATCATCAAACACTTGCCAGCTGCATACATTATCTGGCACTGCAGGCCTAAGCTTGATTTCAACATTTGTAACATCTGACAAAGTTATATCATTTGGCCTTATGGCTACATTGGCTAGAAAATCTACTCTGACATTTTTTTATCTTTCTATCCAATTTATTGAAAAAGCATCAAACAATTCAATTGTATCCCAAACAGCATGCTTGTATTGTTTCAACCTTTTATTTTTTGATGCATACTTATCTCTAATTTGAGACACAATAAGCTCTGAATCACCAAACACTTTGAGCATCGTAATTCCATGCTTCAAAGCAACATTTAACCCTAATAACAGAGCCTCATACTCTGCAATATTATTTGTACAGGCAAACTTCAACAAGAAAGAGAATTGGAGAAGCTTACCAGTTGGAGACAGAAAAATAATTCCAGCACCAGAGCCTTCTTTTGAACAAGCTCCATCAAAATACATGGTCCAAAGACTTTGTTGATCCAATTCTTGAATGCAAATTTTTTCTCTTTTATCTTCCTTATCATCTGAGATAACTCTAAAATTTTCACAGTCAGTGTCCACAAAACATATATGCTCCTTTGATTCTTGATCCTCCACTGTCTATGATGATCTTTCTTCTCTAATCAATTTGACATCCTTGCCACTCATTGGGATCATGGCATATGACAGATCCAGTTGCATACTTCCACCAATCAATGCTGCCCATCTTCTTGACAGTAATATGCCATACTGTGGCTTGATATCAACAATTGTTATGTTCATTTTGTAGGTTTTTTTAGGATATGTTGCCAATCTAAAATCAACATCCTTCATGATTCCAATTATAGGTACCTCCCTAACATCCATTGCATAGCATTTCCCACATGCCTTATCTATTTTTAATCCTGCTTGTTGCATAATGGCCAAAGGCATGATATTCATTGATGCTCCTGAGTCAAGCATACAATTTCTAATTACTTTCCCATTGATAACAAGGGAGACATAGAATGGTTCAACCTGTGAAGGGCATTTTGTTATGGTCATTCCTAGATATACCTCAGGAATCTCATCCTCTTCAATACACATAGCTTGTTTCTTATCCTGAGTCTCAATATTCTGCTTGGCTTGACATGGTACACCTGAAATCAAGGATACAGTCTTATTTCTGAATTCTTCAACTTTCATCAGCTCCATTAGTGGAACAGAGACTTTTATTTGAGACAAGACCTGAATGATGTCAAATGGAGCATAATTTTGAATAACAGTTGTAGCCTGATCCACAATTTTACCTCTATCCTGAGAGGATCCAGCTTTAGTTTTTATGGCTCTCTGACTATCATCCTTGTTCTGAAAATTCTTATTTTGATCTTCAACCTGGGGAACTCTATTTTCTGGTCCTTGAGGATCATAACCTATTTTTTTCTTAAAATTTTGCCTATTATTGTTCCATTACTTCTTTTGTGTCTTAGTTCCTTTATGACTGTGTACTGGCTGGTTTGCAAAATTATTCTCTGGTTGGTGTGAGTTACTTACTTGAGCTTTACCTCTTAGGTTGTAGTTGCTTTTGACTTGAGCAACTGCTGCAGCTATGAAGGCCCTAATTTCTTCATCAGAAGGCCTCCTTAAGTTATTCAGAAAACTGTGTGAATCCTGAGCATAGGCATAGTTGTCTTCATCATCTTCATCATATGGGAACTGTTGGCAGACCTGAGTTTCACCATTTGCATTTGCATTAGCATCATGAAAAGAGTATTCTCTATTTGTAGACAACATGTTGACATTATCATCTTCCATGCAATGAGGCTCATTGCACTCATCACAGGCCACGGCATTGTTATATAGAGACTGAGCAATCATACATTGCGACTGTGAATGAGGCATCTGGCATATTATACACCACGAGGTGTCATTAACAATATTAACAGCCTTCTTCAAAGGATCAGGAGTTTCCTTGGTATGTTGAGCTCTCTGATTTGTGTTGTTATGTGGCAATACCGGTCTACCATTATGCCAATTGGTATTATATGGCATATCATGCAATGATGGTCTCTTTTCCTGTATTTGGTAAGCTTGCCTATCAGGACCTATTCCTTTTTCACTCCTAGCCAACCTATAGCTTAGATCCTTAACAACATTTGCCAATTTGTCTATTTTATCTTCAGAGGCAGATGTACTACCTTGAGTGTTTTGAGGTTTGTTTGGATTCTGCAGAATTTTCACATCATCCCTTCTGTTTGTCTTGCCTAATGCTTTCCTGTTATTCTCAATATTTATTGCTATCTTGAAAGCATCCCTGAGAGTAGCAGGACCCTTATCTCTTAACCCATATGCTGTTTTGGCATCAAAAGCATTAATATATAATATTATGCACATTGTTTCATTTGGCCTCATGTGATGTGCCAATTTGTTCAACACTTTAGTAAATCTTGCATTAAAATCTATAACCTGCTCATTTGACCCTTTAGTGATACTAGTGAACTCATTTACAAAAAAGCTAGGGTCAGTTTTGTCACCATATTGCTCCTTAAACATCCTTTTGAAATCATTCCATGATGAAATGCTTTTGTCAGGTAGACCTTTATACCATTCCTTGGCTTCATCAACTAAGGATTGCATAAATGATTTCATGAAAACATCCTCATGTTCAACCTCAAAGTTGTCCATGGTATTCTGAAAAGTTTTTAAATGGTCTTCTCCTGAGACAATATTGTTTCCTGAAAATTTAGGCACTTGTAGCCTCACATGTTTGTCAACAGGGTTTGGATAACTAGGAATGCCATCAAAAACAAGCTGTCTGAATCTATCCAACTACATTGGGTGCCTTTCAAACTGATTAGCATTTGCATTTCTATCAGCATTATGATGTCTCACATTATTTAATGGTACTCTGGCATTGTCTACATTTTGTCTTTGATCATTATTTTGATGATACTGTACCTCATTTCTTTGTTGATTTCTCTGCATATTTGCATTTTGGAGGGTAGGAATTGAATCATTTTGAGCAACTCTCAAAGCCTGCACTTTCTGTCTCATATCATCTCTGATTTTTACTGCTTGCAGATATTCTAACTCAGCCCTTAAGCTCTTAATTTCATCAGCTAGTTCTTCCTCTCTAGGCATAGAAGAGGATGGTTTTATCATATTCTGATCATCATTATCATCATCCCTTAGGGATTCAGCCTCTTCAAATCTGTCAGGAGAATCATAAAAAGGACGTTCTTGAAACACCTCTGACCTTATTCTCAAACCATTACCTTGTTGTCTTTCATACACACTCTGGATTTCAACCTCAGTGTTTGAAAAATAAGGTAATGTCTTCTCTGAGGATCCTAGATTATCCTGAATAAAATTATTTTTCTTGGGGCTAGGAGAACCATCTTGACTGGCTCGAACAGTCCCCTTTTTTCTATACATCATTTTTATGGGTAACTCTTCAAATAGAGTATTACGCTGGGATCTTCTCCCTTGCATACAAATTTTTACTTTACCGGTTGGGAGATTGGTTCAGAGTCGCCACCTATTACTAGGAACTGTTTTCTTTTACAAATCAGGGTTCTTTCTCAAAGTTTATCTCCAGCAGAGTCGCCAATTTCTGTTGGTTTTTTCCCAGACTGGATGCTTATTCCCAAATTTCCCTACAAGGTAGCCATCAATGATCAACAGGATCTCTGGGCCAGGGGCCAACAATATAAGAGATAGACTCTATTTTTATCTCCTCTTCTTCTTCAGGCTCTGCAAAACCTAGGGGGGTATTCCCTATTCAACACCCATGAGAATATGCATACAAAGGCTGGGATGTTGACATGAAGCAGATAAGTCCTCCTGTAAGTAGACCAAAATTGCAAGATAAGAGCAAAGGGGCTAGCTTTGGGCCTTTTTTCAGTTGTAGACAGAGGACTTGGGATCCTAAAACTAATTCTACTATCCTAATGGTTGTTTTGGAGTTTAATTTTAATTTTGTGTTTGGATGCAAAGCTGGACCTGGTGTATAACCTCAACACAGAGCTAGATTGGTGCCTATCCAGGGCTTGGAGTCATAGACATACACATGCAAATGTTCAATATAAACATAACAAGACTGGATTTCAAGGGGATTTCATCATATTTGCCTTACAAATATATCCCAGAACAGAGTGTTTATACATCTCTACTTATGATATCCTAACTGCAATATACTTTCCTCAATACTTGACCTGAAAACAGTTTAATCTATCCCTTGAACAAAAGTTAAGAGATCAAGCATTCAATATAGTAAACCTATATCCTAGAACCCAAGACACCCCTTAGATATCTAGATTCAAAAGGAAAGCATATTCAATACAGGAGACAGACAACAAAACACATGCAATATAGCATTACTCATCTAAATTAGCATGAAACCAATAAATTTATGCACAAAACATAAGACATGAGACTCATAAACTCACAAAATCCACTGCACAGAGCAACCAGGTCAGTTGTATTGTATTACAGAGCCAAAAAATGTCCAACTTTCAACAACAAAAAAAATGAGTCACACAATCCCTTTTATACAACAAGGAAGGTGCACTCAGCATTAATTACATGGGAGACCAAAAATCCCACCAGATACACAGTACTGAAAAGTGGCGCTCAAAATTGAATGCTATAGCTAGAAATAGAGGACAGGCATGTGAGATCAGGATCTGAGCTACCGCTCAGAGACATTTTCTCTTAAATCTAGTAGTTGACCTGTCCATCATCGTCCCATCATGCCCCTGCAAGATCGGCATTACTGCTTCACCAACCCGCAGCCCCTAGAAATGCAGCTGCAACAAGTTTCTCCCGCCAAAAATGGTCATAGATACTCATGAAAAAACCCACGATGCAACTTTAAAACTTGGCCGTCGATATATCCTCTAGTCGCCAAGATCAAACGGCCTCAAAAACTGCTGAAAAGTCGCTAGCTAGTGATATTGTGCCACGTAGACACTTGCAGTTTCCATCGCTGACCTTCTCGCTTCCTTCTTCTTAATTTTCTCCTACCAAGAGGCCACTACCGGACCCTCACGCGGAAGCCACCACGTGGCAAGCCCCGTGGCACCCTTGAAACCCATAGAAACTCCCTCGAAAGCTTGGCGGAGGCAGACACATGGCGGGCTCCGCGCGCTCTTGAAACACAAAAGAGTCTTCTTTGAAACATAGCAGACTGCAACACTTGGCACCTTCCGTGCTGCTTAGAAACTTTAAGGGGCCGCTTTGAAACTCAGGCGGAAACCAATAGGTGGCAGGTTCCACGTTACCTTTGAAACATATAGAAACTTGAGAGAAATAGGCCATAAGTCCCGGGACCCTCCGCCACGCGTCACCTTCTAAGACACTTGAAACATACACTAGGGCCCATCTCGGTGTTTCGTTTATCGTTGCAATAAAAAGAAACAGACCTGCGGAAGCTGACACATGTCACGCTCTGCAGCAACCATAAGGGACAGATGGCACATTTCGCGCGCCTGTTGCAACATTAAGAAACTGCCCCCGTTGCTCGACACTTGGCGCTTTCCGCGCATCTGGGACTCATCATCAGGACCCACCACCATTCAATACTTTGCATTGCGGGAAACAAAATAGAAACTCACGCGGAAGCTTTTTGAAACTTTCCTGAAACAAAAGCGGAGGCTGCCACGTGTCACCGTCCGCGCTACCTTTAGTTGCTTTAAGGGTCTATCGGAAACTATGGCAAAAACTGTGAAACTTTTAGAAACACTTCGGTAGAGGCCACCATCTGGCAACATCCGTAGCAGCTTAGAAACTCTAATGGGACCCACCATGTCTGCGCCACATTTTGAAACATGCAGAAACTATGTCAGAAGTCGACACTTGTCAGCTTCTGCAGCAACCATAAGGGACACACGACATCCTCCGCCCCTGCATAGAAACATTTTTAGAAACATCGTGGAGAGCGACACGTGGCGCCTTCCGCGTGAGCAGCTTGAAACACAAAGGAAACATTTAAAGGGTCTATGAAACACAAGCGGCTATCGACACATGTCGAGTTCCGCAGCGTAGGCACAATTCTGACCCTTCTAGCCACACTTAGAAACATTTAGGGTCTGGAAATTGTGGCTCGAAATGCATTCCTAAATGCATGAAACTCAAATTTTTAACATTTTCAGGGGCCGATAGTAATTTCAGCAACAGAACACGATCCCGCAACTCAGAAATTTTAGGGTTTGAAGGAGAAAATTAGCAAACATTCAAGTTTAAAACCCTAGACACAAATAATTACCAACAAGTCCTTAGTGCACAAAAGGTATTGCATAGCCTTAGATGCAAAAGGACAACTTAGTATGCAAAAAGTTATTCCAACACACACAAGATATGGATATTAACTGGAGTAATAAGAGCAACCAAAAAAAAACACGACACATGAAAATCAATGACTATGCCCCATTCTATGCCAATCTAAACACACCAAGATATAGAAAGATCTAAGTGGCCTCTGAATAAGCAATAGAAGGAGACAAAAGATAAATCAAAAAGAAAAAGTCCAACTGACAAAATAAAACCAATCAGCCATCATAATCTCTTGCCCCAAAATGTGATTAACATTGGATTATGTTGGATGCAGGAAGGATCTATCCTATTGCAAACATACTTCTAGATGATATCTCTAAGTGTTGAGGCAATGGGTACTTAGGTATCAGGGTATTTCAAAAGGTGGTCTTACATATGATTTTGCATGAATACTCAATGTTTTCGATGTGTAGTTTGCTTTGCTTGGGTATCAAGTCTAATGAGTGTGCATTTATTATAGGTGATGGATAGTGAAATGTATTATGGTTTGTGGTAGGTGACAAGTTTTTATTGTGAAAATGATAATGAACCCTCTTTAGGCCGAAAAAGGTATATACCAAGAATGCCCCTAGTTAAGTACAAGAGTATTTATTATGGAATGGGATAGGCGATACTTTTTATGAAAATGGATGAGGGTTGGATACGATCAATTTCTATCAATTATCAAGCCATGATAGTGGGATAAGTGGATAAATGGGAAAGATAATATATGGTGCATGTGATGGGATGGGTGAGAACCTGATAGATGGTGGATAGTAGCCTCTACACATGGTGCCTGTTTGTCAGGTTTTTACCATGGTACATGCCCAAGGTGCCACTAAAGTGGATTTCACCATTGGAAGAATTATTTCTCTTTACTTTTTTCTATATACATATATTGTTATTTTGTGATTTTTTAATTTTTTCTTGACTTTTTTAACTAGCTGGGATATGCGAGGGTCAAGTATAGAACCACTCAAGGTGAATGATGTTTATTGGTTCTTCAAGAGGTTGACCCTCTAGTGTTGCAAGCTGGTAGGTACCTGATCCATAGTGAGCTATAACAACAAAAGGTCCTTGCCAATTTGGTTCAAATTTGCCCTTCTTCTCTCTTTCTTGTAGATTTCATTGATTCTCATTGAGGACAAGGTCACCAATATCAAAATAGTGGGTCTTGAATTTCTTGTTGTAACTTCGTTGAAGGCGATTCTAATATGCTTGAAGATGGTTTAGGGCATGAAAAAGCCTCTCATTTAGGAGTTGTAATTCCTATAGCCTTGATGTACGATACTCCTCCTCATCCATGAGGTTCTCAGTTGAAATCCCTAGAGAAGGTTGCTCGATCTCAATTGGTAAGATGGCTTCAGAACTAAAGACAAGTGAATATAGAGCAGCTTCGGTAGGTGTGCAAATACCAATACAATATGCTCATAAGGCTAGATTTAGTTGCAGATGCTAGTCACAGACAACGTCATTGACAGTCTTTTTTAAGATTTTTAGGATGGTTTAATTTGAGGCCTCGGCTTGGCCATTACCTTGTGGGTAGTAGGGGTGGAAAAGCAATGTTGGATGTGGAATTTATTGTTAAGGGACTGAACTTATTGATTCTTAAAAAGCCTACCATTATCAATGATGATGGCGAGGGGAATTCGATAATGTAAAATGATGTAATGTAAGATAAACTTAGCTATTTGGGTACTGGTAATGTAAGTGAATGTAATTGCTTCAACCCACTTAGTGAAGTATTTGGTAGCGGTTATGATAAATTTGTGGCCATTGGATGATGGAGGGGTTATTTTACCAATGACATCAAGCCCCCACTGTGAAAAGGGCTAAGGAGTTGTTATTGGCTGCAATTCTTGAGACGACGCATGAATGAGATCACCATGTTGTTGGCATTGCAAGTATTTCTTAGCAAATTGATGGGCATCTTGTTCCATACTAGGCCAGTAGTATCATAAATGAGTATTATTTCTCAACAACTTCTTTGCAAGGGTAGTCCACCACTAGAATGTGTGCCACAAATTCCTTCATGTACCTCGTGTAAGGTAGTTTGGGCTTCTTTTTAGTTGAAGCACCTAAGAAGAGTACCTTCAACACTCTGTCGA
The DNA here is from genome assembly GCA_027924645.1 of Cunninghamia lanceolata. Taxonomy (NCBI): domain Eukaryota; kingdom Viridiplantae; phylum Streptophyta; class Pinopsida; order Cupressales; family Cupressaceae; genus Cunninghamia; species Cunninghamia lanceolata. The sequence goes on along the minus strand of BSBN01001256.1, from coordinate 7,867,724 downwards.
TATAGTGTATCACCCATGTTGGTAAAACATGATGAGTGGCAAATGAAGGTTTTTCTCTGGTTGGTGGATAGGTTTGGTGGAAGGGATTGGTCACAGAGGTAGGCATAAATATCTTGATACCAAGGGGAAGTAGCTCCAACTATTTCATAAATGAGTTCAAAATCTAGGATATCATATGCGGACATAAAGAGTTGTTCCACAATAAAATCATGCATCATTGGCTATTGTTTGGCATGTCAATGAGTGATCCAATGGTTGCCATTGCATCTGCAGCTCTGTTATTTAATCGAGGCACTTGTGCAAACTGAATCTCTAAGAAATACTTTTTGAGGTCACTGACTCTTTGCTTGTAGGGAATTAGCTTGTCATCCTTGGTTTGAAGTTCATCATTAGCTTGTTTGATAATCAATAGAGAATCTCCATACATGTGTAATGTGTCAATCTTCCTTTAAACAACCATTTTCAATCCTGTAATCAGAGCTTCATACTTAGCAATGTTATTAGTGCATGGAAATGTGATCTTATATGCCTTAGGGATGCAATCACATTGAAGGTTGATGAAGAGAATTCTTGCTCTGGACCCATGAGAAGTGAATGATCCATCAAAGTATAGTTTCCACTATGTTGATGAGATGATTGATCATATGGATTCATCTGGGAATCCTAATGTAAGTAGATGATCTGAATGAATAGGAGCGTCAGTAAGATGATATGTTATAACCTATCCCTTGATCGCTTTTCAATCCACATACTCTATATCAAATTCACTGAGAATTATTACCCACTTTGTCATTCATCCCATGAGTGTAGCCTTTGACAATAGATATTTTAGTGGATCTACCTTGGAAATGAGCTTAACTTGGTTATTGAACATTATAGTGTCTTAGTTTCTAGGAACTAAAGACAACTGTTAGGCATAACATGCAAGTATAATTAAGTTCATATCCTACCAAGGTTCTACCGATATAATATATAGCTTTTTCTTTTCCTAATTCAATGTGTTGTTCTAGTAGAGCCCCTAATGCTGCTGATGTTGCTGAAATATACAAAAGTAGAGGTTTTCCTAGAATATGAGGCATAAGAATCGAAGGAGATGTTAAATACTCCTTCAATTTGTCAAAATTTGCTTAGAATGGAGCATCCCATCGGAATGTGACATTTTTTGGAGAAGATGCGTAAAGGGATGACATTTGTCTACAAGTTGAGCAGTAAAATAATGAATGACATGAAGTTTCCCTTGTAAACTATGAAGTTGCTTTAGATTCTTTAGTGGAGGCATTTCAACTATGGCCTTTACCTTAGCTGGATCCACTTCAATACCTCTCCTTAATACTATATATCCCAATAATATTCTAGAAGTGACACCAAATACACACTTTTTGGGATTGAGCCATATTTGATATTGTTCAAGCCAATACAAGATTTTTGCTAAGACTTGGAGATGTTCTTTTCTTGTTGTTGACTTACCAAGGAGGTCATCCACATAGTCCTCCATAGTCTTATGAAGAATATCATGAAAGATCTCTGTCATTGCTCATTGATAGGTTGCACCAACATTTTTGAGACCAAACAACATGACTTGCCAACAATAGGTACCCCATGGACAAATGAAGGTTGTTTTATGTTGATCCTCTTCAACGATGCAGATTTGATTATAGCCTAAAAATCCATCCATAAGTGAGAGTATCTTGTGTCCAACAGTGAGATCTATAATAGTGTCAATATTTGGTAGTGGAAAGTCATCCTTGGGATATGCTTTATTTAGATCTCAGAAGTCTGTGCACATACGGATGCCCCTAGTTGGTTTGGAGATTGGGACTATGTTGGATACCCATTCTAGATAGTCAATGGGTTGAATGAATCCTACTGCTGACAACTTTTCAAGTTTTGCTTTCACCAAGAGTGTGATATGTGGATGCATATTTCTTAGTTTTTTCTTAACTTGTTTGGCATTGAGATATACTGTTAGATGATCCCCCACTAAAGATGGGTCCAAACCAGGCATATCAGCATAAGACCATGCAAAATTGTGGGAGTGTTTCTGAAAGAATGTAGTGAAATCCTTCTTTTCCTCTGATGATAAAGAAGCAACCAAAAATGTGATTTTTGGGTCCTCTGCTGTGCCCAAGTTTAGCTCTTGAGATTTTTCTACCAACAGTGGAGATTTTTCAAGATAAAGAGCATCTTTAGGAAGGTCAAATCCCCCATCCTCTGGTGCCTTAGAGAGGTTTTCACCATTGGATGCATCCTTTTTTTTTACTTTTTTAGTTTTCGATGGTGCCACATGGGGGTTTTCACTAGGGGGCCTTTTTATTATATTACTTTTGCAACTAGGGGATTTGTCCTTCTTGTCAAAGTATCCCGCAGTGTTAAGCTCTATGATGAAACCAACTCTATAATCCCCTAAACGAATGTGTTCTCGTAGTCCCATGAGTTTAGAAATTGCTTCGTCATTGTGAATGGTAGCCAGGATGGGAGGACCTTGTTCCCAATTGATTAGTTGGGGGTAGATGAGTGGTATGTCAATAGATGTAAAGGAAATAGTGGAGGATAGGGTATATATGGAAGAGTCTTGGAAGAGTTGGACGATTTGTTCGAAAGAGTCTTCATTGGAATCCTCATCAGTGGCCTCCACAACAAGAAAAGCTTTGGCTATCTCACTAGAATAAATTTGAGATTTGAGGACACACACTCAGTTGATCCATACCCAAGTCCTTGAGATCCATGTCTTGTTTTTTGCAATTATAGGATCTATGGTACCTCGTTCATGTAGCCCAAGTCCACCTTGTCCTTTGTAACCCATATTTTTAACAATTCGGAGTCCATTAGCATATTTCTCTATAGGTAATAGGACTTGTTCTTCTTCATCTATATACAACCATTTGGAGACATCTTCTTCAATTGATTCTTTGTTTAATATTCCCTAATGCTCAAATGTTGTTGGTTTGTATGTGATGACCACATTTGATACTGAGCTTGAGGATTGAGGTTTACAATGTGATTTTGGAGAGAGTGGAAGTTGGCCTATGCAGAAAGATTCTTTTAGGTTGTACTCTCCACACCCCTTGTCTTTGATTTGGACCTTGATCTCAAGAATTGGAATTTTGGAGGTAGATGGTAATGAAAGTGATGATGGGTCCATATAGGATGACGATGAGGATGTGATATCATTACATTATTACAAAGGTTAGAACCCTTTCCTTCTATCATTCTACAATATTGAAATGGGCGGGGTCAGTGAAAATGGTAACTTTAGAGCCATCATAGGGAAATTTTATGTATTGATGGTATGTTGAAGGGATAGCTTGCATGGCATGGATCCATGGGCATCCTAGGAGGATATTGTATGGAAGATCAAGGTCCAAAACTTGCAAGGAGTTTCCATTATGACAGGACCAACTTGGATAGGTAATTTGATGATACCCTCAAACTCACGTTCAACGTCATCATAACCTTTGATAGTATTATTTTTCTGTGAGTCTATGACATTATCAGAATATCCCTATTGTCTTACTAATTTCAAAGTACAAAGATTGAGGCCTGATCCACCATCTACAAGGACTCGCTTTATTTTATGCTTCTGGATGAGTACTTCTAAATGAAGTTAGTTGTTATGTGAAGGACTATCTAAAGGGAGATCTTTTTCAGTGAATATGAGATGATAGGGTTAGGATAAGTGTCCTACCATGGCCTGAAATTGGTTGGTATTGATTTTATTTGGGACATGTGACTCTTGGAATGCTTTATCAAGGATTTGTTTATGTGTAGGGGAAATACAAAGGAGCTCAAGGATGGATATTTGTGCAAGGATTTTATTCAAATGATCAAGAATTATTGAGATGATGGTTGTCAATTGGATGTGGCTCTTTGAAGGGTTATTCGACCTCGACGTGTGGTCACAACATAATCAGATGTTTTTGGTACAATGCTGATGGTGGAAATTTGAGAATGACATTCATCAATACGACCTACAATGGAGTCATAGGAAGTAGAGGCATTGACATTATTTGTGGTGTTGGAGCCATTATTTTTGTTGTGGGTTTGACCATGGGCTAGGAAGGCATCTTGATATATGGCCAAATCTGCATTGGTTGTCTTTTGAGGGCATCCTTGTATCACAATCTCTCCTTGGTCTATGAGGTCTTGGATGCAATTTTTGAGCCACATACAATATGATGTTTGATATTTGTTTACTCTATGATACTCACAATATGCGTTCTCATTGAACCATAGAGGTTTAACTTGATTTTCGCCATGTTGTCTTATAGCAGGTAATTTTACGAGATTTGATTGCACCAATTTGCATAAGGTTGATTCAATTGGTTCACCTAAGGGAGTGAATCTTCATCTAGGTGTTAATTTTTTTTTAGATGATCCCTTACGGATCTGTTAATGTTGTTATTTGTGGGTTGCAGGAATGAAGGTGTGGTAGTTTGCGGGTTTTGAATGTGTTTTACATCGATTACACCATCATTCACAATGTTTTTATTCTTTGCCCAAAAACAAAGTTTGTCATTAGTTTGTTTATTGTTGTTGTCTTTGTTGTCTTTGTAAATCTTTACGAAACCTCTAGCTATAAGGGCTTTCTCAATAGTGACACCTTTGTCTATGATTTCGTCAAACCTATTCGCACATTGAATTTGCAACCGAAAACCCATCTCTTGATTTAAGTTCTAAACAAATATGTTTACACATTGTTTCTCATGGATGGGATAAGAGAACTTACTAGCAAGATTCCTCCATTGTTGAAGGAAAGCAGTGAAATATTCTCCATTCCTTTTCTTGGTATTTCAAAGGTCTATCATAGATACCTCATGTTCGATATTATATGAAAAGTGTGCAATGAATTTCTCAGCAAGTTCTTAAAATGTCTTAATACCATGAGGTAAATGGGAGAATCATTTGATAGCCTAGCCTCTGAGACTACGGGGAAAGAGTCGCATGAGATAGGTATCATTATAAGCAACTTCCATACATGCTATGTAAAATTATTTTAGATGGTCCCTAGGATCACTTTGCCCTTTATATTTATCAAATTTAGGTATATCAAAGTTATATGGAAATGGGATCATGACCAAGGATCTATCAAAAGGATAGGGACATATCTCTTTAAAAGAGTATTTCTTCTTTGGATGTCCCATCTCCATATCTTGTACCTTCTTCCACAATTCTTCAAGTTCTTGGGCAAGGTTAGTGAGAGGAGGCGGATTTGGATTGGTATTTGGAGGTTGTTGTTTGATCAATTATTGGATGAAGGAATTTTGTTGCTGTGATGTGGTGGGGTTGGTAGTTTGGAAAGGATGGGAATTAAAAGGTGGATTGGAGTCTTGGGAGTTGATGTATGAGGATGAGGTGGAGATTTGAGAAGTTTGGGGATGGATGAAAGATATTGATGATGAGTATTGGGAAGTTTAAGGATTGAGTGGTGGAATGGTGGTTGCAACTTGGGGGATTGGAACCAACATTTGTGGTTGACTGTGAGGTTGTGAGACATAAGTTGGAATTGAAAGTTGTGATACAGTAGTATGAATGGGTTTACTAATGCTTGTGTTGATGTGAAGATGAGATGGAGGATTAATTATGGGAAGTTGTGATGTTGATGTAGGATTGTGAGGATGATATACAAATGGATCTTGCAGCTTAAGATTGGAAATATCATAGTCCAAGGATAGTTAAACTCCACGTTGAGCCAACATGAGAAAGTATTTGTCGGGATTAGCTACAAGCATTTGATACATAAGTTTCATGCATTCATCATCTTTGAAAATTCTTGTAAGTGTGGGGAAACGACTTGATGATCTTGAGATCCTTGACCTAAGATAAGTGCATTTGGTAATGATAGTTGAGAGTTTTCTTTACAGTCACTTGGGATAAAGATGTGAGGTGACATCCCAACTTCTTTTCCAACTTCCATGGGAGGGATAGGTTTCTTGGTAAGGTCTATTTGGATGTTGGACTCCATAAGCTTCCTTTCTTGTGACCTTGTGAGTGGCATGCAATGAAAGGACTTGGGTAAAATAAAATGAGATGAAAGGATGTGTTAATGTTTGGAATAGAGAAAGAAAATGTGATGATGACTTGAGGTACTCCAAATTTGGACTTTTGTATCTTGGGGATGATGTAAAAATAAAAATAAAAGAATCAGGATGAGGAATCAAAATGGTCTTAATACAAATCTAGATCTTTTGGTTGATGATAAATGATCATACATTTCACTACTTAGGAGAGATTAATACCTAAGCAATAAAAGGGTAAGGATGCTCCATTTCCTACTTGAGGTAGACAAGATCTCACAAAAAATAGGGAGCAAGATAAGGATTTTACTAACTCAAGAGAATTCAAGACTCCTAAGCTAATTAGTCCAAAAGATTAACTTAACACTACCTGAGGTTGACGAAATCTTGAAAGCGAGATGCCAAGCTAAGGATGAAGAGATAAAAAGATCTAGATTGAACAAGATGGATTTTGGATTCAAGGATGATTTGGGATGTAGATTGATAAGATCAAAATGATTAACAAGATTGAAGTCCCAAAGTGTTTGAGGAGAAAAGCCAAGTCTATGGGTAAAATTGAAGGAAGGGTGAAATGGATGGATGGGTGAAATGAAGCTTGGAAAATGGTATGATACAACAATAGTTTGTGTATGGAAATGATGAATGGTTTTAGAATGAGGAGTAGGTTGATAGATCCCTAGTGTATTCAATGAACTCCTAAATAGTTTTACCAAATGTGACAAGTTATCCAAAGGATGATTTGGTGGAAAACTGACAAAAGTTTTGGATCAAGAGATTATTACAATCAAGAAACACGATGGCTGACACAACTTTCAAGGTATTAATGATGCAAAAGGTGCTAGACCTTTGCAGCTACAAATGGCTATTATAGGTATTTCACAAGAAAAACACGCCAATCACTTGAGCACATTCCTAGATATTATTCAAGTAGGAGTGATTTCGTAATGTGGGCCCACATGATAGAATACATATCCATGTTCTTACCTAACTAAGAACACTTTACCCTGAGTAGATAGCTAGGGATAAGGGCATTGCACCCAATACCCCTTTCCTTGGAGGATTTTACACCTTTCCTAAAGAAAACTTCTATCTCCCCTTCAAGGAGGTACGATGGTTAGTAACTTCAAGGGGTGGTTTGCGTCCCTTGCACCACACTAGAAAATCACTGATGGTCTTATCTAGGCTTTACAAATTTCTAGGGGGTGTCCCAATATACGTAAGGTATGGTGGATGAATCCATGAACGGGGGTCTCCCTATCCAACCAAGTGCCAACCAACACAAGTCTCAATGGACCGAGGGTCTTGGGGTCTTTACAAGGGTGGATAGGGTCCTTCCTTTGAAGTGAGTCTTTCAATTCTCACAACGTTTATATATCGCACCAGAACACGTAGTTGAGGTCTTCCCTAGGGTTGATGAAATCCCCTAGTAGGCCTCCTAACGGGAAAGATGGATACTAATTGTTTTTGATCCCCAGGTTCACACTAGGTGCAAGGGGAGAGCATAAACAAGTTAGCACCATCTTAGGATTTAATATAAACATGAAAAGGAAGTGCAAGATTTTTGATCTCCAAGATCACGCGAAGTGCATGGAGAGAGCCTACGTCTTGACGAATCCCACAACCACGAAAAACAAATTCATTAACCAACTAAACTAATTTAGATGCCTAATTTAGTGAAAAAAAATGCCTTTGACAAACAAACCTGCAAGACAACCATTAGTCTAGTTTTTTTGGGTTTTCAAACTTTGACAAGCAATGGACAAATGTACACAAAACGTTAGTAGTTTGCAAAAAAAATTGGCCTTTGTCAATCAATTTCACCTGCAACCAACGAGTTAGTGGCAAGAAAATATGCAAAATAAAGAAAACTAAATTAAAAATAAAAATAAACTATGTTAGTAGCTAAAAATGATCTATTGTAAATTAAAACTAAGAGAAAAAACTAAAATGCTAAAATAACATAGTAAAAGTGCATAAAACTAAAGAGGGAAATGGAAAAATGTGTGTTAAAAATTAAGGAAACCAATGAATTGACCTCTTATCTAAATTGATTGATTAGTTAACTGATTTGATTGAGAGTGATTGAGGGAGTGATGAGAGAGAATCATGGCGAGACAAGAGTGAATTATGGTGAGAGGAAATTATGGAGGAAATTAAATTATTTAATTATTTAATTTTTGGTGCACATGGATAATATTGGAAAATAAATAAAATACTAATTTTATTTATTTGTGGTGAAGAAAATGAAATTAATTTGTTAATTTAGAAGAAATGAAGGATTAATTAAATAATGTAAAATTATTTAATTAATGCAGAAGAATAAGGTAATGTGTATATGGAAAAATAGATTAAATCTAAACTAAATAAAACCAAAGAACCCAATAACATAAAGGAAACGAATCTAAGTAAAAGCCATAAATCACAAATCAAAGATAAATGAAAGCTCTTACCAAAACCTGTATTGTTCCCTTTTGGAGATATGTGGATTGCTCAATGTAGTTGCAAAGCCATGGCTACAACAAGCAAGTATGTGCTCAAGAGATCAATGTCAAAAGATCATTATAGTGCTCAATCGACGCGTTGTGTATGCTCGAAGCTCTGTTAAGTATGCCTGAGACTACGATCGAAGAGAGAGAGGTAATGAAGGAGATGAGGGGGGTTTATATAGGTTTCAAAGAAGATCGATCAACGGTCTAGATAATTCAGAAGAATCAACGGAGGAGATAAGTTGAGGAATGTGCAACGAATGAGAAAAAGACATGTGTCTTGCTTGCTTTTGCATGAGAGGAGTTATCAAGAATAGAAGAATGAGTTAACTGAAGAAATAAATCAATTAAAAGAATAAAGCAATCAGTTAAGTGATTTAAAACAAGAAGAAGAGATTTGCATGAGAAAAAAAGATATTTTACTTTATTAAATATAAAAATATTTAATTGATGAGCAAAAAAGCTTGAGTTATATTAGAGATAACTCAAATTAGAAGAAAAAGCAATTTAAATAAATAATTGATTTATTTAAATTTAGAGAAGATATTTTGGAAGAAATAATTAAATAATTAGAATTATTTAATTTAGAAGATTTAAAAGCAAATTAAATAAATAAATTTATTTAATTGTTGTGCATGATTTTGGGAGAATGATTTTTGATTTAATTAAATAATTTAAGAATTATTTAATTTTAGATAAGAGGGAATTTGTTGAATTAATTAAATAATTGGATATATTTAATTAATGTAGATGTGAATTTTGGAAGGTGACAATGATTTAATTAAATAATTAAAAATTATTTAATTGTGGAAGAATATAGAGGAATTTGATTTAATTAATTAAATAATGAGGATTTATTTAATTAATGTCGCAATTTTATGATTTAGAAGAATTTGATGAAATTAATTAAATAATTAGATTATTTAATTAATGTTGAAATGCAGGTGATTAGGAAGAAATGACGAAATGCAAGTGATGCGACGACTTGGTCATTTTAGGGTGTCTACATTTTGCCCCTCTTTGATGCAATGCAGCATGTAGCGTTGCGTCAAAGAAAATCGATTGTTGAAGATGTGATACAATGTGTGTTTTTTTGTTTTTATGCCCTAGTGTAGGTAATTGCCCCAGCATAGTTAGTGTAGGGTGCCCCCTCGAGAGGAAAGACAGGGAAGTGACAGAAGAACTGTGTTGACGCTCGACTAGAAGATTTGTTGGAGACAGATAAGGTTGGGTTGATGATAGATAGAAGAAAGTGGAGATAGAAGAGAACATGATAGAAAAGACTGTTGATCGATTATTGTTGGAAAACTATATAAGGCCATGGAAAAATGGATGGTGTAAATGGATGAGCTTGTTGCAATGGTTTCACATTTGTTTATAAAGAGCAATCCTTATTTTTGATATAGCACGTGGATAGTTTGCCACCAAGATATAAAAGACCAAGGTGCTGTAATATTCGAGTGCGTGGACGTTGACTCTGCAAGCAAGCGGTTTGAACTTATATCCCCTTAGACATAATATAACCTTGTTGGAACATGTGAATGAGCCATAGTCTTGAACATAAAATAAACTTCAATACATGTAAATGCAAGAAGAATATTAATATGTAAGATGCTAGGTCGTAACACACACAAGATAAATAGAATGCTAAGAAAGATACTAAAGATCATTCCTCAAACACGGCACACAGAAAGCAATGACTATGCCCCCAATCCATACTACATCACAACATACCAAGATTATAGATAAATCAAGGTAGTCTTGAATAGGTATTGGAAAAGGAACAAAAGATAAACCATAACGCAAATTGACGGACTTACAAAGTAAACATACAACCAACATATTCTCTTGCCAAAGAGGTTTGCTCAGGATAGATTGGATAGGAAAGATAACAGCCTTATCATAGGAACCCTGTGTCCGTTAAAGGGGGCTATCTACCTAAAAAGACAATGTCTCACTTGCAGGAAATGCCACATGTTGCAGGAGACGCGTGTGTTGGTCTCGACAATGCAACACTTCGTAGAAGACAAGCTTGTTGATCTAGGGCTTGGTTAAGCGGTACTTAGCTGATGTTGGCAATCGGTATGCAGGAAAGTAGATGACTCTGGAAGAAAGCCTCTTTGCTTCAAGTTTGTTAAGGACTTTTGCTTTGAAAGGATGTGCTAGCTTGCTGCTTGAGTTAGTCAAGTCGAGGTGAATGGATTTTGACAAATGGAAGACTAGAAGGATGGAATGCTAATGGATTGGGACAGGTGGAGAATGATGGATCGTGTGTGCCTGAGTACTGGATACATCCTTCGTATTCCAGACTGCCTACATACCCTGTATCCACGGGATCAAGGCACACTTGCGATGGAAGATGAACGTGATAAATATGTAGTTCTGGATAGAGTGATGAATGGGTCAAGGTGGAAGGGGGAGATCTTATGTACCTGAGTACTGGAAACTTCCTTCGTATTCCAGACTACCTACATACCCATATCCATGGGATCAAGGTACTTTAAGACTGAAATGATGATATGTACTTCTGGTTGGTGTGATGATGTGGACAAGCATTGAGAAGATGGGATCTTATGTACCTGAGTACTAGAAACGTCCTTCGTATTCCAGACTACCTACATACCCATATCCATGGGATCAAGGTACTTTAAGATTGCGAAGATGAAAGTATGTAGTTCTGGTGAGGGTGATGATGTAGAAAAAGTGTTGAGAAGATAACATCCTTATCGTAGGAACTCTGTGTCCGTTAAAGGGTGTTACCTGTGGAAATGAGACAAGATTGAAGTATGCGCTGCGAACCACGAACAAGGAACTAATCCTAGACTGAAGCTAAGGAAAGAGTTGCCCCCATTCTGGTAGAGGAAACTGTAGGGGTGACCGCCGAAGAAGACATAGAAAGACATGACCTAGGACAAGATAGTGTTAACTGTAGACACAGACCAAGACATGGGAAGATGACGAGGGACATTGACAAATTTCCAAGCTATACTAGATAGGGAGATGGAAATGCAAACAAAGTCAATGGTTTTATTATGGGTGGATGGATGAAGCGTGTTATTGTGAACTGGACAAGGAGTGGACAGGACTCGATAGACAATGGATGCTGACTCTATGCATAGCGCCCGTTTGCCAGGTTTTCACTATGGTACTTATCCAAGGCGCCTGTTTGCCAGGTTTTCACCAGAGGATGGATTTTTTTGGATTATTTGATTTTTTGATTTTTTTTTTTTTAGAATACTCTGAGGATCAGGCATAGAACTTCTTGAGATGGACACTGTTAAGTGGCTCATCTAGAGGAATGCCGTCAGGTGTAGCTAAAGTATAAGCTCCTGATCCATATGCTGCTATCACAATGAAGGGACCTAACCAGTTAGGCTCAAACTTACCCTTCTTCTCTCGATCTGCTTGATTTCTCTGATTCTCCTTAAGTACAAGATCACCAACTTGAAACCGTCTTTCTTTGATCTTTTTGTTGTAATTACGCTGGAGGCGGTTTTGATAGACATGGAGATGATTAAGTGCGGCAAGGCGCCTCTCATCTAGTAGTTCAAGCTCAGCTAATCTAGAAGTGCGATACTCATCTCCGCCGATCAGGTCCTGCATGGATACTCTGAGGGATGGGATCTCGACCTCTATAGGTAGGATGGCTTCAGAGCCAAAGACCAAGGCATAGGGTGTGGCACCAGTTGGTGTTCTGATACTAGTGCGGTAGGCCCATAGGGCGGGATTGAGTTGCAAGTGCCAATCACAACCAGCTTCATTGACCGTTTTCTTTAGGATCTTGAGAATGGTTTTGTTGGAAGCCTCAGCTTGGCCGTTACTCTACGGATAGTAGGGAGTTGAAAAGTGATGTTGGATATTGTATTGGATGCATAAGGCATGAACATCTTGGTTCTTGAATGGTCTCCCATTATCAGTGACAATGGCTTGGGGAATACCATACTGGCATATGAGGTAGTTTAGGATAAACTTGGCTATTTGCTTACCGGTGATATAGGTCATAGGAATGGCTTCCACCCACTTCGTGAAATACTCAGTGGTGGTAATGATAAACTTGTGGCCATTTGAGGAGGAAGGGTGGATTTGTCCTACGAGGTCGAGACCCCATTGAGAAAAAGGCCATGGAGTTGTCACAGGTTGTAACTCATGAGCGGGTGCGTGAATCAGATCTCCATGCTGCTGACATTGTAGACACTTCTTAGCAAACTGTGCAGCATCTTGCTCTATTGTAGGCCAGTAATAACTTGTTCTGAGTATTTTCTTAGCAAGATTAGGACCGGTAGAATGTGCGCCACAAACACCTTCGTGTATGTCTCGTAAGGTAGCTTCGGCTTCTTCCGCGTTAAGACATCGTAAGAGGATACCATCGAGACTCCGGCGATATAGTGTATCACCCAGAATGATGTAACGAGAGGATCGACGGATAAAGGTTTTGCGTTGAGTGGATGATAGGTCAGGGGGAAAGGTTTTGTTTTTGAGGTATTCATAGATATCTTCGTACCATGGGGAATTGGGACCAACAAGTTCGCAGATGATTTCAGTAACAGGAACATCGACGGCTGGTATCAACAATTGCTCGATCAAGAATTCACATTTCTGTGTATTTGCAGGCATATCAATTAATGACCCTACAGAAGCCATAGAGTCTGCGGCTTTGTTATGCTCTCTTGGAATTTGCTCAAATGTGATGCTAGAAAAGTGTGGTTTGTAGGCATCCACTAGTTGTTTGTAGGGGACCAACTTTTCATCCTTGGTTTGGTATTCATCCGTGACTTGGCGGATGACTAGCTGTGAGTCTCCATATACTTGTAATTCTGTGATGTCCCATTGAACTGCTGTATTGAGACCTATAAGGAGTGCTTCATACTCGGCTATGTTGTTGGTGCAAGGGAATGCAAGCCGATATGACTTTGGAATGTAGTCATTCTGAGGTGTAACAAATAAGATGCCAGCTCCTGAGCCATGCTGTGTGTAAGAACCGTCAAAGTACAACTTCCACATTATGGAGTTAGCAAGAGTGAATAGATTCTCATCAGGAAAGTCTGCGACCATAGGATGTGTATCTTTCATATGTGCTTCTGCTAGTTGATCCGCGAGGGCTTGTCCTTTAATTGCCTTATGATCTGTGTACTCAATGTCGAACTCACTAAGGATCATGACCCACTTAGCTAGTCTGCCTGTGACAGCTGCTTTTGCTAGTAGATACTTCAAGGGATCAATCTTAGCTATCAGATTTGTGTGTTGGTTCAGCATGTAATGTCGCAATTTTTGGGAGGCGAACACTACTGCTAAACAAGACCTTTCCATTGGTGAATAATTGAGCTCATATCCCACCAAGGTTCTACTAATGTAATATATTGCATGCTCCTTTCCTGTGTCATCATTCTGTGCTAGCAGGGCCCCTAGGGCCGAATTTGTAGTGGAGATGTACAATATCAAGGGTTTGTCCGCCACTGGTGGAACTAATACAGGAGGTGTAGCTAGATACTCTTTAAGTTGATCAAACGCTGCTTGACACTTGTTGTCCCATCGAAATGAAACATCCTTTCGGAGCAAGTGTTGAAAGGGTTGACATTTATCTGCTAGCTGTGAGATGAAACGTCGAATGGACTGCAACCTTCCTTGGAGGCTCCTTAATGCTTTTAGGTTCTTTGGTGGAGGCATCTCCACTATAGCCTTTACTTTCGCTGGATCTACTTCGATGCCTCTACGAGATACAATGTATCCCAATAGCTTCCCTGATGTTACGCCGAATACACATTTCTTTGGATTGAGTCTTACTTGGTATTTTTCAAGCCTGTCGAAGATCTGTCCTAGGACCTGTATGTGATCCGCCCGAGAAGATTTAGCCAATATATCATCAACATAATCCTCCATGATGTGATGATAGAGATCGTGGAAGATCACTGTCATTGCTCTCTGATAGGTTGCTCCTGCATTCTTTAGACCAAACGGCATGACACACCAATAATAATTGCCCCAAGGACAAGTAAAGGTTGTTTTATGTTGGTCTTCTTCAGCTATCCTTATCTGATTGTAACCCGAGAATCCGTCCATGAGAGAAAGCATCTCGTGACCTGCTGTCAAGTCCACTATAATGTCAATGTTTGGTAGTGGAAAGTCGTCTTTAGGACATGCCTTGTTGAGATCTCTGAAATCATTACACATGCGGATGCGCATTAGGTTTAGACACAGGTACAATGTTTGAGACCCAATCTGAATAGTCAATAGGTCGTATGAACTTTGCGTCTAATAGCTTTTGTACTTCCACCTTCACCAAGAGAGCTATCTGTGGGTGCATTTTTCTCAATTTTTGCTTGACTGGTTTCACCTTGGGATCAACTGTGAGATAATGAACTACCAGCTTAGGGTCTAGCCCTGGCATATCTGCATAGGTCCATGCAAAGTTGATGGTTCGTTGCAAGAAGAAGTTGTTAAGATTTTTGTGCTCTGTGTCAGATAAGGATGCCGCTAGGAATGTTGTCTTTGGATTCTGTTCTGTACCCAGGTTGATCTCTGTAGAATCTTCCACTAGGAGAGCTGATTTTTCTTGGTACTTAGATGGTAAGGGAAGGTCAAATCCTCCATCCTCAGGTGCCACAGTTGGGTTTTCACCTTTGGATACGTCCTTTATTTTTACTATTTTATGATCAGGAGGTGCCACAGTGTGGTTTTCACCTAGAGATCTTTCTTTATTTGCACTTTTGCGATTGGAGGATTTGGCATTCTCACCAAAATAAGCCGTGGGCTCTAGTTCCATTACAAAACCTGCCTTGTGATCGCCAAGAGGGATACCTTCCCGAAGTCCCATAAACTCAGCTAGAGCTTCGTCATTCTAAAATACATCTATAACGGGGGCCCCTTGTTGGTCCCAATCGATAAGTTCAGGGTAGACAAGCGTGACCTTCTGGGTGCTGGTGGTGGAAGTTAAGGATACGGAGGATAGTGTAAAAATGGAGGATTCTGCGAATAGATTGGTCGTGTGGAGGGAAGAGTCATCGGTGATATCCTCTGTAGATGTCGTATCGACGGAAAAAGTGTCAGCTACCTCGTTGAGGATATACTCGATGTCTGAGGCGCGTGGTACCTTCTTACCAAATCCTAATCCTTTCTTGTCTAGCTTCTTTGTTACCACAATGGGCTCCATAGTGCCTTGATTCTGTTTCCCAAGGCCACCCTTGCCTTTATAGCCCATGTTTTTCACTATCCTTAAGCCATTACTGTATTGCTTGACTGGTATCGTGATTGGTTCTTTCTCCTTGTAGAGCCAAGAAGAGATGTCCTCAATAGTTTCCTCTTCCAATAACCGTCCATGTTGGAATTGGGTTAGGAATGTTGGGGGAGGAATAGCTGCTTTTTTGGTAACTTTGGCAATAGGTGGTTTGCCGTAAGATTTTGGAGATAAAGGCATCCGCCCTACACAACAAGATTCAGAGATATCATAAGTGCCAAAGCCTATATCTCGGACGCGTGCTGTGATTTTGGGGAGGGGTGTAGGCTCACTGGTAGAGGCTTGTGTGAGAGTTTCAGGATCAACATAGAGAGGGGATTCAAGGGCTTTGTCATTTTTAGGCACTTGGTTGCAATTCTTGTAGCTTCCTTGCAAGACACGGCAAAATTCAAAAGGATTAGGGTCTCCTGGGATGGTGATCTCCGTACCATTGTATGGGAACTTTAGGGACTGATGGTATGTGGAGGGAATAGATTTCATTGCATGGATCCATGGGCGGCCTAGAATAATGTTGTAAGGCAGCTCAATATCAAGGACTTGACACCTGGTTTCAAGCATGACAGGGCCCAGTTGTATAGGCAAGTGAATAACACCTTCTGAACGGCATTCTGCATCATCATACCCCTTGATTGTAATACTATGCTCAGTGTTGACGTGATCCTCAGAGTATCCCAATTGCTTTAGTAACTTTAAAGAACAGATGTTGAGACCAGCACCACCATCTATGAGTATGCGTTTGATTTTGTGCTTATGGATGAGAACTTCAATATGAAGGGCGTCATTGTGACATGGATCATGGGAGGGGAGGTCCTTCTCAGAGAAGACCACGTTGTAAGGTGAAGCAATATTACCCACTATAGCTTGGAAATCTGCGACTGCGATGTTGTTAGGAATGGACGACTCTTGGAGGGCTTTTTCTAGCACCACTCTATGTGCAGGTGATGACCGTAGAAGGTCCAAAATAGAGATCTGTGCTGGTGTTCTCCCTAGATGTTCGACAAGATTATAATCAGACTGAACCGGAAGTCTAGGTGTAGGCGCACGGATGGTGACATGACCTCGACGAGTAGTAACAGCACAATCCGTAGTTTTGCCTTTGATGGTGAGGGTAGACACTCGACTCTCTTCAAAACGACCTACAATGGAATCGAAAGACGTGGAAGCGTGATTGATACCTTTACCTCTATCCTGAGGAGGAGGTGGACCATGATGAGGGAATGGTTCCTTGTACATATCGAGATCCTTGTTCGTGTGTTGCAGTGGTGATTCATTCTCAAAGGTGATTTGATTACCATCGATGAGGTTTTGGATGAGGTGCTTAAGCTTCATGCAAGATGCAGTTCGATGACCTTTGCTCCTATGGAACTCACAATACTCATTGTCTCGGTAACGTGCAGTTTTGTAGACAGGTTCTCCATAAGGAGGAGCATCAGGTAAGGTGATGAGCCCTTTCTGCAAAGCTTGCTGTAAGACCGATTCGATGGGCACTCCCAAGGGAGTGAATTGACGTCGCGGAGGGTAATCTTGTTGGGGCCGCTCTTGTTGCCGTTGCTGTTGGTTGGGATAAGGCTACCTTTGTTGCTGCTATTGTTGAGGTGGGGTTTGACTGGGTTTGGAGAGTTGCAGCGGTGTTTGCAACGTTTGGACATGCTTAGTATCGACCACCCCATCATTGACCACATTTTTGTTCTTGTTCCAATATTTGGGTTTATCGTTCGATTGTTGATGAGAAGAGCTATCTTTCATCTCTTTAAAGATTTTGACCACACCTTTAGCAATGAGGGCCTTCTCTATGTTGATACCCTTGTATGTGATTTCATCGAAGGTTGTAGCACTAAGGATTTGCAAATGGAAACCTAACTCTTGGTTGAGGTTCTGCACAAAGATGCTAACAAGCTGTTTCTCTGGAATCTTGAAAGGGAATTTACTAGCCATTTGTCTCCATCGCTGAAGGAAAGAAATGAAAGTCTCGCCATTTTTCTGTTTATTGTTGCATAGATCCGTCATGGAAATCTCATGCTCTGCGTTGTAAGAAAAATGGGTGGCAAACTTTTCTACTAGCTCGTTGAAAGACTTGATACCCGTAGGTAAGTGTGAGAACCATTCTATGGCTTGACCTCCAAGACTACGAGGAAAGAGACGCATAAGATACGTATCGTTGTGAGAGACCTCGAAGCAAGCAAGATAGAATTCCCTAAGATGGTCTTTTGGGTCACCTTTTCCTTTGTACTTATCGAAATTTGGAATAGTGAAATTTTGAGGAAAAGGGATCATTGGTAATGACCGATCAAAAGGATAAGGGCACACTTCCTCCAAAGAGAAGGTCTTTTTGGTGTGGCCAAATGTAAGATCAGATAGTTGTTGTTGCACCTCCGCAATCTTTAGTTCCATAGTCATGGGAGGGGTTGGTAACATCTCCTGTTGTCCAAAAAGCGGTTGGTGTTGCCCGTATGGAAGATTATATTGTAAGCCATGCATACTGGTATTGTAAGGGTCGTAAGATTGATTGGGATTGTACGGATTGTACGATTGGTTCGGATTGGGTTGGAATTGGGGGTTTTGATTAGGCAGAGGTGGAGGTGGCGCTAGGTAAGAATGTTGGCTTTGTGATGGTTGCAGAAACGTATTGTGGGGAGGAAAGCTAAAGTGCTTTTGATTAGGTTGTGAAGGTGGCACATAGCTTTGGGAAACCTGATGTTGGGAATGTTGCGAGTGGCTAGGCAATGTATGAAAGAAGTTGAGCGTGGATGAACGTTGTGGAGGAGGAACATAGGTAGAAGTGATTTGCGACGGTGGGGATTGATTGTAGATGAGAGTAGAAGAATGTTGTGGTGGAGGAACATAGGTAGAAGTGATTTGCGACGGTTGGGGTTGCTTGAGGATGAGAGTAGAAGAATGTTGTGGTTGGGGTTGCATGACTCCAATTGGTTGAGAGACATGCAGGTGTGATGATATAGGAGGTGGCATTTGTTGAGACCCTTGTTGCATGGCTACATAAGTGTTCCCCGGATTGTAATTAGGTGGGAAACCTACGTGTGATGGGGTAACCAAGATTCCGCTTGCGCTTGGGATGGACACTTTAGGAGGTGGTTGCACATTGGATCGAGCTAAGGTGGCTTGCTTAGCTAACTCTGTTTGTCGTTGGAGAGTTTCTTGATGGTTTTGATAGATCTCCATAGGAGTCAAAAGTGGTGATACGGACCTCTCCTCTGTTGGATTTTGAAAAAGGGGATTCCTATACTGCGAGCCTTGAGTAGGTAAGGGCGTAGTGACCGTGGACATGGTTTGCACCGCTTGTATGGTTTCTTGGGTGTTGTTGCTCTCCTTGAGAGTGGACACATCAAAATCTGGAGGTAACTTGGCACCTTGCTTTGCAAGCAAGCGAAAGAAATGATCTTGGTTCTCACTAAGGATTTTATCAAAGGCAGCTATAGCTCTAGGATCTTGTATAAATTCATCAAGATCTTGCCCATCTTCTTGAGAGGATTGACCTATTTCAAAGTGTCGTTCTTCTTGAGATGGGGTTTGATCTACGATATAACCTTGTGGGACAAAATTTGGAGGCAAGCCTGTGGTATACTGCGGTGCATTTAGCAAAGGGGTTCTATCCTCATGAGGATTGCTTGGTTCCTCTATGTGTGGCATGTTTGGGGAGCTGATTGGTTTTGCCACGGGTGTACTAGGAGTCACTTTGGGAGTAACGTTGAGATGACCTGATTGTGGTGTGCGAGGGGGTGACTTGTGCTTCTTAGGGACAACTTGCCTAGACTTCATGGTTTGCTGTAGCCTGGTGGTGACCATGGGATTCACTTAGGCACAATGTAATGCTGGGAATCTGTGAGATGCTTTGAAGAAATGGACAAACTCTGATGCACAAAGTACTGGACCAAAAGCGCTATACTGTTTGACCAGAGGCGCAGGACTGTGCTACCAAAAAGCGTGCTACTGTGGGCCAGAGGCGACGGACTGAGCTGCCAATAGCGAGTTACTGCTATGCCAAAGGCGAGCTACAGTGACCAAAAGCGAGCTACTGTTATACCGAGGGCGCTGAAGTAGAGTTTTGCCAGAGGCGGGTTACTGCTGACCAAAGGCGATCTACTGTATTACCAAAGGTGAGCTGCTGTAATACCAGGGGCGTTGAAGTAGTGTCTGATGTTTTTCAAAGGCAAGATTTTTCTGTTTCTGATTGGATTGGTTTGGCAAGAGAAAACACAGCAAACAAGTGGTCAAAAAGGGCACAAGGACTGACACAACAGATAGTGTATGTTCAAGGCTCCAAACAAGCCCAATGTTTCCACAGGTCTAATACAGTTGCAATCAATAACAAGCACTTTTTATCCCTAGAGACAAGGTTTCATTGCAGTAGATCAGCTCACAGCTTAATACTCCGTCGATAAAAATATCATTCCATAAAGGTGTCAGATATTTAGTATCTTTGCGAGAGACGATAGGTAGGGATATCTCACCCTCCCCTTGGAAAGCTCAAGTAGGTCACAAGAGCTTTATGTCCGAGGGAATACTATCTCTTCTCAAGGGAGCCAATGGTGAGTGTCTTAAGGGTTTAAATCGATTTCCCTTGCACTGATGATTACCGCAATGTTCGGAGGTAGGTCGGGTAGTCTCTATCTAGATTGGTTCTTAGTGACTTTGAGGGACCAACGCCTTACGAGCAATGCGACAAGCTACTAAAAGCTTTAACCAATCCTACTAAGAGTTTCAAACACTTCGCTCAATGTGAAAATCGTTTCCACAAAGGGCTAGTACACCTCTTTTCAGTTTGGCATCACAAGGTAAGGCTGACGTCGGTTAGGACTTGGCTTTCGCCTTATCCCTTTTATATAGCGGTTCAAAGGAAAACTCCGCTTAGGGTCGTCCCTTTTGGATGAAGCGCAATCCAAAAGCAGGCCCTTCTAAAGGAAGTACAAAAAATGTAAAATCAAGCACGTCAAACAATGGTTCAATTGTCCCGTTATAAGAAAAATAAGGTGCAACTAATTTAGGCACACACACAGTTGTAGTTGTAAATTGTCCCTTATGAAATGAAGTGTTTGGCATTCATGTCCATTGTCCCTTAGAAAATTGAGGTGTTTTTCCATACATGTCCATTGTCCCTTAAGAAAAGCAGTATGTTCCTAAGACTTAGATTGCAAGAAAAGATTTGTTCAATTATCCTTTTAAGCATGCAATGTGTTTCTAAGACTTAGTGAGATAGATCAAGAGGTCTTCAATGCTCGTCCTACATGAACATGTTAAAAACACCTATTTGCTCTGTATGAGTAATAAGAAGCTGCAACAAGTGATATTAGGTCCACACAAACTCAAAAGTTAGCAAGTGCTTGAAGTCAGAGATTGAGAATAGGCCAATGAGTGGTCTTAAAAAATAAATCTCAGAAAATCTTTGAAAAAATATTACCACTGTGTAGAGGACAGAAAAATACCAACTTTCAAAAAAAACATCACCTGAATCCGAGTCCGTTTGTGAAAGTTATGAAGCTTGAAAAGTCAAAAAACTGTGACGAGACAAAGACAGCAGTGAGAAAATCAATTTTCTGAAAAATTAGAGAATCTTGAGAAAAAACCAATTTCACCACGATGTAAATCACGAAATTCTAGCCTATTTCAAAAAAAAAAACACTGAAATACGTGTCTGTATGACTAAGATAATGAGGTTTGAAAATCGCCTATTCATTTAAAAAGCTCATTGAAGAGGGGTCTGTCTTAGCCCCCTGTGACTGGCCCCTGGTCACTGATGTGACCTGCTGCTGGGCTAAAAGAAAATCTTAAAAAAATAAAAATAAAATAAAATCTATTCCCATAGATTTATTTTATTTTATTTTAAAAAAACTAACTTAAAAGCTTTCATATTCTCAAAAAGATACATTTTCATTAAAAATGTAAGAATATAAAATGGAAGAGGTACGTTGGAAGAAAGAGTACCTGCAAAAAGGTACAAGGTACCTGTCACACCTGTGCAGGTACGTACCTTTTTTTGTTTTTTTCACTTTGCTTGTTTTGACCTTTGTTTTTTTTTTTTTTTGTTTTTGTTTTTGCTTTTTTAAATTTATGAGTTGTTTTTTTATTTTTGTCCCTTTTTTTTTTTTTTTTTGAAAACCAAAAAAACTTTTTGCAAATTTGTTTTTTTTTTTTAAATTTTTTTGACCTTTGTACCTACGTAATGACTGTACTGCCTCGGGTTGCGTGCCCGAGAACAAAAAATTTTACCAGATTTTTGCCGTCACCGAAATAGGCCAAATTTTATATTTTTCTTCATCCCTCGACCCTTCCGAACGCAACCGTGACCTCCGTTTTTGCCCAGCAAGCTTCCTTTAAAAATCTTTTTTCAGATCTCTCCAAAAAAAGAGTTAAAAAACCTGTGAAATCAAACTAAAAATTCCACAAATTTGATATTAAATCAGGACCAATGGGTCCCACCGGGCGTGCCAGAATGTGTATATGGAAAAATAGATTAAATCTAAACTAAATAAAACCAAAGAACCCAATAACATAAAGGAAACGAATCTAAGTAAAAGCCATAAATCACAAATCAAAGATAAATGAAAGCTCTTACCAAAACCTGTATTGTTCCCTTTTGGAGATATGTGGATTGCTCAATGTAGTTGCAAAGCCATGGCTACAACAAGCAAGTATGTGCTCAAGAGATCAATGTCAAAAGATCGTTATAGTGCTCAATCGACGCGTTGTGTATGCTCGAAGCTCTGTTAAGTATGCCTGAGACTACGATCGAAGAGAGAGAGGTAATGAAGGAGATGAGGGGGGTTTATATAGGTTTCAAAGAAGATCGATCAACGGTCTAGATAATTCAGAAGAATCAACGGAGGAGATAAGTTGAGGAATGTGCAACGAATGAGAAGAAGACATGTGTCTTGCTTGCTTTTGCATGAGAGGAGTTATCAAGAATAGAAGAATGAGTTAACTGAAGAAATAAATCAATTAAAAGAATAAAGCAATCAGTTAAGTGATTTAAAACAAGAAGAAGAGATTTGCATGAGAAAAGAAGATATTTTGCTTTATTAAATATAGAAATATTTAATTGATGAGCAAAAAAGCTTGAGTTATATTAGAGATAACTCAAATTAGAAGAAAAAGCAATTTAAATAAATAATTGATTTATTTAAATTTAGAGAAGATATTTTGGAAGAAATAATTAAATAATTAGAATTATTTAATTTAGAAGATTTAAAAGCAAATTAAATAAATAAATTTATTTAATTGTTGTGCATGATTTTGAGAGAATGATTTTTGATTTAATTAAATAATTTAAGAATTATTTAATTTTAGATAAGAGGGAATTTGTTGAATTAATTAAATAATTGGATATATTTAATTAATGTAGATGTGAATTTTGGAAAGTGACAATGATTTAATTAAATAATTAAAAATTATTTA
This sequence comes from Cunninghamia lanceolata, assembly GCA_027924645.1. Classification (NCBI taxonomy): domain Eukaryota; kingdom Viridiplantae; phylum Streptophyta; class Pinopsida; order Cupressales; family Cupressaceae; genus Cunninghamia; species Cunninghamia lanceolata. Next base: position 7,844,586 of record BSBN01001256.1, on the reverse strand, counting down.
ATTGTGGAAGAATATAGAGGAATTTGATTTAATTAATTAAATAATGAGGATTTATTTAATTAATGTCGCAATTTTATGATTTAGAAGAATTTGATGAAATTAATTAAATAATTAGATTATTTAATTAATGTTGAAATGCAGGTGATTAGGAAGAAATGACGAAATGCAAGTGATGCGACGACTTGGTCATTTTAGGGTGTCTACAGGTAAAGTGATAATAGATGAAATTAATCAAATAATAAAGAATTATTTGATTAATGTTGAAGTATGGTGACATCATCTGGACATGCAAATATTTGAAGGTTGCAGTGATGGGTCAAGGTACTGGATATATCCTTTCGGGTGCCGAGGACCCACAATATCCTCTTGGAGATTGAAGCCCCGCTTTGCGCTTTTAAAACACTTTCATATGGGATTCTATAGGATTTGAGACTTTTGAGGGCATCAGGATTTATCCTGATGGTCTTTGAGAACCCACTTTATCCTTCATAAGTCAAAACTTTTGCAATAAAAGGCAAAACACACTTTTATCCTATCTCCCTAGAAATCCCCACATGCCAACAAGGGCAAAAGTTCTGCCCTTGGAGAAAATGGTCACAAGATGAAAATTCCAAAGGAAAATAACATTGAAAACATGCAAACACTAGATTGTAGATGCCAAGGGATCAAAATTCTCAAGTTTCTCCTATAATGCTTCAAATAACAATGGATCACCTTCAAAAAACCATAAGAGGCCAAAATTTGAAACCCATGCCAAAAAGAGAAAGGGGGTCCACATTTCGGGAAGTGGGAAATGTGTAGGGCACAACAGAGAGATCTAATATTCTAAATCCTCCTAGCATAGATCTAGATTTAGATTCATCAATGGCCATAGAACAATCAACCCACTTAACCCAAAAATCCCATATATCAATTACATCTTCTCAAGAACCAATTTTCTCTTTTTGAAACAATCTTGTTAATTTTAGAACTAGCATTAACCAATTTTTCCATTCAAGGTATTACTAGGACTTTGCAATGGAGGCTTCCCTTTAGGTTTTACTAAAGGATCATCAAAATTTTCACAACTTTTTAAAAATATTTTATTGTTATCATTCAACTCGACAAATAAGGGGAGGGGTTTAATGCAATGAGGGAAAATTCAAGGAGAGGTTGAGCCTCAAAACTAGCTAGAACAATAATATAATCCTCCTAACTCTCTAAAATAGTATCAGGAGGTAATTCATCCAATGGATCATCAATTTTTAAATCACCATTAGGGGATAAAATGAAACCATTCAAATTGATTTCAATGTGTAACGATAGTGGGCTTTTATTTAGGATTTTTATTTAATAATGGGCAAGCCATTTTCATAAGACCATCATTTTTGTTACATCCCCAATTTTTGCCTTGCTATACTTATTACTTTTACTTGGACATAAGTAAATTTATTATGATGATTAGATTAATGACAATGAAAGATATGGATTCTATTGAATGTCATTTATGAAATTATAGAAAAGATTATGTTATTATCGATTTAATAATTGCATTATGAGATTTGATTTATTATTTGAATTATTTGAATAATGATGCACTGATCATATATATTATTTGGTTACAAGTTGAAACAGGAATACAGATTCTCAGATGACTCTCAGAGCAAAGAGAGAGAGTATCTTTTGAGGAGAGAGATATAGACCTAAGGTTACGAGTGGTTTATTTAAGTGTTTAACAAAAATGTGAACAAATGTGTTGTAAGAGGTAAGTCTTGCCTTGTTAGTTTGCTTTTGAACATAATCGACAGGTAGTTGATATTATTTACAAATCTTTCTAAGTCGTATTAAGTCATAAGTAATGTTAACGACGTCATTTGAACACGAATCGAGACCATTTACGTCTAACATAAAAGTTATGACATAATTATCGTAATGGGTGGTGTTTTTATTTTTGGGTCACTTAGTGTTTATTTGTCGATCCTTGAACGTCAAAGTGAATTCCATCAAGTTAGATTGACGTGTTTTTTTTAGCAAAGGAATGTGATGGGGAGGTAAACTCGACCCATTCACAAAATTTGTAAATCATTATTTTATTGCTATTATTCTTATTGATTAAATCATAACCATCGAATGAGATCGATGTTACGTAAGCCTTATTTGACATAAGAAAATAAGATATATGTATAAACCAAATGAGAATAATACCTCATGCTATTTAATAAAACTTATCCATCGAATAACCTTGGGTATATTAATTATAACACCAACATTAATTCGTGTGATGGGATTTGGATCACTTAAGTGATCATTGAAAAAATGATCATCGACAGTTATTCTTGTGTCAACCTCTTTTAAGAGGGAGCGTGGTATTATTGTTATGCTTGATGAACTTTTCCACATTCTGTTCCTTAACAAAAACAAGTGTTAATCTCTGTTGATTAATTGGGATCGGTTGTAAACCAAATAAGGGTAGTAGAAACTGATTCAATATGAGCATTGAAGATTCATTAAACCCCATGACCCATTATGGGGAAAGCATATAGTAATCGGGGTATGGGAGAGTGAAAAGATATGAAGATCATTGTGAGAAGGTAGCAAGAGATCGCTGCCAAAACACAGAGAGGAAGACGACATCATAAAGGCTGACTGGTCAATAGACTCTGCAACAAATAACTCATTGAGCCATCGCCAGGTAACACTTATGTCTATGTAATGATAACAACTAAATTGTCATGTTCTTATCGTTTCTTGTAGACTCATATAGGAGAGCCGATATTATCTTTAGTTGGCCTGTGATGATCAATTCATAGCTGCAAACTGTATAATGATTATTTTTCAATGTGTTAAACTTTTCGAAGTAATTGTTATCGCCATTATAGTTGGCTGGCTGACGCTTATAAATGATATATAGTTTGAGTTGAATGTTTTAGCATTGTGTCAAAGTCTGATAGCTAAATGATTTAGCTGTTGAGATGAATCATTGATCATTGTATTCCTTTATACCCATAGAGGGTCTCTTTTCAAATTTATCGGTTCAACAGAAAATACAGTCAATATAATGAGAAGGTAAGATATTGAGGTAGGCCGAGAGTTTGATTATAAGATATTTAAACCACTCTTGCATACATATTAGTGTCACGAAGAACTATGATAGGTTTCAACGTAGATGAGTAGGAAGGCAAAACCCTTGAGGTATGATATTGGTAATATAAAACCATTTCTTGATAAATTTATAAATGTCTATTATGGTTTCATTTCTAAAGGAAACTTAGAAAATCTCTCTACTTGCTTAGGAAGCCACCTTTTATAAATCAAGTGATAATTCAATGGAAATATTGTGATAAAGACATTGAAGATCATAGGACTATCCTTATTATGTATTCAGTAAATGAGAATAACTTTGTAGTAAACCATTATGATGTGATTAAATTAAGTTTAATTAGATGAGATCTTGATTGGATTCATATTCGAGTTCATATATGTGTTGTGACGATTGATTTCATCACGTATGGGTAGTTGAGAATATTCATACTTTTCATATGAGGAGTAATACCTATTATAGAATGATAGTATGCTTAAATTTCATTATAGTCAAACTATGGGTTGTTTATTAACCTAGTCTCATAGATATGAGCTTCAGATAATCTGAAATGTCATTTTATTCATGGGTTATCATGTAAAACTTAGAGTCAAACTGAAATCAAATGATTAGATAAGACATATAGATTTGTCTTAAGTCTAGAAAAACTATTATCATGCTAAAATGATTTAGCTATTGTATAAACATAGTTGATAAGGATAAACTGTGGAATATGGTAGTATCCAAGTTGAGTAGGGGTGGGTGAACACAATGATGATGTTCATTATGAACGATATTGAAAATAAAAAATTTGGCCAAAGTAATGCATTTGTTTTCTGCATGCATTGTCGGTTCACTGTATCCGGATTGCTCATCCTATCAGAAATCATACTTAGCTAGAGGGTATCTAGGGTTGTATGGTTGATAGAGTTGAGTAGGATACAACACTATGTACTTAGGATAGGCAAATTACCATTGGTCACTTTTGGTCTATATCCCTCGTGAAGGGTAGGGCCACTTCCTATGGGGAAGAAGTGTGGGAGACCGCAGGTCTATGGATGGAGGTAAATCACTAGAAAGATACTCTCTCTCTCCAAGCAGAAGATATGCCAGGACTTGTGATAAAGTTGTCAGATATTCAACAACAATATTTATTCCAATTTGTCTATGTAATTGATTTACATTGTAAACTATGTCTTGGAGAAAGACTTCATGATATATTGTTCTTTGTAAAGGAAAACTTTTATAATTATTGATATTGATTTATGAGTTAAATAAAAAGAAAAAATTTCTCTATCTCATTTTTATCTTGTTAAATTACTCTATCGTAAATATTTCCAGTTTTACTATGTTTTAAGAACATGGATGTTACATATGGTATCAAAGCTACCAGGTTCAACACTAGGACTTATGAGACCACTATGCTTACCTGTAGCCAACATTATGCGGTTAGCTAATGTTTGAAAATTTTATGTGCCAGGATGGTACGTCTTAAAAAGATAGCAAGAAAGTCTGTTAATACGAGTCAACGTTTCCTTAAATAAAAAAAAAACGTGAGGCCATTATCAAAACCCTTGAGGGAACCAATGATGAGAGTGACATTTGGTTTAGTGATACTAAAACTTTGGTGACTGCCCTAACTTGAATCAAGCGAGTGAGAAGGGAGTACTTGGAAGGAGTTAAAGATGAGGAAACAATTATGGTTAGGTGACGCATACCCCCAATTGTTGAGATCGTAGAAGTTAGGTCTAATAGTGAGTCAGAGGGTTATATACCTCAAGATTATGTATCATAAAATGAGTTTGAAGGATATACTCCTCTTGACCATGACTTTTGAAGTCATTTCTTGTAAAAATGAAGAATACTCTTTACTTTTGAAATGAAATAAATAAAAAGAGTTGTTTTTGTGCCAAACTATTGTTTAAATTGAGTTTATTTTGTTTAGATTTAATGGGAGGCATTATAATCTTGAACTAATGGACAACTCAATATTCTCAGGTGTGAGAAATCGATAAACATGGTTCGGATAAGGACTAACCAAGGAGAAAGTGAAGAGGAAAACCACCCGCCAAATAATAAGCTAGACCAAATCATAACCATGCTTGAGGAAACCAAGAAAAGACTGGGTGATTTGGAAAAGAAGGTGGATGATAAAGGAAATTCTAAGGGAGGAGGTGAAAACTCTCATGGTGAAAATGGAGAAAACTATGAGAAGCATAGTAAGAGTACAAAACCTAATAAAGAGGCAAGAGATAGACTGACCTCGGACCTCTCTAAAGACATGAAGAAGGTCACTCCACCAAAATTTGATGGGACAGTAACCAGAGATGTTGCAGAATCTTGGTTAACAGAAATGGAAAAACATTTCGAGATAAGGAATTACTCAGAGGTGACCAAGGCGGTATGAGGAGCATTCCAACTGGTAGGAGAAGCATCCACTTGGTGGATGAATAAGAAGATGGAATTAAATTTAAGTTCTCTAAGGGTAACTTGGGATGAGTTCGTGGAACTCTTTCAAAAGAGATGGTTACCACAACTCTATTTTGATCAGAAACTGACTGATTTTTAGAATCTTCGACAAGGAGATATGACAGTGGTGGAATATGGAGAAAAATTCACCCGACTCCTGAAATATGTTCCACAGTATCCAAAGGATGAGAGATTCGGGATCAAGAAATTCTTCATGGGTCTAAATGCTCAAATCGTGGAGAAGTGGATGTACATGGTCCCACAACAATGGATCAAGTGTACGAGAAAGCAATCAAGCAAGAGCAAAAGCTGAAATCCATCTCAGCTTATCGTGATAGAAACCACAAGAGGTTTAATGGAACTCCTAACAATCAACCATAAAAGAAAAGATATGAAAAGAGTTATGATAACAAGAGGAAGGATAAAGGATCTCAGAAGAACAAGGGTGGATCTGGTAATGAGAAGAAGAATGACAACTACAAAAGAAATGAGGATAACAATGGGAAGATTTTAGACAAGAAAGGACCCATTGGAGGATGCTTTACTTGTGGGGGTGACCATTATGCAAATCGTTGCCCTAATAAGAATCAAAATGGTCAACAAAGAGGTGCTGCATTACCTACTCAACAAGAAGCATTCTAGCAAAGGATTCATGCAACTCTCGACAATCGTCAAGCAAAGTATCAAATCACACCTATTGAGATAATAGGTACTTTGTTTGAAGTCTCTATATCTATTTTGATTGATACAAGAGCCACGGAAAATTTTGTTTCTCCTAAAATTTTGAATAAGTTTCCTAGAAAAGCTAGATACATGTCTAAACCTTGGTCAGTAGAATATGCTAACCAATCTAAGGCTTAGGTAGAGCAATGTTTATTTGAAGCCAAAATTGACCTCCCTAGTTTCTCAACTAAAGTAAACCTGTATGTAGCTCCCCTAGGTTCCTATGATGTAATCCTAGGAATGAGTTGGTTATAGAAGCATAGAGCTAAGGTTGACTATTTTTCAAAAATAGTTGAATGCTTAGATGATTTGGGAAATCAAACCCAATTCCAAGGGATTCAAAGAGAAGTTAAAATCAGACCTATCTCTGCCATGCAATTAAAAAGGGTTAGACGAAAAGGTTGTTAGTTGTTTGTAGTCAAAATGGAACAAGTGGAGGAAGGGATAGAAAACCCTAGTTGATCTTTTGAAGAAAAGTATCATTTTCTTCAGGAATTTTAGGATGTATTTCCAGAAGAACTTCCAGGACTACCTCCCAAAACGGTCTTTGATTTTGCAATTGATATTAAACTAGGATCTGAGCCTATATCAAAAACACCCTACCATATGACAACTACGGAGTTAAAAGCCCAATTACAAGAATTGTTGGCAAAAGGTTTGATCAAACCCAGTGTTTCACCTTGGGGTGCCCCGGTAATTTTTGGTAAGAAGAAGGATGGAACCCTTTGTTTGTGTAGAGATTATCATATGCTCAATAAAGCAATGGTAAAGAACAAATATCCTTTGCCACATATTGATGATCTTTTTGATCAGATGCGTGAAGCTGTTGTATTTTCAAAGATTGATTTATGATCAGGATATCATCAGTTAAGACTGAAGGATGAGGATATTCATAAGACATCTTTTAGAACTAGATATGGGCACTATGAGTTCACGGTGTTTCCATTTGGTTTGACAAATGCACCTGTTGCATTCATGAATCTCATGAACAGTATATTCATAGATTGTTTGGACACGTTTGTTTTAGTCTTCCTGGATGATATACTCATTTATTCTAAGAATGAAGATGAACATCAATGGCACCTACAAATAGTTCTACAATGATTAAGATAACATAAGTTATATGGAAAACTGTCAAAGTGTACATTCTTTCAGAAGGAGATTCAATATATAGGTCATATTATTTTTGCTGATGGAATATCTGTTGATCCTGCATAAATCACAGCTATTCTAGATTGGCCTATACCAACAAATGTGCATGAGGTGCGTAGTTTCATGGGCCTGGCTGGCTATTATAGGAAGTTTGTTTTAAATTTTTCCAGTATTGGGTCAACATACAATAATGGGTTACAATTTTTTTGACGAAACAAAATTGCTCGTGCCTTCAAAAAAAATAAAGACTAGGTTCGATCGAACAAGAACGTTTGATCGAATCCTAAAGAAGATTCTATCGAACCCATGAACGGCCTAATTTTTTATTTATATAATGATGGGTTCAATTGAACACCTGTTCGATCAAACCCAATTGTTTAGGGTTTTTTTTAATATGAGTTTTAACTGTCATTTTCAACAGTCAGTGCTACTGAACCCAGAGGAGAGCAACCGAACCCTAGGAGCTCCCCACCAACCGAGTTCGTCACCACCCTCAAGCCAAGTATGTGAAATTTCTTGTTTCTCCAACGTTCATTTTGTATATAAAATTTTCTGTGTTTCCACATTTTTCTTTGTATTCATGTCTATTAGAGCGTTTCCAACTATATTATCTACAAAAAAACCCCTCCTTCAATTATGCTACATGATGGATGTCCATACCCATTTCAAATCTCCCATTTTGTCACAGGGAGGGATGATGCTAGCGAAGGGTGTCTAGTTTTACACCTTCGAATTACATTTTCTTGAAAGTTTCTAAAGCCTTTTCAACAAATCCATTTTGTGGATACCCTGCAATCATTGCCAACCACGAGACCATATTTCTTTGAGGCATTCTATCAAGAGTTGATGTGCCTTGTCTATGCTTCCACATTTTGCATATACATGTCTACCAGAGCATTTCCAACTATAATATCTACCAAAAAAACCCCTTTCATTAAGCTCAGATGGATAGCCATACCCATTCCAAACCTCCCATTTTGTCACAAGCTTGCGCGGGAGGATGCTAGCGAAGGTTATGGTTTTTGGCTTTACACCTTCCAATTACATTTGCTTGAAACTTTCTAAATCCTTTTCAACAAATCCATTTTGTGTGCATACCCTATGATCATTGCTGTCCATGAGATGACATCTCTTTGAGTCATTCTGTTAAACAATTCATGTGCCTTGTGCAGGCTTCCACGTTTTGCATATATATGCACCACAACATTTCCAACTATAATATCTGACAAAAAAACCCCTTCCATTATGCTTAGATGGATGTCCATACCCTTTTCTAAAGCTCCCATTTTGTCACAGGTAGGGAGGATGATGGTAAAGGTTGTTGTGTTATGATTCTGACAGTCAACCTTGCTTAAATTTGACAGTAAACCTTGGTTGTCAAGCAATTTTTTTATGACAGTTATCTATTCAAACGTGCCTTTCATATACTATGGCATGCCTTAGTATAAGTAAATTTATGGGGAACGCTTAGTGGAAGCACACGTCACCGCTTGTATCGGATGAAAGATACATTCTCCACATACATTCCCAACATGCTTTTGTGATATGCATTCACAATCTACATTTGGTGAAACACACTTAGGCCGATGCGTCAACGGACCAACTACTCATCGGTGTGGCGAATGCCTTCAGCCAAACCCTAAGATCTCTTGCCACCATCCGATTCCTCCTAATGGATCTCCGTCGGTAACACTTGTCTCTTATCACCCCGATAAGAACCTTTCGACCGCGACTCCCTTCCAATGGTTTGAACCTCTCTTCAGCCAGACTATCCTCATCACTCTAAGTGAGGAATGCTTCGTTGATGGCCTCTGTCTCACTAAAACAGCTCCAACTCCTCTGATCCAAACCCTAGCACATGGAGATGCTAGGCGATCTACTGTGCACCTCACGCTATCTGGATCCTCTACACCGTTGAACAACGAAACAAAATAGGAAACAAATGACTATGATACAATGAAGCCATTCCACTAATTTTGATAGAAATCTCACCAGTGGAATGCTTCACATCAACATTTTGCAACAACAGAAGTATAGAAAGGAAAAGAAATCTACAACTATGCAATTGGTAATTACAGAGAACGAAAAATAGATTGACAAAATAGAATGATTTTATTTCTTCTTAGCACAATCACAATTACATTCGATCTCCTTCACTTTGATCTGATTACAATCTCTAATCTATTTGATCTTGTTCAATTCCCTGGGTTTATAAACTCTCCTAGAGTAGTACCAAACTGACTCCAAGTGGCTGGGAGACCAATCCAAGCAGCTGGGAGACAACCGTTTTAAATAGCCTCCAACTGCCTATTTTTGGCATTATGTGGTTACAATTTGACAAATGTCCCCTAAGTCACTTGGGACTTACAAAATGAACCTAGATACAAACTGAAATGAAAATGCATTGGTCAAATAGACCTTATTACAACACAAACATGATTTTCTAAACAAACATAAACTTAAATGCCTCATGGAGGCCACCTTGTGTTAGGTGCTCCTACACCATACACCCCACCTTGAAAAGAACTCATGTCCCATGAGTTGAGTCCTTGTCTTGTACCACCTGTATCCATTGCTGCTTCATGCCTTCCCCATGATCTCTAGACTGCAACTTACTTCCATGGAATCAAAAACTCATGCCTAGCATTGTAGACTCTACTCACACTTGGCCATGAGTGAGTGCTTGCAACCAAACCCATACTTGGTTCACCATCCTTCTGTATTGTCATCTCTGTCTGAACACCTGCATTCAAAACCTTGTTTGATGCTTCTTGTACTGCTGCTATGGTAGGATATGTTTGCCTTTCAACTCTTGTTGGCTCTAGAGGACAAACAATAGTCCCTACTATGATAGCATCCTCTTCATTCCAATCAACTTGTGGCTGCTTGCATACCTGTTCTTTGACCTTCTTCTGATCCATCTCAGACATCACCATCTGATCTCCATCATTCAAAACTGAAATCACCTTCAAACTTTGGTCTTTGACAACCCCACTCCTTGAGGTATCCTCAACTGTTGTTGTCTCTTCTTCATGCATCTTCACAAACTCTTTCTTACACATCAAAATGACCTTGGCTTCCTTCTTTACTTCAACATCCTCCTGCAATGGTGTCATCACAAAAGTCTTTCCATCCTTCTTGATGGTGTATGTGTTAGCATAGCCATCATATAATGCTTGCCTATCAAATTGCCATGGCCTACCTAAAAGTAGGTGACAACACTCCATGGGCAAAATGTCACATAAAATTCTCTCCTTATATTCTCCAATTTGAAAATCAACATATGCTTGTTCACTTACCAAAAGTGATTGACTGTCACTTACCCAAGATGCCCGATAAGGAGTTTGATGAGGAATCCGTTCTATGTTCAATTTATCCACCATTTCCCTAGACACCATATTATCTGTTGAACCAAAATCTGTGACTACCTTGCATATTTTACCTTTGCTTTTGCAATTGATCCTGAAAAGAGCTCTCCTCTGTGATGGTTCAGTCTTCACAGGTGCTTTTAGCAACGTCCTCTTGATCATCAGACTTTCTCCCACTTCTGATGCCAAATTTACTTCAGGAGATGTCACACTCCCTACATCCTCTTGAGTCAATGTGGTTCTTCTCTCATTACCATGAGAAGTTGAGGCCTTCTATGGACACTTATAGGCCGGACGCCCTATCTGATTGTAGTTATAACATCTCATGTTGGAGAACTTAGATTCTCTACCTGATCCATTTGTCCCACCTCTTTCATTTGGCCTTCTTCCTCGGTAGCCTCCTCTGCTACTTGAGTCTCCAACTTGCTCTTCTTGGATAGACTCATCACTAGGCCTCTGGTTAGGACTTCTTCCTCCAAAACTACCTCTAAAATTTTTGTCACCCCTTCCTCTACTCTGCTGCTCACCTTTCCTCTTAAGCTTCTCTTTAGCTCTTAATGCTACTTGAAAGAATTTTTCCACAGTTTCAGGGGTAAACAAACTTATCTCATCTTGAATATTGATCCTTAGAACATTTAGATACCTTGATACCTTGGCTTTTTCATCCTCCATGTACCCACAACAAAGAGTGTATTTGTGAAATTCCTTGGTGTAAGTAGCCACATCCATATCTTTTTGCTTAAGGTTCTGCATCTACCTGTAAATCTACACCTCATAGTCAGATGGAAGGAACTGGGACTTGATCTTCTCTAGCATTCTACTCCACAAAGATATCATACTCTTCCCATTCTTTACCCTTTCTCCTTGGGTGTAATTCCACCATGTAAGGGCCGCACCTTTGAGTTTAGTTTTTGCAAACTTAAATTTCTTACTGTCAGGAACTTCCTTGTATTTGAAGTAGTTGTTCAGAGCCTCAATCCACTCCATGACTTCCTCAACATTTATCTTTCCACTGAACATGGGGATATATATTTGAGCCTCTGAAGAGTCCTTTCCAATAGCCTTAATGGCTTCCAGAAATTGCTTTTGTTCAGCTGGTATCTTTGCCTCTTCTTGTTCCTCTGCTTCTTCCTCTTTCTCTTCTTCTTTCTCTGAATCTTCCTCTATCCTTTTTCCTATCTTCATTGCCTTCAATTCTGCTTGGAGTGCTTCCTTGACTCCAGTTTTGATCATCTCTTCCATCTCTTGAAATTTCTTGACCACTTCGGTGGTCATCCCCTTTGGAGGTATATCGCTAGCCTCTCCTTCACTTTCTCTGTCTGACATAAACTTTCACAGACAACACCAACACTTCTGCAAATCCTCAATTTGACTACAACCCAATGCTCAATCAGATGTCCATCCTACACGTTGCTTCACAAACCCATTCCTCTCGTCCAACAGCAGATCCTGGAGATGCACTACCACTCTCTCTCATAGTGGCTTCACTCTACACCCTCTTCTAGCCAAATCTCTATTGGTGAATGGTCTTGACAGACCTCATCATTGTCTGCCCACACACTATAGGGATAGGATTCATCTGCCTTCTCAGTGATAGGAATCAAATACACAACTGCCTAGACCTTTCGCTAGCTCTGATACCAATATGATGGGGAACGCTCAGTGGAAGCACACATCACCGTTTGTATCAGACGAAAGATACATTCTCCACATACATTCCCAACATGCTTTTGCAATATGCATTCACAATCTACATTCGGTGAAACACACTTAGGCCAATGCACCGATGGACCAACTACTCATCGGTGTGACGAATGCCTTCAGCTAAACCCTAAGATCTCTTTCTGCCAGTCGATTCCTCCCGATGGATCTCCATCGGTAACACTTGTCTCTTATCACCCCAATAAGAACCTTTCGACCACGACTCCCTTCCAATGGTTTGAACCTCTCTTCAGCTAGACTATCCTTGTCGCTCTAAGAGAGGAATGCTTCGTCAATGGCCTCTATCTCACCGAAACAATTCCAACTCCTCCAATCCAAACCCTAGCACATGGAGATGCTAGGCGATCTACTGTGCACCTCACGCTGTCTGGATCCTCTGCACCACTGAACAATGAAACAAAACAGGAAACAAATGACTATGATACAATGACGCCATTCCACTAATTTTGATAGAAATCTCACTAGTGGAATGCTTCACATCGACATTTAGCAACAACGAAAGTACAGAAAGGAAAAGAAATCTACAACTTTGCAATTGGTAATTACAGAGAATGGAAAACAAATTGACAAAATAGAATGATTTTATTTCTTCTTAGCACAATCACAATTACATTCGACCTCCTTCGCTTTGATTTGATTACAATCTCTAATCTATCTGATCTTGTTCAATTCCCTGGGTTTATAAACTCTTCCATAGTAGTACCAAACTGACTCCAAGCGGCTGGGAGACTAATCCAAGTGGTTGGGAGACAACTGTTTTAAATAGCCTCCAACTGCCCAACTGCCTATTTTTGGCATTATGCGGTTACAATTTGACAAATGTCCCCTAAGTCACTTGGGACTTACAAAATGAACCTAGATACAAATTGAAATGAAAATGCATTGGTCAAATAGACCTTATTACAATGCAAACATGATTTTCTAAACAAACATAAACTTAAATGCCTCACGGAGGCCACCTTGTGTTAGGTGCTCCTGCACCATAAATCATACAAAAATCATATATATATATATCATAATCCTATATAAATTTTAACAGTTTGTCCAAAATCTCTCCTTTCATATGATACAGTCTTTTTTAAAATTTTGATTGTATTTTACAGCTAAAATTCCCAAATACAGCTATACAACTGTCAAATTTAAGTCATAGTCTAGGATCAACTTTAGGATGCCTATCACATGCAAGGTTAAGATCTTTGTGATTTCTTATTATTGTCATGTTTAATCCATATGCATGTTCTTTCATTTAAACCACCATGATCAAAATAATAAACATGATAAAATGTAGGTAGGGAAAGCAAACATCATATTTTTGTGTGATAGTACAACAACCAAAGGTATTTGTTCACATTACATCACTATGCTCAAATCAACAAACAATCCTCCAAATATACTCCCTTAAGATCCTTAGACATGTGATTTACACACCCACATGATCATGAGTCAAAATTTCTTTTGCATCAATACTATTAACATGATCATGCAAATCTACATTACTAGAAACAAGAAAATTGTTAACATGTGTATTAGATGTAGCATAGTGTAGGGATATATCAACAGGTATTTGCATGAATTTTTAAATTCTAGCCCTAATGAATCATCATTTGTCGAGCCATGGGCTAGTAGAAATTTTAGAAAACTAACCTCACCATGCTAGGCAATAGGATGAATTGTACAATGGCTAGGTAATGCAAGATCTATTAAATTAATAGAGGACTCTAAAATTAACATCTCATTGCTTAAATTTGATACCATGTCCAACATGTTTTCAATTTTAGAATTTGGCATCCAGATGACAATTTGGTTTTTGATGTACAATAGGGAATATCATAGCATGCATCTACTTCCTCTGTTTGGGTGTCCACATGTGTCTTTTCTTCAAGTTGAATGCTACAATTTTCTTCATGTTCACTCATGCTTGATTTATAATTAAGTGGACTTTTGGGGGATTTCCAACATGCATCCATGAACACAATTCATTAGATAAAATCATTTTCATTAGTAAGACTTGATTTATCTTAGCAAGTATTTCTCATTAACCTCAACAATATAAAGTGTTTCTTCAAAAGGTATAACAAGTTGCCATTTTGTTCATCCATGTCACCACATGAGGGTCAATAGTCTTGATATTATTAGGTGTACTTGGCATGATTTCACATCCATCTAAGCAATTAGGATTTTGAGCATATTCACCCCCATTTACATAATATTTTCCTACATGTATTAGATGCAACGAGTTTTCAATTTTGACTTCAATGTCAATGTCATCATAAGGAATCAAATTAGGTGTATAAATTACGCTATCTTATAAATTCAAATAAGGGGCCATAATTTGTAGATGAATGCAACTGGCTTGATTATTTTTTCTCTTTCCAAACATTTTGCAATTTGACAAGGACTAGCCACTATGTGATACTTGTTTCTTAGATTACATTTACACATGCTTATGATCATATTACTTTAAAATAGACTAAAGATGTGCAAATTTCCTATCAATAAAATTATCTTGTGAAATTGTAGTAATGTTGGTGGGAATCCTTGGCCATTTATGTCTTTTGATATGGAAAAGAACTTAATGTACAAATTGCATTTAATTTTATTTTTTAAAATATTTTTTATTTAAATCAATTAATTATATACTTAGAGATTCCAGGAGAAAAATCACTTCAAACTCAACTCTTAAGAAGTCCAAGATCTAGAATGATATTGATTACAAATGTGACACAATCTTTGGATTTAGGAAAATTATGCAACAAGCAAGCTAGCAAACCTAAATCTTTAGACTTATCACAAAATTATTACATCATTAAATAGAGCAAATGCACTATAAATTTTGAGGTATTTCTGGAATACTTAGAAATTCCTAAATGCACTCAATCCAGTCCATACCAAGTCTCAAAGACCACATTGTCATTATAGGGCCATAGAAAAATAAAATTTCTTAGAGAAAACATAAGATACATATACCATTAAATAAAAAATATTGTAGATCAACAATGGCTATAAAAAAGTCCTTGAACATAACTATACAAAAATAACATATATAAAATTCTCAATGATCATCCTTAGGCTTATTAATATATTTAAGGAGCATATATTATCTTGTATCTTTGAGACAATACAGGTAATCTAAAAAACATTTTTCCTTTATAATCAAAATGTTTATGTTCTGCATCTAGGACATGACAATTCCCTTCTCAAAATTTATTCCTAATCTTTAACCAAGATGCATATTGAGTCAATTGAAACTGTCTTAACTATTGTAGTGTCATAAATCAATTAGGCTTATTTTAAAATGTTTACTTAGCCAACTATTTAAGTTATGACACATCAAAATGGGTTTCAAACATTAATTTTATTGGTAGTATTTTAGATTGTAATCTACCATCGAGGTGGTGAGAAATTTATCAATTAATGTTATATTTCTTAACCTCAAACTAGGACATGTGTATGGTTGTTACATAATGATTTTTCAACGATGGTTTTATTCAAAAAATATAGTTAGTAGGTATGAATTATTTCTCATGGTATAATATTGCAATTAGTTTGTTTAGAAATTATTCCCTTGGTGTATGTTTTTATGTTGCAATGAAGTTGTTAACATGCACTTTCTTGAGTGATTGAATCTCCTTTAAATGCCTTGTAACTTCCAAGTAGAATGAGTAGACCCATCTAGGTGTGGGAAGTGTGTCTTGGGGTTTATGTACCTTTTGAGGTTGTTAGTTTTCCTCATTTGATCAATGAAGGGCCCATGTGTGCCTAAGCACTTAGACTAGACTATTTTTGTACAATATAAACAATTATATGTGTTTCAAATTATACTTACAAAACCTTATTTATACCGAGCTATAGTTGCATTAGGATGGCCATATTTAACCAATTCTCTACACGATGACTGATATGTCTCACCAACACCAATGATAACTAGTGTCTACTTTAGAAGTCGTGGAACAATATCAACATACACACATGTACATCGGAGAAGAAATTGTATTTTGATATAGGCGAGCGCAACACAACATACCTATCTACTCTGATGTAGGACGTGTATGTTGATACATTTGTTCCACAATCCATTTAGTAGACACTATCATGTTATGATGTTGGTGAGACATATCAGTCATTAGTTGTAGAGAATTTGTTCAACATGGCCATCCTAATGCAACTAGATATAGCTCAATATAATATTAAGGTTTTGTAAGTACATATTTTCAAAAAAAAAATCTAGTAGATGAAAGTCTACACGTAAAATGAAATTGTTTGAAATAGACAATTATGTGTTGAATTATACTTGCAAAACCTTATTTATACCGAGCTATAATTGCATTCAAATGGCCTTGTTTAACCAATTCTAGATCTACAAGAGGATAAGTGAGCTCAACAAGTCAGAAGCAAGAAATTATATGTTGATAGGTTCAACATGGCCATCCTAAGGAAACTATAGAGGTTTATATAAGGTTAAATTGTAAGTATAATTCAACATGTATGATGTATCTAGATATTTTGAAAACAATTTAATTTTATGTGTAGACTGTATGTATCATCTACTAAATTAAGTCATCTTTTGATTCACAGATTTAAGTCAATTGATCCAAAGCATCCTTTGCTATATTTGTATTTAACTTTAGTAGGTATGAATTATTTAAAAAATATAGTTAGCAGGTATGAATTATTTCTCATGGTATAATATTGTAATTAGTTTGTTTAGAAATCATTCCCTTGGTGTATGTTTTTATGTTGCAATGAAGTTGTTAACATGCACTTTCTTGAGTGATTGAATCTCCTTTAAATGCCTTGTAACTTCCAAGTAGCATGAGTAGACCCATCTAGCTATGGCAAGTGTGTCTTGGGGTTTATATAGAGGTCAGACATGGTGTTGCTTTCATGGTTCAAGATGAAAGGTCCATTCAAGCTCAGGCACAAGTAGATGGCCACCAAGATAAATTGTTTTCTACTCTTGCCTTGGTTCCTAATGAAGATATGCTTGGTGTTCTAGAAAGGAAAGAAAATATGATAAAATCTATTGGGATTTTTTTTCTATTTTTTTCATGAGGCTCTTCTTGTTCTTGAAAATTCTTTGATGACTAGGTCATCTTTGTTTGGGACAAAAAATATGGTTTGCATGTTACCTTTTGTAGAATGTTACAAGAAGAGCTCTTTTTTATTTGTTTGAATAATAAAAATATGCAAAAATAGATTCTTCTTAAGGGCTTTTGGAATGTTGAAAAATTTCTATTCAAAGCATTTGCCTAGGATCCTAAATTGTCATTCCTAATTAAGTGATTTTAAACTCCTCTCCAAGATGATTAGAAATCTATAATGTTCCACCTGGTATTTGATTTTTACTCTCTCATCTTTTACAACCTTTGTGTGATGTTATAAAGATGGAGCACACAAGGTCCTCCTTGCCTCATAGGAACACAAGGCTATTGATATCCATTAAGCATAATGTCAATCTTCTTGTTTTCATTTCAATTCCTCTACATGACTTGGTTCATTCTTGTAAGGTGATTGTCATGAGGGTCTTAGTGCTTGTTTTTACTATAAAATTGTAACATCCACGTTCTTAAAACATAGTAAAACCAGAAATATTTACCATAGATTAACAAGATAAAAATGAGATAGAGAAAATTTTTCTTTTTATTTAACTCATAAATCAATATCAATAATTATAAGATTTTTCCTTTACAAAGAACAATATATCATGAAGTCTTTCTCTAAGACATAGTTTACAATTTAAATCAATTACATAGACAAATTGGAATAAATACTGCTACTAAATATCTGACATCTTTATCACAAGTCCTAGCATATCTTCTACTTGGAGAGAGAGAGTATCTTTCCAGTGATTTACCTCCATCCACAGACCGATAGTCTTCCACACTTCTTCCACATAGGAAGTGGCCCTACCCTTCACGAGGGATATCTAGACCAAAAGTGACCAATGGTAATTTGCCTATTCCGAGTACATAGTGTTGTATCCTACTCAACTCTATCAACCATACAACCCTAGATACCCTCTAGCTAAGTATGATTTCTGATAGGATGAGCAATCCAGATACAGTGAACCGACAGTGCATACAGAAAACAAATGCATTACTTTGGCCAAAGTTTTTATTTTCAATATCGTTCATAATGAATGTCGTCATGTTCACCTACCCTACTCGACTTGGATACTGTCGTATTCCACAGTTTATCCTTATCAACTATGTTTATACAATAGCTAAATCATTTTAGCATGATAATAGTTTTTCTAGACTTTAGACAAATCTATGTCTTATCTAATCATTTGATTTCAGTTTGACTCTAAATATTACATGATAACCCATGAATAAAATGACATTTCAAATTATCTGAAGCTCATATCTATGAGACTAGGTTAATAAACAACCCATAGTTTGACTATAACAAAATTTAAGCATACTATTGTTCTATAATAGGTATTACTCCTCATACAAAAAGTATGAATATTCTCTATTAGGGTTAGCCGGCAGAAGATATCAATTAAATGCAAATAAAGATTAAACAGAGGAATGGAAATACACAGAAATAATAACAGCGAGAGACAAGTTTTAACGTGGTTCACCCAAACTCGGGCTACATCCACCAATAGAGAGTCCAATATTATTATCTAGTAAATCAAACTGATTACAACCAACAATCCCTGCAACTCAATATCATTGCAAATGCTACAATACGATATCAATAGAAACCCTAACCCTTAGCCACTTTTATCAAGCTTTTTATCAGTTACAAAAATAGGGTTTTCTTATGTCGGCCAATGAAAAATAACTCCTGGTGCCTTTATAAAATAATAAAAACCATGTGAGGTTTCGGGGGGAAACCACACTGATAAAAGTGGGGAAAATTTAACCTCCGAGTCTGATTAGGCTCCATATAACAACATTCTCGACTACCCATACATGATGACATCAATCGTCACAACACATATATGAACTCGAATATGAATCCAATCAAGATCTCATCTAATTAAACTTAATTTAATCACATCATAATTCTTTACTGAATACATAATAAGGATAGTCCTATGATCTTCAATGTCTCTATCACAATATTTCCATGGAATTATCACTTGATTTATAAAAGGTGGCTTCCTAAGCTTAGAGAGATTTTCTAAGTTTCCTTTAGAAATGAAACCATAATAGACATTTATTAATTTATCAAGAAATGGTTTTATATTACCAATATCCTACCTCAAGGGTTTTGCCTTCCTACTCATCTACATTGAAACCTATCATAGTTCTTCGTGACACTAATATGTATGCAAGAGTGGTTTAAATATCTTATAATCAAACTCTCGGCCTACCTCAATATCTTACCTTCTCATTATATCGATTGTATTTTCTATTGAACCGACAAATTTGAAAAGAGACCCTCTATGGGTATAAAGGAATACAATGATCAATGATTCATCTCAACAACTAAATCTTTTAGCTATCAGACTTCAACACAATGCTAAAACATTTGACTCAAACTATGTATCCTTTATAAGCATTGGCCAGCCAACTATAATGGCAATAACAATTACTTCGAAAAGTTTAACACATATTGAAAAACAATCATTATATAGTTCGCAGCTATGAATCGATCATCATAGGAAAACTAAAGATAATATCGGCTCTCCTCTATGAGTCTACAAGGAACAATAAGAACATGACAATTCAGTTGTTATCATTACACAGACATAAGTGTTACCTGGCAATGGCTCGATGAGTTATTTGTTGCAGAGTCTATTGACCAATCGGCCTTTATAACGTCGCCTTCCTCTCTGTGTTTTGGCAGTTATCTCTTGCTATCTTGTCACAATGATCTCCGTCCCATACCCCGATTCCTATATGCTTTCCCCATAATGGGTCGTTGGGTTTAATGACTCTTCAATGCTCATAATGAATTAGTTTCTACCACCCTTATTTTGTTTACAACCAATCCCAATTAATCAGCAGAGATTAACACATGTTTTCGTTAAGGTACAGAATGTGGAAAAGTTCA
Organism: Cunninghamia lanceolata; assembly: GCA_027924645.1. NCBI lineage: Eukaryota > Viridiplantae > Streptophyta > Pinopsida > Cupressales > Cupressaceae > Cunninghamia > Cunninghamia lanceolata. The sequence continues at coordinate 7,824,084 of BSBN01001256.1, read as the reverse complement.
TCAAGCATAACAATAATACCACATTCCCTCTTAAAAGAGGTCGACATAAGAATAATCGTCGATGATCATTTTTTTATTGATCACTTAAGTGATCCAAATCCCATCACATGAATTAATGTGGGTGTTATAATTAATATACCCAAGGTTAGTTGATGGATAAGTTTTACTAAATAGCATGAGGTATTGTCCTCATTTGGTTTATAAATATATCTTATTTGCTTATATCAAATAAGGCTTACGTAACATCAATCTCATTTGATGGTTATGATTTAATCAATAAGAATAATAGCAATAAAATAACAATTTATGGATTTTGTGAATGGGTCGAGTTTACCTCCCCATCACATTCCTTTGCTAAAAAAAATGCGTCAATCTAACTTGATGGAATTCACTTCGATGTTCAAGGATCAACAAATAAACACTAAGTGACCCAAAAAATAAAAAAACCATCCATTGCGATAATTATGTCGTAACTTTTACATTAGACATAAATGGTCTCTATTATTGTTCAAATGACGTCGTTAACGTTACTTACGAATTAATACGACTTACTATGACTTAGAAAGATTTGTAAATAATATCGACTACCTGTCAATTATGTTCAAAAGCAAACTAACAAGGCAAGACTTACCTCTTACGACACATTGGTTCACATTTTCGTTAAACACTTATACTCGATTTCGCAAATAAACCACTTGTAACCTGAGGTCTATATCTCTCTCCTTGAAAGATACTCTCTCTCTCTTCTCTGAGAGTCATCTGAGAATTTGTATTCCTGTTTCAACTTGTAACCAAACAATATATATGATTAGTGCATCATTATTCAAATAATTCAAATAATAAATCAAATCTCATAATGCAATTATTAAATCGATAATAACATAATCTTTTCTATAATTTCATAAATGACATTCAATATAATCCATGTCTTTTCTTGTCATTAATCTAATCATCATAATAAATTTACTTATGTCCAAGTAAAAGTAAAAAGTATAGCAAGGCAAAAATTGGGGATGTAACATATCCTTCCCCTAAAGATTCATCGTCCTCGATGATATAAAGTATCAAAAAGTAACTAAAAAGCAAGTTCATTGTTTTCAACTGATAACAACATTAAATAAATGAGGAAAATTTTGATAAAATTCATGGTAATCCTCCCATGTAGCATTTTCCTCAGCATATTGGTCCCATTGGACCTTGCATTGCAAGACCTCTGTTACGCAAGCGGAGCTTGCGTGTTTCTAAGACCTTGAGTGGCTTGATCGTGACCACCCCTGGATCCTGCATCTTTAAAGAATTCCAATTCAAAATATGGATATCATCTGCAACATATTTCTTCAAATAAGACACATGAAAAACATTGTGCATTCTAGACAAGGGCGGTGGTAGAGCAATTCTGCAGGCAACCAGATTGACTACTTCAAGCACTTCAAAGGGTTCGACATATCGAGGGGCTAGCTTAGAAGACTTGCCAAACTTAATAGAACTTTTCTGAGGTTTGACCCTTAAAAGAACTTTTTCTCCAACAGAGAATTGCCTTGAAACACGCTTTGCATCCGCATAACTCTTTTGCCTATCATTAGCTTCTGCCAATCTTTTTCTGATTAGCTTAACTTTCTCTTCCATTTCAGCTAGCATTTCTGGTTCGATGCTAATCCTATCTTCTAGCTTATCCTAGCTTATAGGAGTTCGACATCTTCTTCCATACAATGCTTCGAATGGCACCATCTTAATAGCAGAATGATAGGAATTGTTGTAAGCAAATTCCACAAGTAGTAAGTATTCTTCCCACTTATATTGCTGATCCATGTAATACATTTGCAACAAATCTTCTAAAACCTGGTTTACTCTCTCAGTTTGCCCATCAGTTTCAGGATGGTAAGTTGTACTCACGTTGAGTTTAGTACCTAGCGCAGAAAACAAAGTTTTCCAAAACCTTGACGTTACACGTGCATCTCTATCCGAGATAATCTTTTCAGGGAAGCCATGTAATCTGAACACCTCTTGCACAAATTTGCGAGCTAACACTGGTGCTCCATCAGTCAAATGCCTTGGTATAAAATGAGCTACCTTTTTGAGTTTATCAACCACAACTAAAATGGCATCATGTCTATTTCTTGACATAGGAAGACCTCGTACAAAATCCATACTAATAACTTGCCATTTCCACTCTGGCACATCATGGGGGTACAACAATCCTGCAGGGTGTTGATGCTCTGCTTTTACCCTTTGGCATTCTAAACAGCTTGCCACAAATCTTGCAGCATATTTCTTCATTCCTTTCCAGAAATAAATAGGTTTAACATTCACTTGGAGTTTGGTCACTCTTGGATGTCTTGAATATGGTGCAGTATGAACTTCTTTCCATACTAGATCCCTTAAGCCAGCTGAATCAAGAACATACATTCTACCCTTGTACCTCAATAGTCCATCAGAGTCTATTAGAAAACCATCATATCTTGGATCTCTAGGATTATCTTTTAGAGCCTGTTTAATCTGCTCATAATACTCATCACCAGACAAATTTTGTATCACCAAATCCTTGAAATTTCCATGAATAGAAATAATAGAAGCTATATGTCTTCTACGACTCAAAGCATCGGCTACTATATTCTCTTTTCCTTTGATGTAGGTTATTTCAAAATTATAGTCAGATATCAATTCTAACCATCTCCTTTGTCGAGCATTTAGATACGGTTGAGAGAAAATATACTTAAGACTTTGATGGTCTGACTTAAGTACAAAAGTCTTCCCCAACAAATAGTGTCTCCACATCTGCAAGGCATGAGTTACTGCTGCCAATTCTAGATCATGCGGTGCATAATTCTTCTCATAGGATTTCAATTTCCTTGATTCATATGCTATCACTCTTTCATCTTGCATAAGCACTCCTCCTAATCCTTCTCCTGAGGCATCTGTAATTACCTCATATTGTCCTTCGGGATCAGGGACTTTCAAAATTGGAGCTGTAGTTAACTTTTCTTTTAAGAGATTAAATACATCTTGACATTTATTTGTCCATTCAAATCTCTTTCCTTTCCTGTGTAGGGAAGTGATTAGACTAGCAATAGGGTGATCCCACAATAATGGGTTACACTTTTTGGCCAAAGTTGACATTGAAATAAACATTTTGAAAAAAAATCTTCACTTTTGGACATCTATAGTTGCTAAACTGTGAGGAATTTGAAGATGATGTAAACTATTGATTTGTCACATTTTGTTTGTAGATTCTAAGTATATTTTTTAATTTTTTTTTGGAATCAAATTGCATTTCTTTTTCCATCTCCTTCAATAACTAGTTTTTAACAGTAAGCACCATTTTTAAAGAGTGATGTGTACTGTGTAAAACATAACTTTTTTTCTATGAAGGATAAAATTCTAATTTTTTTGAATTTAGATTTTTAACTTTGATATCTAGAGGATGCATATGGTTTCATAATGCTTTATAGAACATTTTTCTTTTAATTAACTTTTGAAGTCAAACCAAATACAATTTAGTCATAGGTGTACTGTGTAAAGCATAACTGTTTGTATATGTATCAGAATTCAATTTTTTTTTGTGTTGGATCAAGGACATGAATATGAAGAGGATAGATTTTTTCATAATTTTTTTTGGTAATATACTATTTTTCCAGATGTGCAGAACAGAGAGCTCGATTTTTGGTGAAAAACCCGTGTTTAATTAAACTAAAAAAAAACAATTATAATAAAACCACAATATATTAAAATTATACTTGATAGAAAGCTCGTTTCGAGTACTATAATCCTTCAGATGGGTTTGTCAAGTTGCTTCCATTTTAATCCTCAACCAGAGCTTCAAAACCCAAAAATCTGCATAAAATTGTAGATGGAGAGGGGCATGGGCAAAATAAGGGGGTTCGAATGAATGGGTGTTCGAATGAATCCCCCCTGACCCATTCGATCAAATTAGGGTTTGATCAAATATACCTAATAGCAAATAAATAAATTATATTTAAATGGGTTCGATTGAACCCAATCAGTTAAAAAAGTTTTTAATGGCTGATGTTCAATTGAATCCTACGCCGACCAAATTGTTAATATGTTTTTAAATAATGTTATATCCATATAAATATGAGGTCATTTTTCTATTTTTTCATATATCATTGCAAGATTAATTCGTATTATCATTGAAGAAGCAAGATTTTGGAGAAGAAAACTTTTGGTAGAGGATTTGAGAGAAGAAAATGGGAGACAAAAAAAAGAGACAAAATAAGAATCAAAGAAAGTATTCAACGGAAAGAGAACAAGAGACGCGCAAAACAAATTTGGCAAGATACCATAGAAAGAAACATGGTATGTATGCATTTTTTTTTCCTATTTAATTGATGAGTTTTTAGCATGTAGTAGGATGTTATTTGTAACTTTTTGAACATAAATATACTAAGTGAATTTACATTTTTTTCAATTGAATGTGTATCAGGGTCCTTCATAGGTTTTTGCACACTAGAATAAATTATACTTGTATTATTTAGTCATAAGTTCCTCTCTCTCTTGGGTAGATCATTTTAAAGTTTTTTCTTTATATCTCTCTAGAGATCTTAAATCTAGATAACTCTCTCTCTCTCTCTACTTAAGTCTTTAAATCTTTTTCTTTCTCTCTCTCTCTATCATTTTTCTCTAAGGTCCTTTCTCTCTCTCTTGACAAGTACAAGTAGATTTTGAAAGCTCTCTATCTCTCTCTTGACTTAAGTCTTTTTAACTTGCTCCTTCTTTCTCTCTTTACTAGGACTTCTCTAGATAGGTCTTCTCTTTAGTAGCTTAGATTTTGTCACCATATAAATTATAGTTGAACCTCTTTAACAAGTAGCTACTAGATTAATTATCTTGTAAGCTAAAACTCCATTTAGAGCCAAAGGTTAGTCCTTAAAATTCTAGTCTCATCCTTCTTTTGATAGTACTTGTTGCACTAAGTTGGAGAGATCTATTTCTTTTATCACATTTGATTTTAAAGTTTTTTCTTTATATCTCTCTAGAGATCTCCTTAAATCTAGATAACTCTCTCTCTCTCTCTCTCTCTCTCTCTCTCTCTCTCTCTCTCTCTCTCTCCTTGACTTGAGTAAGTCTTTTTAAAGCTTTGTCTTTCTCTCTCTCTATCCTTTTTCTCTAAGGTCCTTTCTATCTCTCTTGACAAATTTAAGTAGATTTTGAAAGTTCTCTCTCTCTTGACTTAAGTCTTTTTAACTTTCTCCTTCTTTCTCTCTTTATTAGGACTTCTCTAGATAGGTCTTCTCTTTAGTAGCTTAGATTTTGTCACCATATAAATTATAGTTGAACCTCTTTAACAAGTATCTACTAGATTAATTATCTTGTAAGCTAGAACTCCATTTAGAGCCAAAGGTTAGTCCTTAAAATTCTAGTCTCATCCTTCTTTTGATCGTACTTGTTGCACTAAGTTGGAGAGATCTATTTCTTTTATCACATTTGATTTTAAAGTTCTCTCTCTCTCTCTCTCTCTCTCTCTCTCTCTCTCTCTCTCTCTCTCTCTCTCTCTCTCTCCTTAAGTCTTTTTAACTTGCTCCTTCTTTCTCTCTTCACTAGGACTTCTCTAAATAGGTCTTCTCTTTAGTAGCTTAGATTTTGTCACTATATAAATTATAGTTGAACCTCTTTAACAAGTAGCTACTAGATTAATTATCTCAAGTAAGCTAGAACTACATTTAGAGCCAAAGGTTAGTCCTTAAAATTCTAGTCTCATCCTTCTTTTGATAGTACATATTGCACTAAGTTGGAGAGATCTATTTCTTTTGTGCATTTGATTTTCCTTGAATTCAAATTGAGCTTAATGAACTTCACTACCTTCAATCCATGGTGGGGTTTCTCTTCGCTTTAATCTTAGGCCTATTTTGCTATATGTTAAATGTTGATACTTATATAAGCCCTATCTTTTCTTTACAAGTATTCTTATTTCATTTTGATATTAAATATAAATTCCAACAAAGGATTGCGTGCTTTGTTAAATCATTCAAGGCTCTAAGAGCTATGTTGTACCATATTATATGTATAGGAGATTTCATATATATCAAATTGTACATCTTACCAAGAATATTTGTGCACACTTACACACTTATATCCTAAATGGTTTAACTACCTAGATGTATCTTGTACTCATATTTGTCACTTGTGTGCATGAACTTCCATATATAGATTACTTGTGGTCAAATATATTAGTTATTGTACATGTACATGTGTATATTAATTTTTATGGTAATTTGTTCATATGGAGGCAAGCTTTAAAATATATCAAGACTTCATTCACTAAATTAAATAAGTTTTCTTTAATATGTATTTCCTTAATGTGTGATACAGAAACTGGAGCAAACGTTGCTGAAGAACACATAGTTCAAGATGTTAGCCCAGAGGAGGCCCAAGTGCAAACAATGGATGTTGGAGAGGGGTCAGGATCGCTTCCTTTGACTGGTATGGATGAGCATATTAGTCTAGCTAAAGAGGTGAAGGAAAAAAATTCTTATAGAAATTTAGAACATTTACTTAAAATGGATATTCAAAAATTGAAACAGTATGCTAGACAACCTAAACGTACTGATAGGAGGTCAATGAATAAAACTGCAAAGGAAATAATTGCTCATTTTGATAATCTTGATACACTTGGCTGAACCCAATTGTTATCAATTGTACTTCTTAATAAGGAGCTAAATGAGCCATTACAATTGTTGGGTGTAGATTTGTCATTGAAAAAGGGGAAAGGTTCACACCTAGAAAAAGATATTGTTGAAAATGTTAAAAAAGGTTTGGCTTCCATTGGGAAACAATCTCGATCTGCAGATAAATCCATTTCAAGAATACTGATGATGACAAGTATTTTAAGTGAAGATAATTCCAAAAAAAGACAATTGTCTTCAATTTCAACTGAGATTGGTTTCAGTACAAAGACAGTAACAAAATATGTGAAAAGGAGAAAATTATTGGATGATAGTACCTCGGAAAGTAATTGGGCAATTATGTGTAGAGCTCCTCGATCTGACATGATTCAAGATGTTGTTAGGAACTTGATCACAAGCTTTTGGAATGATAATACTCATCCTTCATCAAATAGTAGAGATGTTATCAAACACAGAATTGGGCCCAATAGTTATGAACTACACACAAAACATCAAACCTCATAGGAGACGAGGGCTTGTTTGGAAGATTCTGGACGATTGTTATGTAAGCCATTAACATTATCTTTATCAATGTCCATCAATATAACCTGTGAGAGCCACCACTTTGGCCTAGACTAAACTACCCAAGTACCTTCACACATTGAGGATGAATAACCTAAAATAATGAGCTTATAGGATAGTTCCAACTAAAAAAAAGAGGAGGGAAAAAATTCAAAACAAGAACTAGACACAATAACAAAGACTATGCAAAGATCTAAGAACACCAAAACAAAAAAAACATGGCAGGAAAGCCAAGGGAACAAAGAACACAAGAGGAACACAAGGAAGAAGGAAAGAGAAGAACAATGTAGACCAACTTTTTAACTTTCTTTCCAGAGCTTCCCACTCTCAACATTTTTCTAACTGCTGCTACAGCTCAAACAATTTTAAATTACTCTATTTTATAATTCACCCCCGACCCAAAAAAGTATTGAGCTGCCAATAAAAAATTGTATACTGCAATTTATGTGCCCAAGAAAATGATGAAAAACTAAAACATTAGCATCCCACTTCAATATTTGTTCCTATGTGAATAAGAATGCAAACAAATACCATATAGTGAAAACTATAGTCTTTGCCTTAGGCAATGACAAGTAAATGCATAACCATAAATATGTAAGAGAAGTGTACAATAGGTTAGTTGATCACAAGAAAATACTTTGATTTCACAAAGTCTTTTTTTTTTTGATATCTCAGAGGGGTATCACCGCGACTGACTGGGCTTCGCTTAAGTTTTCGATACCAGGTGAGGTTAATCCCCTCTGGGCAAACGCGATATCCCATCCCCTGCCCCATGGCGTGCATCGCTGGGTGAGTCGGGGTTTGAACCTGCATTGATCGTCCGTGTCTTTCAATGGCTCGACCAACCATTCTACACCCGGGGGCGATTTCACAAGCTCTTTTTAATGTTTATATATTTTTTATTTTTTTTAATTTGAGTATTTATATTGAATGGTTGTAGTTTAACTAGTTGAGTTTAATTAGTGACGATGATAGAATGTTTTTTTATTTATACCATCTATCAAGATTGTGTATCAAGATTGAAATCCTCTGAAAATGTAATTGAATCAGATTTAAAACCTCAGAAACTTTTAATAGACTAAATTACCCTATTTATAACAACTTAACCAAAAATTAAGTTGTAGTTTAAATGCAAAATTAAATATTTATCTATAGAAGTACTGTGAGGTAAAGCTTAAACACTTGGTACGTATGAACTACCCAAATCTTGCAGACTGATGGTTTTTGAATTTTAATAGACAAACAAGAGGGTCGAATGAATGGAAGATTGTCCAATCAAATCAGTTAAAGAAGTGGAAATATAACAGATCGAAATTTAGAAAAACAATCAGCCCACAACGTCAATCATACAGTCGTTTAAGCTTTTTTTCACTCCATCCGAGCTACATTAACGTCGTTTGACAGAGCCGTCCGACGTGGTGTCTTACGACAACAGACAGGAGAAAGCATTCAGGTAGGCAACTAAAGCATGATTTGTATAGAGACAAATCATGGGCTACTGTGGCCACGAAATCTTGAAAGCAACAAAAGGGAGGGAAACATTGCTGTCTGGACAGTACAGTACAGACTGGTTGGTTTTGGGCTCCTGTAAACTCGCTGGGGACTTTAAAAAATTACAGTTTGTTTAACACGTGTCGTTTTGGACTTCCCATAGTGGGTCTTGTACATTTGTCCTCTTATAAATTTTCCTAAAGTTAGATTGTTTGGCTTGGCACGTTTGTTCCAATGAAGTGCAATCAAAGTAATCACATCAGCATGAGGCAGTGTGGAGGAGACGTGAAGTGCACTCAAAGTATTAAAATTTCTAAGACTTTTTCAATAAAGACAATTGGATTACATCATTTCCCCCAATTTATTATAGACTCTAAATCTATTAATATTTTTTCAAGTAACAATTTATCTTGTCTTTTAGAGTTAGTTTTGTCTCACATTTCTAATTATTTGTGTCGGTGTGAATCCATAGTTCTGGTGTAGCATTGCTTGAACTCGTGACATTGCATAAGGCAATTGACTTCAACAAGAAATTTGATTACATGAATCTGGATGTCTACGTGGTTAAAAAACACAAGGAAGAAAATGTGATGGACATTTTAAACCATTGCTTAATGAAAAACGTGTTATAGTGAGTGTTGGATACCATAAAGGTGGTGGACCCACTATGAAAAAACTTATAGAGGAAATATACTACAATATCACCATTGCATCATATTGGATAATGATGACTGGAAAAATATTGTATAGGTCTAATTTGTGGTAGGCTTCTTATTTTCTATAAATTCCAAGTTGTTTGATTAATTTATGGGTTGTTATACTTTCATGTTGACAATTGTAGAAGTAGCTAAAAAAAATGTAATAATATTTGATAATTCTTATAGGATACAAATATTCATATAAATTGGTTTTTGTGTACTGTCTTGTCCAAAGTTTTGTTTTATACCAAGAAAGCAACAATACAAAACAAATTGGTTGGTTTTGGGCTCCTCTACTCGCTAGGGGCTTAAAAATAATTATAGTTTGTTTAACACGTGTTGTTTTGGACTTCCCATAGTGGATCTTGTGCATTTGTCCTCTTATAAATTTTTCTAAAGTTAGAATGTTTGGCTTGGTACATTTGTCCCAATGAAGTGACTAATTAATCATATCCGCATGAGACAGTGTGGAGGAGACGTGAAGTGCAATCAAAGTATTAATATTCCTAAGACTTTTTCAATGAAGACAATTGGATTACATCATTTCCCCCAATTTATTATAGACTTTAAATCTATTAATATTTTTACAAGTAACAATTTATCTTGTCTTTTAGAGTTAGTTTTGTCTCACATTTCTAATTATTTGTGTCAGTGTGACTCCATAGTTATGGTGTAGCATTGCTCGAACTCGTGACATTGCATAAGGCAATTGACTTCAACAAGGAATTTGATTACATGAATCTAGATGTCTACGTGGTTGAAAAACACAAGGAAGAAAATGTGATGGACATTTTAAACCATTGCTTAATGAAAAACGTGTCACAATGAGTGTTGGATACCTTAAAGGTGGTGTACCCACTATGAAAGAACTTATAGAGGAAATACACTACATTATCACCATTCAAGCTACAAGCATCGTATCGGATAATTATGACTGGAAAAATAATTGTATAGGTCTAACTTGTGGTAGGCTTCTTGTTTTCTATAAATTCAAAGTTGTTTGATTAAGAATTTATGGGTGGTTATACTTTCATGTTGACTATTGTAGAAGTAGCTAAAAAAATTGTAATAATATTTAACAATTTTTATAGGATACAAATATTCATATAAATTGGTTTTTCTGTAGTGTCTTGTCCAAAGTTTTGTTTTATACCAAGAAAGCAATGTGACTAAAATTGATTCTCATTTACATATATAGAAATTATTGAAGATGAGGAAATCAAGATTGCATAAAAACATCAAAATGAAAACAAATAAACAAGATTTATACCTTCCTATGCAATCCTAGCTCGTCTCTCCTTGATAAGGTAGATGACTTTACACCCTTAAGCCCTAGCTTCACCCAAACTGTGGATTGAAATGTGAAATGCTCCTAATTGTCAATGCAAATTTCACCATAGCCTAGCTAAAATGGAGATGATTGAGAGAAATTTGAGCATAGTAAGATTGCTCTAAAATTGGATGATGAAATGACTTGTGGAGGCTTGTATTTATAGACAAATTAGAGAGGATTTTGATCCAACAATGGAGATTAATTATTGAGATGAGATTGATTGTGAGATGGAAGGATAGGATTTGATCAACAAGATTGGATGGTGGAGAATAAAAATGAATCTTTTATTCATTTTGAGGACTTAGCATTTAATGTGATTTAAAGATGTGGGAGGAAATTTAAAATTAATTTCCTTGGGATGAGATGGAATTAAAAATTATATTTTATGTGGAGTTGTGAGAGACATGTGACACATGCACATTTTTAGGCTCTTACATTTGTAAGCTAAAAATGTGGAAGATGTTTTATCATGAAAATGGTAAAAATGAGTTGGAGGGTTTATGTATTTTTTGCAATTTTTAATTTATGGGTGTGGAAGGTGTTAAACATGATTTGACCAAGTTAATTAGGGTGATTAACTTAGTTAATGTGGGTGGAGAAAATTAGCACGAGTGGGATAATTAGGGTTTAGGATTAATTAAATAATGATTTAATTAATTAATCTAGGTCTAGGGGTCATGTAGGCTAGGGTAGCTAATTAAATAACATATATTTAATCAACTAGGTTAGGTGTAGGCTAATTAGTAGGGTTGATTAATCAGATAAGTATGATTAATCTAATTAACTGGGTTTAATGAGATGGACAAATTAACCAAATAAATATTTGACATATTTATTTAATTAATTAGGATGATGTTAGTAAGGTATGACAATTGAATTAATCAAATTAATTCAATTTTTGGGGTTAATTGATGAAGAATGGATGAATGATTTTAGGGTTGGATGAGGTAATTAATTAAATAGAAATTTAATTAATTAATTGGATGAAGAATTAGTGTTGTGGGTGATGTTGAAGGGAAGTTAGATGGTTAAGACAATTTTAGGTGTCTACAATTATTTTCTTTTTTGAAAAAGTAGGTAGTATTACATGATCTTAAATGTAATTTTAATACACATTTTAAAAGACTTGACACTTGGTAGTTTGCAAATGATCGAATAAACTTGCTTGAATCAAACTTGTTTACTTTATTGTTTTGATGTATCATTTCAATAGGATAGTTGATAGATGGACATTGTAATATATCTTGTTCATGATAACTAGGGAAAGGGCCCAATAGTTGTGACTCGAGTATTTATCATCTATAGATAGAAGCTCATTTATAGTTATTCGATCCTCATTTGAAACAAAAAAACAAGTTTATGATATTTGGAGGAAGTAGCTGAAAAGTTGGTGTTTCATGTGGGTCCTCTTGAATTGAATCTTCCTAAGAAAGGCAAGGCCAAACTTTCTAAGTAGGAATGCTATTGCTTAAGATGGCTTGATAAGCATGTACCTTCATTTGTGGTTTATGTCTTGTTTGGTAGCAAGTGGTTTTCTCAAAAGAGTAGATTGCTACCATGGTACTTGACCTCAAAGCAATGGGTTTACAATTTATTTAGGTGCTATGTGCCCTTGTTGTCATGAAAGCATGTCGAAGGAGAGAATAAGGGCATGGGCAATATTACCATAGGGCATTAAAATGTGTTTTTTCATGAATGTTGGTGAATTATGAAGTGTTTATGCATCATTGCCATTGATATTGGGTCATCTATGAATGATATTTTGGAGCATTGGGAGAGAATACAAGGCACTTACAATCCATGTCATGTTCACTGCACACTTGTATATTCTACTACTACTTTTGAGGATGAACTCCCCCTTGATGAACTAGATGGATTAAATGTAGATAATCCTAAAGAGTGACAACTCTTATCTCATCTCTAATTGGGTGTTTCAATTAACTTTGATGAATTTGAGATGCTTGGTTGTTGTGACTAACAACAACCACAATAGGAGTGCATCTACCATCCCCTCCTTGTAAGTGTCAGTAGTTGATTCCAAAGAAACCATTCATTAAACTCACTGACCCGCATGTAGCAAGGAAAATGTGATCCTTGACCCAACAAATTCGCAAGAGCATTGTGTGAGGTAATTTCTCATCCTTGAGATTTGAAGAGGCTCTCACCCTCATTTGTTTTGGATTACACCATAAACTAGTAGCCTCAAAGAATTTAGCATATGTTTAAATTATGCATAGCGAACAAGTCATTTACTAGAAACAAATGTATAAAGGAATGGAATGTAGCCTACTCATCATTATTGAGGAAAGGATTAGAGTGTGACATAAGTAGTTCCTAGTTGAAAATGTTTGGTTCTATACTTTTGATATCAACAAGAAGGTTACGAAATCTAAATTGAGGAAAGATACAATTCAATCTAACAACTAAGTTAAAGATGTGTTATAATGTTGTCCCATAAGATGCCCCAACATACATAGGAATGTTTTTGACAGATGACATTGACACAAATCACAAATGAGGATGATAGAGCAATTATTGAAAGGAGCTTGATTGTCCATGGGAAAGACTTCACCCAAGCAACTTCCAATGCAAACCAACAACCTAGGTCTAATGAAAATCATTTTATCAATTAAAACATATTAAACAAAATACATGGTCTCCTAACAAAATATGTTGTTTAAATTTTTATTTCTAAATTAATTAAAAATTATACTCATTACAAATACCTATCAGCATACCTATTACACATTAAATATGATTGCTAATTTATATCAATTAAAATTTTTAAGATTTTAAAATTTTCTTTTAACATAAATAGATAACCATTTGAGAGGTTCATTGTGTGTATAGGCTTAGGAAGCCATGGTCCCTTTCAAATAGTTTAGGTTAAAAACAAGATGCCTTACAAACTTAATTTTCTAACCAGGTATATTATTTGTCTAAGACCACTTAAGTCTCTAGCATTGATACGAAATCTATTGAATATAGTTTTGTTATGTTGCACGTGCTAATACTTTAGTCAAAGAGAGTATTTTTAGGGAAAGAAAAAGATAATCCATAAGATATGGGTGTACATATTACAATTTCATTTTACTTAAACATTTAGTAGTCACTAATCAATAGTAGTCAATCAATAATAATTTTATACCTCAGTGGTAAATAAAGTGATAAATAATTTTCATTTCACATTTTATAATGATAAATAGTTTTCATTGACCAAAATTTGTAACCAAATAGGAATAAAACTTCTAACCTAAATGGGTATATAAAAATTTGCAGAGCAGAGCATTTTGAGGGAGATTCTAACTGAATAACAATGGCAGTAGATCTGTATACTTCTAATTTATTCTTTTCCAAGGTGTCTACTCCTAAACATGATCTGGATCTGCCTAGTGTTGTTAGGCATTGTTGTTGTTATTGTAGCGACGGGAGATATGAAGAGACACCATATGAAGAGTCACCTTATGAAGAGACATCATATGAAGAGACACCATATGAAGAGACACCATATGAAGAGTCACCGATGCATATGAAGAATCACATTGATTTGTATATACATAAGACAATGTTCATTCTTTTGGGTATCAGTTTTTATTCATCAAATTAGTCTTGTATTTTGAATCAAACTTTAAACAGATTTCTGTTCTTTTTCAATATATAAGAGATATATTTGTCTGGGTTTTTCTCCCTCAAGAAGGAGGGTTTTCCCAGGGTACCTCTGTGTTAAAGTGTTATCATTTCTGTATTTCTGTTTATTTCAATTCTGATCATAAAACTAACATGGTATCAGAGCAGGTCTAAGAAAAGATCATATCAGATTTGTTTAAGCAGCGAAGTCTTCTTCTCATCTTAAAGCATCTATTCAAGGATTGAAAATGGTGAATGGACTCAAGGTTGAAGATAGACTTGATGGTGCATCTAACTTGACCTCTTGGAAGTTCAGAGTTCTTATTACATTGGAAGAGAATGATATTCTCGAGTTTGTAGAGAGCGAATTACCTGAACCTTTCGATGAGACTGAGAAAATTCAATGGAGGAAGAATTGCACGAAGGCCAAGAAGATCTTGATTGATTCCGTGAAGGATCACCTTGTGCCTATCATCTCCAAGTTGAAGACGGCTAGAGATATGTTCAAGACTTTGAAGGGATTATATGAAATCAATAACACCAGCAGAGCTTTTGCCTTGAGGCAACAACTACATCACATCAAGATGGTTAAAGGAGATTCAATCATCTCTTTCTTCATGAAGATTAGTGAATTAAAGGATCAACTATATGCCATTGGAGATATAGTTGAAGATAGAGACTTAGTCATGTTGGCACTCAATGGTCTTCCTCAATCTTGGGAGCCTTTCATCCAAGGTATCAGTGGAGGATCTAAGTTACCAAAGTTTGATCATCTTAGAGCTGACTGCATTCAAGAAGAATCAAGATTGGTAGCAAGAGGTAATGATCGAAGCTCTCTGAATTAAGACAATCAAGTTCTTGCTACTCAAACTTCTAGAAGGAAAGGAAAAGAATGGAGAAGAGGAAACTTCAAGAGAAATAGAGACAGAAAATCAGATGCTACCCCTGAATCAAAGAAGAAGAAGGATCTCTCCCATATTCAGTGCTTCAGATGTGACAAGTATGGTCACTATGCTAGTGATTGTCCAACAAGACCAAAACCACATGCCTCTACTGCAGATGTGTATGATGTCTATCCTTAGAAGGAATCAAGAGATAACTCAAGAGGATTCGTATTCATCTCTACCCTATCAAGCAATGTTCCAACCAATAGTAGCACATGGTTGATTGATAGTGGCACTTCTCGTCACATTACAGGTTATAGAAAATCTTTCAGACTTAATAGAAAGAGAAAACCACCTTCAAGTTATAATCGGAGATGATGCATGCTATTTAGTAAAGGGTGCTGGAGCCACCTCTCTTCACTTAGATTTCAGTATCTCTCTCCATTTGAGTGATGTCTTATTTGTTCCAAGTATCAAGAGGAACCTTGTATCAATTTCAGCATTGGAAGACAAAGGTATCAAGTTGCATTTTCTGATGGAAAAGTTCTTTCTTGGCCAAAGAACTCTAGCATCAATTCAGCCCAAGTAATTGGCATTTGTCAAGAGAGTCTATATAGACTTTCCACTCATTCAATTCAAGCATTGATGTATGACTCCATCAGTTCAAGTGAGTTATGGCATAGGAGACTTGCTCATCTTCACTTCAGAGCTCTTCCATTTATGGAGAAGATGGTTACTAGCCTTTCGAAACTTAGTCATGAGCATGATGGTACTTGTAGAGGATGTGCAATGGGTAAGAATACTAAGGGTCTTTTTCATAATAGTGAAAGTAGATCAAAATGCATTCTAGATCTTGTTCATTTTGATTTGTGTGGTCTAATGTCTATGGCATCCTTGAGTGGGTTTTTGTATTATGTAATTTTCATTGATGACTACTCCAGAAAGACTTGGATCTATTTTTTGAAGTCTAAGGAATCTGAAGAAGTGCTTGAGAAATTCAAAGAATTTAAGGCTCAAGTAGAAAATTTGTCTGGGAAAAGGATCAAAGTTCTGAGATCTGATAATGGAGGAGAATACACCTCTGGAGGCTTCCGCAACTTTTGTATTGAGGTAGGAATTAAGAGGGAGTTTTGTGTTCCTTACAATCCTCAGCAAAACAGAGTTGCAGAAAGGAAGAATAGATCCATAGTTGAGGTAGCCAAAGCTATTATCCATGACCAAGGCTTACAAACCTTTCCTTGGGCAGAAGCATCCAGAACTGCAGTGTATGTTCAGAATCGGAGCCCTCATCAAATACTAGAAAATATGACTCTTGAAGAAGCATTTACAAGTATGAAACCTGAAGTTAGTCATTTGAGAATCTTTGGTTGTCCAGTTTATATTCATGTGCCTAAAGATAAAAGATCTAAGTTAGAACCATCAGGCAAGAAAGGAATCTTTGTGGGATATAGTGAGACTTCCAAGGCCTATAGGATCTACATTCCAGGGCAGAAATAGATTGAGATCAGCAGGGATGTCAGTTTTGAAGAAGAAGTTGCATTCAAAAGATCTAAAGGGCTGTACATGAAGATAGACAGTGAAGAATAGGAGACACCTCAGGATATGGACATTTCTCCTGATTCAACTTCTGAGATTCAGAGGGAGTCTACTAAATCAGAAGAGGCTAGTGATCTAGTTGATTCTATAGAACCAATTGATGGACCTAGAGATATTGCAGTAGTACAGAAAAGGCCTCAACAAACCATGCAAGAGGAGGAAAAATATGCAGCTCCTCGAAGATCTTTTAGAGAAAGCAAGAGACCTCAGAAGTTCTCAGATTATGTGTTATTGATGAGTCACATCATTAATTTTGAACCTTCCAATTTTGAGGAAGCATCCAATCAACAGGTATGGAAAGATGCAATGACAGAAGAATTTCAGTCTATCATCAAGAATGATGTTTGGGATATTGTACCTAGACCTGAAGGAAAATCAGTTGTATCTTCCAAGTGGATTTTCAAGATCAAGCATGCAGCTAATGGGAGCATTGAGAAATACAAAGCAAGATTTGTGGCTAGAGGATTCTCTCAGAAAGAGGGAATAGATTTTGAGGAGACATTTGCTCCAGTTGCTCGTTATACATCCATCAGGACTATTATTGCTATTGCAGCAGCTAAGGGATGGAAACTACATCAGATGGATGTGAAGACATCATTTCTTAATGGTATAATTGAAGAAGTATACATTGAGCAACCTGATGGATTTGTGATTCATGGGAAGGAATCTCATGTTTGTAGACTAAAGAAGGCTTTGTATGGCCTTAAGCAGGCTCCTCGTGCTTGGTATGAGAGGATTGATCGATACTTGGTGAGCCTAGGCTTCTTCAAAAATGATGCAGATTCAAATCTTTACTTCAAGGTAATCGATGGTGAGGCTCTAATATTAGTTCTTTATGTTCATGAATTATTCCTTACTGAAGAAGAACATCTCATTGTCAAATGCAAGAAAGAGTTAACTTCTGAATTTGGAATGAAGGATTTAGGTCTTATGCATTACTTTCTAGGGTTGGAGGTATGGCAAAGACCCAATGAGATTATTCTAAGTCAAGGGAAATACACCATAGATATCTTGAAGAGATTTGGGATGATGGATTGCAAATCTATGTCTACATCGATGGAAACAAATTTGAAGAAATTGAGTGAGTCTACAGCTAGTTCAGATTTGGTAGATCCCACCATGTTTAGGGAGTTGATTGGATCATTGATGTATCTAGTCAATACTAGACCAGATATTTGCTATGCAGTGAGTGCCCTTAGTCAATTCATGTGTGAACCAAGGCAAATTCACCTAGTTGCAGCCAAGCATATCTTGAGATACTTGCGTGGTACAGTTGGATATGGCTTGAGATATACTTCTAGTGTAGATCTAAAACTACAAGGCTAATCTAACTCTGATTAGGCCGGGAGTGTAGTTGACAGAAAGAGCACCTCTAGATGTTGCTTTAGCTTGGGGTCTACAATGATTTCTTGGTGTAGTAGGAAGTAGTCTTCAGTGGCACTAAGCATTGCAGAGGCCGAATATATTGCAGCATGTGTAGTAGCTCAAGAAGCAGTGTGGCTTCGGAAGCTCCTTGCAGATTTGTTTGGAAAATCATTGGAGCCTACTATTATTCATTGTGACAATCAAAGTTGTGTGAAGCTATCTGTCAATCCAGTGTTCCATGACAGAACAAAACATGTGGAAATCAAATATCATTACATTAGAGATATGGTATTAAAGAAAGCTATTTAGTTGAGATACATTTGCACTAAAGATCAGACGACTGATATTCTCACCAAGCCTCTCCCCAGAATGAAGTTTGTATAGTTTCAAGACAAGCTTGGAGTTGTGGAGAATGAAGCCCTTGTTGAGAGGGAGTCTCAGCATCAGTGATTTGTGTTATCTGATATAATGCATTTCATCTCTGAGACAGGAGATGTGGTTATTTCCACCCTCTGGGAGTAGCCATGGTGGACATCATGTTGAGTGACTCCATGACGATGTATCTTTTCCACTAATGGGAGTAGCCATTGTGGACATCACGTTGAGAGACTTCGTGATGATTCTCTTGTACTTGTGTTTATCCACCCTCTGGGAGTAGCCATGGTGGACGTCATGTTGAGTGACTCCATGACGACATCACATTGAGTGACTCCGTGATGGGCACTTGTACACTAGTTTTCTTTCACTCATGGGAGTAGCCATGGTGGACATCATGTTAAGTGACTCCATGATGATATCACATTGAGAGAATCTGTGATAAATTCTTCTCACTAATGGATGTAGCCATTGTGTGTGTCATGTTGACATGTCTGGAAAGATATCTCCCTAGCTAAGAGGGGGTGTTGCTGTTATTGTAGCGACGAGAGATATGAAGAGACACCATATGAAGAGTCACCATATGAAGAGACATCATATGAAGATATACCATATGAAGAGACACCATATGAAGAGTCACCGATGCATATGAAGAATCGCATTGATTTGTATATACATAAGACAATGTTCATTCTTTTGGGTATCAGTTTTTATTCATCAAATTAGTCTTGTATTTTGAATCAAACTGTAAGCAGATTTCTGTTCTTTTTCAATATATAAGAGATATATTTGTTTGGGTTTTTCTCCCTCAAGAAGGAGGGTTTTCCCAGGTTACCTCTGTGTTAAAGTGTTATCATTTCTGTATTTCTGTTTATTTCAATTATGATCATAAAACTAACAGGCATGACAACAATCCCCTCAAGAATCACTTTGACCTCAATCTGAATGAGGAAAATACACAACTCATTCTACATCCAGAGGAAGCAATTAAACACAGAAGAAATGAGATTATAGCGTTATCTAAAAACATGAGAAGCAAAAGGATGACACACTTGTTCTCCACTTTGCAGTCTCTGCTGCTTCTTTCCACTACTCGAAAGGTAATTTAATGATAGCTTCCCAAGGAGATAATTTCTTTTTTGTGTGTCACTATTGTTTTAACTTCTCTCTCTCTCTTATTCCACTCGTGATAATTTTATGAACTGTTGGTATTTCAGTTAGCCAGACATTGCTTAATAGAAGAAACGAGTAAATATCTTCAAAATAAAGCCCAAGAGTTGTAGAAGAAGGAGGCCCAGTTATTGGCGACAAGGTCATTAATGGATCATAATTCATCAACCATTGACAAAGAGTCCATGAGCCTTAATGTGGGTATAGAGGTTTATAGCAGTGAAATAGTGATAATAAGAATTACTTCCTCAAGAATGCCTCGCTCTCTCTGCAAGATTTATGAAGTGGTTGAAGCACATGGTTTGGACATACAGAGAGCAGATGTTTACAAAGGTGACTCTATTGTCTTTCTCTATTTCCACACCATAGTAATCGTCGGCACTGGTGGCCATTACTCACTACAAATGAGTCAAACCAAACCTTCTCTGGAGGTAACCTTACAAAATATTTACTAGTTATATGTTGAATATAAATTTGGATTTGTTGAACCATCAGCTGTCTATAAACTGTCAGTGTATTGTGATGAGACTAATAAACCTCATAATGTACATAAAAAATTAGCAGTTAATATATTTTGAAAATTGGTTATTAATGGTGTAATCTGCTTGTTCAGGGGTAGAGAGGTAGAGATGTCGTATAATGTTGTAATCTGCTTGTTCAGGGGTAGAGAGGTAGAGATGTCATATATGTAATCAAGTTTTTTTGTGATACTTTTGTAATCCAGTTATTTCCATTTAAAAAATGGTTTTTTTTATATTATTTGGTTTAACAGTTATTATTATTATTTTTCAATAAAAATAAAATAATGATTATTATTTTTCAATAAAAATAAAATAATGATTTATTATTTTTTCTTATATTCATGAAATATTAAATTCTTATTAACTATTTGACTATTAAATTGAAAGAATTTTGACATAAATAATTTGTATGTATTTGTGAGAGTGTAAAATTTGCAATACAGAGACAAACTAATAAAAATAAACCAAACAAACAAGTATAGATTCCTCTGCAAGTAAATTTGACCTCATCGATCGAGTGTATTGAAGTGGGTGCACTCCAATGGATTATGCTCCTTCGATATGTGGATATGTGGATTACTCAGCTCAACAGCATAACCAACAACTTAAGTTTATGAGAATGAGAGATGTTTGTGAGAGCTAGAAGAAGTTTTATTTATAGATTTCTAGAAATGAAGATCAATGGTGGAAAATTATTGGAGCGATCAACGGTTGAAATTGAATGAGAGAATTAGATAGATGAGAGAGTGACAAGTGTCCTTGTCCTCTCATGAATTAGGGGAGTTAACAGGTTTGATTAGTGAGTTGACTGAATTGATTGATTCGTTAACTAAATTGATTGATTAGTCAACTGAATTGATTGACTTGTTATCTAAATTGATTGATTAGTAAACTAAATTGATTGATTTGTTAACTAAATTGATTGATTAGTCAACTAAATTGATTGACCTGTTATCTAAATTGATTGATTAGTTAACTAATTTGATTGATTAGTTAACTGATCTGATTGAGAATGATTGAGGAAGTGATGAGAGAGAATCATGGCGAGAGAAGATTGAATTATGGTGAGAGGAAATTAAATTATTTAATTATTTAATTTTTGGTGCACATGGATAATATTGGAGAATAAATAAAATACTAATTTTATTTATTTGTGGTGAAGAAAATAGAAATTAATTTGTATATTTAGAAGAAATGAATGATTAATTAAATAATTGTAAAATTATTTAATTAATGCTAGGAAATGAAAAACTTAAATTAATTAAATAATTAATAATTATTTAATTAATGCAGAAGAATAAGGTAAAGTGATAATAGATGAAATTAATCAAATAATAAAGAATTATTTAATTAATGTGAAGGTATGGCAAATGAATAACTGAGTCGGGAAGTGAGGATAATTTTAGGTGTCTACATTTTGCCCCTCTTTGAGATGGTGTTGCGAAGTAACATTATTTCAAAAAAGTTTAAAACATAGTATTGTGTTGGATAGAAGAAGATTTTAGTTTAGAAGAATATGATTGGAATAGAAATAATAATGCCCCAGTCAGGTAGAAGAAGTACTTAGTGAGTTAAATGATGCCCCCTCGAGAGGACAGATGAATTTGGAAGAATACAGGTGTGCTCTCAAAATGAATGGATGTAAAGAAAAGGTTAGATAAAAGACGGAACATTGGTGGAAGAAGAAGAATAAAATAGAGAAAAATGGAGAAGATAAAAAGATGGATGCAAGAAGAAATGGATTTATTATGATGAGTACTTATGCTGACGTGAGTAGAGAAATCCTTTATTTAATATAGCAAAATGGATATAATGCACCAAGGTATAAGGAACCAGGGTGACTTTGTATCCGTTGTGTGGACTTGATGCTGCAAACAAAAGGATGGCCTTATGCATACCCAACATAATACAACCTTGTCTAGATGTATGAGGAAGAAAACTTAGAGCATAAGTCCTTAGTGGACAAAAGGTATTGCATAGCCTTAGATGCAAAAGGACAACTTAGTATGCAAAAAGCTATTCCAACACACAAGGTATGAATATTAACTCGAGTAATAAGAGCATCCAATAAAAACACAGCACACGAAAATCAATGACTATGCCCCATTCTATGCCAATCTAAACACACCAAGATATAGAAAGATCTAGGTGGTCTTTGAAAAGCAATAGAAGGAGACAAAAGATAAATCAAAAACAAAAAGACGAATTGAAAAAACAAAACCAATCAGCCATCGTAATCTCTTGCCCCAAAATGTGATTGCTATTGGATTATGTCGGATGTAGGAAGAATCTATCATGTTGTAGGCATGATTTTGGATGATATCTCTAAATGTTGAGGCAAAGGGTACTTAGGTATCAGGGTGTTTCAAAAGGTGGTCTTACCTATGACTTTGCACGAAAGTTCTATGTTTTCGATGTGTAGTTTGCTTTGCTTGGGTATCAAGTCTAATGGATGTGCATTTATTATAGGTGATAGATAGTGAAATTTATTATGGTTTGTGGTAGGTGACGAGTTTTTATTGTGAAAATGATAATGAACCCTCTTTAGGCCAAAAAAGGTATACCAAGAATGCCCCTAGTTAGGTACAAGAGTGTTTATTATGGAATGGGATAGGCGATATTTGTTATGAAAATGGATGAGGATTGGATATGATCAATTTCTATCAATTATCAAGCCATGATATAGTGGTATAAGTGGATAAATGGGAAAGATAATATATGGTGGATGGGATGGGATGGGTGAGAACCTGATAGAAGGTGGATAGTATCCTCTACACATGGCATTTGTTTGCCAGGTTTTCACCATGGTACATGCCCAAGGCGCCACTGAAGTGGTTTTCACCATTGGATGAATTATTTCTCTTTATATATATATTTTGTTATTTTGTGATTTTTTTTTTGACTTTTTTGACTAGCTAGGATATGCGAGGGTCAAGTATACAACAACTTGAGGTAAATGATGTTTATTGGTTCTTCAAGAGGTTGGCCCTCTGGTGTTGCAAACTGGTAGGAACTTGATCCATAGTTAGATGTAACAACAAAAGGTCCTTGCCAATTTGGTTCAAATTTGCCCTTCTTCTCTCACTCTTGTAGATTTTGTTGATTCTCTTTGAGGACAAGGTCACCAATTTCAAAATGGCAGGTCTTGACTTTCTTGTTGTAACTTCGTCGAAGGTGATTATGATATGCTTGAAGATGGTTTAGGGCATGAAGATGCCTCTCATCTAGGAGTTCTAATTCTTGTAACCTTGATGTACAATACTCCTCCTCATCCATGAGGTTTTTCCAGTGAAATCCATAAAGAAGGGAGCTCGACCTCGATTGATAAGATGGCTTCAAAACCAAAGTCAAGTGAATATGGAGTGGCTTTGGTAGGTGTGTGAATACCGGTATGGTATGCCCATAAGGTTGGATTTAGTTGCAGATGCCAATCACGGCCAATGTCATTGACATTCTTTTTTAGGATTTTTAGGATGGTTTTATTTGACGGCTCAGCTTGGCCATTACCTTGTGGGTAGTAGGGGGTGGAAAAGAGATGTTGGATGTGGAATTTATTGCAAAGGGACTGAACTTCTTGATTATTAAAAGGCCTACCATTATCAGTGATGATGGCGAGGGGAATTCGATACCGACAAATGATGTAATGTAAGATAAACTTAGCTATTTGGGTACTGGTAATGGAAGTGAGTGGAATTGCTTCAACCCACTTAGTGAAGTATTTGGAAGTGGTTATGATAAATTTGTGGCCATTAGATGATGGAGGGGTTATTTTACCAATGAGATTGAGCCCCATTGCGAAAAGGGCAAGGAGTTGTTATTGGCTGCAATTCTAGAGATGGTGCATGAATGAGATCACCATGTGGTTAGCATTGTAAGCATTTCTTAGCAAACTGATGAGCATTTTGTTCCATGCTAGGTCAGTAGTATCATGTGCTCAACAACTTTGCAAGCGTAGGACCGCTAGAATGTGCACCACAAATTCCCTCATGTACCTTGTGTAAGGTAGTTTGGGCTTCTTCTGAGTCTAGGCACCTAAAAATAGTACCTTCAAGACTCTATTGATATAATGGATCACCCAAGATGGTAAAGTGGGATGAGTAGCAAATGAGGGTTTTCCTTTGGTTGGTGGATAGGTTTGGTTGAAGGGTCTGGTCATGGAGGTAGGCATAAACGTCTTGATACCAAGGGGAAGTAGGTCCAACTATTTCATAGATGAGTTCAGAATCTAGGGTATTATATGCAGGGATAAAGAGTTGTTCCACAATAAAATCACATCATCGACTATTGTTTGGCATGTGAATGAGAGAGCCAATGATTTCCATTACATTTGTAGCTCTATTATTTAATCATGGCACTTGTGCAAATTGAATCTCTGAGAAATATTTTTCGAGGTCATTGACTCTTTGCTTGTAGGAAATTATCTTGTCATCCTTGGTTTGAAATTCATCATTATCTTGTTTGATAATCAACATAGAATCTCCATACACGTGTAATGTGTCAATCTTCCATTAAACAACCATTTTCAATCTTGTAATCAGCTTCATACTCAGCAATGTTATTAGTGCATGGAAATGTAATCTTATATGCCTTAGCGATGCAATCACCATGAGGAGTGATGAAGAGAATTCTTTCTCTGGACCCATGAGAAGTGAATGATCCATCAAAGTATAGTTTCCAATGTTTTGATGGGATGACTGAACATATGGATTCATCTGGGAATTCTAATGTAAGTGGATGATCTAAATAAATAGGAGTGTCAGCAAGCTGATCTGCTATAACCTGTCCCTTGATAGATTTTCAGTCCACACACTCTATATCAAATTCACTGAGAATTATTACCCACTTTTCCATTTGTCTCGTGATCGTAGCCTTTGACAATAGATATTTCAGCGGATCTACCTTGGAAATGAGCTTAACTTGGTTATTGAGCATATAGTGTCTTAGTTTCTGGGAACTAAAGATAACTGCTGGGCATGCTTTCTCCATGGGAGTATAATTAAGTTCATATCCTACCAATATTTGACTGATATAATATATAGCTTTTTCTTTGCCTGATTCATCATGTTGTGCTAGTAGAGCCCATAAAGCTATTGATGTTGTTAAAATATACAAAAGTAGAGGTTTTCCTAGAATAAGAGGCATAAGAATTAGAGGAGATGTTAAATACTCCAATTTGTCAAAATCTGCTTGGCATGGAGCATCCCATTGGAATGTGACA
Source organism: Cunninghamia lanceolata (assembly GCA_027924645.1). Lineage (NCBI taxonomy): Eukaryota > Viridiplantae > Streptophyta > Pinopsida > Cupressales > Cupressaceae > Cunninghamia > Cunninghamia lanceolata. The sequence continues at coordinate 7,798,604 of BSBN01001256.1, read as the reverse complement.
TTTTTTCGGAGAAGATGTGTAAAGGAATGACATTTGTCTACAAGTTGAGCAATAAAATGAAGAATGGCCTGGAGTTTCCCTTGTAAACTATGGAGCTGCTTTAGATTCTTTGGTCGAGGCATTTCAACTATGGCCTTTACTTTAGCTTGATCCACTTTATTGCCTCTCCTTGATACTATATATCCCAATAATTTTCCAGAACTGACACCAAATACACACTTTTTGGGATTGAGTCATACTTGATATTGTTCAAGTCAATCAAATACTTTTGCTAAGACCTGGAGATGTTCTTTTCTTGTTGTTGACTTACCAAGGAGGTCATCCACATAGTCCTCCATAATCTTATGAAGCATATCATGAAAGATCACTATCATTGCTAGTTGATAGGTTGTGCCAACTTTTTTAATAGGCTGGGAAGGCATCTTGATATATACCCAAATCTGCATTGGTTGTCTTTTGAGGGCATCCTTCTATCACAATCTCTCCTTGGTCTATGTGGTCTTGGATGCAATTTTTGAGCTGCATATAATTTGATGTTTGATGTATGTTTATGCTATGATACTCACAATATTCATTCTCATTGAACCATGGAGGTTTAACTTGATTTTCGTCATGTTGTCTTATAGTGGGTAATTTTATGAGATTTGATTGCACCAATTTGCGTAAGACAGATTCAATTGGTTCACCTAAGGGAGTGAATCTTCATCTAGGTGTAAATTTTTTTTTAAATGGTCCCTTAGGGATGGTAATGTTGTTATTTGTGGGTTGTGGGAATGAAGGTGTGGTAGTTTGTGGGTTTTGAATGTGATTGACATTGGTTACACCATCATTCACAATGTTTTTATTCTTCGCCCAGAAATAAGGTTTTTCATTAGTTTGGTTGTTGTTGTTGTCTTTGTTGTCTTTGTAAATCTTGACTAAACCTTTAGCTATAAGGGATTTCTCAATAGTGACACCTTTGTCCATGATTTCATCAAACGTATTCACACATTGAATTTGCAAGTGAAAACCCATCTCTTGATTTAAGTTTTGAACAAATATGTTTACAAGTTGTTTCTTAGGGATGGGATAAGAGAACTTACTAGCAAAATTCCTCCATCATTGAAGGAAGGCAGAGAAAGATTCTCCATTCCTTTGCTTGGTATTGCAAAGGTCTATCATAGATACCTCATGTTCGATGTTATATGAAAAGTGTGCAATGAATTTCTTGGCAAGTTCTTGAAATGTCTTAATACCATGAGGTAAATGGGAGAACCATTCGATAGCCTAGCCTCTGAGACTACGGGGAAAGAGTTGCATGAGATATGTATCATTATAAGTGACTTCCATACATGCTATGTAAAATTCTTTTAGATGGTCCCTAGGATCACTTTGCCCTTTATATTTGTCAAATTTAGGTATATCAAAGTTATGTGGAAATGGGATCATGACCAAGGATCTATCAAAAGGATAGGGACATATCTCTTCAAAAGAGTATTTCTTCATTAGATGTCCCATCTCCATATCTTGTACATTCTTCCACAATTCTTTAAGTTCTTGGGCAAGGTTAGCGAGAGGAGGTGGATTTGGATTGGTATTTGGAGGTTGTTGATTGGTCAATTGTTGGATGAAGGAATTTTGTTGCTGTGATGTGGTGGGGTTGGTAGCTTGGAAAGGATGGGAATTAAAAGGTGGATTAGAGACTTGGGAGTTGATGTATGAGGATCAGGTGGAGATTTGAGAAGTTTGGAGATGGATGAAAGATATTGATGGTGGGTATTGGGAATTTTGAGGATTAAGTGGTGGAATGGTGGTTGCAACTTGGGGGATTGGAACTGACATTTGTGGTTGACTATGAGGTTGTGAGACATAAGTTGGAATTGAAGGTTGTGATACATTAGTATGAATTTGGGTTTACTAATGCTTGTGTTGATGTGAAGATGAGATGGAGGATTAATTATGGGAAGTTGTGATTTTGATGTAGGATTGTGAGGATGATATGCAAATGGATCTTGTGGCTTAAGATTGGAAATATCATAGTCCAAGGGTAGTTGAGCTCCATGTTGAGCCAACATGAGAAATTATTTGTTAGTATTTACTACAAGAATTTGATGCATAAGTTTCATGTATTCATCATCTTGTGAAAATTCTTGTAAGCATGGGGAAATGGCTTGATGATCTTGAGAACCTTGACCTAAGATAGGTTCATTTGGTGATGTTGGTTGAGAGTTCTCTTATAGTCAATTGAGATAAAGATGTGAGGCAGCATCCCAACTTCTTTTCCAACTTCCATGGGAGGGATAGGCTTCTTGGTAAGGTCTATTTGGATGTTAGACTCCATAAGCTTCCTTGCTTGCGACCTTGTTAGTGGCATGCAAAGAAAGGACTTGGGTAAAATAAAATGAGATGAAAGGATGTTTTAATGTTTGGAATAGAGAAAGAGAATGTGATGATGGCTTGGGTACTCCAAATTTGGACTTTGGTATCTTGGGGATGATTTTTGGGATGAGGAATTAAAATGACCTTAAGTACAAATATAGATCTTTTGGTTGATGATAAATGATGATACCTTTCACTACTTAGGAGAGATTAATACCTAAGGAATAAAAGGGTAAGGATGCTTCATTTCCTACTTGAGGTAGACAACATGTCAAGAACAATAGAGAGTAAGATAAGGCTTTTACTAACTCAAGAGCAGTCAAGACTCCTAAGCTAATTAGTCCACAAGATTAAGTTAACACTACTTGAGGTTGACGAAATCTTTAAAGCGAGATGCTAAGCTAAGGATGAAGAGATAAAAAGATCTAGATTGAACAAGATGGATTTTGGATTCAAGGATGATTTAGGATGTAGATTGCTAAGATCAAAATGACTGACAAGATTGAAGTCCCAAAGTGTTTGAGGAGTAAAGCCAAGTCTATGGGTAAAATTTAGGGAAGCTCCTGGTTAAATGGATGGATGGGTGAAATGAATCTTGGAAAATGGTGTGATATGACAATGGTTTGTGTATGGCAAGGATGAATAGTTTTAGAATGAGGAAGAGGTTGATAGATCCCAAGTGTATTCTATGAACTCCTAAATTGTTTTACCAAATGTGACAAGTTATCCAAAGGATGATTTGGTGGAAATCTGACAAAAGTTTTAGATCAAGAGATTACTACAATCAAGAAACATGATGGCTGACACAACTTTCAAGGTATTAATGATGCAAAAGGTGCTAGACCTTCACTGCTACAAATGGCTATTATAGGTATTTCACAAGAAAAACATGCCAATCACTTGAGCACATTCCTAGATATTATTCAAGTAGGAGTGATTTCGTAATTTGGGCCCACATGATAGAATACCTATCCATGTTCTTACCTAACTAAGAACACTTCACCCTGAGTAGATAGCTAGGGATAAGGGCATTGCACCCAATACCCCTTTCCTCGAAGGATTTTACATTTTTCCCAAAGAAAACTTCTATCTCACCTTCAAGGAGGTACAATCATGAGTAACTTCAGGGGGTAGTTTACATCCCTTGACCACACTAGAAGATGACTTATGGCCTTATCTAGGCTTTACAATTTTCTAGGGGGTGTCCAAATATACGCAAGGTATGGAGGATGAATCCATGAATGGGGGTGTCCCTATCCAACCAAGTGCCAACTAACACAAGTCTCAGCAGATTGAGGGTCTTGGGGTCTTTACAAGGGGGAGAGGGTCATTCCTTTGAAGTGAGTCTTTCGATTCTCACAACATTTATATACCACGCCAGAACACATGGTTGACGTCGTCCCTAGGGGTGATGAAATCCCCTAGAAGGCCTCCTAATGGGAAAGATGGATACTAATTACTTTTGATCCCCAAGTTTGCACTAGGCACAAGGGGAGAGCATACACAATTTAGCACCACCTTAGGATTTAATCTAAACACAAAAAGGGAGTGCAAGATTTTTGATCTCCAAGATCATGCGAAGTGCATGGAGAGAGCATACATCTTGAAAAATCCCACAAGCATGGAAAACAAATTCATTAACTAACTAAACTAATTTAGATGCCTAATTTCTAAGTGAAAAAATGCCTTTGACAAATGAACCTGCAAGACAATGGATTAGTAGTTTTTTTTGTTTTTCGAACATTGACAAGTGATGGACAACTGCACACAAAATGTTAGTAGTTTGAAAAAAAATTTGGCCTTCGTCAATCGATTTCACTTGCAACCAACGAGTTAGTGGCAAGAAAATATGCTAACTAAAAAACACAAAATTAAAAAGAAAAATAAACTATGTTAGTAGCTAAAAGTGATCTACTATAAATTAAAACTAAAATGCTAAAATAACATAGTAAAAGTACATAAAACTAAAGAGGGAAATGGAAAAATGTGTGTTAAAAGTTAAAGAAACCAACGAACTAAGATAGAATTGCCTGATTTGAATGACCTGTTACAATAATGAAGTCTTGTTTATAGAGGTTTTCAACCTCAAAATAACAACTGATAAAAAAAAAATACTAAACTTAACTACCACCAAATAATAGTGTTAAAAAGAATTACACTAAAATTAGGGACTGAAACTATTAATAAACTCCTATAGAAAACAACTTTTCTTCTAAATACAAACTTCTAACATCAACAATAACAACTCATTTATTAATAATTGTTCCATATTGAAGAAAATCTTGCTCTCCTGGTACGACTGTAAAAGAATTTAATCTGTTGAATTTCCAAGAGAGGGAAGGTTAGGAGGTCTGAATAAGCCACCTGCTCTTATTAAACTATCCAAACCAAATAAAGTCACAGTTGTTAAAAAAACAAATTGCTAGCAGCTAGAGTACAAAAATAAATACCATTGAAGCTATAGAAAGGAGAAAAGGCCACAGTCTAAGGAATCCCAAGAGAAAAAATTAAATAACGATCACAATTTTCTAAGAAGGTTGCATCCAACAATACCTGACGGATTTATTAGGCTACGTGGAAGAATGAGACCGAGGTGATTTTGTCTTTGGATTTTTGTCTTTAGAGGAGTATAAAACTGTAAAATTATCAAAATAAACACAACAAATAGAACCACATGGAAAGTAACACAACCATGCGTTGATGCCAAACTAATTTGTCATTCTTAAGTGCAAACATACAGAGAGGAGGAATATGTCATTTATTGCTGGCATTACCAAGACTCAAACGTGGCTATCCTCACTACTAACGTGTTGGACTTAGTCTACTAAAATCTGCTATATGCATAGCCATGAAAGGATTAGAGGTGCCAACAAACAAAAGTGCCTGCGATTTTCCAAAATAACTAGATTCCTCGACACTAATTGAAGCCAAATTCATTAGAATCCTACATTATGGCATTTGACTATATAGAGATATCTAAGAAACTCATTATTCCACATTCAAATTGAGGATCTAGTGAGGGAGATAGGCAAAAACGGGGTTAGATCACTAGGTGTGCTAGAATGTGAGACCGTAAAATTTGTAATATGGAGACAAGCTAAAGAAAATAAACCAAATGAACAAGTGTACTTTTCTCCACAAGCAAATCTTACCTCACCAATCGAGCGTATTGAAGTGGGTGCACTCCAATGGATTATGCTCCTTCAATATGTAGATATGTGGATTACTTAGCTCAACAGCATAACCAACAGCATAAGTTTATGAGAATGAGAGATGTTTGTTAGAGCTAGAAGAAGTTTTATTTATAGATTTCCAGAAATGAAGATCAATGGTGGAAAATGATTGGAGCAATCAATGGTTGAAATTGAATGAGAGAATTAGATAGATGAGAGTGACAAGTGTCCTTGTCCTCTCATGAATCAGGGGAGTTAATAGGTTTGATTAGTGAGTTGACTGAATTGATTGATTCGTTAACTGAATTGATTGATTAGTTAATTGAATTGATTGACCTATTATCTAAATTGATTGATTAGCTAACTAATTTGATTGATTAGTTAACTGATCTGATTGAGAGTGATTGAGGGACTGATGAGAGAGAATCATGGTGAGACAAGAGTGAATTATGGTGAGAGGAAATTAAATAATTTAATTATTTAATTTTTGGTGCATATGGATAATATTGGAAAATAAATAAATTATTAATTTTATTTATTTGTGGTGAAGAAAATAGAAATTAATTTGTTTATTTAGAAGAAATGAAGGATTAATTAAATAATTGTAAAATTATTTAACTAATGTAGAAGAATAAGGTAAAGTGATAATAGATAAAATTAATCCAATAATAAAGAATTATTTAATTAATGTGAAGGTATGGTAGATGAATAATTGAGTTGGGAAGTGAGGCTAATTAGGTGTCTATAGTACCCATTGTATAAGCCTTTTTTGCAAGAAGACCTTAAACAACATACAATTACAAGTTTTTTTTGCAACTTTTATTTGAAACATAATAATTGCTTCTTCTTACTTATAACATAGGCTTAATAGAAAATAAGAATAAGAAAAAATGGACTTAAGGAGCCTAGGTTGTAGGTGAAACAACATTGTGAATGGAGTGGTAATGGCTATAGCTACCCAACTCATAAATTACATTCTAAGTCACTAGTTCTTGAAATATTAATTGATTCAGGTCTACCCACAGCACGCCAATTCCTCTTATTGTTTTTAGGCAAAACCACGAACCCCTTATGAATGTTATCACTGATCAACCTTTCCTAGTATATCTTCCTTGTACCTTTGAGAACTTCTTCAATATATCCAAACATCCATTTCTCAAAGGTAGAGGCACTTGATAGTCCCATGATCCTTCTCAACAAGGTTATCATATTCCATACCTCTGTCTTGAAATCACTCCTATATAATGTTCCAGGGAGTTTGGCTATAGCAGTCCTACACTCCTTCATACATGTGTTAATGATGATCTTCATGCATCTTTCAGGATCTTGGTTGTATAGGGATTGGTTGTCATCCTTTGTAATGTATGCAACCGTAGGGTATACTGGGATGTCAAAATCCTCGAAGATGGATTGTAGAGATAAGTTAACTTTATTAATCTCCCATCCCTTGCAACTATAGTTCTTGACTCTTTCTGATACCTCTCCCTGCATTCCATAATGAGTTCAACACATTGCACTATTGTTGGAAATCTTACAGCCTGAGTAATCCCATTTTCATCTATCCTTTTGGCCTAGTCAGTTGGATCTTCCCTCAAGACCCTTTGCCTAAAATCCTCTATATCCACATGTCCCACATCTGTGTCTGAAATATTGTTCCAGTTGGAATTGATCTTGGAGGTTGGAGAGACACCTTTGAACTCGTACTTCATCTTGGCCAACCTTGAAGACATTTATCCTATAAGAGATAACCATAATGAACAACACAAACTAATATATCTAATGCAACCACACATCATTCCTTAGGATCAGCTAATTGTAGCAATAAATCATTAAATTCATAACTCATTCTAAGGAATAATTACAAAATTGTACCAATATCCCTAAGTGCAGAACTTAACACTTCATCAAGATAGGTAAATAGATTCACAAATTAATACCATTATCTTGAAATGTAGATCACATCATTCACTCGATTAGTTTCACTTTGGTTTCAGCTTGTCTTCCATTTGTGGGTTAGAGGATGCCATCAAGATACAGAGGAATTCAAACAAAGAGGGCTCAGGCAAGTCAATTGGATATACAAGAGTTTGAGGTTCAAAATAATATATCTAAATTCAATGGGAAATTCCAAATTATATTAACATAAAGTCACATGACTTGAAAAATGTGGGGCTTTTGAGCTTAACCCAATACGTAGGTTTTGCTAGTGCCAAGGCATATGGGGGGATTTTATCACAACATGATATAACGGTAATTGCATCAAAAGTGGGTCTAGGAGGGTCAAGTGGTTCAATGGGTTTAACATGTCCTACTAGATTTGCGGGCAAACTAGGTTCATCAGGAAAAGTGGAGGTTTAATCGTCAAGTGGATATAGAACGATTTTTGCGAAAAGCGGGTCCTAGGCTGCAACTGAATAGGCGGGGGTTTCATCTTCATTGTGAGATGTGGAGGTTCAGTCATCTACCGAATGAGTGGGAGTTAGGTGGTTTAATGAATATATCCGGCATCTGGTAGAATCTCTATAAAAGAGTTCTACAATGAGTTGCGGGAGTTTAGCCATTTACCAGATAAGTGAGAGTTCGTTGGCCTATGAGATAGGTAGGAATTTGGTGGCCAAATGGATATATCTGGTATCTAGTTGATTCCCTACGAAGGTTTTTAACGTATGTCTAGTGGTACTTTTAGAGTTAACCAAATATGCGGGTTTAAGACCCCTTACCTGATAAATCTAGTTCCTAATCGCAACTTTCCATTTCTTGCCTATCGAAAAGGACTTAGTAGGATTCTCATCTTAGTGAGGATTTTTCCCACGGAGGGACATATCCCAAAAGCCAAGGAAAACTCGTAAGAGAGAAAACTATCTTTGTCTTAATAGTTTTGGTCTGATTTTCCTTTACCCTAACTCTTCAAAATCCTACCATTTCATCTACTGAATCAACAAATGCAATGTTATGAATGAAGATGGATCTAGGGCACATTTTACAAAAATGGACATGGATCTTGTTAACCTTAGTGACTCTTGACCTAGATAAAATTTCTTTCCACAATTTAATTATTCACTCCTAAGATTTCAACATTCTAAACCCATAATGCATGATAACAAACCCTAGTTTCTTTAAGCTAAATCATCATTGTTTACTTGTTTAATTTTATTGTTTTTGGAAAGCAAAATGTCATGTGAGTTTTACTAACTTGGTGACAAAGAAAGATATGTCAATTTGAACCTAATAAAACTATCTCCTAGCTCGTCAAACAAATGTCCTGCAATCACTGAATGCTCAAACTTGCATGTTCAAAATCTTCCATCTCTCGAGTTCTTCAGCTTTATGAATGCAAAATGAAGAATTAAATCCTAAATTTGAACTTAAACCCCTTCCAATTTGCAATAAATGCATCCTTCCACCTTCAGATAGCATGGAGGGCACTAAGCAAGAATGGTGACATCATCTGGAAATGCGAATATTCAAAGGTTGCAGTGATGGATCGAGGTACTAGATATATTCTTTCGGGTGCCGAGGACCCGCAATATCCTCTTTGAGATTGAAGCCCCGCTTTGTGCTTTTAAAACATTTTCATGCGGGATTCTACAAGATGTGAGACTTTTGAGGGTGTCAGGATAAATCGTGATGGCCTCCGAGAACCCACTTTATCCTCCATAAGTCAAAACTTCCACAATAAAAGCAAAAACATGCTTTTATCCCATCTCCCTAGAAATCCCCGCATGCTAAAAGGGGCAAAAGTTGTGCCCTCAGAGAAAATGGTCACAAAAAGAAAATTCCAAAGGCAAATAACATTGAAAACATGTAAACATTGGATTGTAGATGCCAAGGGATCAAAATTCTCAAGTTTCTCCTATAATGCTTCATACAACAATGGATCACCTTCAAAAAAACCCTAAGAGGCCACAATCTGAAACCCATGCCAAAAAGAGAAAGGGGGTCCACATTTGGGGAAGTGCGGCATGTGTGCAGGGTACAATAAAGAGACCTAAGATTTTATATCCTCCTAGCATAGATCTAGATTTAGATTCATCAATGGCCATGAATAATCAACCCACTTAACCCAAAAATCCCATTATAATCAATTCCATCTTCTCAAGAACTAATTTTCTCTTTTTGAAACAATCTTGTTAGTTTTAGAACTAACATTCACCAAATTTTCCATTCAGGGCCTTACTAGGACCTTGCAATGGAGACTTCCCTTTAGGTTTTACTAAAGGACCATCAAAGTTTTCATGACTTTATAGAAATCTTTTATTGTTATCATTGAACTCAACAAATAAGGGGAGGGGTTTAATGCAATGAGGGAAAATTCAGGGAGAGGTTGAGCCTCAAAACTAGCTAGAACAATAATATAATCCTCCTAACTATCTAGAATAATATTAGGAGGTAATTCATCCAATAGATCATCAATTTTTAAATCACCATTAGGGGATAAGTTGAAACCATTCAAATTGATTTCAATGTTAACAATAGTGGGCTTTTATTTAGGATTTTTATTCAATAATGGGCAAGCCATTTTCATAAGACCATCATTTTATAGTAAAAACAAGCACTAAGACCCTCATGACAATCACCTTACAAGAAGGAACCAAGTCATGTAGAGGAATTGAAATGAAATCAAGAAGATTGACATTATGCTTAATGGATATCAATAGCCTTGTGTTCCTATGTGGCAAGAAGGACGTTGTGTGCTCCATCTTTATTACATCACACAAAGGTTGTAAAAGATGAGAGAGTAAAAACCAAACACCGGATGGAATGTTATAGATTTCCAATCATCTAGGAGAGGAGTTTAAAATCACTTCATTAGGAATGACAATAGGATCCTAGGCAAATGCTTTGAATAGAAAATTTTCAACATTCCAAAACCCCTTAAGAAGAATCTATTTTTGCATATTTTTACTATTCAAACAAATAAAAAAGAGCTCTTCTTGCACAACATTCTACAAAAGGTAACATGAAAACCATATTTTTTGTCCCAAACAAAGATGACCTAGTCCTCGAAGAATTTTCAAGAACAAGAAGGGCCTCATGAAAAAAATCGACAAAAAAATCCCAATAGATTTTATCATATTTTATTTCGTTTCTAGAACATGAAGCATATCTTCATTAGGAACCAAGGCAAGAGTAGAAGGCAATTTGTCTTGGTGGCCATCTACTTGTGCCTGAGCTTGAATGGGCTTTTCATCCTGAACCATGAAAGCAACACCATGCTCGACCTCTATAACCACGTAGGAGACGAGGGCTTCTTTGAAAGATTTTGGAGGATTGTTATGCAAGCCATTAACATTACCTTTGTCAATGTCCATTAATATAACCTATGAGAGGCACCACTTTGGCCTAGACTAAACTACCCAAGTACCTTCACACATTGAGGATGAATAGCCTAAAATGAATGAGCTTATAGGATAGTTCCAACTAAAAAAAAGAGGAGGAAAAAAATTCAAAACAAGAACTAGACAGAATAACAAAGACTATGCAAAGAGAACACCGAAACAAAAAAACATGGTAGGAAGGCCAAGGCAACAAAAAACATAAGAGGAACACAAGGAAGAAGGAAAGAGAAGAACAATGCATGTCAACTTTTCAACTTCCTTCCCAGAGCTTCCCACTCTCAACATTTTTCCAACTGCTACTACAACTCAAATAATTTTAAATTACTCTATTTTATAATTCACCCCCGACCCAAAAAAGTATCAAGCCACCATAAAAAAATTGTATACTGCAATTTCTGTGCCCAAGAAAATGATGAAAAACTAAAACATTAGCATCCCACTTCAATATTTGTTCCTACTTGAATAAGAATGCAAACAAATACCATATAGTGAAAACTATAGTCTTTGCCATAGGCAATGACAAGTAAATGCATAACCATAAATATGTAAGAGAAGTGTACAATAGGTTTAGTTGATCACAAGAAAATACTTTGATTTCACAAGCTCTTTTTAATGTTTATATATTTTTTTATTTTTTTAAATTTGAATATTTATATTGAATGGTTGTAGTTTAACTAGTTGAGTGTAATTAGTGAGGATGATAGAATGTTTTTTTAATTATACCATCTATCAAGATTGTGTATTAGGATTGAAATCCTCAGATAATGTACTTGAATCAGATTTAAAACCTCCAAGACTTTTAATAGACTAAATTACCCTATTTATAACAACATAACCAAAAATTAAGTTGTAATTTAAATGTAAAATTAAATATCTATCCAATTATCTATAGAAGTACTGTGAGGTAAAGCTTAAACATGTATGGACTACCAAAATCTTGCCCATTGATTATTTTTTGAATTTTAATCAACAAACAGGGGGGTCGAATGAATGGAGGATTGTCCAATAAACTCGTTGGTCAAAATTATAATAGGCCGAAATTGCAAAAAAACAATCAGCACACAACGTCAATCATAAAGTTAGTTTATGGTGGGTGGCAAGCCTGGAATTTGATGGTCTATTTGGCCGTTTTTGCCATTTTAGACCGTATTTTACAAGTATAAAATTTATTGAACCATATACCTTGACTTGCTAAATTTTTATATAACCGTACATATGACTCTTTAAATTATTAGTAAACCGTAAAATTTTATAATAAGCAAATATATATATATATATATATATACACACACATAATGTATCTTGAATATATATTAAATTAGAATGTTTATTTCAATAAATTTTAAAAATTATAAACAAATCTTTATATTGTTTTTTATTTTTAAAAATCAATTTAGAAAATAATCTTTGCTTTCTCTATAGAATAATTTATTTCTAATTTAATTTATTTCTAATTTTTAATTTAGAAAAAAACTACAAAGAAAAAAAAAATTACATTCTAAAAATATAAATAATGTTTTCTATTACAATGTTTATCAACTTTATCTTTATCTTCAATAAATTTTAAAAATTATAACAAATCTTTATCTTGTTTTTTTTATTTTTAAAAATTAAAAAAAATCTTTGCTTTCTCTATAATTTCTAATTTCTAATTTCTAATTTAGAAAAAAACAAAGCACAAATTTTTTTATTTTTAATTAATTGTTTATTATATATGGAATAAGGATAACTTTACAAATTATAATTACAAATACACATATTAAGAAGAGTTGTAAATTGTGTTTGCAATTAAGAGTTGAATTACAACTATTTACAGGGATAAACAAAAATTGCTGCTACTTCTTCTTTTTTTTTCAATTCCCCAAGTTCTCTCAGACTCCAAGAGTAGTTGTTAATGTATGTCTAGAAACTTATTGCCTCTAGGTTTTACATATTCTAGCTTTAGTTTTTACATATTTTGGATCTTATTAAAAACATTACTTTGATTTGTTTTAATTATAATTGAGTTTTCTTAACAATATTTCAGAACTAATGCTGGAATTAGATTTAGAACTATAAATTCATGCCAAACCTGAGGAATGGGGCGGACTGCGGACAGATTATATTGGGTTCTTGTTTACAATTTTTTTCTCCCATTTTAATTGTGCATAGAATGAGATTTAAAACAACAATAAAGCTAAATTTTTTCTCCCATTTTAAAGCTAAAATAAAGTTAAAGTTACGGTAGTTAAATCTTTTTATTTTTTTGGACATATTGCTGGAATTTTTAGAAAACATTTAGGTAGCCGTATGAAGCCCGATAAATTGAGAATTTGGGAATAGATTTAAAACAACAATTTGCTTTTAAAACATGATCTCCTAGAAATTTAGAAATTTGTAAAAGTGATGGTGAATGCATTTAATAGTCAATTTTGAGAAAGGTCAATTTTTGACATGAAAGATTCAAGGAAATGGTTAATTGATTTGTGAAAGCCCCCTCTCCACAGACCTGCTTAACAATGGTCCTTTTTTTAACCTGTATTTTTTACAATAAAAAAATTGACTAAAAACATTTTTTTGACAATTGATTTTTTTTTAAAACGTCAATTGAAAGGTAGTTAAATGATAAAACCGTCATAAAAATTTTATATGACAGGCAGGGGTGACCGTCAAATTCCAGGCCTGGTGGGTGGTACTGTGGTTACAGAGAACCATGTGCTGTCATAAAGTCAGTCGCATAGAAAAGTACTGACGCACTAGGTATCTACTAAAGTGTAAAGCAGATAGAAAAAACATACAAATGTACACCTCTGGTTTGGAAAATTAACATCTATCGAACCGTTTTTCTTCTAATGTTGCTCGTGTTTTTGAAGGTCGTAGATTTTGCACTCATTATAAAGGCACATGCGGCAACGTCTCAATCCGAAGAAGACGGAATCAAAATCCAATCAGAGATGAATTGAGAAGAAGAGTGTAGATGGTCCACAGTGGGTGTATGTAACTAAATGTGTATTTGTTTAAGCTTTTTTACAAATACACACTTATACGTATCCGAGCTAGATTAACGTCATTTCCCGGGCGTGCACACCATTGGAAAGTAAATTGTCCCCACGATATTGTTGGATTTGGGCTCCTGTGTACTCGCTAGGGGCTTCACAAAAATTACAGTTTGTTTAACACGTGTTGTTTTGGACTTCCCATAGTGGGTCTTGGACTGAAGTTAGAATGCTTGGCTTGGTACGTTTGTCCCATTGAAGTGACTAATTAATCATATCAGCATGACGCAGCGTGGAGGAGACGTGAAGTATTAACATTTTTAAGGATTTTTATGGTTTATTTATTTATTTATTTTTGATGAAAATGCAACTATTTATTAAAATAATAAAACACTTTCACAAAAAATAAACGGGTGGTAAAAAGGCACACCCCGAGAGTCATATGGGCCAAGCCCAGAAAGTTCTAGATCAAAATAACAAAAGGTATACAACCCATAAAAACATATCTACATCATTTCCCCAATTTATTAAAGAGACTTCAAATCTATTAATATTTTTACACTGATAAGCGTTCCTTATGTGAGAAGCACACGATGGATTATATCCATGAAGGTCCTAGATTAAAAGGACTACCATGAAATCAGTCTCAACCATTGATTTTTCTAACAATGTCATAAATGAGAAAAAAACAAAAAACAAAAATTGAAAACAAATAGATCTTGACCATAAATTTTAAAACAATACATAAATGATAAGAAACAAAAAAAAAATCCACTTTACATTTATGACTATTTTAATTTATTTTGTCTTATTCCTAACATCTGAAAAAATTAGTAATATTTTTTTCCTATTTTATAAAAAGATCTTACAAACAATATTATAATAAGAAACCAAAAAAAATCACTTTACATTTAGAACTATTTTAATTTATTGTTGTCTTATTAAAATAGTAATATTTTTTTCAATTTAAAAAATATATTTGTTTTCTATATTACTTAAATAATCATTTACATCTCTTTACTATTTGAAAATTGATGGATAGGATTTAATGTCAAATTGTTGTAAGTACACCAACTCTATACACATCTTGAATAAGATGTGTTGACATCAAATAGGCTAGGATAAAAAATCTCCAAAAAATATCTAAATAAAAAACATATAAACTATTTTCTTTAAATCAACATTCATTATTCAACTAAAAACGCTCACAAATGTAGAAGCTTCATTCTATTATAGACTAGAGACGACCAAACATTCATTGATAGAAAACAATGTTAAAGGAAGGGCACATTTCTTGTGCATATTAAATCTAAACTTATAGTGGTTTGATTAAAAAATAAGAAACTTATATATTTGTGTTGAAAACAAACATCCTCCAAATAACATATGAATTTATCTAAGATTTAATAAATGATGTAATAATTAAATTATGAGTTAGAGATTAACAAAAGTGAATGAGAGATTAGAAAATGTTTAGTTTTATGAGAATGTTGGAAATGTAATAATTTTTAAGTAAAATAATACTTTAAATTGAATATATAAATAATTTAATAGTTTATTTTTAATTATAAATTTAATTATATTATTATTATAATTTATATAATATATTAATATATAATAATTTATAACATCATTACAATTTATAGTTATATATAGGTAATAATATTATTAATATACTTATGGACAATAAAATGAAATATATATTTCAATATTTAATATAATATATGGTTTTTATATTAAATTAGTTTTTAAAAATATATTAAATTTGATTTTCCTAAGAAGGTACACATTAGTCAACAAAGGCAAGACAATCTTAGCGATCTCAAAATTACATCTAGTCATAGGAAGTATCATCCTAGCCTAGAATTATGAAAGCCCTATAGTTTCACTTAAATGCATCAAACAAGATGGTTTTCACTATTTGACTGGGGTGGAGAATATATCGCTTACCTTTAGCAAGTCTTAAAATAGAATCACTTAGTGTTACTATAAATTATGATTACCAACTCCTTCATCTCATGGCATAATTACTATGCTCGTGCCACCCTCCATTGTCGACTTGAAATTGAGAAAGGTATCTTAACTAGGCTTGTTTTATAAGGGCAATATGTAGCGCAAAAGGGACTATTTACCTCACAGGGCATTGACATGGTAATAATTTGACGTCTCTCTCTCATTTCAATAACATAGAGCCATGAATGAATTAGGACTTAATGAAAATCATACTCAAACCCAACTAGTTGGTCATGGTAATGTAAAAGGAATTTTACTAATATAAATGAACTTGATGACATTTCAAAAAGAATAGATAATATAATTTAATGGATTAAATAACTTATAAATTAATAAGTAATAAAAAACATCTAATAAGTTCTACAATTTCTTTGAAAATTATCAGCGTGCCCATTGAACCTATGGGTCCAATTGCTAGTTTAGTCCTTGTAGTAGGCAGGTATACTTATGCATCGGCTGGATGCGTTTTCTTTTTCTATCTAACCAATCACTATGCAAAATTAAAAAATTTGATGCATGTTGTTAAAGTTTTGAAATTTATATTTCTTTTCAATAATTTTTAAAAACTATTTATTACTTTTCCTATTGGATGAGATTTTAAACAGTGAGTGCAAAAAAAAAAATTTACTTATTTTTTAATAATAAAAAAACCTAGATCTATATTTATGTTTATAGCTGTCAAAATACTTGTTGTCACAGCTGTGAAAATCTGATTGTATTTTGAATCGATTAATTGCATATAATGGCTATAGTATTCGTTTGATATGAATAATATTTAAGATATTTTAATCCATTTGAAACCAAGTGTTGACAAATGTCTTGTCCGAGTTTAAAACATTATTTTTAAATCATATTTATTCAGAGAGTTGTCTTATCTGATTTTAAAACATATTTTTAAAATCATATATCATGTGGACTCAGATTTGAAAAAGATCTCTGTAAGTATTGAAATTTGAAAAAATATTAAATTATTTAATATACATTCATGTATGCATTGAATGTTCCCCGAAAAGCATTGTGTTTTGTAAAAGTGTCCACTCAAAGTGTCCAGTCAATCAATAGCTATCAGTGATTCGATAGTAAATCTTCAGAGGCTGCACAGAAGACTGCATAATCCATAAGTTTGGCTGTATACAAGACTGCATAATCCAGAGCACCTGGTAAATCCTCCTGTTCTAGTTGGAAGACTTTGCAAGACCCTGCAGGAAGAAGAGGTATGGAAGTCAGTACATTTATAAACTATAGATTTTTTTAAAAAAAATTATTCATATTTAATTTCTTTACGTAGTTAAAGGCTTGCAGGTTCTTACAGTATTACCATCATTTACTGTTCACCATCATTTTGTGCACATTACTTTACTTTCTTGCAAATAATTTGCTACTTTATAATTTCCTATGCATTTTGTTATGATAAGGCTTTGACGCCTCTTTGTCTTAGTTTACATTAAAAGGTAGAGACAGTGTAATCCGCTATTTTATCATTTCTTACACATTTTTAAGATTAGAAAGGTAGAAACAGTTTAATCCGCTATTTGATCATTTCTTACACATTTTTTTTTAGTTTGGTATGATCGAGAAATATATTATACGTATAGAAAGGTAGAAACAGTTTAATCCGCTATTTGATCATTTCTTACACATTTTTCTTGAGTTTGGTATGATCGAGAAATATATTATACGTATGCGGATGAGATTCTTAACTCAATTTGACAGGACAAACTAGTTGTAGTAGGTTGTGCTTTTCTGACTACGTAGGGTTTAGACGGCTGATTTGCAGATTTTATATGAAGCACAGTTCTTTAATATCTTATCCTTTCAAAGTTCGAACTAGATTAACTTCATCTCTAAGTTTTAACTGGTGTTTTGTCATGTTGATGTATTTTTCTCTTCCTTGAAGCTAGGCATGTGAGGAATGAGGTATTTGGGTCGATAAGTGTAGACTGCACAGAATATTTATGGATTTTAGCATATTTGGTTATCTGGTTTCCTCAACATATTCAAGTATCTTTATCCAACGTTGAATTTTAGTATTTGGGGATCTATTCTGCAAACATGTTCTGTAGGTTACCGCTGATTTGTGAAATTAGTAATTTGCAATATGGTATATACTATATCCACCACCTGGCATGGATTTGAGACCACATTCTTCAAAGATGTTCAGTAGGTTTCCTCTCATTGCTCAAAACATAGTACAAAGACCTGCAAAGTCTTTCAAAAACTCACAAGTCCAAGTTCGGAGTCATACGGGTCCAAACAGATCCCTGAAAAATTATTCTTTTTATATACCCAAAATGCAGAGTTTCGATAAGGGGGTCACAATCAGCTTACATTTAAAACCAAATACCAGGCATGAGATTAAAAGTAGTGATTCGTCTGTATAAATCAAGCCACTGATGGAAATAAACAAACCCAAACAAAACAATGGGAAAACACCACCCTCCACAAATGGAGAAGTCGTTACAGATAATTGAAACCTGGTAGAAGTTAGTAAAAAAAAAAACGGATCAAATCTGCCAGGGGCCTTTACTATAATGTTTTGTGTAGCATGTGATTTATATCATTTATTTACCAGAAAGGAGATAAAACAAGAATAGCAGATTCACCTCACCTAGCGCAAAAAAGAGAGGATGATGGTACCTATCAATACAAATCATGATACAAATCCCTTTCCCTGTAAACGCAAATCCTGATTATCTCCCCTCTCGTGCACGCCGAGCTCACGGTTAGTCAGAACAAACCCTAAAAACAAATGCTCGTCCTCCGTCAGATACAAACCCTAACATTAAGAATCACTAATCCAACTATATCTCAAAGGCCAAAAAAAATGCATATAAGCCACAAAAATCAGCAACTAAAACTAAGCAACAGCTGGCACACACCGTGTTTTGGATCTAGAAGTATATACACACCTGTCTGCTGTGCATTTAACATGTCAAACACCAAAACGTGTAGATAATGTCAAAGTCTAATTCTCTGGGAAGAAAAAGTTGCATATGCAGGAAGGAACGACTGTAGAGAAAGCCTGGAGTGGGAGAAAGCCCATACTAACTCACCTTTTGGTCTGGGCAATTTTTATTTTTATTTATTTTATTTTTGCCAGACGTTGTAGTTGGCGTTTGGCGTTGCCTTGGGAGCCACGCATGAGTGAGAACACGTTACCCGTTTGGAAAAGATCCCCAGAGAAATATCCCTCATGGAAAATGGCGACTTTGAAAAAAGCACCAAGGTTTATTATTTCTACTTTTTTTAATTCTTCGGAACACAACCAATAATCCATCAACAAATATATATTTTATATTGATAATCAAGTGAAATATTTTATGAGTATATTGTACATCTGTCAGCACCCCAGAAAATCAGTGAGGGAAATTATGTTGAATATGTATATACAAATCTTATCTTCATTCCAGGCCGTGGTTAATCGGGTACACTTTGTTGAACCGTTTTCTAAAAATGTAAATATTTAATTATGTACATGTTTATTTTTCTTTTACCGTTGGAGGAATTCACACGATCTGTTGAATTTGCATTATGAGTTTTCAAGGGTCATATACATGGTTATTGACTGAATTCGAATGTGTTGTAGGTTTTATACTTATATACAATGTGAAATATAAGTGGCATAGCTGTAAACTCGTTATGCTTTAAATTGTCTTTTTTAAAGCCTAATTTTTAACAAGTGTTTTAACAGAAACAAAAATAAAAGACAAATGGTTCCATCACTCGGTGCAATGTTTATTTGTTTGTTTATATAATTATTTTAACCAGATGTTAGATTTCAAGTAAAACTCGTTAACTTCAATTATTATGAATTAAAGTTTCCTGACCTATATATATATATGATAGTTGTGAATAGATAAAAAAGATCTTTAAGAAATATATCTAGAAAAAAAAATTAAGGGTTAATATATCAAGTGTGTTAATGAAAGAAATTAATTGTAACTGATATTTCAAAATTTTATTTACATGAATTGGTAAATGAAATTAAATGACTTAACTAAAATTATAATTAAGCATGTGTTGAATTGAAATAAGAGAGATTAAGGTTATATGTACCTTGTGATGTGAATTCTACTTAATATTATATAATATGACAGGTGGCTACAAGCATAAAATTAGAATTGGGTTATTGATCAAAAAGTTAGGACCTAAATCCCAAGAATCTAAAAGTTTTGGGCAAAATCAAAGGAGGGATCTTACCTTCCTGTAAGACATGTTTGATTACTAAAGAGCATCATAGTTATACTTTGTTAGGGCCGCGCCAGCAAGAACGGACTAAAATTCTGTACGATCTGGTAGCATGCTTTTCCCTAAATGCCATTGGTGATTCCGAAATTAGGGTGCAAAGCAGAAACCATACATGGACAATGATTTGAAATTTATATTATTGTCTAATAACCTTATCGAGGCAATCAGAGTGAAATAAGTGGGTTTATAGTAGCAACACTTATGAGGGAGAACCCCACTTTCAATACATTCAGTTATTCATTCTATTTCCAATGTAAATCCATAGGCAATCACAAATATGAAAATTAAACTCACGGTCATTACACCCATCAGCGGTTTTGCATGAGAATATGGGTTATTAATTTCACCAATTAACTTGGTTCTTATGTATTTGACTTTGGGATGCACAGAGTTTAGATTTTGTCCTATTTTAACAATAATGGCTGTTGTTTCCCAAGTTTTACAAATGAGTTATGGATCATTTTTTTTTTCTGTAAATTGTGAATCTTCTCTGAGGCCTTTTGTGTATACATAATTCAGAGATGATATCCTGTTGATATAAACCCACCTTTTTCTATTCTCATACTAATCTTTTACTTGATTGCACTTTTACTTATTTGGATTAACGAATTAATCATATTTATTCAATGGACATGTGAGTTGACATTGATTTATGAAGTATACAGCCATATCACACCTCTGCGAAATATTTGAGATAAACCTCTCTTACAAATGTCAAATTGCAACCACAAATTTAGTAGTAGGATAATGGAACTGAATTCAACATTACTTAAGTGAGATGATTAACCAAGGTGGTGGCAACACAATATTGAGAATGCAACTTTCTATAACCCAATACAGTGAAGGTTAGATTTCTATGTCAGAAATTCTGAAATATTTGCTGTTGCATATGGTCATAAGCAGACAATCCTCGGAGGGTATGAATGGTTCATTTGTGGGGATTTGGGTACCCCTCTCTATATATACTGCACACTTGTATATTCTACTACTACTTTTGAGGATGAACTCCCGCTTGATGAACTAGATGGATTAAATGTAGATAAGCCTAAAGAGTGACAATTCCTATCTCATCTCTAATTAGGTGTTTCAATAACTTTGATGGACTTGAGATTCCGTTGTTGTAACTGACAACAACCACAATAGGAGTGCATCTACCATCCCCTCCTTGCAGGTGTTAGTAGTTGATTCCAAAGAAACCCTCCATTAAAGTTTTAAACTCACCAACCTGCATGTAGCCAGGAAAATGTGATCCTTGGCCCAATAAATTCACAAGAGCATTGTACAAGGTAGTTGTTCATACATCAAATTTGAAGAGGCTCTCGCCCTCATTAGTTTTGCATTGAACTGTACAACTAGCAAACCCCAAAGAATTTAGCATATGTTTATTATGCATAGCCAACAAGTCATTTACTAGAAACAAATGTATAAAGGAATGGAATATAGCCTACTCATCATTATTGAGGAAGTATTAGAGAGTGACATAAGTAGTTCCTAGCTAAAAATGTTTGGCTCTATACTTTTGATATCAACAAGAAGGCTACGGAATCCAAATTGAAAAAAGATATAATTCAATGTAACAACTAAGTTAAAGATGTGCCATAATGTTGTCCCATAAGATGCCCTAGCATACATAGGGATGTCTTTGACAGCTGACATTGACCCAAATCACGAATGAGGATGATATAACAATTATTGGAAGGAGCTTGATTGTCCATGGGAAAGGCTTCACCCAAGCAACTTCCAATGCAAATTATTGGAAGGAGCTTGATTGTCCATGGGAAAGGCTTCACCCAAGCAACTTCCAATGCAAGCCAACATCCTAGGCGTAATGAAAACCATTTCATCAATTAAAACGTATTAAACGGAATAAATGATCTCCTAAAAAACATATTGTTTATATCTTTTATAATTTATAAATTAATTTAAAAATATACTCATTACAAATACTTATCAGCATACCTATTACACATTAAATATAATTGTTATTTATAACTATTTTTGAGAGGCTGATTGTGTATAGACTTGGGAAGACATGGCCCCTTCAAATAATTTAGGTTAAAAACAAGATACCTTACAAACTTTTAATTTTCTAACCAGGTATATTCTTTGTCTAAGACCACTGTAAGTATGTCGCATTGATACAAATTCTCTTGAATCTTCGGTCAAAGAGAGTATTTTTAGGGAAATAAACTTGTGATGTGCAAGAAAAAGATAATCCATAACTTTTTAGAGCATGTTAAGAAAATAAACTTGTGCTCCAAGAAAAAGATAATACATAACTTTTAATTGATATGGGTGTAGATTTTACAATTTTCACTTTAATTAAACATTTAGTAGTCAGTAATCAGGAGTCAGCAATCAATAATAATTTTATACCTCTCACTCACATTATAAAGTGCTAAGTAATTTTAAGTAATTTTCATTTCACATTATATAATGGTAAATAGTTTTCATTGACCAAACTTTGTAACTAGAATCTTACCTTCAAAATCAAGAGAGGAATTTTGCATGAAACTTCTAACCTAAATGGGTATATAAAAATTTGCAGAGCAGAGCGTTTTGAGGGAGATTCGTACTGAATAACAATGGCAGTAGATCTGTATACTTCTAATTTATTCTTTTCCAGGGTCTCTACTCCTAAACATGATCTGGATCTGCCTAGTGCTGTTAGGCATGACAACAATCCCCTCAATCTGGATGAAGAAAATACACAACAGCTGAATCTACATCCAGAGGAAGCAGTTAAACGCAAAAGAAATGAGATTACAGCGTTATCTGAAAACATGAGAAGGAAAAGGATGAAACATTTGTTCTCCACTTTGCAGTCTCTGCTGCCTGTTTCCACTACTCGAAAGGTAATTTAATGATAGCTTCCCAAGGAGATAATTTTTTTTTTTTCTGTAAGTCACTATTGTTTTAGCTTCTCTCTCATTCCACTTGTGTTAATTTTATGAGCTGTTGGTATTTCAGTTATCAAGACATTGCATAATAGAAGAAACGGGTAAATTTATTCAGAATCTTCAAAATAAAGCCCAAGAGCTGCAGAATAAGAAGGCCCAGTTATTGGCGACAAGAGAATCCATGAGCCTTAATGTGGGTATAGAGGTTTATAGCAGTGAAACAGTGATAATAAGAATTACTTCCCCAAGAATGCCTCGCTCTCTCTGCAAGATTTATGAAGTGGTTGAAGCACATGGTTTGGACATACAGAGAGCAGATGTTTACAAAGGCGACTCTATTGTCTTTCTCTATTTCCACGCCACAGTAATCGTCAGCACTGGTGGCCATTACTCATTACAAATGAGTCAAACCAAACCTTCTCTGGAGGTAACCTTACAAAATATTTACTAGTTATATGTTGAATATAAATCTAGAGTTGCTGAACCATCAGCTGTCTGTAAACTGTCAGTGTATTGTGATGAGACTAATAAACCTCATAATGTACGTAAAAAATTAGCAGTTATATATTTTAAAAATTGTTTATGAATGTTGTAATTTGCTTGTTCAGGGGTCGAGAGGTAGAGATGTCGTATTTATGTAATCCAGTTTTTTAGGGGATACTTTTGTAATCTAGTTATTTCCATTTAAAAAATGGTTATTTTAAAATATTATTTAGTTTAACAGTTATTATTATTATTTCTCAATAAAAATAAAATAATGATTTATTAATTTTTTTAATATTCGTGAAATATTAAATTATTATTAACTATTTGACTATTAAATTGAAAGAATTTCAACATAAATAATTTGTATGTACTTGTGTAAAATTTGCAATATAGAGACAAATTAGTGAAAATAAACCAAACAAACAAGTATACCTTCCTCCGCAAGCAAATCTAACCTCACCGATTGAGCATATTGAAGTGGGTGCACTCCAATGGATTATGCTCCTTCGATATGTGGATATGTGGGTTGCTCAGCTCAACAGCATAACCAACAATGTAAGTTTATGAGAATGAGAGATGTTTGTGAGAGCTAGAAGAAATTTTATTTATAGATTTTTAGAAATGAAGATCAATGGTGAAAAATGATTGGAGCGATCAACAGTTGAAATTGAATGAGAGAATTAGACAGATGAGAGAGTGACAAGTGTCTTTGTCTTTTCATGAATCAAGGGAGTTAACAGATTTGATTAGTGAGTTGACTGAATAGATTGATTCATTAATTGAATTGATTGATTAGTGTAACATGCCTTCTCATATTACTCGAAGAAACTCAAGAATTTACAAAAGGTAAATAAACATGGTAAACATGAGTGAGATTTTTTTGTTTTAAATAACATTTCATAACCACAAAGTTATAAAAACATATCCTTTCTGAATATTTTCAACCTTAAAATTACAACACATTCAAAGATAGAATCATGGTGAAATAATTTCACTTAATGTTTACAATACATAAATTGCACTTGGCATAAAGAATAGTTTTACATAAGTTTGAGTATCATAATTCATAACATGGAATACACTGCATCTGGAATATTGATATATGTCTCCACAAGTCTCCGCTAGTCTTCTGCTTGGGAGGGAGAGCATCATCCGAATGCTTTACCTCCAACCACAGACTAGCGGTCCCCCACACACCTTCCTTCCTGGAAGTGGCACTACCCTTCTCGAAAAGTATAGATATATGAACTGAATAGGTTTTTTCCATCTGAGTCTCTAGTGTTGTGTCCTACATAACCAACATGGTCATACAACTATAGACTCCTTCTAATTGAGTATGACACTACTAGATGGTTATGCAAATCTGGAGCACAGTGAACCGACTAATGCATACAAAGACGGATGCATTACTTTGGCCAAAGATTCAATATAAATAGACATTCACAATGAATGTAGTTCTGAGTTCACACACCTCTTACTCGACTTGGAGACTATCTCATCCTATAGTTTTGCCCTTTCTTCACTTCTCTAGACATAAACTTGTTTGTACTGCAATCCATTCTAGTCAATCTAACTTAATCCTTAATCTAGGATATACATATAATATATAAGTTTAGGTAATTCCAAGCTTTCAGAGAGTCCCTCTTTGCATACCTACAATTTTTAGGGTCTATGACCTCCTGTCATTCTACTCTCTGACTCAAATATCAAACATCTTTGAGCAATATAACAAGTTTTGACTCTATCATAGAATCAATTTAAATTTGTTGAAGTACTACTTAGACTCTTTCTGTTTTACTCTATGGTTTACTTGACCCTTCACTGTCGACCAATAAATACAAAAACAATGTCATATCCGACATAAGAGTTGTAAGTTTTGTAAACTCTTCAGGTTATGATTCGAGGGTTTAACTTCTCTAACCCAATGCATGTAAATACCAATGTCCTTGTTTTCTAAAGATAATAACAAATATATAACAAAACATGGGAACAAATACCTCTTGTCTTCCCTAGATCTCTTGGCAGTGCTCATAACATGAATCAACATAGTGTATGAGGTATATCCTCATTCGTATATATCTTAATGAATACTATCATTTTAATAACTAGTCTTTTAGCTAAGTTTATCCTTTCAACCCTATAGGTTTGAGTCATAAAGATAACAAAATACTTTCGACCTCCTAGTCTACTTAAGTCTACTCACTTTCAAATTAAGATAGGTCATGAACTCTTATATAACATCCTTTTGCATATATAAACTATGTAAACCATTACCAACAAACGATGTTTACTTAAGACTTAATCAATCTTTCTTCTTGATAATTTGAGTCTACAATATAATCATCGACTTTCTTAGGTTTCTCAAGTCAATTGACTTTCTCATCTTGATGCCAATCTTTGAACACAGAGAGTTCATATGATCCATTTTCTAATTCCATGGATATAATATCACAAAGTATTTGGTTGAATTGGTTAAATAATAGCTATCCTATCATGTGACGACCTTACCTTGGCCTTATCTTAGCCTTTTAACAAAGACCAATGTATAAACATGGATTTGGCTCTAGACAGAGATTAACAAACCATTGACCTGATTGAATCATTTATCTTTACTAGGTGTAACTCTCACCAATTAACTTGACTTTGTGGCTTGCAAGGTTTCTATACAAAAGATACACTCTTTCTTAGATCTTATTTATCTTTCAAACTGCATAGTTTAACTTTGCTACCGATACATACAATGTTCTTGGCCATCATCCTTGAGATCACTCATGATTATCGTCCACATAGAACGAACATTGAAGTATTCTATACTTACTAGTTCCATATGAGAGATATTCTATACTTACTAACTTAAGCTCATAGAAACTCTCTAAATGCAATGGCCTTAGTTATACACAAACACACTAATCATGAAGGCTAAAATATACATAATAACTTGTTAAGCAAGTCAACTTATTCCAGTCACAATATTTTATTCTTAGCCCACTAGCCTATATCATAAAGTGTATTTGCCTAAAAACATAGAGGTAACTTATAGATAGGTCTATTGGCCTTATAGAACACAAAGGATGACCATGATTATCGGCCTCCTACTCAACTTAATGATGAAAAAACTTTTGTATAGTGATAATAAAACTTATTCACCCAATGAAACAAAGCTTTACATAGGGATATCAATATACGAGCCTATCGGCATTATAAAGTTGAATCCTTATATCCTGTCTATCTTCTAGCATAGAGGAATTAGTAATATTATTGGTTTCTATATAACAAATACAACTTAAACAACATTGTTTTACTAGGGATTCTCCAAAGTCAAAAGACTATCCCGCTAAAACACTGAGGTTCATTGCTATCTGCCTCACATGAAACTAAGCACAAAGATTTATATATATAGCCTCATATAACATAGTTTGACCTTATAAACATGTATCGAGTTACAACAATAACACAAACAAAGATTTGAAAGCAAATTTGATTCATATACTAATCATATAACTTTGAGTACAAGAAGAGAACCACAACTCATAATTCCTCATGTTATTATTTTTCTTCCTATTGACAATGATCTTCAAATCTACTCATGGAAATTATCGTACAATAATCCATAACTTAATTTTTTTAACATTCGTGATATGTATCTGCTCCTCTCGAGCTCCATCCCCCATACTATATGACATACTCTTTTTAAATGGTTTCCCCTGTATCATGAACTTGCACCCATAAGAAGTTTAATGAACTCGCTATTAGGAACAACCCACAAGTTTAGAAACTTTTCTAGCATAGAACCATTCCCAAGCCCTATATTTCTCACATATGAAAGCATGTATATATTTTCATGATCGGCTTACTTTTTTACATAGCTACCTCATCTTCTGGGTATATTGTCTCTCAAAAGAGGTTCAAGAAAAATGTTAATAGGAACAACCGATGAGTTGAGAAACTATTCTCGTGTGCCCCAAGAGGTTGTGATAAATGCATACCACATCCATCATAGAGAAGCTCAAGAGTTGAGGTTTAAAAGAGAGCATGAATTCCTCATTTTGCCTCCATATCAACAACCATATCCAGGAGGAAAATCAGATTAGTAATGGAAACATATGCCCAAAAGTGTCATCTACATGTCTCTATTTCCTTTTTCTACTGTAAAAATGGAAATGAGGGTTCAAGGAATGCCCGATAAGAACAACCGATGCCCTCCTTCTTTATAACTAATTATCAATCCTTATAATAATACCTCTCCAAACTATCACAAGGGCATGCAAATAAAGGGAGGTGATGGTCATAACGGACCACTCCACCTTCTCACATAATCCTAAGTAGATTCCTTACACATAGCTCCTTTCTCCATGATGGATTAGTAGGTTATTAAAGGCTTCCACTCTCTCCATTCCCACAGAGTATTAGGTAGAGAACAAGCCTATAAGGGATCCCACGAAGGTTCAAAGATCTAGTGGAGATAATGGTCTTAAAGACCACTCCTCAATCTAGTTTTAAAGCTCCTCCTTTATCTCCATGTTAGCTAAGGAGTCGAGCCAGCATAATGAACACTTTACCATGTATTCATTAAACTCCATTAATACATGGAAGGAGTCCAAACTTTAAATCATATAGGATAAGTGTATATATATGTGTGTGTGTGTGTGTGTGTGTAAACGGGGTCGAGGTATTCTCCCCCTTACAATCTTGTGTAAACATCAAAATAAATAGATAGATTATCAATCAGAAAACTTATCGGAAAACACTGATAATGAATTAGTCATTCCACTGATAATATTATATCTTGAATATAACTATATTCATATCAAACAAATACTAATGATTATCAACCATTTTTGTGTTGACGGTCAAACTACTAGACTTGGTTTACGACAAAATATAAACTTAGTGGATCTTGTTGACAAATCAATGACTTAAAGACATGATATTTCCACAGTCCATGATTGAATGTAGAGCTTCTGGAATCACTGTGTATTTCTTTTTTTACAGTCAACGTTTTGGATCATACTGAATGATCCATCATCAGGACTAAAGAAGAGAATGAAATGATGGATCATTGAGTATGATCCGAAACATTGACTGTAAAAAAAGCAATACACAGTGATTCCAGAAGCTCTACATTAAATCAATGACTGTCGAGTCAACACCTAACTTAGACTAGTTAGGTCAAATATGACTTACTAAAATCATTGATGGTTCACTTAAACTACAAAGGCACAAGACTCAAATGGAAACCAATCCATTCTTTTCATATGTCTATTCTCTTCTCTCTGATGATACTCTCCCTCTCTTTCTCGGAGGGCAGAAACCTATTTCCTAAATACAACTTGCAATCACCAAATTGTGATTAGTGTATCATTAATCAATTCATAATCCTTATGAAATCATAACATCTTAACAATATATAATCACATGTCAATTCTAATAATATAAGCATAAACTCATGAAATTATTGATTTTTCTTGACATTTTCCTTAAACATCAAATCATTAAATCATGCATAATCAAATTCTAATTACTTGCAAGTAAAAAGTAAAGTATAGTCAAAATTTGGGATGTGACAATTAGTCAACTGAATTGATTAACCTATTATCTAAATTGATTGATTAGTTAACTAATTTGATTGATTAGCTAACTAATTTGATTGAGAGTGAATGAGGGAGTGATGAGAGAGAATCATCGTGAGACAAGAGTGAATTATGGTGAGAGGAAATTATGGAGGAATTTAAATAATTTAATTATTTTATTTTTTGTGCATATGGATAATATTGGAAAATAAATAAAATATTAATTTTATTTATTTGTGGTGAAGAAAACAAAAATTAATTTGTTTATTTAGAAGAAATGAAGGAAATTATTTAATTAATGTAGAAGAATAAGGTAAAATAATAGATGAAATTAATCAAATAATAAAGAATTATTTAATTAATGTGAAGGTATGGTAGATGAATAACTAAGTTGGGAAGTGAGGCTAATTTTAGGTGTCTACATTTTGCCCCTCTTTGAGATGGTGTTGCAAAGTAACATCATTTCAAAGAAGTTTAAAACATAGTGTTGTGTTGGATAGAAGAAGATTTTAGTTTAGAAGAATATGATTGGAATAGAAATGATGATGACCCAGTCAGGTAGAAGTACTTAGTGAGTTGAATGATGCCCCCTCTAGAGGACAGACGAATTTGAAAGAATATAGGTGTGCTCTCAAAATGAATGGATGTTCAAAGAAAAGGTTAGATAAAAGATGGAACATTGGTGGAAGAAGAAAAACAAAATAGAGAAAAATGGAGAAGATAAAAAGATGGATGCAAGAAGAAATGGATTTATTGTGATGAGTAGTTATGCTGACGTGAGTATAGCAATCCTTTATTTAATATAGAAAAATGAATATTATGCACCAAGGTATAAGGAACCAAGGTGACTTTGTATCCATTGTATGGACTTGACATTGCAAACAAAAGGATGACCTTATGCATACCCAACATAATACAACCTTGTCTAGAAGTGTGAGGAAGAAAACTTAAAGCATAAGTCCTTATTGAACAAAAAATATTGCATAGCCTTAGATGCAAAAGGACAAGTTAGTATGCAAAAAGCTATTCCAACACACATAAGGTATGAATATTAACTAGAGTAATAAGAGCATCCAAGAAAATAGGGCACACGAAAATCAATGACTATGCCCCATTCTATACCAATCTAAACACACCAAGATATAGAAAGATCTAGGTGGCCTTTGAATAAGCAAAAGGAGACAAAAGATAAATCAAAAATAAAAAGACCAACTGACAAAACAAAAGCAATCAGCCATCATAATATCTTGCCCCAAAATGTGATTGATATTGGATTATGTTAGATGCAGGAAGGATCTATCCTGTTGCAGGCATGATTTTGGATGATATCTCTAAATGTTGAGGCAATGGGTACATAGGTATCGAGGTGTTTCAAAAGGTGGTCTTACCTATAATTTTGCATGAAAGCTCTATGTTTTCGATGTGTAGTTTGCTTTGCTTGGGTATTAAGTCTAATGGGTGTGCATTTATTATGGGTGATGGATAGTAAAATCTATTATGGTTTGTGTTAGGTGACAAGTTTTTATTGTGAAAATGATAATGAACCCTCTTTAGGCTGAAAAAGATATGTACCAAGAATGCCCCCAGTAAGGTACAAGAGTATTTATTATGGAATGGGATAGGCGATACTTGTTATGAAAATGGATGAGGGTTGGATATGATCAAATTCTATAAATTATCAAGCCATGATAGTGGGATAAGTGGATACATGGGAAAGATAATATATGGTGGATGGGATGGGATGGGTGAGAACTTGATAGACAATGGATAGTAGCCTCTACACATGGCGCCTGTTTGCCAGGTTTTCACCATGGTACATGCCCAAGGCACCATTAAAGTGGTTTTCACTATTGAATGAATTATTTCTCTTTACTTTTTTCTATATATCTATATATAGTTATTTTGTGATTTTTTTTTTGACTTTTTTGACTAGCTACGATATGTGAGGGTCAAGTATAGAACCACTTGAGGTGAATGATGTTTATTGGTTCTTCAAGAGGTTGGCCCTCTGGTGTTACAAGCTGGTAGGCACCTGATCCATAGTTAGCTATAACAACAAAAGGTCCTTGCCAATTTGGTTCAAATTTGCCCTTCTCTCGTTCTCGTAGATTTCATTGATTCTCATTGAGGACAAGGTCACCAATTTCAAAAGGGCGAGTCTTGAATTTCTTGTTGTAACTTCATTGAAGGCGATTCTGATATGCTTGGAGATGGTTTAGGGCATGAAAACGCCTCTCATCTAGGAGTTCTAATTCCTATAACCTTGATGTACGATACTCCTCCTCATCCATGAGGTTCTCTAGAGAAATCTGTAGATAAGGGAGCTCGACCTTGATTGGTAAGATGGCTTTGAAACCAAAGACAAGTGAATATAGAGTGGCTCCAGTATGTGTGAAAATACTGGTACGATATGCCCATAAGGCTAGATTTAGTTGCAGGTGCTAGTCATGGCCAATGTCATTGACAGTGTTTGTAAAGATTTTTAGGACGGTTTTATTTGAGGCCTCAACTTTGCCATTTCCTTGTGGGTAGTGGGGGTGGAAAAGTGATGTTGGATGTGGAATTTATTGCAAAGGGACCAAACTTATTGATTCTTAAAAGGCCTACCATTATCACTGATGATGGCAGGGGGAATTTGATACCAGCAAATGATGTAATGTAAGATAAACTTAGCTATTTGGGTACCGGTAATGTAAGCGAGTGGAATTGCTTCAACCCACTTAGTGAATTATTTGGTAGCAGTTATGATAAATTTGTGGCCATTGGATGATGGAGGGGTTATTTTACCAATGACATCAAGCCCCCACTGCGAAAAGGGCCAAGGAGTTGTTATTGGCTACAATTCTTGAGACGACGCATAAATGAGATCACCATGTTGTTGGCATTGTAAGCATTTCTTAGAAAACTAATGGGCATCTTGTTCCATGCTAGGCCAGTAGTATCCTGTTCTCAACAACTTCTTTGCAAGAGTAGGACCACTAGAATGTGTGCCACAAATTCCTTCATGTACCTCATGTAAGGCAGTTTGGGCTTCTTCCAAGTTGAGGCACCTAAGAAGAGTACCTTTGAGACTCTATTAATATAGTGTATCACCCAGGATGGTAAAGAAGAATGGGCAGTGAATGAAGGTTTTTATTTGGTTGGTGGATAGGTTTGGTGTAAGGGATTGGTCACGGAGGTAGGCATAAATGTCTTGATACCAAGGGGAAGCAGGTCCACCTATTTCACAAATGAGTTCAGAATCTAGGGTATCATATGCGGGGATAAAGAGTTGTTCCACAAGAACCTCATGCATCGTTGGCTATTGTTTGGCATGTCAATGAGTGAGCTGATGGTTGCCATTGCATCTGTAGAGAGCTATTATTTAATCGATGCACTTGTGCTAACTGAATCTCTAAGAAATACTTTTTGAGGTCATCGAATCTTTGCTTGTATAGGGAATTAGCCTGTCATCCTTGGTTTTAAGTTCATCATTAGCTTGTTGGGTAATCAATAGAGAATATCCATACACAAGTAATGTGTCAATCTTCAATTGACCAACCATTTTCAATTATGTAATCAGAGCTTCATGCTTAGCAATGTTATTAGTGCATGGAAATGCGATCTTATATGCCTTAGGGATGCAATCACCTTGAGGGATGATGAAGAGAATTCTTGCTCTGGACCCATGAGAAGTGAATGATCCATCAAAGTACAGTTTCCAATGTGTTGATGGGATGACTGAGCATATGGATTCATCTAGGCATTCTAATGTAAGTGGATCGTCCGAATGAATAGGAGCGTTAGCAAGTTGATCTATTATAACCTATCCCTTGATAGCTTTTTGGTCCACATACTCTATATCAAATTCACTGAGAATTACTACCCACTTTGCCATTCGTCCTGTGAGTGTAGCCTTTGACAATTTAGATATTTCAGTGGATCTACCTTGAAAATGAGCTTAACTTGGTTATTGAGCATATAGTGTCTTATTTTTTGAGAACTACTATTAGGCATGCTTTCTCCATGGGAGTATAATTAAGTTCATATCCTACCAAGGTTTGACCGATATAATATATAGATTTTTCTTTGCCTGATTCAATGTGTTGTGCTAGTAGAGCCCCTAATGATGTTAATGTTGTTGAAATATACAAAAGTAGAGGTTTCCCTAGAATAGGAGGCATAAGAATTGGAGGAGATGTTAAATACTCCTTCAATTTGTCAAAGCTTCTTGGAATGTCCAACATCCCATTAGAATGTGACATTTTTTGGAGAAGATGTGTAAAGGGATGACATTTATCTGTAAGTTGAGCAATAAAATAATGAGTGGCCTAAAGTTTCCCTTGTAAGTTGCTTTAGATTCTTTGGTGGAGGCATTTCAACTATGGCCTTTACTTTAGCTAGATCCACTTCAATACCTCTTCTTGATATTGTAAATCCCAATAATTTTCCAGAAGTGACACCAAATACACACTTTTTGGGATTAAGTCATACTTGATATTGTTCAAGCCAATCAAAGATTTTTGCTAAGACTTGGAGATTTTCTTTTCTTGTTGACTTACCAAGGAGGTCATCCACATAGTCCTCCATAGTCTTATGAAGAATATCATGAAAGATCACTGTCATTGCTCATTGATAGGTTGCACCAATATTTTTGAGACCAAATAACACGACTTGCCAATAATAGGTACCCCATGGACAAATGAAAGTTGTTTATGTTGATCCTCTTCAGCGATGTAGATTTGATTATAGCCTAAAAATCCATCCATAAGTGAGAGCATATCTTGTCTAGTAGTGAGATCTATGATAGTGTCAATATTTGGTAGCAGAAAGTCAAACTTGGGATATGCTTTGTTTAGATCTCAGAAGTCTATGCACATGTAGATGCCCCTAGTTGGTTTGGAGAATGGGAGTATGTTGGATACCCATTCTAGATAGTCAATGGGCCAAATGAATCCTATTGCTAACAACTTTTCAAGTTCTACTTTAACCAAGAGTGCGATATGTGGGTGCATATTTCTTAGTTTTTGCTTAACTGGTTTGGCATCGAGATATACTGGTAGATGATGCACCACTAAAGATGGGTTCAGACTAGGCATATCAACATAAGACCATGGAAAATTGTGG
Organism: Cunninghamia lanceolata; assembly: GCA_027924645.1. Taxonomy (NCBI): domain Eukaryota; kingdom Viridiplantae; phylum Streptophyta; class Pinopsida; order Cupressales; family Cupressaceae; genus Cunninghamia; species Cunninghamia lanceolata. The sequence continues at coordinate 7,764,436 of BSBN01001256.1, read as the reverse complement.
GAGTGTTTCTGAAAGAATGCAGTGAAATCCTTCCTTTCCTCTGATGATAAAGAAGCGGCAAAAAATGTGATCTTTGGGTCCTCTGTTGTGCCCAAGTTTAGCTCTTGAAATTTTTCTACCAACAGTGGAGATTTATTAGGATAAAGAGCATATTTAGGAAGGTCAAATCCCCCATCCTCTAGTGCCTCAGAGAGTTTTTCACTATTGGATGTGTCCTTTTTACTTTTTTAGGTTCTGATAACACCACATGGTGGTTTTCACTAGGGGACCTTTTTATTATATTACTTTTACGACTGGGGGATTTGGCCTTCTCGCTGAAGTATCCCACGGTGTTAAGCTCTATAATGAAACCAGCTCTATGATCCCCTAAATGAATGTGTTCTCGTAGTCCCATGAGTTCATAAATTGCTTCGTCATTGTGAATGGTATCGAGGATGGGAGGACCTTGTTGTTCCCAACTGATTAGTTGTGGGTAGATGAGTGGTATGTCAGTGGATGTAAAGGAAATAGTGGAGGATAGGGTACATATGCAAGAGTCTTGGAAGTTTTGGTGATGTGTTCGAAAGAGTCTTCATTGGAATCGTCATCGGTGGCCTTCACAACAGGAAAAGCTTTGGCTACCTCACTAAGAATAAATTCAAGATCTGAGGACACACACTCGACTGATCCATACCCATGTCCTTGAGATCCATGTATTTTTTTTGCAATTATAGGTTCTAAGGTACCTTGTTCATGTAGCCCAAGTCCACCTTGTCCTTTGTAACCCATATGTTTGACAATTCAAAGTCCATTAGCATATTTCTCTACAGGTAATATGACTTGTTCCTCTTCATCTTTATACAACCATTTGGAGACATCTTCTTCAATTGATTCTTCCTCTGACATTCCCCAATGCTCAAATGTTGTTGGTTTGTATGTGATGACCACATTTGATACTGACCTTGAGGATTGAGGTTTACCATGTGATTTTGGAGAGAGTGGAAGTTGACCTATGCAGAAAGATTCTTGTAGGTTGTACTCTCCACACCACTTGTCTTTGATTTGGACCTCGATCTCAGGAATTGGAATTTTGGAGGTAGATGGTATTAATGAAAGTGATGATGGGTCTATATAGGATGATGATGAGGATGCGATATCATTGTTATGACAAAGGTTGGAACTCTTTCCTTCCATCATCCTACAATATTGAAATGGGCATGGGTTAGCGAAAATGGTAACTTTAGAGCCATCATAAGGAAATTTTATGCATTGATGGTATGTTGAAGGGACATCTTGCATGGTATGGATCCATGGGCATCCTAGGAGGATATTGTAGGGAAGATCAAGGTACAAAAATTGGCAAGAGTTTCCATTATGACAGGACCAACTTGGATAGGTAATTTGATGATACCCTTAGACTCATGTTCAACGTCGTCATAACCTTTGATAGTAGGATTTTTCTGAGTCTATGACATTGTCACAATATCCTAGTTGTCTTACTAATTTTGAAGTACAAAGTTTGAGGCCTGATCCACCATCTACAAGGACTTGCTTTATTTTATGCTTGTGGATGAGTACTTCTAAATGAAGGGCGTTGTTATGTGAAGGACTATCTGAAGGGAGATCTTTTTCAGTGAATATGAGATGATGGGGTTAGGATAAGTGTCCTACCATGGCCTGAAATTGATTGGTATTGATTTTATTTGGGACATGTGACTCTTGGAGTACTTTATCAAGGATTTGTTTATGTATAGGGGAAATACAAAGGAGCTCAAGGATGAATATTTGTGCAATGGTTTTATTCAAATGATCAAGAATTATTGAGATGATGGCTGTGAATTGGATGTGGCTCCTTGAAGGGTTATTTGACTTCGACGTGTGGTTACAACATAGTCATGTTTTTGGTACAATGGTGATGGTAGAAATTTGAGAATGGCATTCGTTAATACAACCTACAATGGAGTCATAGGAAGTAGAGGCATTGACATCATTTGTGGTGTTAGAGCCATTGTTTTTGTTGTGGGTTTGACCATAGGCTAGGAAGGCATCTTGATATATACCCAAATCTGCATTGGTTATCTTTTGAGGGCATCCTTCTATCACAATCTATCCTTGGTCTATGAGGTCTTGGATGCAATTTTTGAGCTACATACAATTTGATGTTTGATGTCTGTTTACCCTATAATACTCACAATATGCGTTCTCATTGAACCATGGAGGTTTAACTTGATTTTCGTCATGTTGTCTTATAGTGGGTAATTTTATGAGATTTGATTGCACCAATTTGCATAAGATGGATTCAATTGGTCCACCCTAATGGAGTGAATCTTTGTCTAGGTGTTAATTTTTGTTTAGATGGTCCCTTAGGGTTCTGTTAATGTTGTTATTTGTTGGTTGTAGGAATGAAGCTGTGGTAGTTTGCGGGTTTTTAATGTGTTTGACATCGGTTACACCATCATTCACAAAATTTTTATTCTTCGCCCAGAAATGAGGTTTCTCATTAGTTTGGTTGTTGTTGTTGTCTTTGTTGTCTTTGTAAATCTTTACTAAAACTTTAGCTATAAGGGCTTTCTCAATAGTGACACCTTTGTCTATGATTTCATCAAACATATTCACACATTGAATTTGCAAGTGAAAACCCATCTTTTGATTTAAGTTCTAAACAAATATGTTTACAAGTTGTTTCTCATGGATGGGATAAGAGAACTTACTAGCAAGATTCCTCCATTGTTGAAGGAAAGCAATGAAAGATTCTCCATTCTTTTGCTTCGTATTGCAAAGATGTGTCATAGATACCTCATGTTCGTTGTTATATGAAAAGTGTGCAATGAATTTCTCGGCAAGTTCTTGAAATGTCTTAATACCATGAGGTAAATGGGAGAACCATTTGGTAGCCTGGCCTCTGAGACTATGGGGAAAGAGTCGCATGAGATAGGTATCATTATAGGTGACTTCCATACATGCTATGTAAAATTCTTTTAGATGGTCCCTAGGATCACTTTGCCCTTTATATTTGTCAAATTTAGGTATATCAAAGTTATGTGGAAATGGGATCATGACCAAGGATCTATCAAAAGGATAGGGACATATCTCTTCAAAAGAGTATTTTATTTTTGGATGTCCCATCTCCATATCTTGTACCTTCTTCCTCAATTCTTCAAGTTCCTGGGCAAGTTTAGTGAGAGGAGGTTGGTTTGGATTGGTATTTGGAGGTTGTTGATTGATCCATTGTTGGATGAAGGAATTTTTTTGCTGTGATGTGGTGGGGTTGGTAGTTTGGAAAGGATGGGAATTAAAAGGTGGATTCCAAGAGACTTGGGAGTTGATGTATGAGGATGAGGTGGAGATTTGAGAAGTTTAGGGATGGATGAAAGATATTGATGATGAATATTGGGAAGTTAAAGGATTGAGTGGTGGAATGGTAGTTGCAACTTGGGGGATTGGAACTGACATTTGTGGTTTACTACGAGGTTGTGAGACATAAGTTGGAATTGAAGGTTGTGATACATTAGTATGAATGGGTTTACTAATGCTTGTGTTGATGTGAAGATGAGATGGAGGATTCATTATGGGAAGTTGTGATGTTGATGTAGGATTGTGAGGATGATATGCAAATGGATCTTGTGGCTTAAGATTGAAAATATCATAGTCCAAGGGTAGTTGAACTCCACATTGAGCCAACATGAGAAAGTATTTGTCAGGATTAGCTACAAGCATTTGATGCATAAGTTCCATGCATTCATCATCTTGTGAAAATTATTGTAAGCATGGGGAAATGACTTGATGATCTTGAGAATCTTGACAGGTCTAAGATAGGTGCATTTGGTAATGATGGTTGAGATTTTACTCGGGATAAAGATGTGAGGTGGCATCTCAACTTCTTTTCCAACTTCCATTGGAGGGATAGGTTTCTTGGTAAGGTCTATTTGGATGTTGGACTCCATAAGCTTCCTTTCTTGCGACCTTGTGAGTGGCATTCAAAGAAAGGACTTGGGTAAAAGAAAATGATATGAAAGGATGTGGTAATGTTTGGAATAGAGAAAGAAACTGTGATGATGAATTGGGGTACTCCAAATTTGAACTTTGGTATCTTGGGGATGATGTTTGGGATGTGGAATCAAAATGGCCTTAAGTACAAATCTAGATCTTTTGGTTGATGATAAATGATATACCTTTCACTACTTAGGAGAGATTAATACCTAAGCAATAAAAGGGTAAGGATGCTTCATTTCCTACTTGAGGTAGACAAGATCTCACAAAAAATAGGGAGTAAGATAAGATTTTACTAACTCAAGAGTAGCCAAGACTCCTATGCTAATTAGTCGACAAGATTAACTTAACACTACTTGAGGTTGATGAAATCTTGAAAGCAAGATGGCAAGCTAAGGATGAAGGGATATAAAAAAGATCTAGATTGAACAAGATGGCTTTTGGATTCAAGGATGATTTGGGATGTAGATTGATAAGATCAAAATGATTAACAAGATTGAAGTCCCAAAGTGTTTGAGGATCCAAGCCAAGTCTATGGGGAAAATTGAAGGGTGAAATGGATGGATGGGTGAAATGAAGCTTGGAAAATGGTATGATATAGCAATGATTTGTGTATGGAAAGGATGAATGGTTTTAGAATGAGGAAGAGGTTGATAGATCCCTAGTGTATTCTATGAACTCTTAAATAGTTTTACCAAATGTGACAAGTTATCCAGAGGAGGATTTGGTGGAAAACTGACAAAAGTTTTGGATCAAGAGATTAGTGCAATCAAGAAACACGATGGCTGACACAACTTTCAAGGTATTAATGATGCAAAAGGTGCTAGACCTTCACAACCACAAATGTCTATTATAGGCATTTCACAAGAAAAACATGCCAGTCACTTGAGCACATTCCTAGATAATATTTAAGTAGGGGTGATTTCGTAATGTGGGCCCACATGATAGAATACCTATCCATGTTCTTACCTAACTTTAAGAACACTTTACCTTGATTAGATAGCTAGTGATAAGGGTGTTGCACCCAATACACCTTTCTTTGGAGGCTTTTACAACTTTCCCAAAGAAAACTTATATCTCGCCTTTAAGGAGGTATGATGGTGAGTAACTTCAGGGAGTGTTCTGTATCCCTTGCACCACACTAGAAAATGACCGATGGTCTTATCTAGGCTATACAAGTTTTTATGGGGTGTCCCAATATACGTAAGGTACGGGGGATGAATCCATGAACAGGGGTGTCCCTATCCAACCAAGTGCCAACCAACACAAGTCTCGATGGACCGAGGGTCTTAGGGTCTTTACAAGGGGGGAGAGGGTCCTTCCTTTGAAGTGAGTCTTTCAATTCTCACAACATTTATATACCACACTGGAACATGTAGTTGAGGTCTTCCCTAGGGGTGATGAAATCCCCTAGTAGGCCTCCTAATGGGAAAGATGGCTACCAATTGTTTTTGATCCCCAAGTTCACACTAGGCGCAAGGGGAGAGCATACACAAGTTAGCACCACCTTTAGATTTAATCTAAACACGAAAAGGAAGTGTAAGATTTTTGGTCCACACGAAGTGCATGGAGAGAGCATACATCTTGATAAATCCCACAAGAATGAAAAACAAATTCATTAACCAACTAAACTAATTTAGATGCCTAATTTAGTGAAAAATAAAAGCCTTTGACAAAGGAACCTGCAAGACAACCATTAGTAGTTGTTTTATTTTTAGAACTTTGACAAGTGATGGACAACTACACACAAAATGTTAGTAATTTACAAAAATTTAGACCTTCGTAAATCGATTTCAACTGCAACCAACGAGTTAGTGGCAAGAAAATATGCAAAATAAAGAAAACTAAATTAAAAAGAAAAATAAACTAAGTTATTAGCTAAAAATGATCTATTGTAAATTAAAACTAAGAGAACAAACTAAAACGCTAAAATAACATAGTAAAAGTGCATAAAACTAAAGAGGGAAATGGAAAAATGTGTGTTAAAAGTTAAAGAAACCAATGAACTGAGATAGAATTGTCTAATTTGAATGATCTGAACTACAACAATGAGATGATTGTTTATAGAGGTTTTCAACATCAAAATAACAACTGATAAATATAAAAAATACTAAACTTAACTACCATCAAATAATAGTGTTAAAAAAATTGTGTTTTAAAATTAGGGACTGAAACTATTAATAAACTCCTACAAAAAATGACTTTTCTTCTGAATACAGACTTCTAATATCAGCAACAACAACTCATTTATTTATAATTGCTCTATATTGAAGAAACTCTTTCTCTCTTGCTATGACTATAGAAGAATTTAAGTTGTTGAATTGCCAAGAGATAAAAGGTTAGGAGGTTTGAATAAGCTGCCCCCTCTTATTAAATTGTCCAAACACAACTATTAAAAAAAAAAATTGCTAGTGGCTAGAGTACAAAAAGAAATACCATTGAAGCTATAGAAATGATAAAAGGCCACAGTCTATGAATTCCAAGAGAAAAATATAATGGTCACAATTTTCTAAGAAGGTCACACCCAACAAACTACCTAACAGATTTATTGGGCTACATGGAAGAATGAGACCGATAAGATTTTGTGTTTGGATTTTTGTCTTTGGAGGAGTATAAAACTACAAAATTATCAAAAAAAAAAAAAGACACGGAAAGTAACACAACCATGCACCTGTCATGCCCACATTTCACATGCGATCACAACACGTAATCACGCATGTTATGTCCACACATGACATGCAGTCATGCCACGAAATATCAAAATTTTTTCCCTAACTACTCCAAAAGCCTCCCTCGCACGCGCTTGCATGCTCGGTGCGTCTGTTTAAGTTGCCTATGTGATTGTGGATACGATATAATCCTCTCACATGTGCAAGTTGATAGGGTTCACCATGCTGGAATTGGTTCACTTTATTCGTTTAGATTTTCTCTTAATAGGTAACTGATCTTTGATTGGCTATTTCATTTGTTAGATTTGCCTTGCATACTTAGTTAAATTTCTCAATTGTTTTATTACAGAACATTGATTATTTGCCCGTTTACGTAATTCATAATTTACTCTATAATTTTGCGTTAAACTTTATTCAAGTTAAATCATCATCTATTACTGGATAATTCATTAATAAATAGAGTTTACTAAGCCATAGCTAAAAAGTAATTTTCTTATGAACATATTAAATATAATTTCCTTCTTACTAGGGCGATTTAAATTAACCCATTGAGATTAGTCCAACTTCATATATTTGTTTAAATCTATATATATATCTTCTATATAATATATATAATTTTCTTAATCATAACTTATTGTGGATACTCCACTCAATGCTATATATATATATATATATATATATATATATATATATATATATTCCAAAATATATATATAAATATAAATATAGACATATATGTATATATATTTTTAATGCTCTTAGTGCCTGCTTGCACTCACAATTATTATATATATAAATATACATATATATAGTTAACTATATATATATTTATATATACAATAATGTTTATTTCTTCAGAGTAGTGGGAATCCACTAAATTAAATACTATTTTATTTTGAATGCCAACTCATGGCATTGTGGGTTAGGGTTAAATAACCCTAAAAACTTATGTTGATTGAAAGTCTTTGTTTGCAGGCTTATGGCAATGGTGGTGGCGCCAGAGAGGGAGAGGCACAGCGTAGAGGAGGCAGCAAGGGATGAAGGATGAAGGTGCAGTGGATGTTAGAACCGGAGGAGACCGCGTTGTGCAGAGAGGGGGAGAAAGCTTCGCGTGGGAAACGCGAAGGGTATGCGGCTGTTGCAGGTTTCATTGGGGGTGCGGGGGTGTGGGTGGGGCTCCGCCCCCCCCTCCCACACACCACCTATGCAAAATATGGTGGGGGGTTTAACCCCCCCACCACTCCTCTAAAGATAATCTGCGGATGTGTAAAGCCGTGAACTGCAATCTGCTCGAATTTGTCATTTGAAAGTTTTCCAACGATTATTATTTATATCTATATATTTATGTATATATATATGTATATATATATGTCATTTCCATTTTTATAATTTATTTAAAATTATTATAAATAGATATAGATATATATATGTAAATATATATATATATACATATATATATTTACATATATATATTTACACACACACACACACACACACACACACACACATATAGGTCTCAATAATTTCATTATCACAAAATATGATCTATTAATATATATATATATTTCAGTTTCACTAAACAATGTAAAAACAGATATAACTATTTCTACAACTAGGATATAAAGTAGAATGTTTTATGCAAAAATAATAAGTATAAATTTCATATTTATAGAAAGATAATCCATGGCAAAATTCCTTTCACAACCTTTTCAACATTACATTTAAATCAAAAGAACAGACATTTAATCATTTAAATTTGTAGCTTCTATTTGCAAATTTGCTCAAGTAAATTTCTTTCCTTCTCAAATTACAATTTAAAACTAGACATGAATTCTTGTAACTAATGAACTATTTCTATTTCAAGAACTCACATAACACCATAAACATTCATCTTAGATTAATTTCCAATGCAATGTAATTCCAAATTTAAACTTTGTTTTCAAGAGTAAAAATGCATCATACATAACATTAAAATTTACTAGATAATACAAGGAAATCATATATCATTTGGTTCATCAAATTAACAACAAGTCTCACAATGAAGGACTTGACAACAAGAACAATTAAATTTCCACAATACACAGACTATTTAGGGAGTATTTTTTTTTACTTTCTTCTCCCAACTTGCACAAATGAAGAAAGGTAACAACCAAATAATCTCACAACTATAAACATAGTCAGGGAGGCTTAATCCTTCACTCCCATGGTAACAATATTTACAACAATATCAAGAGAGATGATCTCTTTAATTCTTACATAAAGAACAATGATGATCAAGCTTCTTGTTACAAATAATAAGATAGGACATTTTCTTAAACAAGGGAAAACTCCTCCAAAACTTTTTACAAGCTCCAACTATAACCTGCAAGACAACAAGGAAAAAAAACAACAACCTCCATCTAGCTCTCCTCCCTACCTTTGACCTGCAAGAGGGTCACCCCCGAGCTAGGGAGACCATCCTCATATCTAAGGTAAGATAGACTAACCACCACACAAAACATAGAGCAACAAACAAACAACGATCCATACACCCACAAGGTTGACACACAACAAAGTCTCAGCTTAGGTGAGTACATGGAGGGTAGGGGAGTAGACAAACTCTACCTCTAGGTGCCATCCTTTCACAATTAATCACAAGGCCTCAAGCCAACAGTATAATTTTCCACAAGGCCTCAAGCCTTCCAATGAATCAAGTAATCAAAGATATCCAAACAGGCTCTCAAAGCCAATAAGCCCTCAAGGCATATCATGTATCTAGAACTAGGATGGCACCTGAGGAGGGTCACACCTCCCCTCCCTAAACACGATGAGCATTGCCTTCCACTGGAAGGAGCTCTCTCTACACCCCAAACAAAAACCCATAAACAAACAGAAAAGCTCAAGAAGACATTGCAAGACTCTTTCAACAACCAAGATACAAACATGCATGTCAACATTAGATCACACAAGAGATTAGATTAGTACACCAACCTTCTAAAGCCAATTATGGAGAAAACTGATGAAGAGCTCCTTTCTCCTTTCTCCAAAAATCTCCTTCCTTTTTCCTTCAAGATTCAACAACCCTTACTCTCCTTCTCCTCTTCTTTTTAAAACTAATTTCTCTTTTTTTCCTAATTTCCCAAGTAGGAATAAACAACTCAACCCCCCCACTTCCTCCATTAACCTAGTGGTCATAAAACAATGTACCCCCACTCAATAGGTTCCCCATAAAAACCCACTTGAAGAATAAAATACAAATGAGAAAACTTAAAATAACATAGAGTGGGTGACACAACACCCTCATAAAAGGGAACCCCACCAAAAGGAGGCACATGGAGACAAGCCCTCCATAATTAGGGGGATCATGGAGTGCTCCATGACTTGGAAGCGGGCATGAGTGTGGATTCCACTCATCCCATGTCCCCCAAGTTTCTAATTTCGTCACATTACTTCACCCTAAGGTTGAGGTGACCCTATGGAAATTAACCCAAGGTTACCCTAGTCAAAAAGGTCCCTAAACCCAAGGGGTACAACCTAGGGTTGTTTTTAAACCTAGTTAAGACTGCCAGAGTCAAATAAAACACATGAAAAGGGTCAAAAATAATTAAAGTTAAAACAAGATTCAAAACATCAACTTATAACACTTATCATAATAAAAGTAATTCAGATAAAAGCCCTTATTCCCTTAACCTCATGCAAAAATAACACATTACAACATTACCACATTTTTCCAAAATAAGAGGTTGATCTCAGTTCCTCATGGAACTAGATCGGCTCACAAGGGAAACAACTTAGGATATGGGAATGGTCTCCTGTATATGTGGTTTCATTAGTAATACCTGCACACTCAAACTTGAAGTCAATAACTCAGAGATATCATAGCCGAAGCAATTCAAATACATGCATAACTAAACATGCTACCTTATAACATACTGAAATCATAATACAGTTTCATATCCATTCATCATTTTCTTTCAAACAACATCTAATATCATTGCACAATTATTTTCTTAAAATCACATAGGTTCAATAATCTAGAACTCAGAAATCAATAGTCTCTCAACATAAAATAATAACAAAAAGTACTGCGAATAGTCTCATGAATAGTAATGTAAAAAGTAGGCCTCACAGCACCGATGCCAAACTAATTTGTCATTGCTAAGTGTAAACATACAGAGAGGAGGAATATGTTATTTATTGCTGGCATTACTAGAAATCAAATGTAGCTATCCTCACTATTTATGTGTTGGATTTAGTTTGCTAAAATCTTCTATATGCATAGCCATGAAAGGATTAGAGGTAGGCAAACAAACAAAAGTACATACGATTTTCCAAAACAGCCAGATTCCTCGACACTAATTGAAGCCAAATTCGTTAGAATCCTACATTATGGCATTTGACTATATGGAGATATCTTAGAAACTCATTATTCCACATTCAAACAAGGATCTAGCATGGGAGATAGGAAAAAATGGGACTAGATCACCAGGTGTGCCAGAATGTGAGACCGTATAATTTGCAATATGGAGACAAACAAGTATACCTTCCTCCGTAAGCAAATTTGACCTCACCGATCGAGCGTATTGAAGTGGGTGCACTCCAATGGATTATGCTCCATCAATATATGGATATGTGGATTACTCAGCTCAACAACATAACTAGTACCATAAGTTTATGAGAATGAGATGTTTGTGAGAGCTAGAAGATGTTTTATTTATAGATTTCAAGAAATGAAGATTAATGGTGGAAAATGATTAGAGTGATCAACTGTTGAAATTGAATGAGAGAGTTAGATAGATGAGAGAGTGACAAGTGTCCTTGTCCTCTCATGAATCAGGGGAGTTAATAGGTTTGATTAGTGAGTTGACTGAATTGATTGATTCGTTAACTAAATTGATTGATTAGTCAATTGAATTGATTGACCTCTTATCTAAATTGATTGATTAGTTAACTAATTTGATTGATTAGTTAACTGATCTAATTGAGAGTGATTGAGGGAGTGATGAGAGAGAATCATGGTGAGACAAGAGTGAATTATGGTGAGAGGAAATTATGGCGCAAATTAAATAATTTAATTATTTAATTTTTGGTGCACATGGATAATATTGGAAAATAAATAAAATATTGATTTTATTTATTTGTGGTGAAGAAAATAGAAATTAATTTGTTAATTTAGAAGAAATGAAGGATTAATTAAATAATGTAAAATTATTTAATTAAAGCTAGGAAATGAAAAACTTAAATTAATCAAATAATTAATAATTATTTAATTAATGTAGAAGAATAAGGTAAAGTGATAATAGATGAAATTAATCAAATAATAAAGAATTATTTAATTAATGTTGAGGTATGGCAGATGAATAACTGAGTTGGGAAATGAGGCTAATTTTAGGTGTCTACAATACCCATTGTATAACTTTTCTATTTAAGAAGACCTTAAACAATCTACAATTACAAGTTTTTTCTTCAACTTTTATTTGAAACATAATAATTGCTTCTTCTTACTTATAACATAGGCTTAATAGAAAATAAGAATAAGAAAAAATGGACTTAAGGCTAGGTTGCACGTGAAACAATATTGTGAATGGAGTGGTGATGGCTATAGCTACCCAACTCATAAATTGTGTTGTAAGTCACTAGTCCTTGAAATATTAATTGATCCGAGGCTACCCACAACACATCAATTCCTCTTATTTGTTTCAGGCAAATCCATGAACCCCTTATGAATGTTATCACTGATCAACCTTTCCTAGTATATCTTCCTTGTACCTTTGAGAACTTCAATATATCCAAACATCCATGTCTCAAAGCTAGAGGCACTTGATAGTCCCATAATCCTTCTCAATAAGGTTATCATATCCCTACCTCTACCTTGAAATCACTGTTGTATAATGTTCTAAGGAGTTTGGCTAGAGTAGTCCTACACTACTTCATCCATGTGTTATTGATGATCTTCTTGCATCTTTTAGGATCTTGGTTGTATAGGGCTTGGTTGTCATCCTTTGTAATATATGCAACCCTTGGATATACTGGGATGTCAAAAGCCTTGATGATGTCTTGTAGAGATAAGTTAACTTATTACTCTCCCATCCCATGCAACTATAGTCCTTGACTCTTCGTGATACCTCTCCCTACATTTCATAATGAGTTCAACACATTGCATTGTTGTTGGAAACCCTATAGCTTGAGCAATCCTATTTTCATCCATCCTTCTGGCCTAATTAGTTGGATCTGCCCTAAAGACCCCTTTCCTGAAATCCTCTATATCCACATGTCCCACATCTATTTATGAAACATTGTTCCAGTTGGAAATGATCTTGGAGGCTGGGGAGACACCTTTGAACTTGTACTTCATCTTGGCCAACCTTGAAGACATTTATCCTGCAAGAGATAGCCATAATGAACAACACAAACTAAGGTATCTAATGCAACCACACATCATTCCTTAGGATCAGCTAATTCTAGCAATAACTCATTAAAATTCATAACTCATTCTAAGGAATAATTACAAAATTGTACCAATATCACTAAGTTCATAACTTAACACATCATCAAGATAGGTAAACAAATTCACAAATTAATGCCATTATCTTGAAATGCAGATCACATCATTCACTAGATCAGTTTTACTTTGGTTTCAACTTTTTTTCCATTTGCGGGTTAGAGGATGCCATCAAGAAAAAATTGGCAAATCATTAACATCAGGATACAGAGGAATTCAAACAAAGCGGGCTCATGCAATTCAATTAGATATATGGGAGTTTGAGGTTCAAAAGGATATATCTAAATACAATGAGAAATTCCACATTATACTAACATAAAGTCACATGACTCAAAATATGGAGATTTTGAGCTTAACTAAATATGTGGGTTTTCCTAATGCCGAGGCATATGAGGGGATTTTATCAGAAACATGATATAAGGGTAATTTCATCAAAAGTGAGTCTAGGAGGGTCAAGTGGTTCAACAAGTTTAGCATGTCCTATTGGATTTGCAAGAAAACTAGGTTCATTAGGATAAGCAGAGGTTTAATCGTCAAGTGGATATAGAGCCATTTTTGTGAAAAGTGGGTCCTAGGCTACCAACTGAATAGGCGGAGGTTTCAACTTCATTGGGAGATGTGGAGGTTTGGCCACCTATTGGATGAGCAGGAGTTAGGTGGTTTAACAAACATATCCGGTATCTAGTAGAATCTCAACAAAAGCATTCTACAGTGAGTTGCAGGAGTTTAGCCATTTACCGAATAAGCAGGAGTTCATTGGTTTACGGGATATGCAGGAATTTGGTGGCCAATTGGATATATTTGGTCTCCGGTTGATTGCCTACGAAGGTTTTTAATGTATGTCTAGTGGGACTTTTAGAATTAACTGAATATGCGGGTCTCAGACCCCTTACCAGATAAATTTGGTTCCTAGTCGTAACTCTGCATTTCTTGCCTATCGAAAAGGACTTAGTAGGATTCCGTCTTAGCTGGGATTTTTCCCACGAAGGGACATATCCCATAGCCAAGGAAAACCCACAAGAGAGAAAACTATCTTTGTATTAATAGTTTTGGTCTGAGTTTCCTTTACCCTAACTCTTCAAAATCCTACCATTTTATCCAATGAATCAAAAAATGCAACATTATGAATGAAGATGGATCTAGGGCACATTTTTAAAAAATGGAAGTGGATCTTGTTAACCTTAGTGACTCTTGACCTAGATCAAATTTATTTTTGCAATTTAATTATTCACTCCTAAGATTTCAACATTCTAAACCCACAATGTAGGATAGAGAACCCTAGTTTCTTTAAGCTAAATCATCATCATTTACTTGTTTAATTTAGTATTTTTGGAAATCAAAATGTCGCATGAGTTTTACTAACCTAGTTATAGAGAAAGATATGTCATTTTGAACCTAATAAAACTATCTCCCTAGCACGTCAAACAAACGTCCTGCAATCATTGAATGCTCAAACTTGAATGTTCAAACTCTTCGAGCTCTCAAGTTCTTTGGCTCCATGAATACAAAATGAAGAATTAAAACCTAAATTTGAACTTAAACCTCTTCCAATTTGCAATAAATGCATCCTCGTACCTTTAGACAATGAGGAGGGCACTAAGCGGGTATGGTGACATCATCTGGACATGCAAATATTTGAAGGCTGCAGTGATGGGTCGAGGTACTGGATATATCCTTTTGGGTGCTAAGGACCTGCAATATCCTCTTGGAGATTGAAGCCTTGCTTTGCACTTTTAAAACATTTTCATATGGGATTCTAGAGGATGTGAGACTTTGAGGGCATCGGGATAAATCCTGATGGCCTTCGAGAACCTGCATTATCCTTCATAAGTCAAAACTTTTGCAATAAAAGGCAAAACACACTTTTATCCTATCTCCCTGGAAATTCCCACATGCCAACATGGGCAAAAGTTCTGCCCTTGGAGAAAATGGTAACAAGATGAAAATTCCAAAGGAAAATAACATTGAAAACATGCAAACACTGGATTGTAGATGCCAAGGGATCAAAATGCTCAAGTTTCTCCTATAATGCTTCATATAACAATGGATCACCTTCACAAAACCTTAAGAGGCCAGTATTTGAAACCCATGCCTTAAAGAAAAAGGGGGTCCATATTTGAGGAAGTAGGAAATGTGTACAGGGCACAATAGAGAGATCTAAGAATTTAGATCCTCCTAGCATAGTTCTAGATTTAGATTCATCAATGGCCATAGAACAATCAACCCACTTAACCCAAAAATCCCATAATATATTCCATCTTCTCAAGAACCAATTTTCTCTTTTTGAAGCAATCTTGTTAATTTTACAACTAGCATTAACCAATTTTTCCATTCAAGGCCTTACTAGGACCTTGCAATGGAGGATTTCCTTTAGGTTTTACTAGAGGATCATCAAAATTTTCATGATTTTTGTTATGTCAGAAAATGTCCCCTTGGGGGCTTTCCCTCTTAAGGTTTAGCTCCTAGGTCTTGTAATTGCATTTAGAGCATCTTGCATGTTATTTCTAACTCCCGATGAGAAAACCCTTTGGTATTGTGACAAATAGGACCTAGGAAGCTGCACATTAATGAATCCTGAGCAAAAATGGTAGGGTGGTTGGCGCCCTAGTCCAGTCCTATTTTGGGTCTGCCCTAATTTCAAATGTCGGTTTAGTGATTGTTATTTGGGTCCTATGCTAACATCTAAAGTTTGAATTATGAAATCTTAGCTAGAATATTTGTAGTTGCATATGTAAGCATGATTAGGTTTCATTTGTATTGTCCCATTTTTGGAAAAATATACTAAAGTGTTCATATCTTGGCCTTTTGTCTGCCTTATATGTGCTACTTCCTACTTTTTCATCCCGAGTCCAACTTTACTTAGTCATATTTCAAGTCATCGGTGATTCTTTGCATGCTTGAACCAAGTCGGTGAGTTCACAAGTTCTTGAACCGCCTGATTTGCCGACATTGAACGAGAAGTCCAATGTCTTGAGTCTTCCTTTGTGTCTCAGTATTGTGAAGTCTCTTTATTGTTGGGAGGCTAGGAGTTCCTTCAACTTCTGAACCTCTGACTTGGAGTTCAAAACTTCAATCCCTGCTCAACTTGCCAACTTTGAAGGACTTGTTGTGGTGTTTTTGCTACGCTGGCATATGGTGTAAAGGAATGACACTTCTCACTTCGCATTTAATTGGAAGTACTTGAAAACACAGTGGCAAAATTTTTGGAGGGAAACTCAAGGCATGTATTCATGAGTTAAAGGTTAAATTCACCACCAAAATTTAATGTTCTCCACAAGTGAATTTATGTGAAGTGACATTGATAAATTCTTCATCTCACCTAAAGTTGCATCATTTCACAAAGGGAATGCGTTACAGAGTGTTAAACGGCTAGCTTGCTACATGCAGGATATCAACATATCTCCATTCTCATAGCTCAGCACAATTAGCAAATCCATCTCTTTCTTCTTCTACCCTGTTATAAAAGCACAACACTTACTTTGGGGAGTTACAAAATTTCTATTTCCATGTATCTACATGAAGAACTTCTTGTCAGTGCTTTGCATTACCCTGTATTGTCTGCGTATGTTTCAGAGTCTCTGGTGTTTTGGTTCTTCGAGTATATGAAGATGAAGTTCAAATTTCAAGGAGTCCCCATGGCCTCTATAGTGGAGAATGGTTTGTCTGGGGTGAGAGATACCAACTTAGGCCATGTTGATTTGGAAGACTTCTAGGGAAGAATGCAGTCTAAGAATCAAACTCCATTGGCAGGAAAGATTGTTAGTAGTGGTTTGGATAAACCTAGAGATTTTTTGCTCATTGTACATTGTCTTGAATTGATAGTGGCATGTGCCAATGGCTATTTTCTTTAGTCCCTAGAGATAAAAACCTCTAATGGCGTTGTTGTGGGAAAAATTGATTATGAATCTATTGCCCTAGCTCTAAATTTGGAAGAACACGAAGACAATGTTGATGTTTCTATGTCTTCTACCTGGAATTACTACAATGAAAGAGAAGATTAGTGTCGTACATGTATTGCTAAGAACTAGTAGGAAATTGAAAAGACTAGGAAATCTCAGCTTCTCGCCAACCTAAAAATGAGTGATTTTAAGGAGGAGATTTTAGATATGATAACTTTGTTGAATAGAGTAGTCGGAACCCAAAATTAGATATTTTTGAGTTTTGGATGTGTAGATTCATTTTGTTAATTTGTGGAGACCACCACATTGATTAGGCGAAGATTATTAGCGAATGTCTGCATGAACAGTTGATGAATTTTACAAGAAGCATGAGTTTCCACATGATTTTCCACATGTGTTCCTAACTGGTGTATGTGTTGGCTCGAAGAGAGGCTTCTTGGCTTGGCTTGAGGATTCAAGGAAATCCTACAACAAGTATGCATGTGTACTATATTTTTCCTCAGCTGCAGAAGGTAGAAGGCATGAAAGATTTTAGGAGAGTAAATGATGCTTTTTTTATGATGTTAGCTAAGAAGATTGATGGCTTGATTGAATGAATATTTTCAGTTGAAGCATCCACTTTGGTCATGAAATTTGGTAGTTTTTATATACAGTTTGATCATTTTTCTTATCTAAGAATTGGGGGTTGTGAAAATGCCCCGTTGAAATTGCCACAATACCCATCCGATTATCTGGTGTTGTTGGAATTGTGTCGTCAGATGGCGGCTGTAAATGTAAAATATCAAGCCATGAAGAAGAGGGGGTACTCTTTTCCTGTGACTTTGTCTTTCTATTCTTGCAAAAATAATGACGGGGCTAAAAATGTTGACAAGCTACTATCAAAATTTTGTCTCCACAGTTTATTACCCTATGCAACATTTGACAGTAAGAGCTTCATAAAAGAAAATATGCATGGGGGTGGTTCTTATTTACGTCAGCCTCAACTCGAGGATTTTTGGGAAGACTCTACAGATGAAAGAGAGATACACAGGAGAAAGTGGATGAGACTAATTGTGGATCAGGTTCAAGCTTTCAAGCTGAACCTCCAAGTTCCTGACATAGTCGATGATAACTCAAACATCATGGATGAAGGTTATTAGGCAACATTAATGAAACCACTCCCTCCTGTGAAATGGTTTACAAAAGAAGTTACAGATGTAAAGCTACTTTCCCTTTGTGTGTTGGAGAGGACAGAGAAATAGTTAGAGAGGAAAGTAAAGGAATGTGCTAGTTCTGTGATGCCAAAGGATTCAGCCTCTCAAAACCAAGGCAAGTCTCAAACTACCCACTCACACAGAACGTCTTCTAATGTGGACCCAACTCTTCAGAGAGTTGGCTCACAATTGGATGGTGGTGACGACAGGCCTCCTGAGAAGACTTGAAAGGTGAAAATGGCGTGTGAACAAGACACTCAACCATCAAAAGGAAATATCAGAATGGCTCACTTCTTCATCCAAAGCGGACCATGTGCTACCTGTTAATAACCTTGTAAGTGATAGTGTATCTTTCATTTTCTCTTAGATTGGAGAAGATAGTCTGTTGCACTTTTTACTAAGCCCACCAAGTTCCCCCCATCAAAATGAACCCCGGAGCAGAATTCTCACCCTGTACCTCTAGTTTCTACTCTTAATACTATTAATGTTCCAGCCCCATCTCCCAATTGGTTGAAGAAAGTGGTCCAAAAGAAAAAGAGGTATACTCCACCTGCAGATGAAGGCATTGATATTGTAGTAAATTTGCTGCAAAGCACTCCTAGGCCTAAACGTGCTAAAAGCATGTCAAGGATGTTAATCGACCTTGCCTCGGGAAACTAATTTCTGGAAATTACAGACCTGGTAGTGGATAAGAATGAAGATGAAGTGATAGAGGCTAACTTCAAAATGAGTAGGGTGAATTTGGGACCTTCTACTGCGGAGGGAAACCTTTACCATGTCAAATATTCAGTCTATAACACATCTAAAAGGGTAAAGGGACTATAGGAAGAAAATTTGAAGCTACTAGCACATGTGAGTTCTTTATCATCTTATGTTAATTTAGTTGCTGAGATAATATTGCCTACAATTGAAGCTCCCTCAAGAGTCGACCTCTGTATCCTTGACCCTAATTTTCTTCAACAAGTCAAAACGTCTTTATCTTTGAGAAATGCTATGCATCAATGGGTCAAGAAAGTTGTTTTTGATTGTCTTGTGTTTATAGAGGAGGCAATAAAATTATTTGATTTTGTATATGTGAAGAGGGAAACTTTGATAGTAGAGTTTGAAAAGGCTAGAAGTGATCATCATAGTCTATCTCTAGCCTCTAAAGAGATACAAGAGATGACCGATATGGACCCTGGCATCTTAGTGGTTGAGGAAGTAGTAACTAATCCTAGAGAACTAGACACACTTGTGTGGGCCGATGTAGTTGAATGGAAACTCTGTCTCATGATCGTAACAAAGGATGAAATGAGGAAAACAATTGCAGTCTATTACAAAGAGGTGATGAACATTAAAAGGGACTTTGCTGCTCTAGAGTTGGAGGCTAATGGGTCTGATGATGAGAAGCTCCTGGAGGTCAAAGTAATAAAATAGAATTTCAAAAACGTGGTAACTGAAGAGGTAATGAATTATGATGTAATTATATGAGAATCACTGGGGAGACTTGCAAAAATGGCAGCCCATATCAACATTGCCAGAAATGAGTTTGATAAGGTGCATCGAAAGGTGGTGGACTCTGATAGAGTGGTGATGAAGAAGCGTCGGATCAGCATGACAGGAACTCCACCTAGGATGTCCTTGACACATGTTATCAACAAATACAGGGCATACAAGGCAAGGTTGTGGCCATAGGTACCTCAAGCAGCACAAAGTGGTACAGGAGAAGGCAAGCAGATGAAGGAAGAGGAAGTGATGGATGAGGTGGACAATGGCGAAGAGGATTTGCAAATCCTCGATTAATTTCAATTTCATGCTTTAGTTATTTTATAATATTTGCTCTAAAACTATTGGCTCTGGAGGGCCCTTTATTATAATTATTGTTGAAACATCTTTTAAATCAGCTATTTCAAGAATCCGTTATAGTTTTAAAGATAATTACTTTTTGGCTTAGCTATATATTCTTTGTAGCTAGTCAAATTATGGATCTTTTTTTACAAACTTTATTTTGCAAGGGTGATAGTAAATTTTGGTTTCAACTACTTTGATATATGCAATCAAAATTAATACAATGGAGTTTTGAATGATCATGGACTTTGTGTTGTGATTATTTGGATTCATGTTCTGCTTATGTTGAATGTGTTGCTGCTGGTGTTGATGATATTTGCGTATCTTGGTGGTTAGATATCTTTGATTCTTGCTCACTGCTGCGAATCGTTTATCTTTTGATATATTATTTGAGGTGGTGAATATATGGTTTATGATATCAGTTTATATTAGTTTGTGGATGTTATATTAGTGGAAGTCTTTGAGCTTCTTATGGTTTGGATGTAAATCTACTTTTACTGCTTTCTGGTCAAAAGCTCTACCTTTGTTTTTTGCTTTCTGGTTAAAAGCAATTTTGGTTTTCATTCATTAGAATATATTTCAAAGGTAGATGTGTCTTGTTAAAGAAGCAAAGAGTCTTTATAAAATATCAATATATTAGGCTCAACTGTTGATTACATTTGTCACTTGTCTGGGTGAAAGTATATAGAGTTAGGTGATAAAATTGTTAACCAACAGATTTTTGGTGACTCTGTTGGGGATAATAAGATCAAAGATACACACACACACACATATATATATGTTGTGTGAGTTGCTGTGTTATTAGATTTTATGGTTCTTCATGCAAGACGTGTGCCAGGTTTACAGCCTAATGTAGACTGGCTTGTGGGAGATCAAGAAGATATTGTTACTGGTCTTAGACTTGTTGCTTGGTAAATCCAAAGAATGAACCAACAATATCACCAGGTTAATGAAGTGCTGGAAGAAGAAGAAGACCTTGGTGAAATTATAAGGGAAAACACACGTCATTTTGCTAACGCATAGGAGATAATCTTTATTGAAGGAGTTGTTCTAGTGCCTAGGAGAGAAAGACCTTTGCAAATCCAAGTAGTTCTTGACAATAGACCAAGGAATCCCACTGTCAAATCAAGAAATCAAGTCCCTGCACAACTGGCTCACCCTCATAATAACTAGTAAGTGGTTTGGCGACTCTACTTGACTGTTCTTACTATTACAATATTTAGTTGTGAATGTGTGCTATGAAAAGATATACCCAAGGGGATAGACAAAGGGGTGTTGACTTTGATTTACTTCAGTATGTAAACTTTACTCCTTTTCCTCCAACAAGAAGAGTCAAATCTTTGAGCAGACCATCCTATCCCCCACCTGTTAGAGGCTCTACTAGTTCATCCTGTCAAAGCTTGACTTTACATGGTACTATATTGCTGTTACAAGTAAACTTTCCCCCTTTTAATATGGCTCATCCTCAACCTCCACCTATTCCATGGGGTGCTACTATTGGACCACTTAGTCTTGGGGAAAATTTGCATGATTTACCTAGAGGATCAGGTAAAATCTTGCTTAAATTTAGAGGTGACAGAAAGGTTACTCCAGAAGAACACATTAATGCATTTTTTGCTACTTGTTCTATTTTAGAAGTCCAGCATGAAGATGTGTCTATTAGGCTGTTTGTTGAGTCTCTTCCTAACACTACTGCCAAATGGTTTTATCATCTCCCTAATGCCTCTATTAGAAATTGGGCTTCTATGAGATGCCAATTCGAAGATAGATTCAAAACTACTGACAATGAACACACATTGGTAGCTCAACTTTCCACCAAGAAGAAATAGATTCATGAGCAAATGAGGGAGTATGTAGCCAAGTTCATCAGACTGGTAAATAGAAATCCTGCTAATGTCAGACCTGGTGATGGCTTGTTGATATGCTTCTTTGTCAATTCGTTGCCTCCTGATGTCAATTTTGCCATAAAGAGACAAGGAGTCTCTAACTTGGGCTGATGATCAATCATTGGCTATTGCTGTAGAAGATGATCTAATAACTGTAGGAAAGTGGAAAAGAGAATTACAAACAAGAAAACCCTCAACTACTGATTCTACTGATCCTGTTATTCATAGATTGGCAAATGACATTATCACTCTGAAAAGACAGATGCCTAAAGGCCCTCAACAATCTCCTCAAGTGGGTTATAACAGGACATTGCAGTTACCTGGCCCAACCCAAAGGTTAGCAATTGAAGGAGGACCCTCGATGAGTAAAAACAACCATATGGTATGCAAATTTCATCTTACCTTTGATCATGATGGGGCATCTTGTCTGGAGATGATGAGATTCATGCAAATGCTCTCTATGAATGAGCATGTAGAAGAGCCATAGTGGAGAAACTTTCTACACCTGGTGATGCTAGTGTTAATTTCTTTGAATATGAGTCAGACGATGGAAGTGGAGAAATGGTTTTCACTAAACTTGATAATCCCAATTGTGTGGTGTTTACTAGAGAGCAACAAGCACAAAAAGGACAAAATCCTCAAAACTAGCCTAGGAGCTCATCCTCTGCGCCTAAGTATATTATGATAAGACAGAGTAATACTAGGAAGCTGGAGAATGTTACACCCAGAGTTGCAGCTGCAGAGGTACCATCTAATTCATCTCCTGAAACTCTTGTCTCTAGTTCATTTGATATTGTTGAGTCATGTAAAAATACAAAAATTCAAATCTCACAAGCTAAATATCTCAGGCTCAACCCATCTGAACTAGATAGATTTGTTAGTTATGTCAGACAAGAACCATCCCCCTCCAATTGTAATGCTCAAGTGTTTGATCAGACTAAAATACATGTTATCAACCAAAATTATTCAAACTCCCACTCCCAAGACTCCAATTTGCAAAATCCATTCGAGAAGCTAGATCCTTTTTATATATCTTTATACATTGTTGGTTATAAACTTAGCAATTGTGTTATTAATTATGGAGCTTCAGAGAATGTGATGCCTGCCCTAGGTTTATCATATACACCTTCTCATGGTAGGTGCCTCTTAATGGATGGTTCCCCTATACCTATCCTTGGCCAAATCAAAGATGCTCAAGTTGCTCTAGCCACTTTTTCCAAGAAAAGGTTGAAGCTAACCATACTTGTAGCAAACATACCAACAAGTTATGGAATGTTGTTAAGCCATAGTTTTTGCAAGGATTTGGGTAGTGAGATTCAAATGGACTGGTCACATGCCCTGATACCTATAGATGGTAAGAAGGTTCATCTAAATCCAAAGCCTAAGGCCAAATTTACTGTACTAAAATCTGGAGACCCTAGAGCAGATATCCTATTTGTAGAAACTGGGCCTGGCACTTACATGTGTACATCATCAGATGATGGGAATGTAGACCTAATTATCCCTGATTTGGTCAATGAAATATGGACCTTAGAGTTTGATGGTAGTTGCTCTACCGCAGGGTCAAGGGCTAGGGTGGTTCTAATCTCTCTAGATGGTTGTCTTTCCATTTTCCTTTAAACTTGAATTTGAACATACAAATAACACCGCATTATACGAGGCCTTGTTGTTAGGTCTGGAACTAGCTAGGGAAAAGGGTGTGAAATAGTTGAAAGTCAGAGGTGATGCTGAGTTGATTGTTAAACAAGTAAGGAAATTGAATACAGTTAAAAATGGTAGACTGAAGCATTACAGGAATAGGGTGTGGGACTGTATCGAAGACTTTGATGCCTTTTCTATAGAGGCAATACCCAGAGATTAGAATACTAGGGCTGATTCCTTAGCCATTTCAGCATCCCTCCTCTTATCGCATCTAGATTTCAAAGATAAGCCATACATGATTGAAATGGTATACAGGCCTAGTGTTCCAGACAATGTTAATTACTAGCAAGTCTTTAATTCTGATCAACAGATTATTTCATTTCTTGAAAAGGCTGAATCTTTTGCCAGTGTGTTTTTTTAGGGTAGTAGTGATGAAAGTAATGATGTGTTGGAAGGAGAGATAAATTCCCTTAATGACCCAAGCTCAGGAGTTATTCAATTGAAAGGGAATAAAATTCCTAAGGGTCTAGTCTCACTTGAAGAACTTTTTAATCGACATGATCAATACCTTAACAAGAAGAGTAAAGTTTCCATTACATCTTCAGCTAATTATGATCAGGTGAATATTGGGACAGAGGATGCTCCAAAGATTGTGTGTATGGGCAAATGTTATTCCCAGAAAGAGAGGGAATGTTTGATTTCTTTGCTCATTAGGTATAAGGATGTTTTTACATGGTGTTATGCTGATCTAACAAAATTCAGGAATGGATAAATGTAATATCATATTCCATTGAAGCCTGGCATTGTACCCTTCAGGCAAAAATAAAGAACTTATAACCCAAAGGTAGCCAAGGCTATTTTCAATGAAATGGACAAGATGCTAAAGACCAAAATCATTTACCCCATTCACCACTCTACCTAGGTGGAAAATATTGTACCTGTTAAGAAAAAGAATGGAGAGATTCGGATTTGCATTGATTTCAGGAATTTGAATCAATCCTCCCTGAAAGATAACTACCCCTTACCAGTAATGGATCATAGCTTGCAAACTGTGTCTGGTTCGGAGATGATGTCTATGCTCAATGGATTCTTAGGGTATAACCAAATTGAGGTGGCTCAGGAGGACCAACACAATACGACTTTTACTACCCCAATTGGTGTCTTTACATATAATAGAATGCCTTTCGGTCTTATTAATGCTAGATCTACATTTCAAAGAGTAATGGATCTGACCTTTGGTGACTTGAAGAATAAAATCATTGTGGTGTATCTTGTGTTGGTTTAGGTTTGGACAACTAAGAGGGGGGTTGCGAATCAGTTGTCTCATATTTTAATCTTTTCTACCATTAATCTTTCTTTACAACTTATAATCAAATTAATGATATAAACATTTCAACATTAATCAATAACACATGAGCAAAAACCTAAATAACACACTTGACACCAAGATTTTTGACATGGAAACCCGGTTAAGGGAAAAACCACGGTGGGGGTTAACCCACAAAAATTAATACCCTGTTAAAAGTATTTTTACAAATGAGAATGCACATGCATTCGGGCTGACTGCTCAGAGCTCACTACTCAAATAGAGGCTCATTGCCTACAGAAAGATTACAAGAGAATAACAAAGATCTTGAACTGATAAATAGCATCTACCCATCAAAGAGTTTCAGTTCCAGTTAAGTGCAAAAACTGATCTTCCACATTTCATCTTTACTTGCTCTTCTTATTGCTCTGCCGTCATCCGCTCCTTAGATTTTCTACTCTTCTCACAATTACACCTTATTTGCACACACACCAAAATCATCCAATTCCATTAGATATATATATCCGCAACATGATCTACAATCATTTTACCAGTCGGCTTCAAGAACATTTAGAACTTTGTAGAGTACTCTGCTCTATCAGCTAGATCCATACATAATATGAGATGCGGATAAAAACTTGCACTTGTAAATCATCAATCATGTCCGCTATCATTACTTATCATCACTAATTTCCCAATAAACAACTTCTATACATCCGGAAATAAGATCATTCATAAGGTCAGCCTGTTCTTCTTATGTTTGTTCTGGTAAACTGAAACCTGATACTCAGAAGCTAATATCTTTTGAGTCCTTCATCTCTAGAGGATGAAACTCTGGATTAGAGTTTCTTGACAATGCTTACAACTACTTCAGATCCACATCAAACCATGTCTTTCCACCGGATAGATCTAGACCAGGATACCGGACCCTGTCACCTGCTCTGTTCCTAACTGCCCGGACTCAAACAAATTCTAATTCTGACTTCTGGTGTGAACAAATTGTGTTATGCGGATGATTGGGATGATCTTGGTTTCCATCAATGACAACACCTCTCATGCCTAGCAGTGTCTCTTGCCAACAATCTCCCCCTTTGGCATTGATGGCAACACTTAGTGAAAAATGAGTAAGTGTTGAAATAGCTCCCCCTTAGCTTGTGCTCCATACTGTTGTTCACACTGCTTTCTAGTACTCCCCCTTAGCTGGATTCCTTATTTTTCATTGAACTTCACTCCCCCTTTGACATCAATGGCAAAGGGTGGGGTCCACAAACTAAAATTTTCCAAAAAATTATATATAGGACCGCATATGTACAACTAATCATTAAGTTCTATTTACATGAACTTGAGAATGTTTGCAAAGCTGGTTTTTTTTGCACAAGTTCAGAGGCCCAAGTACTCTTCATTCCATCCAAAATAGAGATGTTCCCACTTAAGAAAAATGAATATGCTTCTGCCTTTGACAGATCTGATGGATCACTAGTCTGAACTGCAGTTTGACCTTCAGATAGGGCATTATACATTGTCTCTAACTTAGGGGCAATCAATCCCCGGAGCTCACACATTCTCTTCATAATGTTGCTTTTCTCTTTAACAAGTCTCTTTATCTCATCAGTCAAGCTAATTACTTGACATTCTTGACTTATGGGTGAAATAGTTAGAGGATCAAAATTATTGGACATGTTTGACAATTTCAGTTCTTGTTCCTTTGTCTTCTTCTCAATATCCTCATTTACTTTGGGCCAGGATAGACAAAATTTATATACACCACTTCCATCACTTAGAGAATTTTGAACACTCTTTATACTGATAGCAAGTATAGTCCTATCATACCCTATTAGACTCTTAATTTCACTAAATCTCTTATCCAAAAACTCATTTCTGACTTTTGTCTCTGCAGACTTCTCAAAGGACTCAAAATTAGTATTTACAGAACTTACAAGATTTTTTAGATGTCCAGAGGGGGAATCAGATGAATTCTTCTAGTAGGAAGGCATTAATTTTTCCAAAATCCTAGTTGTATGCCCTAGTAGCTCATTGTCCTCCATGTGGAACTTTAACATCTTTTCTCTAGCCTTTTCTTGGGTGAATGATGCAATTTTCATCAATTGAATTGGAGAGAGAGCATTTGGATTGGCTAGACCTTGGAGTAGTTTAGGCTCATCAAGCTCAATCATCTCTTTTTCAAGAAGACTTTTCACTACATTTGTAGTGCCTCTTGCAACATTTTCTGAACCATCCTTTTGTGCATCAAATTTATCAGTATCTACTTTAGGTGCTTCAACATTTGCACCATCGTCTTCTACTTTATCTTTCTTTCCTTTTTCTTCCTCTTTCTCTGCTTTACTTTTCTCTGTGTTCTCTATAGAGGGACTCTTTTCAGTTTGTTCACTACTTGCTACCTGATCCGAAGGGCTTTGTGAAGTAGTAATATTATCTTCTTTTCTTGATGGGTTAGGTGGATTAGGAGTATCTCCTGCATCAAATACTTTATCCATCATTTTTGTATCATCCTAATTTACTTGTTCCACTTCCGAAATAAAGGCTTCACCCAACTCAGGTTGCTGCTCGATGAAGTTCTCTTCTTCACCATCCGAAACTTCTTCTGTGACTATGGGAAAATTGTGTTTTTCTAATGCTTTCAAAAGAATTTCTTGAGTTTCTTTAACTATTTTACTTGTTTTTCCAAGCATGAGTTTGTTCATTCTCCTTTTGCTTCTAAAGTCATCTTTGACTTCCTTGAATATCATATCTATTTGATCAGATGAAATCTAAGGACACAAATTTATTAGCTCATTTTCCCTAATTTCCATGTCCTTACTCTTGGAATTTTCTTTTCTCAACTCCAAAATATTTGCTAGATTTTGTGGCAACTCAGAAGTTATCTCAATCAGTGCCTTGTTGTAGATGTTGAGATATCCGACAGTTGCTTCCTCCAACACCCTTTTATCCACATCACTATATTCATCATAGGATTCAATTATGGCTTTCAGATTACCATCTATAGTGACTGACTTTATCACATCCTCCAGGGAAAGTGTGGGCTTCTCAACATATTCCTCATATACTTCTGCCTTTTGCCTTTTACTAGCCCTTTTTCTTCTAGAGGACTTTTCTTTGGTTACTTTTGCATCTTTTGTTCTAGTGGCCTTTATTTCCTTGATTTCAATGCCAAAATTTGTATCTTCTTCTTCTTCTCTTATACTTTCATAGGTTTGGGATGCTTTTGTTTTCTTCCTTTTCTCCCATTTTCTAGATGATTTTGCTTCCAATTTTGCAGTCTTGGAAGGAACAGGGGTAGCAACAGAGCTCCTAGTAGTTCTTGAAGTGGAAGAGAGTTCAACTGGAGCATATGTTTGTTTCTTATCTTGTTTCTCTTTCTCAACCTTTTCAATTTTTTCTTTGAGTTTCCTCACAGCCTCCTTAGTTAGGTCCACATTTTTAGCTAACTGCTCAACTTCTTTTCTTACTTTCCTATTGGTTTCAAGTTCTCTAAATTTAGTATGCAGTTTTAAATTCAGCTCCTCATAAGTTCCAAATCTTTCAACTGTTGTGTCTTTAGGCTTGCTTAGATGATGTTGAGAATACATATTCAAGATTTTTTTATCTACTTCATACCCCATGGGCATGATCCAAGTAGTTCTGGGTTCCACTACTTCCATTAGACACTAATCAATATCAACCATGAAGTATATATCATTTTTGTACTTCTCAACAATTGATTTAGGGATTCTTTCCCTTAAGTGCATCATACTCTAAAAATTCTTGAAGTAACCCCATATTGCAATTTTCTAAGCTTTGAAATCACCAATGTTGTGAAGATGATCTCTGATCTGAATGGCAATTGGCTCATCCTTAGTCCAGTGCACACCTTTTACCCCAAGTACCTCATTCATAAAGTAAAAGAACATACATATAACCAATGTACCATACTTGAAAGTGTTTTTCTTATCTTTCTTGATTTTGTTTAAATTTTCAATCAGTTGATTCTGTAGTAATTCACACAAGTCATAAACAGTATTTTCCTTTAGCATTTTGTATGTAGTATATATGGTTATTCTGGAAACATAATTTTCTCTGCTTGAGTGGTAAATCTTGTACCCAATCACCATGGAGGTGATTTTGACATCTAGTTCTATAATATCATTAATGGTCATTGCCCTTTTGTCAAACTTAGCACCGGTAGCATCAGTCACTGTCTGGTTTTTCATGGCTTTCAACATGGGCAACCCTCCGGTTGAGTTTAAGCCAGTTACAATTCTGATGGCATCCTTGGTAATCTTGAATGGTTTTAACAAGCAAATGAATTTATCATGCATCCGACTCAAAAGTATCAGACCCATTCATCCTCATAAAATGTTGGAAACCCCATAATCTAGATAAAGTGTTTATCCTGTAGTGCCTTATACTCGGGTTTAAGTTCATGATTTTCATCCCTGAGTTGTTTCTCAAACAAGTCTACATACCTTGAATCTCCAAACTCATCTATGTTTGCATGAATATAAACCCTAATGTCTTCAACATGCAGCACACCATACGAAACACTTGAAAAAGCACCTAACTGGTTGAATTCAATCAATTTGTGAGGATGCTTCTTAAATTTGTGTCAAGGCCTTTCAGTAATGTCAACAACATGAGGAGTAGCCATCTCAACAGATTTTAGATTCAAAGCTTTACAGAGGGGTACCTTTTTCTTTGGCAAGGGTAGGGTTGATCAGTTGCTAGTTGAATTTGCTCTTTGCCTCAATCTTTGGATTTGTAGCTCGAATGCTCCTCTTCTTGTTATCTTTACCTAATTTGGCATTGTAATAAATGTGTTGCCCTAACTATATCTGGTTACTCTATTTTTGACAGTTCTTCATGAATCACTCCACAAGTTTTCATATCAACATATTTTCTTTCGAAAATCCTTTCAAAGGTTCTAGACCAATTCAAAATATTCTCTTTTATTGTGCCAGATTCAGGCACCCACTTACTGACCAGGGGGATTTTGATTTTCAATGTAGCTCCCCTGAGCCAGAGCTCCTAACTTAATTCTTAGAGGAATTGTCAGCACTTGATTCCGGTGTGGACCCATCACCATTTTTTATTGTATCTTTCTTTACCCAGATCTTGTTTATTTCACTCCATATCTCATTCACATCAATTTTTCTTTTGCCTTTGTCTTGTCTCGATTCATCTAGTTTTTTGTTTATCAGACCTCTTCTTCCATTGTTCCTACTTCTGCAGAATCTTGCAATATGACCAGATTTATTGCAATTAAAGTACACAACATTTCCTTGCTTATGAACTTGATTTCCTCTTGATCTGCATTGATTAGCCATGTGTCCAAACCCATTGCAAGGAAAATAGTAACCATTGAAAGAATTGTCAATTCCTCTATTGTTAGCATTATTCATTATCATACTTCTGCATTCATTTGATCTATGACCATACCTTTTACACTTGAAGCATTGACTGGAGAAGGATGGACCATTTTGATTCACTTTGCTTTTGCACTGAGTAGCTCTATGACCAAATTTATTGCAATTGAAGCAATTTCCATTGAATGATGGATATCTTTGAGCATTAGGTTGTCTTACCAGAGGTTTTCTAGTTCTGTTTCTTTTATTCCTTGGTTGAAAATTTCTTTGTCCAGATCTGGAACTTTCACCTTTCTCATATCTAAGATCATGCTTTTCATCATCCTTTTTCTATTCTTCAATTAGTGCTTCAAGTTTAGTTGAGCTTATCTTGAACTTCTCCTTATACTCATTGGCAATTTCTAGGTCATGTCTGAGAGTGATAATCTGTCTCTGAAGTTTTCTCTCATTGTTTTTTCTTTCTTGTAGATTTGATTCTAGGAGACTAGCTATTCCATCCAATCCACATCATTCTTCAGTTCTCTCCTTCAGATTGTGCTTCATTTCTTCTTCAGTTTTCTTCCTATCTTCATTTTCCTTGGTTAGTCTCATCACCCCAGTTTCCATCTCATGTTTTAAGATAACAACTTCTTTAGCTAACTTTTAACATTCCTTTGTCTTCTCTTTTAGGGTCTTGTCTTCCAGTTGAAGAGGTTGCTCCTTTCCTTTTGTATTAGATTTGCTCAATTTTTCTTTTAAAATCTCAATGAAGTTTTCAACCTTTTTGAGTTTATCTTG
The DNA here is from genome assembly GCA_027924645.1 of Cunninghamia lanceolata. Lineage (NCBI taxonomy): Eukaryota > Viridiplantae > Streptophyta > Pinopsida > Cupressales > Cupressaceae > Cunninghamia > Cunninghamia lanceolata. Next base: position 7,733,428 of record BSBN01001256.1, on the reverse strand, counting down.
CAGCTCTTGGACCTCTGCCTTGGACTACTCAAGATCATCTAGGGCAAGATTTAGTTGCCCTTGAAGGTTATATTGATCCATTTTTACCGACTTCCTAGATCTCCCTTAAGCTGTTAAACTTTTCAAAAGGAACCTTGCTTTGATACCAATTGTTGGTTTAGGTCTGGACAACTGAGAGTTGCCACATATTTTAATCTTTTCTACCATTGATCTTTATTTACAACTTATAATCAAATTAATGATATAAACATTTCAACAGTAATCAATAACACATGAGTAGAAACATAAATAACGCACTTAACACCAAGATTTTTGATGGAGAAACCCGGTTAAGGGAAAAACCACGGTGGGGGTTAACTCACAAAAATTAATACCATGTTAAAAGTATTTTTACAAATGAGAATGCACATGCATTTGGGCTCACTGCTCAAATAGAGGCTCACTACCTATAGAAAGATTACAAGAGAATAACAGAGATCTTGAACTGATAATTAGCATCTACCCATGCAAGAGTTTTAGTTCTAGTTAAGTGGAAAAACTGATCTTACACATTTCATCTTTACTTGCTCTTCTTACTGCTCTTCTCACAATTACACCTTATTCACACACACACAAAAATCATCCAATTCCATCAGATATATATATCCACAACATGATCTACAATCATTTTACTAGTCGGCTTCAAGAACATTTAGAACTTTGTAGAGTACTCTGCTCTGTCAGCTAGATCCATACATAATATGAGATGCGGATCAAAAATTGCACTTGTAAATCATCAATCATGTTGTCTATCATTACTTATCATCACCATTTGCCCAATAAACAACTTCTATACATCTAGAAATAAGATCATTCACAAGGTCGACCTATTCTTCTTCTGTTTGTTCTAGCAAACTGAAACCCAATACTCAGAAGCTAATATCTTTTGAGTCCTTCATCTCTGGAAGATGAAACTCTAGATTTAGAGTGTCTTGACAATGCTTACAACTACTTTAGATCCACAGTAAACCATGCCTTTCCACCAGATAGATCTAGACCAGGATACTGGACCCTATCACCTGCTCTGTTCCTAGCTGCTCGGACTTAGCCAAATTCTGATTCTGACTTTCTGTGTGAACAAATTGTGTTATGCGGATGATTGGGATGATCTTGGTTGCCATCAATGACAACATCTATCATGCCTAGTAGTGTCTCTTGCCAACATCTTGATGATTTAATAGTCTTCTCTAAGAAAAGAGTTAATCACTTGCATGATTTGGAGGTAGTTCTGCAACGTTGCAGGGAACATGACATTTGTTTAAATCTGAAGAAGTCAATCTTCACGGTTACAGAAGGGAAGGTATTAGGTCATATTGTCTCAAAGGATGGGATAAAGATTGATCTAAAGAGAGTCAGGGAAATTCAGCAGTTGAGTTTACCTATGACCAAGATTAACACAAGATCCTTTTTCGGTCAGGTAAACTTTCTAAGAAGATTTGTTCCAGAATTTTATGAGTTGACTAGGCATATTACAGAAATGATGAAAAAACATCCTATCTTTAAGTGGAATACTAAAGGTAAGAAAGCATTTGAGGACATTAAAGTAGCCATTGCTAATGCACCCACACTTGTACATCCTGATTTTCAAAAAGATTTTGTAATCTATTGCTATGCTTCTGAGCACACTCTATCAACTATTTTTCTATAGAAGAACAAATAGGGGATAGAGGCTCCCATTGCCTTCATGAGTGTACTATTAAAGAAACATGAATTGAAATACTCCTCTTTAGAGAAGCATGCATATGTTGTAGCGAAAGCTTTAAAAAGATTTAGATTTTATGTCTTGCATTCACATGCTATTGTTTATGTCCCAGAATCAGCTGTAAAGAGTATCCTTACTCAACAGGAAATTGGATGTAATAGTAGAGGAGCATGGATAGCCAAAGTTTAGGAGTATGATATTGAGATCAAACCGACCAATCTGGTTAGAGGCAAAGGGTTGTGCAAGATGATTTCTGAAAATAACGTTGACGGAGGGGAAGAATTGCCCTTAGTACTTTTCACTTGCAATATTGATGATTGGTTTTCTGATGTTTCTTATTTCTTAACTTATGGTGATTGTCCATCTCACCTCTCTGCCAAGGAAAGGAGAAATTTAAAACTCAAGGAAAATAAATATGTCCTTTGGGGAGGTTACCTATATAAAAGGGGAATAGATGGAACATTTTTGAGATGTGTAGACAAGGGACAACAAAAGAAATTGCTAGAGACTTTTCATGATGAAATTTGTGGACACTTTTCAGCATTAGTGACTGCCTTTAAGATACTAAGGCAATGTTTTAATTAGCATGGTATGTTCAGAGATGCCTACAATTGGGTGTTGAAGTGTGAGAAATGTTTAAAGTTTGCAGGTAGACCTCAGTTAGCTGCCTTGCCTTTAAGACCAGTGGTTATAGATGAACCATTTCAGCAGTGGGGATTGGACTTCATTAGACCTATTAATTGTAATTCTAGTGTTGGACATACTCATATCCTGATAGCAACAGATTATTTTACCAAGTGGGTAGAAGTAATTCTAGTAAAGAATACTACTTCTGAGGTAGTTTGCACCTTTCTTAAAGAAAACATTTTGGTCAAATTTGGTGTTCCTAAGAAGTCGGTGACTGATAATGCTTCTAGTTTCTCTTCTACTGAGTTTACTCTTTTATGCTATGAATTTGGTATTAGCCTTGCCCATTCATCTAATTATTACCCACAGGGCAACTGGCAAGCTGAATCAAGTAACAAAAATCTCATTTCTATTGTCAAAAAGCTAGTAGAGGAAAATCAAAGGGGATGGCATAAGAGCCTGTATGATTCTCTTTGGGCTAATAGAATAACATATAAAAGAGCTTTTTGATATGTCACCTTTTTAGCTAGTTTATGGTGTTGACAGTGTAATCCCTATTCCCTTGGAATTGTCTGCATTAAATTTGCAGAAGGCAATTGAAGATGAGCAGTTTCAATCAACACTGGAGAAGAGGATATTGTATTTGAGCTGTCTAGAGGAGCAAAGGGACACCATTGTAGATAAAATTGTCAAACATCAATAGACCGTGAAGAATATCTTTGACAAAAAGGCTAAACAGAGTGATGAGTGTCAGGTAGCACCCATGATAATACACCTTTTTACCTCTCTTTTTCATCCTTCTTATTCCATGGTCCTGATAATTGCACCAAAGTAGATTGATAAGATTTGTTCTAATTATGTTAATAAGAGATGAATTACCTAAAATCATGATTTTTGATTGAAGGACTAATGTGCATTAAATTAATAGAAATATGCAGAAATTCTCTCTTTTTGAATCTACAGGGGTAGGTGTTCAGGCAAAGACAATTTTGAGCGTCTCCAGAGGTGGTCCTAATAATCTCTAGAGCTGACATAAGGATACCACACCAGTCTCTAATGTTTTCCAATATGATTGGAGAGATTTTGAGATAAGGGGGTGAATCATCTCTAGAGATGGATTGAAGTCATAAGCATATCTCTAGAGCTGGATAGAAAGTCATGAGCATATCTCTAGAGCTACAGACAGAAGCACACACCTTTGGAGCCTTCTTAATACAAATACAGATTTCTAGCGCCATTGCCAGTCAACACTTCCAGTGGTAATTGGGGTGCTCCAGATATTACTCAATCAGCACCTGAGTAATCGAATGAAGACCCTAGTTAACTGGTAGAAGTTTTATTTCTCTTTTTGATTTTGCATGAGTTCTCAACAAATTAATTAAGTACCTATATTTCAAGGCCTTGCTACCCAATTGTATTTGAAACTAAAACTTAGATTTAGTGAGAGTACTGTTCCACTAAAATCTATTTCCATTGCATGATTTTACTTTGCAGTTAAACAGTTGATAGAATAAGAGATTGATGCTATCTCATAGATAAACTAGTAGTTAGAATAAGTGATATCTCATCGCTGGATTTGATATAAATATATAAGGTAGAAGCAGAAGAAGATATGGATTATTATTATTATGATCTCATTTTGATATAGATACTTTTCTGAATACAAAAGGATACTGATGGGATTGGACTAAAAGAGAATTGTGATATTATATTCATGTGTTGATTCATTGCCTTAGTCTTCAGTCCTGAGGGTGAGGAGCAAGGGCCCACTCTCGCCATCAAGGTAGAAGGCTAGTATTTGTTTATTTGTTATTCTATTTTAGATTATGTTTAGAATTATAGTTACTATTTTCTCATAGATAAATGTATGTTTCAATTGTATGGATTAGTATAGATCTACATTAGCAATTCATTGTTTCAGCTTTGTTTCCAACATTCCTAGAATTTATTTCCATAGCGAATAGGTCAGTAGCATTAGTTTCCTCAATCAGTACAGATCATTAGAGTTAGTTAAATAGACTGGAAACTACAGGATTCCTAATTGCAGATAGCCAAGGACACAGCCCTGGATTTGACACATAAAAATATGATTAAATGCCGAGAACCAACGACCCTTGTCACATAGGAACTTTGTTGTAGGGGATTCTATGCTTTTATGGGATAGAAGGAGAGAACCAAAAGGAGCCCATAAGAAATTTGATTCCTTGTGGAAGGGACCTTTCAAGATCAAAGAAGTTATTGGAGAAAATGCATTCTTGTTGGCTTATCCGGATGGAACATCACTACCTCTTGCCTATAATGGGCAAGATTTGAAATTATTTGATTGGTAGTATCTCTGAGTCTTGTCTTGTACCATAGTTTCTTTCCTTGTTTAGGTTGTGTGTTGTCCTATTTTTGGTGTGACTCTATTGCCCCTAGAATAAGGCATGATTGCCATGGTTTGTCTGGATTGTCTGTGTCCTCCTTAGTCCTTGTCCCCAATTAGAGCCTGTTGTTGTCCCATTTTTGGAAAAATGTACTAAATTGTTCATATCTTAGCTATTTGTCTACCTTATATGTGCTCCTTCTTGCTTTTTCATCCTGAGTCCAACTTTACTTAGTCATATTTTGAGTCGTCGGTGATTCTTTACATGCTTGAACCAAGTCGGTGAGTTCACAAGTTCTTGAACTGCCCGACTTGCCAACTTTGAACGAGAAGTCCAATGTCTTGATTCTTCCTTTGTGTCTCAGTATTGTGAAGTCTCTTTGTTGTCAGGAGGTCAGGAGTTCCTTGAACTTCTGAACCTTCGACTTGGAGTTCAAAACTTCAATTCCTGTCTGACTTGCCGACTTTGAAGGACTTGTTGCGGTGTTTTTTCTACACTGACGTACGGTGTAAAGGAATGACACTTGTCACTTCACATTTAATTGGAAGTACATGAAAACACAGTGGCATAATCTTCGGAGGGAAACTCGAGGCATGTATTAATAATTTTAAAGGTTAAATTTGCCTCCAAAATTTAATGAACATTCTCCACAAGTGAATTTATGTGAAGAGACATTGATAAATTCTTTATCTCACCTAAAGTTGCATCATTTCACAAAGGGAATGTGTTGCAGAGTGTTAAATGGCTATCTTGCTATGTGCGGGATATCAACATATTTCCATTCTCATAGGTTAACATGATTAGCAACTCCATCTCCTTCTTCTTCTAATCTATTATAAAAGCACAACACTTTCTTTGGGGAGTTAGAAAATTTCCATTTCCATGTGTCTACATAAAGAACTTCCTGTCAGTGCTTTGCATTACCCTATATTGTTTGCATATGTTTCAAAGTCTCTGGTGTTTTGGTTCTTCGAGTATATGAAGATGAAGTTCAAATTTCAAGGAGTCCCCATGGCCTCTATAGTGGAGAATGGTTTGTCTAGGGTGAGAGATACCAACTTAGGCCATGTTGATTTGGAAGACTTCTAGGGAAGAATGTAGTCTAAGAATCAAACTCCATTGGCGGGAAAGATTGTTAGTAGTGGTTTGGATAAAGTTGGAGGTTTTTCGCTTGCTGTGCATTGTCCTGAATTGATAGTGCCATGTGCCAATGGCTATTTTCCCGAGTCCCAGGAGATAAAAACCTCTAATGGCATTGTTGTGGCAAAAATTGATTCTGAATCTATTGCCCTAGCTCTAAATTTGGAAGAACACGAAGACAATGCTAATGTTTCTGTGTCTTCTGCTCGGAATTACTATAATGAAAGAAAAGATTGGTATCATACATGTATTGCTAAGAATTGGTTGGAAATTGAAAAGACTGGTAAATCTTGGCTTCTTGCCAACCTAAAAAGGAGCCATTTTAAGGAGGAGATTTCAGATATGATAACATTGCTGAATAGAGTAGTCGGGAACCTAGAATCAGATATTTTTGAGTTTGGGATGTGTAGATTCATTTTGTTGATTTGTGGAGACCACCACATTGATTAGGCGAAGATTATTAGCGAATGTCTACATGAACAGTTGATAAATTTTACAAGAAGCGCGAGTTTCCACATGTGTTCCCAACTGGTGTATGTGTTGGCTTGAAGAGATGCTGCTTGGTCTGGCTTAAGGATTCAAGGAAATCCTACAACAAGTATGCCTATGTACCAGATTTTTCCTCAGTTGCAGAAGATAGAAGGTATGAAAGATTTTAGGAGAGTAAATGATGCTTTTTCTATGATGTTAGCTAAGAAGATTGATGGCCTGATTGAATGAAGATTTTCAATTGAAGCATCCACTTTGGTCATGAAATTTGGTAGTTTTTACATACATTTGATCATTTTTCTTATCTAAGAATTGGGGGTTATGAAAATGCCTCATTGAAATTACCACAGTACCCATCTGATTATCTGGTGTTGTTGGAATTGTGCCGTTAGATGACGGCTATAAATGTAAAATATCAAGCCATGAAGAAGAGGGGGTACTCTTTTCCTGTGACTTTGTCTTTCTATTTTTGCAAAAATAATGATAGGGCCAAAAATGTTGATAAGCTACTATCAGAATTTAGTCTCCATAGTTTATCACCCCGTGTGACATTTGACAGTAAGAACTTCATAGAAGAAAATATGTATGGGGGTGGTTCTTATTTACATCAGCCTCAACTTGAGGATTTTTGGGAAGAATGTGTAGATGAAAGATAGATACAAAGGAGAAAGTGGATGAGACTAACTTTGGATCAGGTTTGAGCTTTCAAGCTAAACCTCCAGGTTCTTGACTTAGTCGATGATAACTCAGACGTCATGGATGAAGGTTATCAGACAGGGTTGATGAAACCACTCCCTCCTGTGAAATGGTCTGAGAAAGAAGTTATAGATGTAAAGTTACTTTCCCTTCATGTGTTGGAGAGGATAGAGAAATGGTTAGAGAGGAAAGCAAAGGAATGTGCTTGTTCTGCGATGCTAAAGTATTCAGCCTCTCAAAACCAAGGTAGATCTCAAACTGCCCACTCATACAAAAGGTCTTCAAATGTGGACCCAACTCTTCAGAGAGTCGGCTCACAATCGGATGGTAGTGACAACAGACCTCCTAAGGAGACTGGAAAGGTGAAAAAAATGTGTGAACAAGACACTCAACCAGTAAAAGGAAATATCAGAATGGTTTCTTCTTCATCCAAAGCGGACCATGTGCTACCTATTAATAACCCTGTAAGTGATAGTGACTCTTTCATTTTCTCAGATTGAAGAAGATAGTCTGTTGTGCTCTTTACTAAGCCCACCAAGTTCCCCCCATCAAAATGAACCCTCGGAGCATAATTCTCACCCTGTACCTCTAGTTGCTACTCTTAATACTACTAATGTTCTGGCCCCATCTCCCAATTGGTTGAAGAAAGTGGTCCAAAAGAAAAAGAGGTATAGTCCACCTACAGATGAAGGTATTGATACTATAGCAAATTTGCTGCAAAGCACTCCTAGGCCTAAATGTGCTAAAAGGATGTCAAGGATGGTGACCAACCCTGCCTCGGGAAACCAATTTCTTGAAATTGCAAACTTGGTAGTGGATAAGAATGAAGATGAAGTGACAGAGGCTAACTTCAGAATGAGCAAGGTGGATTTGGGACCTTCTACTGTAGAGGGCAACCTTTACCATGTCAAATATTCAGTCAATAACATATCTAAAAGGGTAAATGGACTACAGGAAGAAAATTCAGAGCTACTGGCACATGTGAGTTCTTTATCATCTTTTGTTAATTTAGTTACTAAGATAATAATGCCTACAATTGAAGCTCCCTCAAATGCTGGCCTCCATATCCTTGTGGTGCAGTCACGGTAGGAGGGTTCACAGAGTGAATTGTCCAAGTTGTGTAGCAAGAGTAAACACAAAAGAAACAACTCAAAGATATGAAACAAACACGGATTTAGTCATTCAGTATATAATAGAATTCAAATACAATTTGGCTGGCATCATGTGGGCTTACAATTGGGGTTCAAAGGCCTGATTACAGAATATCAGAATATGCACAAGATATAGTGTTGAAGCTCCGTCGCACAAAATCCAAACTATGAACTTATGCTAATGATCATAACTTGACAACTAACTGCTTTCCTAGGATCTATTACATCAATATATATCATCTCTGGAATAATATATTCCTCCGTGTCAGCCAAGGAAGGTCACAAACTCCAATGAAGAGTTGTAACGTGTGTATACGGATAGGTCAGACCTAATCATATAGAACACCTCTGCAAATGAATGGAATGATGTGTGGATCTCGAGGAAGGTTAGCCATAAACCAAAGATCATTGAATGATATGTCGTTAAGCTCCACAAGTCTAGGAATGCTCCGCAAGTCTTCTCCTATAGTTGATTATCAAAGACTATCAGGATGCTCTGTTTTGAAAAAACAACTGATCTTCTGATAGCGATAAATTTTCGTTACTTAATACAAATGCTCTAAATTCTGGATATGATGTAGATGAATGAATCTAGATGCTAAGTCCAGCTCTGCAAGATGTGAAATGCAACTACGATAGGATGCAAACCAAAATATAGAAACTACTACTGACTAAACTACCTAAACTGAACTACAAAATGAAAGGAAACAAATTAAACTGCAAACAAACTGAAATGCAAATGTTTTTAGTTGATGCAAGATTGCTGTTGAACCAAGGATGCTCCTACATAAGACATTTGGGGTTATTGAAAAAAGTGAGTCCTCACTTTGCGGGGCTAGGGGAGAACCAAGACTATCCACCTCAGCCCGAGAAATCCATGATGAATCTTCTTCCAGTTTGCCTTTCCACTTCGCAAGATATTGTTTGTATTGTCTTCCTCTAGTGCAGCATCTAACTCTGCTATCCAAAATGTCTTCAACCTGCTTCGGTGCTTTGTGTGGTAACTACTTCTTCAGGTCTTCTTCCATGTTGTTACTGAACTCTACTTCATGATACTAATAAAGGTTTGCAATGTTGAAAATAGGGGATATACCCTGTTGGTAATGTTCCCGGACATGTAGAGGGTTTGCCAATTCCAATGCACAGGCTGATCTAGCCAACAGATTACTGGAGGTTGCGTGAGCTGCCTCCCCTTCACTTCTGGTTCTGCCGCACCAAGGGGGGTGTCCCTATTTGATTAAGATGTAACATTGACTGGTTCAATGACAGAAAGGTTTAACTTGACATTAACAGGCAGAACACTCTCATGTGTGGACCAAGATTTGTGTGATAAATCACAAGGTTGGCAACGTTCTTGGACATATTTGTCTGGTTAGGTATGAGAGTATGTAGGGGGTTCCTAATCCTAGTCCTACAAACTAACAGGTGGAAGGTATAAAAAGATGGAATTGATGGTTTGGATGCAAGACAGGGGGTTTTGGATCATAACTACTTCACAAGGGCAGACCGGTGCCTATCTCAGGGCAAGGAGTCAAATAGACATATACATAAGAATGGCTTGCAACTGGCATTCGAGTTTCAAGGGGTTTAAGACTGATGTTTGCCTTACAAACATCACCCAAGGATGGGTATTTAACTGATCATACTTACAAACATCCCAGTCAACATACAATCTTCTCCATGCTTGACCTAAAACAATTTAATCCACTCCTTGAATGGAAGTTAGAGGTTAAGCATGCAATACATAAATCTGTATCCTTGAATCTATGAAACCCTTAGCAACCAGATTCAAAAGAAGAAATTGCATGCAACAGATGGAGACAAATAGAGAAATACATGCAACAAGCATTTTTCATATAAAATCAACACTGAAACTGCATATATGTGCAAGATACAACACAAATGCAATACATAAACTCCAAAATGAGATAGAATAGATAGGAAATGCTCTATCTTTCGTTATTTTCCCCCAAAATTGCCCAAGTCTTCCACCATGAAAATGAGTGACACAGTCTGCCTTTTATAGCAAAACCGTGTACTCAGCAAAATTAATTACAAGGCAAGTCAAAATTCTGCCAGATACAATGCACTAGAAAATGGCGCTCAAAATAGTTAATGCAACAGATGGGAAACAGAGGACAAAGTAGGTGAGATCAGGATCTGCAGCACCGCCCAGGGATTTTCTTCATCAATTGGGTAGTTAACCTATTAACTCCATCAATCATTCTCTGTAACTCTGCCATTATTGCTTCATCTACCTGCAACCTCTGGAATGCAGCCGCAGCAAGTCTGAAGTTTTTCCTGCCCAAACGTGGATGCCGATACAAAGAAAAAACCCACTGTTGCAAGCTTAAAACATAGCCATTGATCCAAAACCCATCGCCGACATCAACAGTCCCAAAAAATGCTAAAAAGTCACTGACCAACCAGATCGTGCGACGTAGGCACTTGAATTTTCTATTGCTGGCCCATCGCTCCTTCATTTGCTTTTCAAAAAAGAGGACACGTGGTGGCTTCCACAATCTTCTTGAAACACAAAGACTTCTTCTTGAAACTCCTGCGGAAGCCAACACATGTCGGGCTCCGCGTTACTTTACTAAACTATGTCTTTAGACTGAAGTGGCCTTTGCAGGTGACACTCATCGCAACTCGTGGCATCTGAAAATTGAGGCACTTTAGTGCTGGGACCCACAACCTCCCGCTTGCCATCGTAAGAGGAAAATAGGGGCAAGTCCGCAGAAGCTGACACTTGTCAAGCTCCACAGCCATCTCTTGAAACATTTGAAACTTTGTGAAACTCATGCGGAAGCTGACACTTGGCAAGTTCCGCGAAGCTTAGAAACTTTCAACTGGGGCTAGGGAAGGGTCATAAATAAAAGGCAACATTAACGCCGCATCCACCATGTGGCACCTTTCGTGGCATTTTAAGACTCACAACTGTGGCCCACCACCATTCACTACCTTGCATCGTGGGGCAAAGAAAGACATAGAAGATGACACTTGGCGAGCTCTGTTACAAAAGAAACGTGGCACCTTCCGTAGACACAATGAAACTTTTGAACCTTGTTTCTATTGTTGACACATGGCGCTTTCTGTGTGAAGTGACATAGAAACTGTGTCAAAAACATACATTCCACACGGCACGATCCGCAACAATTGAGACTCTTCACTGGGACCCACCCCCCGTCTTCACTTAGCACCAAAATTAATATGAAACATTACGCAGAAGCTGACACTTGTCACGCTCCGTAGCCACCACTAGGGACACATGGCACCTTCCGCGCACACATTGAGACACTTAAAGGGTTTTTGAAACTCAAGCGGAAACTGACACATGTCGAGTTCCGTAGCTAGTAACTTAAAACAACATTAGAAACAACTTCCGCCACGTGGCACACTCCGCGCTACGGTTATCAGTTAGAAACAAAAGTGCGGCATGAATCAAGGCGTGACACTTGGTGGATCCCGCAGTACTAGCAAAGGGAAATGCTCATAGCCATACTCAGAAATAGTTATAGACACAGGAAACTAAGACCCGATACTCATCTAAAATGCATCTGACTCAAATTTTTATCATTTTTTGGAAGCCGATAGGGATTTCTGACCTGTAAGTGCACAATTTTACCTGCAGATGCCGAAAGTGTTAGAACCCTTTGGATTTTTGGGAAGGGGCCAGTATATACATCTTTAATTACTAACATAGGCTCTGATTGGGGATGCATGCCTCTTGCAGGCATGGTGAGAACCTCAGATCTCTGGGATGCAGACCAATCCTTATCCATTGGGCTACAGAGTCAAAACTGCACCAACCTGCACACAAATTATATTTTCAAACATTATTTTGGCAGCCCCGGGCAGCCAAAAAGGAAGAACCACAACTTTATCCTATCAAATGCCTGATTCCAAACTGAATAACCCCAACCACAGCTGGAAACATTAAAACAATCTGCCCATATGTTGATCTGATCAATGAAATGCTTCACCATTTTTGAAAGTTTGCCACTGTTAGTGTAGCTTCTGTCACTCTGCATCTTGCAATCAAAGATATAACCATACACATTATAATATTCTTTAGCATTAGGTAACATAGGTATGTTATAGTCTTCAAACAACATATCCTCATATTGCATTTGGCAATATTCATTATCTACTTGACTGTTGCACTTTACCAAACACATATCCAGCTGGTCCAAAAACTGAAAACACACAGAATATATGAGACCCCCAATGTAATTCATGTCACCTGTTGACGTTGAAAGCAAAACCTGGTCCACATAGCCATCATCACACATGTCTGAAATATCTGATGCCAAATATTCATTATCCACAATTTGCAAACCAGTATCATCATTCTCAAATAGAGGGTTAGTTCTACACCACTGAAAGTCATGACTCACAATATCAAATGCATCCGCAGGATCATCATAAAGGGGATTCATACTCATTGCAAAGGCCTCTGTTTCTTCTTCATGACAATCCATTTCTTTTTCATCATTATCAGACCTAGAGTCATAAGAAGAACAAGCCTGTTCCATAAACTGGTCATGGATATCATCTTTAACATCTGATTGCCCCACATATAAGATTTTTGCTGCTTCAATACACTCTGAAGTTGAACATTATACATCATTTTCCAGCCCTCTAATGCTTCTTGATGAAACTGAAACTGACTCTTGATCTATATGATCACAACTTTGCACAACGGGATCATTTAAACATGAATGCTCTTTGTTTAGGACTAGCATGCAAATATTACTCAAAAAATTATTATTTTCAACTTCATTTGTTGGGCAAATTAAGACATCCTCCTCTATAACAAAAACATCATCAACTTAGAATGATGCAAAAACTGGGACAGCAGGGGTGTGAGTATTTTGACATTCATCTCCAAGATTTACACTATCCCTCATCAACATTTGTGGTCTTAGGGCAGCAAATTTTTTTAGAAAAATAACCCTTTTGAATCCCATACCTCCAATTGTTTTCAATGTCTATTACAAACCGACGCGCTTGATGCAATGTGGTGGGCTCCTTATCTCTTAATCTATAACTCATTTTCTTATCAAATGCTCCCAAATAGACAACTAAGCATAATGCATCATTAGGTCTCATGCATTCTGGAATTCTATTCAATGCCCTCATAAATCTAAGGTCAAAGGCTGGAATCAACTAATCCTCTTCTATATGGATATACATAAAATCACTAATAACTGCATAATTAGAAATTCTTTCACCATATTGATCTAGAAATGCAGATTTAAATTCTTGCCAAGATCTGATAGAGCAAGCTGGAAGATAGAAGAACCAGTCCCTTGCATCCTCATCTAGAGATTGAACAAATAATCTCATAACCACATCTTCATGGTCAATCTCAAAATCATCTATCACATTTAGGAACTGCTGCAAGTGTCTCTCAGCTGATTCATCCCCTACACCATTGAATTTAGGCAAATTTTTTTTGATTTTGGATGGAAAAGCATTTGGATAGCCACAAATGCCATCAAAATTTATGGGCTTATATCTGTCAAGTCTAAAATTCTTTTGATTACATGGTTGGGACTGATTGTTATGCATTACTGCATTTGACACCTCACTAGGGTGCAGGGGCTAATAATACATCATCATGTGTTTTTTGCAACCCTTTTCTCAACTCAGATTTTCAATCACAACAATAACCTTAGGCCTTACAAATTCAGACTATTGTTTAGCTTACCTAAAGTCCTCTATATGAGTCTTTTAAACAACATTGCATACTTCTTTTCAAATGCAAACTAGGTCCTCACAAAAGTATGCAATCTTTCACTATCATCTCCCTTTTAACCAGTGTTGTTTCACCAAATAGGGAATCTTTTAAAACTTGTAAAATACCTGGATATGTTGCAGCAGCAATTTTAACACCTCAGGTGTCCTCTTATCAGGTTCTTATATGCAGAGTCGGCACCTCCTTAGTAGAGGAATGAGCTTCAAACAGGCTGAAGCTGAAAATTGATTTCTTTCACTTTTCGAGTCGTCCACCAGCAGAGCCACACATAAAACTTTTTTCTTTTGATGCAACAAGGCACCTCTAGGTTTGATTCTTCAATCGTTTTAGACCCACACCTTCATGGATATGACATTTTTCCCCAACGGAGTTGCCAAAATCTGTTGGTAATGTTCCCAGACCTATAGAGGGTTTGCCAGTTCTAATGCATAGGCTGATCCAGCCAACAGATTACGGGAGGTTGCGTGAGCTACCTCCCCTTCACTTCTGGTTCTGCCACACCAAAGGGGGTGTCCCTATTTGATTAAGATGTAACATTGACTGGTTCAATGACAGAAAGGTTTAACTTGACAGTAACAGGCAGAACACTTTCATGTGTGGACCAAGATTTGTGTGATAAATCACAAGGTTGGCAATGTTCTTGGACATATTTGTCTGGTCAGGTATGAGAGTATGTAGGGGGTTCCTAATCCTAGTCCTACAAACTAATAGGTGGAAGTTATGAAAAGATGGAATTGATGGTTTGGATGCAAGACAGGGGGTTTTGGATCATAACTACTTCACAAGGGCAGATTGGTGCCTATCTCAGGGCAAGGAGTCAAATAGACATATACATAAGAATGGCTTGCAACTGGCATTCGAGTTTCAAGGGGTTTAAGACTGATGTTTGCCTTACAAACATCACCCAAGGATGGGTATTTAATTGATCATACTTACAAACATCACAGTCAACATACAATCTTCTCCATGCTTGACCTAAAACAATTTAATCCACTCCTTGAATGGAAAGAGATTAAGCATGCAATACATAAATCTATATCCCTGAATCTATGAAACCCTTAGCAACCATATTCAAAAGAAGAAATTGCATGCAACAGATGGAGACAAATAGAGAAATACATGCAACAAGCATTTTTCATATAAAATCAACACTAAAACTGAATATATGTGCAAGATACAACACAAATGCAATACATAAACTCCAAAATGAGATAGAACAGATAGGAAATGCTCTGTCTTTCGTTATTTTCCCCCAAAATTGCCCAAGTCTTCCACCACAAAAATGAGTGACACAGTCTGCCTTTTATAGCAAAACCGTGTACTTAGCAAAATTAATTACAAGGCAAGTCAAAATTCTGCCAGATACAATGCATTAGAAAATGGTGCTCAAAATAGTTAATGTAGCAGATGGGAAATAGAGGACAAAGCAGGTGAGATTGGGATCTGCACCACCACCCAGGAATTTTCTTCATCAATCAGGTGGTTAACCTATCAACTCCATCGATCATCCTCTGTAACTCCGCCATTATTGCTTCATCTACGTGCAGCCTCTGGAATGCAGCCGCAGCAAGTCTCTGAAGTTTTTCCAGCCCAAACGCGGCCGCCGATATAAAGAAAAAACCCACTACTACAAGTTTAAAACATAGCCGTTGATCCAAAACCCATCGCCGACATCAACGGTCCCAAAAAATGTTGAAAAGTCACCGGCCAACCAGATCGTGCCATGTAGGCACTTGAAGTTTCTATCGCTGGCCCATCGCTCCTTCATTTGCTTTTCAAAAAAGAGGACATGTGGCAGCTTCCGCAGTCTTCTTGAAACACAAAGACTTCTTCCTGAAACTCCTGTAGAAGCCGACACATGTCGGGCTTCGCGTTACTTTACTAAACTGTGTCTTTAGGCTGAAGTGGTCTCTGTAGGTGACACTCATCACAACCCATGGCATCTGAAACTTGAGGCACTTTAGTGCCAGGACCCACAACCTCTCACTCGCCATTGTAAGAGGAAAATAGGGGCAAGTCCGCGGAAGCTGACACTTGCCAAGCTCCACGGCCATCTCTTGAAACATTTGAAACTCTGTGAAACTCATGGGGAAGCTGACACCTAGCAGGTTCCGTGAAGCTTAGAAACTTTCAACTGGGGCTGGGGAAGGGTCATAAATAAAAGGCAACATTAACGCTGCATCCACCATGTGGCACCTTCCGCAGCATTTTAAGACTCACAACTGTGGCCCACCACCATTCACTACCTTGCATCACGGGGCAAAGAGAGATACATGGAAGCTGACACTTGGTGAGCTCCGCGTCCATTACAAAAGAAACGTGGCACCTTCCGCAAACACAATGAAACTTTTGAACCTTGTTTCTATTGTTGACACGTGGCGCTTTCCGCACGAAGTGACTTAGAAACTGTGTCGGAAACATACATTACACATGGCATGATCCGCAATAACTGAGACTCTTCACTGGGACCCACCCCCGTCTTCACTTAGCACCAAAATTAATATGAAACATTACGCAGAAGCTGACACTTGTCACGCTCCGCAGCCACCACTAGGGACACATGGCGCCTTCCGTGCGCACATTGAGACAATTAAAGGGTTTTTGAAACTCAAGCAGAAATTGACACATGTCGAGTTCCATGGCTAGTAACTTAAAACAACATTAGAAATAGCTTCCGCCACGTGGCACGCTCCACGCTATGGTTATCGGTTAGAAACAAAAGTACGGCATGAATCAAGGCTCGACACTTGGCGGATCCCGTGGTACTAGCAAAGGGAAACGCTCATGGCCATACTTAGAAACAGTTATAGACACAGGAAATTGAGACCCGCTACACATCTAAAATGCATCTGACTTAAATTTTTATCATTTTTTGGAAGCCAATAGGGATTTCTGACCCGTAAGTGCACAATTTTATGTATAGAGGCTGAAAGTGTTGGAACCCTTTGGATTTTTGGGAAGGGGCCAGCATATACATATTTAATTACTAACATACCCAATGTCTCTGGTAACTCCACTTCATATGCATTTCATGTATCAAATTTTTTGAGTATCTTACAAGGTCCAAACTTCTTCATCTTCAACTTGTTATATGTCCCAACTGGAAATCTCTCTTTTCTCAAGTATACCATCACTTCATCTCCAACTTCAAATTCTTTATGTCTTCTCTTCTCATCTACCTTTTCCTTATACTTACTATTCATATCCTCCAAATGCTTCTTCACCTAATTATGCACTGTCATCATGTGATCTACAAATTCCTCTACTTCTGCACTTCACTTTTCTTCTGTGCCAATGTCTCTCAATTCTGTAACTCCTCTAGGTGTTACTCTAGTAACAATCTCAAACGGTGTTCTTCTAGTACTCCTATTTACTAAATTATTGTATGCAAACTCTGCTTGTGAAAGAATCAAATCCCAACTTCCTGTCTTCTCTCCAACCAAACATCTCAACAAGTTTCCCAAACTCCTATTCACTACCTCTGTCTGTCCATTAGTCTGTGGATGAAATGCTGAACTGAACTTCAAATTTGTCTTCATCTTCTTCCAAAGTGTCTTCCAAAAGTATCCAACAAACTTTGTGTCTCTATCTAAATCTATACTCTTAGGTAATCCATGTAATCTAACAATCTCCTTGAAAATAGGTATGCTACATGCATTGCATCAGTTGTCTTCTTACAAGGTATGAAATGAGCTATCTTTGAAATTTTTTTAACCACTACAAATATTGAATCATGTCCTCTCTGTGTCTTTGGCAATCCCATTACAAAATCCATGCTTATGTCTTCCCAAGGTCTCTCTGATACTATCAAAGGTCTATACAATCCAGTATTCAGATTACTCCCTTTTACAACTTGACAAACTCTACAACTCTACACAAATTTCCTAACATCCTTATATATCTGAGGCCAAAAGTAGTTTTCACTTACCAAAGCCACTGTCTTATCAGTGCCAAAATGTTCTGCCAATCCACCACTATGTTTCTCCTTGATCAAATTATCTCTCATTGAACTCTTAGGTATGCACAACTTACTTCCTCTAAATAACATATCTTCCTGAATGAAATAATCCAACCACTTACTCCTATCTGTCACAATAGGTTCCTTACATGCTTTCCAAGGTTTTGTAAAATTATTGTCTCCCTCATACATGTTCTTCAATTCATCAAAACCCAACACTTCAACTCTCATTTCTGTCAACAAGTTTCTTCTTCTACTCAATGCATCAACAACTTTGTTTAATTTTCCACTCCTATACTTCAACACAAAAGTGTAACTCTACATGAACTCTACCCATCTCAAATGTCTCTAATTCAACTTACCTTGACTATTCAAATACTAAAAATCTTGATGACTTGTATATAGTACAAACTCCTTAGGCAACAAGTAATGTCTCCACTTCTTCAAGGCTTGAATTATGGCATAGAATTCTTAGTCATAAACTAAATATCTTCTCCTTGCATCATTCAACTTTTCATTGAAATATGCAATAGGTCTACCTTTTTGACTTAATAGTGCTCTAATCATACTTCCACTTGCATCACAATCAACTTGAAATACCTTATTGAAATTTGGTAATGCTAAAATAGGTTGCTCTGTCACTTTCTGCTTCAACAATTCAAAACTTTTATCTGCTCTAGATGTCCACTTAAAGTCTTTTCTGTCACCTCTGATTGTCTTTGTCATAGAGTTACATACTAAACTAAAATTTCTGATGAACTTCCAGTAGAAACTAGTCAATCCATGAAATGATCTAACCTCTCCAATGCTCTTTAGTGTCTAGGCCATTCAACAATTGCTCCCACTTTCTTAGGGTCCATTTTCAATCCTTCCATAGAAATCACAAATCCCAAATATACCAACTCTTCCTTCATGAAATTACATTTCTTGATGTTTATCAACAATTTCTCTTCTCTCAACCTCTACAAAACTTGTCTAATCTGCCACAAATGTTCCTCTTTTGTCTTACTAAAAATTAAAATATCATCTAAGTATACAATCACAAACTTACCCAAGAATTTCTTCAAGACTTCATTCATCAATCTCATGAAAGTACTCAGTGCATTTGTCAATCCAAAGGGCATCACTAACCACTCATACAATCCTTCATTTGTCTTAAAAGCAGTCTTCCATTCATCTCCCTCTCTGATTCTAATATGATGGTATCCACTCTTCATGTCTATCTTTGTGAAATATCTTGGTCCACTCAAACAATCCATGATATCATCCATCCTAGGTAAAGGAAATCTATTGTTGACCCTTTTTTCCTCTAGTTGGAGTCAAATAATTCAAGTAGCATCAGTTAGTGTGCATATCCCCAATGTAAGCTATATTTGTGATCTGGAAGTCTGAACCCAAATCTCAGGGTCTGAATCTTGCCTGAAGAAGCTTACCATGTGAAAGAGCTTAAAAAAAAAGGCAAGTTTGCTTTTTACATCACCTTGAAATTCACTCAAATAAGGAAGTTATGTATGGTCAATGATCTGGTCAAACCTGATCCTCCAGATGGGGTGATATTCCGAACATCGGGTGATATTCCAAATATCACCCCTCATCCAAATATCACCCCGATATTTGTAATATCACCTTGATATGATGATGACGCCATCCTGTCACAATAAGGCCAATCTATGGTGGTGACATCACCATCATATCCCTCATAAGGAAAGGATGCAAGGCCAAGGAAGATGTAGTTTTTCAGCAATACTTTTTAGGATCAGCCCAGCGACCGATCAGGTGATATTCCAAGCAGAGGTGCATGCATGGTGCTTTGCACATACAAAGACATTTCAGGGGCTGATCCCGATAGCGATATATACATAGATGCGACACGATATATACAGGCGGTTGACCGAAGCTTTAACCACATGTATCTCCTCCATCCTGGCAAATTTTGACATGATGCAAGAGGCAAAAATGCATGTTTTTGCCTCCTCTTTCATTTGGCAGGATTTTCAAGGGTGTTTTCTCACTTTTCAATTTTAGATCCGGATTTGCATATTTAGATCTTCGAAGGGACATTTCAGCGACCATTTTGGGGCAGTTACAGATATTTCTTGCATTTATTGCTGCACAAGGACGAAGCAGCTCACATTCGTGATCAGAAATATCTTTCCACTGCCTTGTTTCAGATGTTTTCATATATGCATTGCTGAGGATCGATGAGTAAGTTACCTGCATTAAAGACTCCAAAATATCTTCTATCTGCCCTATTCCAAATCTTTTGTGCCATTACTCCTGGTAGCTGGGATGTCCTTTCAGAGATATTTTTGGTGGCAGCTCTCTGAGCGAATCCTGTAACTGACTTAGGGCATTTTTGAAATGCTATATAAGCTGAGGCTTATGTTGTAAATAGGTTTGGAAATTTTTGGCTTTGAAGCTTTCTATTTTCAAATAGAGCTTTCTGTTACTGTAACTCTACCTTCCCACTGAATATATGCAAGTCATTTTACCTCTTTTTCTGATTTTAGGTTAGTGTGAATCCTCATATGATTGTCTGCGAATATTTCATTCCCTTCAATCGTTATGTTTCTCACCTCTGCTAGGATCATTTGAATCTGTGTATGCTTACTTGTTGTATCTAGTTATGTTGTACATTTTCTCAGTTCTATGAAAGTTTCTTTTAATCAGTTTGGTGCATCACCCTTTGTTTTCAAGTTTTTCTATTTCATCTTCATTTTAAAGCTTTCCTTCTCCCTTTTCCCCTCAAAGTTTAGTAGTTTTAGGTGATAATCAGGCAAGGAAGCCAGCCTTCTCCAGAGGTCTGATCTCATTTAGCAAAGTCCCACACTTAGAGATCATTCCCATGTTACTCCAGATTGTTGAAGTTTCACAACTGCAAGCAAGGGTACAAATCTGGGTGATAACAACTTTGGCACACCCGGTGGGACCAAGATTTAGAGCAACAATCAAATAGATAATCATTATTTCTGGTTTTGATGTGCAGCCAGTGATTTTTAGACCTGTAAGGGGTTAGAACTTGCATATCTAATGACTCATACTGAGGAGAGACAAGTAGATCAGTGCTGCTGTGACATTTTATGAGAAAGATTCAAACTAGGAGTTCAAGTACATTTGATTACTTGCAGCTGTCTCCACCTAGAAGATAGAGCAAGGCGGTGGCAAGGACTCCAGTTTCTAAAAGAATACAATCAACTCCACCAAATTTCAGGCCAGTTGCACCTGTAGTTCCTGTACTAGCTCAAGCAATACTACCTCTAGCCATTCCAATGGCAAGAAACCAGCGATTTGTGGCTTTTGATGGGGGCAACGCTTTGAATTTAATAATACATGATGTTATACCCATGGCAACTTTGAAGAGTCTGCCCTATTTCACAGGGGAGAATCAAACTACCCCTATTGAGCTCATTAGAGATGTAGCTTCTCTATGCAGAGTGCATCATATAACCCAAGAAAATGTAGCCATCAGGCTGCTAGCTGCCTCTTTCAAGGGTAAAGCATTAGAATGGTTTAAGAGTTTACCAGTGTAAACCATTACTACCTGGGATGATCTAGGGGATAAGTTAAATAAGCAATTTCAAGATAAATTAGACAACTTGTCATTGGTTGAACAGATGACTACAATAAAGAGAGCTCCTCAGGAGCAAATGATGGATTTCAACTTCAGATTCCAGAAGACATGGGACATAATCCCTGCCATGGTAAGACCTCCAGCTAAATATGCATTCTTGTATTTTTTGAAAGCCCTAAATAGTGATATTTCAGTGATGATATAATCATTAGGAGGTACAAGCCTACCTAACACTTATGAAATTTCCATTAGAGTAGAGAATAGCCTGATTTAGGTTGGAAAAATAGCACCTAGACCACCAATGCCCATCTTCCCCAAGATTCAAGCTTCCATGCCCTTACCAATTCCATGTTTTGCCCCTTTACCTACTACTGTAGCATTACCTAGTACTGCCAATCCTAAAAATGCTGCCTCTAGCTCATCACAAGAGTTGACAGAGATCAAAAATAGTCAACAAAAGATAGAGAGCATCCTTCAAACTTTTGGCAATGAGCTGGTGAGCATAAAGAAGTAGCAATCCCAGAGCAGACAGCCTTATCAACAAGCCAGTCAAGGGCAAAATCAATCATATCAAGGGCAAAATTAGCCTTACCAAGCCAATAGGCCTCCATATCAAGGCAATTATCAGGGTCCCAGGCAGACTATCAACCAGAGGCCTTTTCAGCCTTACAATCTGGCACCCATTAATGTAGTAAGGGACCTTGTCCCTGTTCAGAATAACCTCGCAGCTGAATATGAATGGTGTTTTACATGCAATCAGCCACACAATCAGGCAGCCTACTCAAATGGGGTCATAAATCAGGCTCTGATGGTACAGAATGTTGCAGTCCCGCAACCAAATGCACCTAATGATGGGGCTGTGCAATAGCAGGAGCAACCTCAGAGTGATTTTGCCTTCATGAACTGGCAGGAAGGTGAATTATGTGGCATGAATAGAGATAATATGCTAGTAGCAGCAAATACAAGGGCCAAGAAGAGGGGTTATGAGATTGACCAAGCTGTAAATAAAGGAAAGGGACATGCTGATGCTCCTACATCCCAAATTCCCCATATTTTACAAAGAAATACTTTAGCAACAACAAAAGAGATGCCTCATTTATAGGCTGATACTGTTGCTACAAAATCACAACAAAAGGTAAGTGTCACTCCACCTTTCAATATCATTGAAAATATGAAAAAGATGAATGTGACAATGTCTATGTGGGATTCCCTAGCCATCCCAGGCTAAAAGGGGACGTTACAGTGTACCTTATCTAATTTAAAAGTGTCCAATGATACAATTGTCGACCCAACTAGGGCTGTCCTTACCATTTCCTCTCAGGATAACAGCAAACAACCAAACATAAGTGCTAAGCCTCTCCCATTTTATGTATCTTTGATAATTGGAGACAAGTTAGTACACAACTGTATGGTGGACAGTGGTGCAAGCAGTTTTGTGATGCCAAAACAAATTGCATATCAACTAGGATTGAGGTACCAACCCTTAGAGAAAGGTGTGCTGCAATTAGATGGCATAGTTGTTAATACTGTGTGTGTAATAAAAGACCTAGGTCTCACTCTGCATACCTGTCCCAATGTTTCCATTTTCTAGGAGGTATTCATCATAGATTTGTCTTCCTATTTTGCCATGTGCTTATCAAGAGAATTTACAGCCAAGATAGGATGATATTTATCTTCAGACTGGTCCCACATATTTTTCAGGACCAGATATGGCACCAAAGTAACTTTAAAATCTGAGTTACTTTCAAATCATCACATAGAGCCTTACACACCAAGTGTTGTTAATGCAAATTGCATTATTTCTGATGACCCTAAATTAGTTGCTACTCAAGAACTACAAGCTAAAAGCATACTAGAGGTACTCTTAAGGGAGTGGGCCTTAGAAAATAGTGTGGATGATCCTGAAGGACACATCCAAGAAACTGGTATGGGGGTTTACATACTGCATGATCATAAACAACAATACCAAATCTTGTGAAGGATGCAGAACAACAGACAGAGCAACAAAATGAGGTGTGGAAAATGTATTTTGATGGCTCTAGGAACAAGAATGGATCTGGTGGTGGTGCAATACTGGTGTCACCACAAGGTGAAAAATATTATTCTTCTTTTCGTTTTGCCTTTGCATGTACAAATAACACTGCTGAATATGAAGGATTAGTCCAAGGTTTACAGTGGGCAAGAAAGAGAAAATAGGCAGTTTGCAGGTCTATGGTGACAGTGAACTCATTGTGAATCAAGTAAGAGGACTGCATCTTACAAAAAGTGATGTTTTGAAGTGCTATAAACACAGGGTGTGGGACATAATTGAAGAATTTGATGCTTTCAATCTGATCTCTATTCCAAGGAATCAGAACTATCATGCTGATACGTTGGCTACAATTGAGGCTCATTTTGACATCCCCAGTGACATTCAAAGGGAGAAGGTACAACCTCATGTAAAAATAGTTGATAGACCCTCTATCCCTGACAATAATATTCATTGGTAGGTCTTTGAGAGTGATGAGCAGATTCTGCGGTTCCTGTTAGAGGAGGATGAGTTTTCTCTGATGAATCAGGATAAACTCAAACAACAATATGGCAATGATCAAATTGTTTAGCTGAGAACCAACAAGATGCCCAAGGGATTGGTAACCTTGGAGTCTATTTTTCGTACAGATGATCAGTTTAAGAAAAGCAAAACCGGCATGCAGGTTAAAGAAGAGCATTTTGAGGAGCTAGAAATTTTCAAAGGTAAGCTTCTCAAAATCGGTAAAATCTACTCAGCTGAGGATAGAAGAGCTTTTATTGTTCTCTGTCAAGAATTTGAAGGGTGTTTGCCTGGGATTACTCAGACCTAAAAGGGTTCAACCCTCAGATTGCCCAGCACACCATAGAGTTAGTACTAGGTACTAAACCTGTGTGGCAGAAGCAAAGACCTCTAAACCCGAAGCTGGAGCCTCTAATGATTAAGGAGTTGACCAAACTAATTGAGGGGAAAATTATTTTTCCAATCAAGCATACTTCTTGGGTCTCCAACCTTGTCCCTGTGAGGAAGAAGAATGGAGAGATAGGCTATGTGTTGACTTCAGGGACCTTAATAGAGCCTCCCTAAAAGACCACTACCCACTGCCCTCAATGGAGCAGATTCTACAAGTAGTGGCTGGTTCTGAAAGATTCTCCTTGCTTGATGGATATTCTAGCTATAATCAAGTGTTAGTCAAGGAAGAGGATTAGTTTAAAATCACTTTTACTACCAAATGGGGCACCATGGCCTACAAAAGGATGCCTTTTGGTCTCTCAAATGCTGGCTCAACTTTTCAGAGAGCCATGGATATGGCTTTCAAGGGTTTGCTGTATAAATTGGTACTGGTATACCTTGATGACATCACGGTTTTCTCCAAGAATGCATTTGAGCATTTATCCCACTTGAGGTAAGTTTTTGAGAGATGCAAAGAATTTGGGATATCCCTTAATCCGCGCAAATGTATTTTCATTGTGCATGAAGGCAAACTGTTAGGGCACATCATGTCAAAGGAGGGCATTACCATTGATGCTGAAAGAGTAAGGGGTATTTTGGAGCTGCCCTTACCCAGTCATAAGAAGGGACTTCAAAGCTTCATTGGTAGAATTAATTTTCTGCGAAGATTCATTCCTGATATTGTAGATCTTTTGAAGCCTTTAACATCTATGTTGAAGAAGAATATAGCTTTCAGTTGGACAAAAGAGTCCAAACTCAGCTTCGAATCCATAAAGGAGGCATTAGCAGCTGCACCAACACTGGTAAATCTTGATTTCTCCAAAGACTTTATCTTATATGCTTATGGCGGCCTGGATACCATCTCTGCAATTCTGGTATAGTAGCAGAGTGAGGGTTTTGAGCAACCAATCACTTTCTTTAGTCAAGGGCTGGAGGAGTACGATCAGAGGTATAGCTTTGTTGAGAAGCACATCCTTGCAGTGATAAGGAGCCTCAAGAAATTTTGGCATCTTGTTTCTAATAACAAGATACATTTGATGGTGGCTCACCCTAGCGTGAAGGAGTTTCTGTTAAGCAAAGATGTTAATGAGAAAAGGGCTGGTTGGATTACCAAGGTCATGGAGCATGATGTGGAGATCAAGATAACCAAGTTGGTTAGAGGCAAGGGACTCAGCAAACAACTTGCTACCAGTTCTAAGAATGAAATAGAGAAGCAAGATGAGGTGCTCCTGACCATTGAAGATACACCTCAAGATAATGCAGCAGTAGTCAGCACAAGTTGGGTTAATAAGATGACTCAATTTTTGCAAACTGGTAAATGTCCAGCAGGTCTAGATAGAACCAAAAGAAGATATTATAGACTACAGTCTGTTCCATATGTTTTAATATATGGTACTCTTTTCAGAAAGGACCTTAATGGTGTATTGTTAAGGTGCATTGATAAAGGTCTGACCGACAAGGTGCTACATGAATTTCATGATGGAATAGCAGGGGGTCATTTTGCCCCAAGGACTACTGCTTGGAAAATAATGAGAGCTAGATATTACTGGCCCAACTTGTTTAAGGATGCCCATGCATGGGCTAGAAAATGTGTAAAATGTGCCATTTTTACAGGGAAAGAAAGGCTGCCAGCCTTACCTCTTCGGCCAATTCAAGTAGAGCAGCGCTTCATGAGATGGGATATTGACTTCATAGGTCCCATTAACCTACCATCAAGTGCAGGCCATAGGTGGATACTTACAGCTACAGACTATTTCACAAGGTGGACTGAAGCAATGGCTCTGAGGGAATCCAATGAAAATGTTGTTTTGAATTTTTATCATGACTTGATATTCAGGTTTGGAGTGCCTGAGTCAATCATCTTTGACAATGCTTTAGCCTTTGTTGGCCTAAAGATAACTGACTGGGCTATTAAGAATGGGATTTATTTGAATACTTCATCAGATTATTACCCATAGGGTAATGGTTTGGCATAATCTACAAATAAAAATCTCATAAGAATTATTAAAAGATCAATGGAGGACAACCAAAGGACCTAGCCCACTAATTTGAAATATGCCTTATGGGCAGATAGAATAACTCCTAAGAGGTCCATTGGAAACTCTCCATATATGTTAGTCTATGGGAAGGAGGCAAGATTGCCTGTCTCTGTAGAATTGCCAGCACTAGACATTATGAATCAGCTGGA
Source organism: Cunninghamia lanceolata (assembly GCA_027924645.1). Classification (NCBI taxonomy): domain Eukaryota; kingdom Viridiplantae; phylum Streptophyta; class Pinopsida; order Cupressales; family Cupressaceae; genus Cunninghamia; species Cunninghamia lanceolata. The sequence continues at coordinate 7,706,781 of BSBN01001256.1, read as the reverse complement.
GATGTTTGAAGAGGAAGACCCCATGGCTGTCAAATATGCTCAGCTGTATGGAGCTTGAAGAAATTAGAGACAAGGCTATGAAAACTATGGAGTATCATCAGCTTCAGACCAAAAGAAACTTTGATTAGAAGGCCACTCCCATAATCTTTAAGGAGGGTGATATGGTGCTCAAATGGGATGAATTGAAGAGTAGGCCAGGAAAACACTCCAAGTTTGACAACATGTGGAGTGGCCCATTTCTCTTTACTGAATGTAAGGAGCAAATGCATTTCAGTTATCAAATACAGATGGACAAAATTTGCCTATCCCAATCAATGGGATACACCTAAAGAGGCGTTTTGAGGTATGAGTGCTTTGTAAATCAGTAGATTAGGTCTCTATGTTTTCAATAAGTGCTGTTGCACATTAGTTTAGATCCCTTTTGCTTTCCCTAAGTGCTATCTAGCACAGTTGAGGGGGTTGCTTTCAACATTTCTGTCTTGGGTTGGTCTTCCAATGTTCTTCACTATTGTGTTGAGTTGCTAAAGTCAGAAAACATCTATATATTTTAGTCTATGTATGACTCCATGCCCAATGGATGCTAAAGGCCACTAATCTAAGTGTTTAGCAGGAAAACATCCCATGGAAGTCGCCAAATTGTTGACCCTTTTTTCCTCTAACTGGAATCAAATAATTCAAGCAGCATCAGTCAGTGTGCATATCCCCAATGTAAGCTATATTTGTGATCTGGAAGTCTGAACCCAAATCTCAGGGTCTGAATCTTGCCTGAAGAGGCTTACCATGTGAAACAGCTTGAAAAAATAGGCAAGTTTGCTTTTTACATCACCCTGAAATTCACTAAAATAAGGAAGTTATGTATGGTCAATGATCTAGTCAAACCTGATCCTCCAGATGGGGTGATATTCTAAACATCGGGTGATATTCCAAATATCACCCCGATATGATGATGACGCCATCCTGTCACATTTCAATAAGGCCCGTCTATGGTGGTGACATCACCATCATATCCCTCATAAGGAAAGGATGTAGGGCCGAGGAAGATGTAGTTTTTTAGCAGTGCTTTTCAGGATTAGCCCAGCGACCGATCAGGTGATACTCCTAGCAGAGGTGCATGCATGGTGCGTTGCACATACAAAGACATTTTAGGGGCTGATCTGGATAGCGATATATACACAGATGCGACGCGATATATATAGGCAGTTGACCGAAGCTTTGACCACCTGTATCTCCTCCATCCTGGCAAATTTTGACATGATGCAAGAGGCAAAAATGCATGTTTTTCACCCCCTCTTTCATTTGGCAGAATTTTCAAGGGGGTTTTCTCACTTTCAATTTCGGATCCAAATTTCCATATTTAAATCTCCAAAGGGACATTTCAGCGACCATTTTGGGGTAGTTGCAGATATTTCTTGCATTTATTCATGCACAAGGATGAAGTAGCTCGCATCCATGATCAGAAATATCTTTCCACTGCCTTATTTTAGATATTTTCATATATGTGTTGTTGAGGATCGATGAGTAAGCTGCTTGCATTAAAGACTCTAAAATATCTTCTATCTGCCCTGTTCCAGATCTTTTGTGCCATTACTCCTGGCAGCTGGGACGTCCTTTCAGAGATATTTTGGTGGCAGCTCTTTGAGCAAATCATGTAACCAATTTAGGGCATTTTTGAAATGCTATATAAGCTGAGGCTTAGTTGTAAATAGGGTTGGAAATTTTTGGCTTTGAAGCTTTCTATTTTCAAACAGAGCTTTCTATTACTGTAACTCTGCCTTCCCACTGAATATATGCAAGTCATTTTACCTCTTTTACTGATTTTAGTTTAGTGTGAATCATCATATGATTGTCTATGAATATTTCATTCCTCTCAATCGTTATGTTTCTCACCTCTGCTAGGATCATTTGAATCTGTGTATGCCTACTTGCTGTATCTAGTTATGTTGTCCATTTTCTCAGTTCTATGAAAGTTTCTTTTAATTAGTCTGGTGCATCTCCCTTTGTTTTCAAGTTTTTCTATTTCATCTTCATTTTAAAGCTTTCCTTCTCCCTTTTCCTCTCAAAGTTCAGTAGTTTTAGGTGATAACCAGGCAAGGAAGTTGGCCTTCTCCAGAGGTCTGATCTCATTTAGCAAAGCCCCACACTTAGAGATCATTCCCATGTTACTCTAGATTACTGAAGTTTCACAACTGCAAGCAAGGGTGCAAATCTGGGTGATAACATCTATACTTAACTATGATTTTGTTTATTGCTCTTGAGTCAGTACACATTCTCCATTCTCCATCTTTCTTAGGTGCTAATACTACAGGTACTACACAAGGACTCAAACTTTCTCTAATCAAACCTTTCCATAGTAATTCCTATATCTATCTATTCAATTCTTCATTCTCTATCAGTGTCATTCTTATTGCAAATATGTGCCTAAGCGGTGTTGTCATTGATGTCAACATATTCTTGTTGTCATTAGTGTCAACTATGCCTTATTTTGTTGCCTGCTCAGGAGATTGGAATGTTGAGGATATTGAGAAAATTAATGAAGACTCAATGTTTGTGGACCGTATGGCTATGTAGAGGATTGTAAGAGGTTGTTCCAGTTAAGAATTGAGAAGTTCGCATGAAGATTTGAAGAAGTTATGGCCATCTTAGTAGAACCTGGTCTTGTAGTATTCAGAAGCAATAGAGTGATAGTAAGTTGGTCCGGATTGCTTCACGGTAAAATATTATATTCTACAGATCTAAAGGCATGTTTGAGAAGTCAGTGTGTATCATCAACTCTAGTAGTTCATGGTTTGGAGGTTCGTAAGCCATCCTTCTAGTTTGACAGTCATAGAAGATAGTGTTCTTGAGGTTCCAGAGGAAGATACAAATGATTCTAGTAATTTGGTTTAGAGTGGATGTTATTAGTGAGTTTAATGTGCTTGTGGAAGTCTCTGGATCGTGTGGCTACTATGTTGGAGGTCCGCATTGGAGTTTGAGCTTGTTATTGAAGATTTCCTCTTTGAAGTTGATGTTCTTCCCAGTCTTGGCCAACTAGATATTCCTAGTGTGTTGCAGATGATCTAAAGATCATTTTATGAAGCGTGGCATGTTAGTAGAGGAAGATTCAAGTCTTAGCTATGTTTGGCTGATAGTGTAAAGATCCACGTTAAGTTTGGCCGACCTTGTTGATAATTCCAAGGTTGATGAAGTGTATAAATACTTGTTAAAGAGTTGTTAAAAATCATCCTTGAGCAAAATAAATTAAATCCAAATAAAGGATCAGAAGCAGAATAGAGAAGAAAAGGAGAGAGAGCAGTGTAGAGTGAAAATTTAGTGAAGAAGAATTTGGGGCAAAGAAGAAGTTTTGTGAGCATTCATTGAAACTAAACCAGGCATGAAGTAGATGCTATTTCTCAGTTAATTCTTTCTATTCTAAATAAATTCTGTAGATAGTGAGCCTCTCTTTTGAGTAGTGAGCTTTGGGTAGTGTGCTTGAAGGCATGTGCCTTCTATTTTTCTAAAGTACTTTTAATAGGGTACAAATCTTTGTGGGTTAACCCCCATCGTGGTTTTTCCCTTAACCGAGTTTCCACATCAAAATCTTGGTGTCAAGTGTGTTGCTTATGTTTCTGCTCATATGTTGTTGATCTATACTTTAATGTTTACATCATTAATCTGATAGTAAGTTAATAAAGAAGGTTAAAAGTAGAAAAAGTTTATTTTGTGTGACAACTGATTCACCCCCCCTCTCAGTTGTCCAGTCTAATTCCAAAAATTGGTATTAGAGCCAGATCCTCTTATAAAAGCCCGACCGCTTGAGGAGATTTAGGATGTCGACTTATAAGAAGGATAGTCCAAGATTTGATGGAACAAATTATTCTGTTTGGAATAATCACATGGAGTGCCATTTACAGTGCATCGGCGATGCCTATTGGGTGATAAATAGTGTTGAGTATAAACCTCCAGAGAAAGCTCCATCAACTCCAGATGAACTCAAAGATGCTGAAAATAACCTTCAAGCTAAAGAAGCCATGTTGAGTGCCTTGACTAATTCAGAAATGACAAATGTCTTTGGTATAAAAACTGCTCATGAAATTTGGTAAAAGTTGGAGAATCTGTATGAAGGAAATAAATCTGTCAAATGTGCCAAGCTACAAAGTTTGAGAGGAAAATTTGAAACTCTGAGGATGAGTGAAGATGAAAACATCACAATCTACATGCAAAAGATAAATGAACTTATGTGTGGTATCAGGTGTGCTGGCGGAACTTTGGAAGAATCAGAGATTGTTTCAAAAGTGCTTAGATCTTTACCTGATTCATACAAACATAAGGTTGTTGCTATAGAGGAGATTGGGACTGTCTCAGAAGTTACAGGAGATCAATTGGTTGGAAAAATTTCAGCTTTTGAATTAAGTGAGTTTGGTGATTCTCTTCCCAAGTCTGAATCTGCATTTAAGGCCAGTGTATATGGAAAACAAAGATATGATCCAAGTGAAAGCTCTTTTGCAAGATCAAATAGATGCATGAAGACAAGGAAGGATCTTGAAGATGTTGAAATTGAAACTGCAGATCTTGAAGCTTTTCTTGCCAAAAGATTGCCAAGAGGATCCGGTAAGTATGAAGGAAAATTGCCACTCAAATGTTTTGCTTGTAATAAGATTAGTCATTTTGCCTCAAAATGTCTGGAGAGGTTTTCAAAACCAAACCCTAACAGATACAAAAATTAGAACAAATGTTACTATGTCCAAGAAGTTGGAGAAGGAGTCATAGATGATGAATCTGATCATGGAGGTTCCTCTAAAAATGATTGGGTGTTCATTGCCATCAAAGAAGAAGATCCGGTGTCTACTGAATCTACTAGCTATGCAAATATGGAAAGTGCCTTGGCTATTCAAGTTATTGAGAAAGATGAATGGGTGATTGTTAGTGGATGTTCTCATCATATGACTAGAGACAAGAGTAAGTTTGTGAATTTTGAAAATTATGGAGGACTTGTGAAATTTGGAGATAACTTAGCTAGTAGAATTCATGGTAGAGGATCCATCCCTTTTAATGGTAAGAATAGTACCACTGATGTTCTGTATGTGGAAGGATTGAAACATAATCTTGTCAGTATTGGACAGTTGGTTGACAAAGGTTATGATCTTCAATTCAAGGATGGAAAATGTAGAATCTTGGAGAGCTCCAGAACTAAAATTGCATCTGGTGCTCAAACTAGAGGTAACATTTTTCATCTAAGTAGTTCTAGAAAAGGTTGTTTGATTTCTCAGATAGATCAAAGTTGGTTATGGCATAGGAGGATGTGTCATGTGAATTTTGATAACATTGTCAAAATAAGTACCACTCAGGCTGTAAGAGATCTTTCAAAACTTGTGAAACCTAATAGCATGTGCAGAGAATGTCAATTGGGGAAATAGAGAAAAATTTAATTCAAAAGTAAGGAACAAGCTTCAAGTGGATGATTGGAACTGGTACATACTGATCTCTGTGGTCCTGCTAGAATTAGGAGTGTGCAAGGACATAGATATTTCATGTTGCTGATTAATGATTACTCTAGAATGATGTGGGTAACTTTCCTAAAAGAAAAATCAGAAGCTCTTGACAAATTTAAGGTGTTCAAAGTGATGGTGGAAAATGAGATTGGTGAAAAATTGAAATGTCTGAGATCCGACAGAGGTGGTGAGTTTGATGCTTTCTGTGAAAAGCATGGCATAAAAATACAGTTATCTGCTCCTAGGACTCCCCAAAAAAATGGAGTTGTGGAAAGAAAGATCTAGACCATTCAAGAAGCTACCAAGACCATGATGATGGAAACAAATGTTCCTCAAGTTTATTGGAGAGAAGTTGTAAGTACTGATGTCTACATTCTTCACTGAGTACAGATCAAAGGCAATTCTGGTAAGACCCCTTATGAACTATGGTTTGGTCATCCTCCTACTGTGAGATATTTCAGAGTTTTTGGTAGTAAATGCTATATCAAAAGAGATGAGGATTTAGGAAAGTTTGATACAAGAATTGATGAGGGAATATTTTTGGGGTACTCTACTCAAAGTAAGGCTTACCGGTGCTTTAACAAGAGGTTGAAAAAGATTGTTGAAAGTGCTAATGTTAGAGTTGATGAGAGGAAGGAAGGATATTCTAGGTTCTACGGATATGATTCAGATGATCAAGATGAAAGTCAAAGTCAAGGAAGGCTAGTTCAAACTCTGACTTAGATTCAAATTGATCTGGAAACTCCAGGAACTCAAGAAAATAGTATAGATGTTAAGGAGCAAGCTCAAGAAACAAAAGTTCAAGCAATTCCCAAAACCCCTAGGTATGTAAGAATAAATCATCCTAAAGATCAAATCATAAGAGATAGAAATAAAGGTGTTTGAACTAGGAGAATAGTTGTTGAAGTTCAAGAAGAGATTTGTTTGATTTCAAGGATTGAACCTAAATCAGTAAGTGAAGTCTGCAATGATGAAAACTAGGTAAAAGTAATGGAAGAAGAATTAATACAAATTGAAAAGAATCACACTTGGGATCTTGTTCCTAGACCTGAGGACAAAAATGTGATTGGAACCAAATGGGTCTTCTGGAATAAACTAAATGAAGATGGTGAAGTTGTAAGAAACAAAGCAAAGTTGGTATGTGTATACACCTAAAAATGACATGATTCACATTCTTCTAAGTTAATTAAATATCAAAATATTTAATTATCTCTTCTAAAGTCAAAATTAAATAATTTTTTTTATTTAATTCAATTCTTCCAAACAATTAAATAATTCCCAATTATTTAATTAAATCAAATCAAATTTATTTAAATTCTCTCAGTCTCCAAAAACAAAATATAATCAAATGTTTTATTTATTCTTCTAAATTATGCACAACAATTAAATAAATTTATTTATTTAATTTGCTTTCTTATCTTCCAAATCTTCTAAAAATAAGTCTTCTTCTCCATGCAGACAAAATTAAATAATTTATTATTTAATTTCTCTCAAATCATGCAAAAACAAATCTTAAGTTGAGTTATCTATTCAATTAACCTTATTTTTATCAATATCTCTTAAATTAGAAAAAAACTTTCTAATTTATGAAAAACATCTCTTATCTTTAGAAAATAAAGTGATTAACTCAAATAAAACAGCTTTTGTGTGACACTTGTCTTCTTATTCGTTGCACATTCCTCAACCCTTCTATACCGTTGATCTTTTCTCTCACAAGTCTATAAATTGAACCCTATTCTTCCATTTCAATCATCCAAGCTTTAAGTATTGTTACTCTGTAGGAATTACAACGTGCCTTTGGCACCAATTCCTTCATTGCTTGTGATCACACTTTTTACTACGCACTACATACTACTACCATTGTTGTGAAGCTCCTCTTCATTGCGACATTACCATAGCCATTCTCAATCAACATTCTTGACAAAGCAAAGAAGTGCACTCATTGAGGGCCCTTTCTCATACACGCAAGGACAATTTTTGATAGGCAACCAATGGAAGTTTTGATCTAAGGAAGGTTTGATTTGTTATTTGATTTCCTTAGTTCACTATTTCATTGAAGTTTTAGGTATTTGATATTGTTTATCATTGCATATTCATTGTTGAACCAAATTTCCCCTAACATTTTTGTTGCCCGCCGTGAGGCCTAGCCCCAAATTTAACCCAAAAACTAAGTTTTTGTGTTTAGAAAGCTATACACAGGAGGAAACAGTGCATACGTCATTTCCTAACACACATCTGTTATCTGTCATGGTGCATCTGTTCATGCAACACATATATACATTGTTCTAGCGCTTTTACCCTCTGAGACGGTGCATACATCAGATTGGCGCATATACACTTTATTTCTACGCATTTACTGTCTGTTTCAGCACATGTGTTTTACAATGCTTCTATTGACTGTTTCTGCGCATTTAGTCTCTGAAGCGACGCTTCTATTATAGGCAGTGATTTTAGGGTTTTTTAGGAAGATTTTGCTAATGCTAACGTCTTTTGCAAGAACTCTCTTGATTTGTTTTGCAGGCTAGGTTCTAGTTTAGTTTCATATAGTTACACTTGTTAGCTCACACTTCAATTTCTAAAAGGATAGTAAAATAGATGCTCATGCAAATCTCACGTAGTTTTAATTAGGAAAGTAGTAATTGAACCATTACTATCTTGCATTGCAACATTGCTATCTTTTCAAAGTTATTGCTATCTGGATAAAACTGAACCATTGTTATCTCAATTGACCATCACTTCAAAGTTAACAACTCATGCTATCGTGGTATAAAACTGAACTCATCATTTTTTTCTGGGTTAAAATTGAACCATTGCTATCTTGATTGACCATCATTTCAAAGTTAACAATTCATGCTATGTGGTTAAAAATTGAATTCATCATTGCTATCTAAGTTAAAACTGGACCATTGCTATCTTGCTAATCACTTCAAAGTTCTATGCTTGTCCAAGTAGATAGCTCATCTAGTTTTTTTTTTTCATTTTAACTAGGGGAAAAAAGAACCACTGTATACTATGTTTTGGGAATGATACCAGGCCTATGCTCTCCCCTATCTTGGGTGATCAAAATGCCAGACATATCATTTTCGCATGTGTTTTTCCTTTAGAGGGGCTTGCTCTTGGATACCGTTCATCCAAGTAGGAACGACCCTAAGTAGTAACAGGCTAGATGCTAAGCCCTTCCAAGCCACTATAAATAAATTGTGTTTGGAGCGAAAGCTTCAAACAATGAGTGAAGTTGTGTTATACTGACAACCAACCTCCCCCAAAACCCTCCAAGGCGCAACCCTTGCAAGCTAGGAGACTCCATAACGGAGAGTAGTGCTGCCACATGTATAACCACTCAAACGGTTGCCTTCATTAAACACCTTTGTTCTAGTGGCAAAAAACCCTTCTTATCCATTTGAAGCCTAGGATTTGTACTTGTTCTTTCCTTTTAGTCCAAAAAAAGTTAAAAAAATCAGATCAAAGACATCAGAAAAATACCCTTCTTGCAACCAAAGTACCAAAAACATCAGAAAAATTCCAAAAATTGCAAAAACACTAAAAAAAGCTAGAGTGGCGCATTCGTCCTCTATTCCTGCGCATCTGTGTCGACCTGCGGCGCATTTGTTTAGACCTATAGTGCTTTCATTATTTGTTACTGTGCATTTACATTTTACCAGTACAACGCATATATCCTGACTTACAGTGCATTTGTCAATTTCCATAGCGCATCTGTATCGGTGCATACGCGACAGTGAACACTTGCACAGTTTTCAAGAGAAAATTTTCACTAGTTATGGGTACCCACTTCAGTCTAGTCACAAAATTAGAGATTATGTCTTACCTTGTAGTCAGTTTTCTGTCCATTTCAGTCAAAATCTCTCTTTCATTGGTCATCCCATTCACCTTCTATCAGGTCTTTTCTAGTCCAAAGTCAAAACTATCCCATATAAGGTCAGCATAGGCCCCTTTTTCGTATCACTTGCAGATTCAAGTAAACCTAGTTAGTCACAAAACTTTGTTAGTGGTCTTGGTGCACGACTAGTCCCTACATAGTAAGATAGGTATTGAGTACCCTTACTAGTGGCTATCGTCTTGTATCAACTGTCTTACTTGGAATCATTGATCGAGAAAATCCTTTGTCCAAATCTTGTCATAAGTATCCTATTCTCAGTAGTCTCCATCGGCACCTTGCCAAAATAACTAGTCCCATTCCACCTCATCCCATGTCACCTTGCATGGTTCTTACTAGATCTCAATACAAAAAACAACTTGAAATAGCTGGATCATCCAACCACATCGTCACACCTCATGATAGTGATGAGGAAATCTCTAATGAAGACTATCAAGGAAGCATCCAAGATCAGAAATTCCAACGCTTAGTAGAGAAAGTGCTCCATGCAGACCCTCATAAGTATTTCTATCATCTTGCTAGTCTTGGAATTAAACTCCCTGCGGATTTTGATATAAGCACAATCTAAGAAAACGTAGAGGATGATCATGAAAGGGGAAAGAAAAGCCTAGACCCAAATGCAGAGGATAAAGGAAAGAAAACCATAGACCAAAGTGCTCCTATGGAAGAAATGAGGACAAAACTCGAGGGTCTAAAGCAACAAATGTCAGATCTCAAAACGGGTACAAACACTAAAACCTACTCCTTGGAAGATATTGCACCATACCCCTTTGATAAAAGTTTAAACATGACACCATTTCCCTATCAATTCAAAGTTCCTAAATTCGACAAATACAAAGGGAAAGAGGACCCTAGAGATCACATTAGCGAATTCAACACAACATTCTTAGAAGTAGCTCACAATGAGACTTACTTAATGAGACTATTCCCTAGATCTCTAGGGAGTCAAGCTATGGAGTGGTTCTCACGACTTCCACCGGGCATCAAAACTTTTGATGAGCTAGTCAATAAATTTATCACACACTTCTCATATAATATTGAACATGAAGTCTCTATGCTTGATCTATGCAGCACCAAACAAAAGAGTGGTGAGTCATTCACTACCTTCCTACAAAGATGGAGACAACTAGCAAGCAAATGCTCATACAATGTACCTGAGAAGCAACTAATGGAGATGTTTGTCCATAACCTCAACACCGATCTTGGCTATCAAATACAAATACAATGCCCTACATCATTCTCAAAAGTCATTGAAAAGGGATTGTTTATCAAAAAAGCTATGATCGTTAAGGGGCAAATCAAGTTATACAAGGACACACCTACCTCCAACTACATGACTGACAAATCAAAGTTTTGGACCAAGAATAAGAATGTTGTCAATGATGGAGTGGTTGATGCCAAGGTGGCGGCTCCCAAGCAACAACCCATATTCACTCTCAAAGGAGAAGAAAACAATGTTACACCCAACAAACCATTCTCTCGGGAGCCAAGATCATGGTTCAGCGTGAATCCAAGATGAAAGTTCACACCACTGGGTGAGTCCCAAGATCCGCATTAAGGAAGTTATTGGCTAACAATGAAATCTCTCTACCAAAAACAAGTGATTATGAGCCCATAGTCAAACCTCCTTATTGGAAAGACATTGACTATTGTGAATATCATAGAGGAAGGGGACATACAACCAACAATTGTATCCATCTCAAACATGTTATCCAAGATGTGCTTGATCAAAATCAAGGAGGAACCCAACAACATACCTCCAATGAGACACATGTGGCTTACAGGTATCCACTTCTCAATCACGACAGGCCGTACAACAACAATAACAACCATGGCAATAACAACAATGGTAACAACAACAACAATCACAACAGGCCAAATCAAAATAGTGGGAATAGTAATGCCAACTATGCAAGTGTGCCATTCAACTATACCATCAATTGCCTATCCGAGTATGTCCCACAAATCAATGTGGTCATGCCCAATCAACAATCAAAACCTAATAGAACTGGTTGTAGTATCATTACCCGCAGTGGTAAAGTCACGTTGAATACCGTCCCTCCAAGGTCGTCACCTTCTCAGTCCAAGTTCCGTCAGTATAATGTCATAGACTAACTACAGAAGACTCTGGACCACATTTCTATCTTGGAGTTGTTGCGTCTATCTCCTTCCCATAAAGAGATTCTCAATAAAGCCTTAGTGGAAACCACCATCCCCACTAACTTGGCCCAAGAGAAGTTTCAGGCCATGGTAGGTAATCTGACCTCCTCAAGTACCATATCATTTACCGAGTAGGATGACCTCTCTGTGTGTCAACCCCATAACACCCCTCTACATATCGTCGCCTTCATCCACAAGCACTACATCAAGAGGGTTCTCATTGATGGTGGAGCCGGTTTAAATATTTGCACGTTAAAGCTAGTCCTTACATTGGGGTTCTCCGAAAATGCAGTGGATCCAAGAAAGAAGATTACTATCAAAGCCTATGATGAAGAAGAGAGAACTACCAAGGGAATAGTGGTATTACCCATACAAGTGGGACCTATCATAAAAGATGTTGTGTGCCAAGTCCTAGATAGGGAGGTCGCCTATAATATTCTCCTAGGTAGACCATGGATCAATGCCATGAAAGCTGTGCCCTCTACTTATCACCAATGCATAAAATTCTTGCATAATGGCAAGCATGTCACCATCCAAGGCGACCTAGACCCCTTTCAGCATTACAACTCTATCCTTTCAAAACCTGATTGCATCATACCAAACAATAGAGCATCTACATCCCCTACCCCACAGCAAGACCATACCTCTGAAGCTTCCTCATCAAGGCCCAAAGAGTAGAAAATTACCATCAAAGAAATCAGAGTTAGGGAATAAATCAGAGTTGGGGAATACTCCATTGAGCACAGCCTCAATCTAGCCAAGATGCTTTTATCTCCTAGATCCTTTCGTCGACCCAAGAATTTTCCAAAGCCATCTGCTCCTCCTATACCTCCCACAGTTCCCTTTGTAAAATAGGGGACCTTATCCGATGAAACAAAAGAAAGAGATGTCCTACAATGGCTTTATACCGAAGAAGAAGAGAACATACAATAGGAACCACCTAGGCTCCCAACAGAACTCTATGGGCGAGGTGAAGCTATCCTACACAGAATGGGTTACGAAGGACAAGGCCCTATCAGCCTAAGAAAAGAAGGAATCATAGAACCCATTCAACCTTCTTCATCCTCATTGGCTAGAAATACAAATGGCCTAGGATACAAAGGCAAGGGCAAAGCTAAAGAAAATGCTTGTTTAGTGGAAATGATACATACACTTCAAGTGGACAGTGACACAGATTCCAATGAATATGAATGGGATGAGCTGACAGAGCATTCCTATGATGACAAAGAATGTGATACCATTCAAACTTATAGCCCCTACCATGAGGGACAAAAGCTACTGAATAGACCATTAGAGTCTGATTTGCCTATCTCTGAGAATACGACTTTTGAGGAAGGTTCAAGTTCTATCACAATAAATAATTTAGAGGAAAGTACCATCCCGAACACTCCCCCTACCAATACTAATAGTATATCCATTCAAACTATCAATGAATCGGATCTATCCTTCGACTCCCTCCCCCTTGTGCATCCTGAACTTATTGATTGGGATCTACGAGGAACCCCTCAACTAGATATGTTCCAAAACGACGATGCTTATATTGACTATATGGAACTTAGGGACCACCTACCCAAAGGAGATCACAAAGCTAGTTTCGCTATTGAACTTAATACTATGGCTTATTTCAGAGAGGGTGCCAAGCCTTCTAGTCGCAAAAATATCAAAATAAAAACTAGATCTGATGATGAAAATCATTCTGCGGCAATGTCAGATCCCAAAATAGTAAAAAGAAAGGATGCATCCGAAGGTGAAAACCCAACTGTGGCACTTGACGATGGAAGGCTTGACACTCTCCCCAATGACATGCACTAGGAGAAGTCTTAGATTGTTGTGGAACCTACAGAGCCGGTTAACATTGGAACAGAGGAACAACCTAAGATCATTCAATTTGCTAAATTTCTTACTCCATCAGAAAAGACCAAGTTTATACCATTCTTCAAGAAAAAGAGAGGCAACTTCACTTGGTCATATGCTGACATGCCAGGTCTAGACCCAAACTTGATCCTGCATCATCTTCCACTAGATCCAGATGTGAAACTAGTCAAACAAAAGCTTAGAAAGATGCATCTGCACATAGCACTATTGGTCAAAGAAGAACTGAAGAAGTTGTTGGATGTGGGGTTCATCAAAGTAATAGACTACCCGGAGTGGATATCCAACATTGTACCAGTGTCCAAACCAGATGGCCGAGTCAGACTATGCAATGACTTTAGAGATCTAAACAAAGCTTGCCGCAAGGATGATTTTTCATTGCCAAATATAGATATCATAGTCGACCTAACAACATGGCATACCATGTTATCTCTCATGGATGACTTCTCAAGATATAATCAGATCAGGATAGCACCAGAAGACCTACATAAGAAAACTTTTACTTGTCCACGGGGCACTTTTTGTTGGAATATCATGCCATTTGGGCTAAAGAACGTAGGAGCCACATATCAATGTGCTATGACCAATATATTTCATGAAATGATGCACGTAACAATGGAAGATTATGTAGATGATATCCTAGCAAAGTCACTCACAAGGGAATCACATCTGGATGTGTTAGAGAAAGTCTTTCAGAGACTCGAACAATTCAAAGTAATGTTGAACCCAAAAAAATGTGTGTTTGGAGTCACCTCAGGCAAGCTTCTAGGTTTTATTATGTCAGCAAATGGACTAGAGGTGGACCCCACCAAAGTCAAGGCTATCATGGACATGCCACCATCCAAGACTCTTACTCAACTAAGATCTCTACAAGGCAAGCTACAAGCAATCCATAGATTCATATCACAATTGGCAGATAAGTGTCAACTATTTAGTCATCTCCTGCATAAAAACATTCCATTCAGATGGGATGAGAGATTTGAAGAGGCATTCAACAAACTGAAAGAGTACCTTATGAATCCACCTATTCTCATGCCTCCTATCCAAGGGAAGCCATTGATACTCTACATATCTGCTACACCTACAGCTCTTGGGGCTCTTCTAGCACAACAAGATTATGAGAACAAAGAAAGAGCTATCTACTATATTAGTTGCACATTGGTGGGCTATGAGTTGCAATACTCACAGATAGAAAGATCATGTCTTGCGGTAGTTTTTTCTTCCCAAAAACTTTGACATTATATGCTTGCACATCCAGTCAAACTTATTGCAAAAATAGATCCACTGAAATACCTACTAAGCAAAGCAACTCTCACAGGTCGCCTAGCCAAATGGGTAATGCTCCTAAGTGAATACGACATTGAGTATGTAGACAGAAAAGATATCAAAGGGCAAGTCATTACTGATCAGTTAGTAGATGCACCACAATAGGGCACCACACCAATGCAATTTGAATTTCCAGATGAATCCTTATTCAACATCTCAACACATTCTTGGAAGCTCTACTTTGATGGGTCCTACACAAACCATGGATCGGGGGCAGGAATCTTGTTTGTAACTCCTCATGGAGACACCATACCGAAGTCATACCATTTGCTATTTCCATGCACCAACAACATAACTGAATATGAAGCCGTAGTCATTGGTATCAAAATGGCAATAGAGTGGAAAATCAAAGAGCTACATGTCTATGGTGATTCTCAATTAATAATCAATCTGTTCAATGATGATTACCAAACCAAAGATGAAAAGGTTGTCCCTTACAAGTGGATGGTCAATGACTTTAAGGAATACTTTGTGATCATCTCTTTTGAGCAGATACCTCAGATTGAGAACAAAGCAGCAGATGCCATGGCGACCATTGCCTCTCTTCTTGAGATACTAGTGAATGAGTCACGTAGAAACTATTCGGTAACCAGCTTATGATCTTCCAGAGAACCATACCATATGCCTTTTAGCTGGATCTGATTCACCTTAGTACGGTAAGATTTGTACTTACCTCAAGGACAACACTCTCCCACCTGACCTATCTTCAAACCAACGATGAACCTTTATATGCCAAACCTCTCGCTATACCATTATTGCCGACACCCTATACCGACATGGTCTAGATGGTACTTTACTCTGTTGTTTAGAATGAGAAGAATCCCTAACCGCCTTACAAGACGTGCATGAAGGGATTTATGGAACACACTCTAGTGGTCTTTCCTTAGCCAAGAAACTCATGCGTTTGGGTTATTACTGGCCGAACATGGAAACAGATTCATATTAGTTTGTGAAGAAGTGCAAGCAGTGCCAAATACATGGGAACTTGATACATGCACCAGCTCAAGAGTTGAGACCTTTAACGACACCTTGGCCCTTTTGCCAATGGGGACTTGACCTTGTGGGAAAGATCCATCTACCCTCATCCAACGGCCACGAATTCATCATAACTGCCACTAAGTACTTTACCAAGTGGATTGAAGCTGTTCCCCTCACCATCGTCACATGTAAGCAAATCTCCTCATCTATCCTGAATTACCTCATCTATAGATATGGAATTCCTTCATCCAGTATCATGGATAATGGAAGACCCTTCAAAAACTAGGATGTCCAAGAACTCTATGACCAATTCAAAATCCAACACCATTTATCCTCACCCTATTATCCCCAAGGCAATGGTCAAGCTGAAGCATCCAACAAGACCATCTTGAAACTTCTCAAGAAGACAGTCAATGATGTTGGCCATGATTGGCATATCTAACTCAATCCCGCTCTATGGGCCTACAGAAGCAGTATATGCACTCCCATAGGTGCTACACCTTACACCCTTGACTATGGCTCAAAAGCTATCCTTCCCATAGAGGTTGAATTACCATCTCTTAGGGTGTCGTTAAAAGGTCTCATATCAGATGAAGAATACAGGGTCTCCAGATTGCAAGAACTAGATTTACTAGAAGAAAGGAGACATAAAGCCTTTGACCATCTTAAACCATATCAACAAATGATGTCAAGAAGCTATAACCACAGGGTTCGTCCAAGAGTCTTCAAAGTTGGAGATTTGGTCCTTAAGGAAAATCCCCACAATCAACAGGATAGGGAAAAGAAGGGCAAGTTCAAACCCAACTGTCTCAGGCCTTATGTAATTGTAGCTACTTATGGATTGGGGGCATATCAGTTGGCAACATCAGAGGGTGAGTTGTTTGATGACCCAATCAATAGCATGCATCTTCGCCGGTTCTATACCTAAGAGAACCCCAATGTAAGGGGGCATAAAAATTAAAAAAAATCAAAAAATACAAAAAATACAAAAAATAAAAAAATAAAAAAATTAGAAAATACAAAAAAACCATCCTTTTGATGAAAACCTGGCAAACAGGTGCCTTGGATAGGTATCATGATGAAAACCTGGCAAACAGGTGTCATGTATACTTTCTAGCTTTTTCATGCAAATAAAAGCAAGTGGTGAAAACCTGGTAAACAAGCCTTACTTGTGATAACCAGTCACCTTGTGTCCATTCTTCCTCATGTCCCATTCGACCCATGTCTGTCCCATAATAAAATCCTGACAGTAACCTATCATGGCTTGATACTCTATCTCTTTTTTGGCCTTGTCAACCAAGGTTTTATCCCATATCATACCCATCGTGTCAGCCTAGCATAGTGTCTCTCATCGGTATCCATGGTCCAAGTCTATGAACTACATTGCCTCTGCACTGTCACGTAGGCAAGGCCATTATTCTAATGCGCCCTCGAGGCTTCTTTGTCCATCCCATATCTTGTCGTCTATCTTCTAGTCCATCCATGGTCCAAGTCCGTGAACTACGTTTCCTCTGCACTGTCACGTAGGCAAGGCCATTATTCTAATGCGCCCCTGAGGCTTCCTTGTCCATCCCATTTCTTGTCATCTTTCTTCTAGTCCATCCGTGGTCCGCTAGGGTTTACCCCAAACTACATTGCCTCTGCGTTGTCACGTAGGCAAGGCCATTTAGCAATGAGCCCCCGATGCACTAGGTCAGTCCCTTAGGGTCTGTCTCACCAATAAGGATTGTGGAATTCTCTCTCCAAGCAAGCAAGCGCAAGCAGAACCTGCTCTTCAAGCATAAATTTTGATGCAAGGCATTTTTACCTATCCAAGACAAAGCAGAAAAAACTCCTAAGGCCTTCTAAATGATTTTACCCAAATTATGACAAGAAACAAATACATCTAAATGCAAGACTGTTTTGTGTTGGTTAGGTTAAAATACAGAGTCTTGATTTTTTGCTATCATGTCTTTCTATGCTACTCAAGGATGCCAAAAGCTAGAGATGCTATGATGGGGGCATGATTATTTTCTTTGTTTGTTTATTGTTTGTGGATTAAACTTTAGTAATGTGAAACCTTGTCTAACGAAATGATCAGCAAAAGATCATCAAGGACATCCAAGGTCTAACATGAATGGGGGCAATCCTTGTTTGTTGATATGCAAGAAATACTCAGGTCATCTCAGTTCATTTATACCTCGATGCTTGTATTAACTTGCTAAAGCAAAATCCATGTAAGCGATACTCAGGTCATCTCAGTTCAATTATACCTTGATGCTTGTATTAACTTGCTAAAGCAAAATCCATGTAAGCGATACTCAGGTTATCTCAGTTCAATTATACCTCGATGCTTGTATTAACTTACAACATTTCAGAAAAAGTACCAAAAAAAATCGCCCAATGATGAAATAAGCACTTCAAAATACTTGCACCGTCAAGATGTCAAAAATCAAATCCATCCATTATACATCCATTTATACATCCATCCATACATATCCCATGCAATAAAAGATCCAAACAATGCAAAGTAACAATACAAATTGAAGCTTGTGAGTCTTTCTACCAATTCATTCTCTCAATCAATCTTCTATCTATCATCCTGTCATTTATGTGTCGATAGAGTACATTTGGACATCACAAAAATAGAGCATATAGTTGCATATCATATCATATGAGATAGTCATTTACATGATTAAATCAGTTGCATACATAATAGAGTGCATTAGGTTATCCATATAAATCGTCATATAGTGTCAAAACAGAAAAAATAAAAAACATAGATAGAGTACATCACATAAGTTGCATAATCATATAGATACCATTTGCATTCACACACAATAGAAACATATCAAGTAAAGCATCTAAGTCTGCATTAGGTCATATAGCATCACATCAAAAATTTGCATCAGATACCATCTCATAGCATCAAGTAAAACATCTAAGTCTGCATCAGATAAACACACACATCACATCGTACAATAGAAATGCATCATAAACTCATACATATAGAGGAAATCAAAATAGCTACATCATCATATAAATATCATAAGGTATGTCCAAATGTACAATATCAAAAAGATTTGTCTCTAAATTAGTGTCATATACAATAAATACATCCCAATGGATGAAGGTACATGTCTCAAAAATACAAAAGTGGTACAAGTCTATCCAGCTATCTGAGCCATCAAAAAGTGCATAAGAACCCAAAATCTGCAGAGTCTCTCTACCCTTGCTACTGTGAACCGTTGCTCCCGGCAGTGTCTCCTCCTCCGCTAGCCCCAGACTGCTGTGGGCCCATCACTGAACCTCCTGATCTCAACCCACCTGCCCTCTAAGAAGCCATAGACTGGCTCCTATAGCTCGGGGCCCTCTGACTAACCAGCACCACACCATGGTATAATCCTTGATAGTACTATGTCTGAGCCTGCGCTCTGGCAAGGTCACCCTATGCTTGTGCTAGCTGCCCCTGCACCTATGCCAACTTTGTCTGTGCTTGCGCTAGCTGTCCCTGTGCCTGCACTAGCTGTGCCTGTGCTTGTTGCACCTGCCTAACCAAAAAGCTAGTCATTGCATCTGTCCCCAGGGCTACCACTGCAGTATCCCTCTCCACTTGGATAACTTGTATCTGAGCATCTGCCATGTCCCTCTCTCTAGTCAGACCCACAATATACTCTGCATCCGTCTCTCATCGAGCCTCAACTCTCCTGAGCTATGCCTGCAGCTGTCTAACCTGCCCTCTCAATGTAGCTGTGGTCCTCTCATAGACATCTGCCTGTGCAGGACCCTGGGTTGCCTGTGCCTGTCCTTGCCCCTATGGTTGGGGCACCTACTGCTATGCCACCTGCTGAGGTGGCGGCATCTATGCCTGTTGTACTTGCGGTGCCTACTGTGGTACCTGCTATGTGACCTGTGGTCCCTCCCCAACTCTCTGCCTTTGTCTAGGTTGGCCTCCATCATCCCCACCTCCTCCCCCTCCTCCTCTGTCATCTCCTCCATCTCTCCCACCTCTCTGTCTTCCTCTCCCCCTCCCCCTCCCCCTCCTCCTCCTCCGGCCAACCTAGCCCTCGTCATCTGAGTCTGCCTCATCTATGCGAGGCACCAACACCCCAGGTCCTGAGTATCTCAGGAAGGGGTGTGCAGTAAACCAATCCTCTTAATCCTGTGTCATCCCTACGTCTGCTATCTCCCTCCTCATGTCCTAGGTGACATAGGGGGTCTGCCGAAACTCTACTAGGGCCTCCTCATAAGATGCCATCGGTCCCCATCTGATCCTCTTAGCATGTGTCTGTGCAAACCGAGCCTGCCCCTGTGGCATGCCCTGCCCCCTGCCGAACTATCTCAGTACTCTGCCAATGATTTGTCTCTCTAGTATGAATCGTGTCCATCCTATCATCCATCTCGTCTGAAAGCAATAGGGTAGCTCATCTGCCTCGTCATCCCATGGCTCGCAGTCTAGATATGGTTGCCAGATGACCAAATCTACCCCATCCAAGGCATGTCTCCAGTACTCCAGCTTCCCCAGCCTATGCTAGGAAATCACCCCTGCGTAACCATAGCTGTATGGCTCTCCCCTCTGTCTGTCAAACACACATATTAGTCTCATGATCGCTATGTTCTCCCATAGACAAAACTGTAGTAGTGATATGCTTGCAGATAGGCTCGTGCTCCTATAACATACTACCTGATGCATATCGTGGTATAACTGAGCAAGTACGTAGACACCCCAAGCATATCGGGTGCCCTCTGTCACCATCCTCTCCATGATCCTACCCCATCCAATGGGGAACCCATGTGATCTCCTGACGGGGCATACAACACCTCCAATCAATCCTGCTACAATCCCAGGGAAGTAGTTGTAGTAATCATGAATATCTTGCCAAGGGATGACCTGTCCAACCAGCTTCAGGTCATCAAACACTCGCCTGCACTCAGTGAGTCCCGCATCTCTCTGTGGATCATACTCCACTAGCTCTCCCTGAATCGACAAATGCAAAATCTAGTAGACGTCCTCCAATGTCATGGTCATCTCTCCAATAGGGAAGTGGAAAGTACCATCCTCGCTGTGGAATCTGTCCGCAACAGCAGTCAGCAAGCCACGGTTCTCCTGAATCTCAGGCATGAAGCAAACATAATTAAGTCCCATAGTGTCGAGTGCCTCTCTATCTATCTCAGTCAGCATGTATCTTTGCGACAAAGGCATGGGGAACTGCTCCCTTGATTGAATTGTATCTCATATATCCTCCTGCAAGCACACAAAGCAAGGTGTCAACCCAAAGCTGCAAGCACCATACTCAACATATCTATAGAACCATATCAACTAACTTAGCATTTCAAATTGATCAAAACAACAAACTACATCTCTTGACTAGATTCCTACAATCTCAGAGATAGCCTATCGATTGACGTGTCAAACAGGACACCAATCAAGTGAATTTCGCTAAGTGAACTGCCTATCTATAACATATGCGCCACAACAGGTGGTAAATGTGCCGCTTCTTAATAAAAGTGCCATTTCTTGACCTATGCACCACTTTTGGCAAATGCGCTGCAAAAACACATGCATGTGCCGTCCTATGCAATATATGCGCTGCCCAGACAAAAGTGCCGCTACATTCAATAAATGTTCTGCAAAATAGTGCATACGCCATCTAAAACTATGCATGCACAGTTCTGTAAATGCACTGTTTCTTTTCATGCATGTGCTGCAAGAATATGTATGTGCCGTTTCACGCTACATATGCACCACATTGCATTTATGTGCTTCTATCTACCTATTTTTCTCCTAGCATTTATTGCATTCAAACTCAACCCTAGGAGAAATTTTTTGAGATACATACCGGGGGTCCTGCCTCTGCTAGCCGGTCGAATCGACGAACGCGCTCGAATCGATGCTCCTTGCATGGAATATCCATCCTCGTGCTAACTGCTCTATGCTCTCTGCTTTCCAAAGCTCTCTGAAGAAAATCAAACTAAGACAAGTGTGCAAATGAATTGTCTTGTGGACCTTGCTCCTATATATAGCATGCAAACCCTAATCTGGCTAGGTGGTGACTATGACTACTTCCTGCATCCATTTCTTCCAGTTTTTCTTCCTGTTTCTCTGAAATGCATCCTATTTTCTTCAAACCCAACCTTGTTTTCCCTTCGTCTTCGTGACATTGTCTGTCTCACACCTTCTACCTTCTTCTCATCCAATCTCCCGAGGGGGCATCCTATCATCATAACCTGTACCAGGGGCAAACTGGGGCATGTATCATTATCAGACAATTAATTTCTTTGAAGCAACGTCGTAAATTGCATTGCATCAAAGAGGGGCAAAATTTATACACCTAAAAATGACACGATTAACATTCTTCTAAGTTAATTAAATATCAAAATATTTAATTATCTCTTCTAAAGTCAAAATAAAATAAAATATTTTATTTAATTAAATTCTTCCAAATAATTAAATAATTCCCAATTATTTAATTAAATCAAATTCATTCCTCTAAATTTAAATAAATCAAATTAAATTTATTTAAATTCTCTCAGTCTCCAAAAATAAAATATAATCAAATGTTTTATTTATTCTTCTAAATCATGCACAACAATTAAATAAATTTATTTATTTAATTTGCTTTCTTATCTTCCAAATCTTCTAAAAATAAGTCTTCTTCTCCATGCACACAAAATTAAATAATTTATTATTTAATTTCTCTCAAATCATGCAAAAGCAAATCTTAAGTCGAGTTATCTATTCAATCAACCTTGTTTTTATCAATATCTCTTAAATTAGAAAAAAACTTTCTAATTTATGAAAAACATCTCTTATCTTTAGAAAATAAAGTGATTAACTCAAATAAAACAGCTTTTGTGTGACACTTGTCTTCTTCTTATTCATTGCACGTTCCTCAACCCTTCTATACCATTGATCTTCTCATTCTCTCTATACCGTTGATCTTCTCTCTCACAAGTCTATAAATTGAACCCTATTCTTCCATTTCAATCATCCAAGCTTTAAGTATTATTACTCTACAGGAATTACAGTGCGCCTTTGGCACCAATTCCTTCATTGCTTGTGATCACACTTTTTACTATGCACTACGCACTACTACTATCGTTGTGAAGCTCCTCTTCATTGTGACATTACCATAGCCATTCTCAATCGACATTCTTGACAAAGCAAAGAAGTGCACTCACTGAGGGCCCTTTCTCATACACGCAAGGCCGATTTTTGATAGGCAACCAATGGAAGTTTCAATCTAAGGAAGGTTTGCTTTGTTATTTGATTCATTGTTATTTGATTTCCTTAGTTCACTATTTCATTGAAGTTTTGGGTATTTGATATTGTTTATCATTGCATATTCATTGTTGAACCAAATTTCCCCTAACAGTATGCAAAGACTATTCTGAAGTAGAAGGAATTGATTTTGAAGAAATTTTTGCTCCAGTGGCAAGAATAGAGGTATTTAGATTGTTTCTTGCATTTGTTGCTTTTAGAGATTTTAAAGTGTATTAGATGGATGTCAAATTAGTATTCCTAAATGGAGATTTGGAGGAAGAAGTCTACATTGAGCAACCAGAAGGATTTTAGTTATCTGATCAGGGAGATATGGTTTGTAGATTGAGAAAAGTCTTGTATGGACTCAAGCAAGCTCCAAGAGCCTAGTATGCAAGATTGGATAAATATTTGCTTAAGATAGGTTTTAGCAAAGGTACTGCTGATAGTAATCTTTACTTCAAGATTAATCATGAGGACATCCTGATTGTTGAGGTCTTTGTTGATGATATCATTTTTGGTGGAAATGAATGTATGTACAAAGCATTTGCTGATTAAATGAAAAGTGAATTTGAGATGTTAATGTTTGGAGAGATGAATTTCTTCTTAGGTCTGCAAATTGTTCAGTTAGATAAAGGTATCTTTATATCTCAGTCCAAGTATGTGAAAGAATTGCTAAAGAAGTTTGGAATGGAAGATTCAAAGCCAGTAGGTACACCTATGGTAAATAGATGCAAGTTAAGTAAAGATGATGATTCCCCCAAGGTAAATTAGAAAAGGTATAGATTAATGATTGGAGGATTGCTCTATCTGACTTAGACCAGACCTGACATCATGAATGTCGTTGGACTTGTTGCAATATTTCAAGCTGATCCAAAAGATTCCCACCTTGTGGCAGTCAAAAGAATTTTCATATATCTCAAGGGCATAATTGATTATGGATTGTGGTATCCAAAGGACAATGATTTCACTCTTCATGTATATACAGATGCTGATTCGACAAGAGATGTGGATGACAAAAAAAGTACTAGTGGTGGTGCATTTTTCTTGGGAAGAAGATTGGTCTCTTAGATGAGAAAAAAGAAAGAGGCAATATCTCTATCTACTGCAGAAGTAGAATATATAGCAGTAGCAAATAATTGTACTCAGGTTCTATCGATGAAGCAAATGTTGAAGGACATCAGAATTGTGTTTGAGGAACCAATCACAATCTTTTATGATAATTCTAGTGCAATAAGCATCTCAAAGAATTCAGTGTTGCATTCAAACACAAAGCATATATCTATCAAGTTTCATTTCTTGAGAGAGAAGGTAAATGAGAATGAAGTCAAGTTAGAGTTTGTCTTCCAAAGATCAGATTGCAGATATCTTCACTAAGCCTCTTCCCAAGGATATCTTTGAGTATCTCAGAGAGAAGTTAGGGGTTATTACCCCTCTGAATCATAACTAAGAAGCATTGAGGTGCATTAGTCTG
Source organism: Cunninghamia lanceolata (assembly GCA_027924645.1). Taxonomy (NCBI): domain Eukaryota; kingdom Viridiplantae; phylum Streptophyta; class Pinopsida; order Cupressales; family Cupressaceae; genus Cunninghamia; species Cunninghamia lanceolata. The sequence continues at coordinate 7,682,368 of BSBN01001256.1, read as the reverse complement.
GTGGAATTCTTAGTCATATCTTGAGATCCGGATTGATGTTGAGAAAATACTACTCTAAGGAGTAGTCAGTATGCAAATGTTGGAGATTAGTTTGGAATAAAAAGGGGGAGTAAAGATTGCAAATATGTGCCCTTTGCCATTGATGTCAAAGGGGGAGAGAAGACATGTGAAAAACTAATTGTTGATGATAGGGGGAGCAATGAAGGAAGTGGTTATAGAAGTTAGGGGGAGAATTTCTTGTCATGATGGTTGAATCAATTTTTCACAACATATGTTGCCATCAATGACAAAGGATGAGATTGTTGCAAATATGTACCTAAGCGGTGTTGTCATTGATGTCAACATATTCTTGTTGTCATTAGTGTCAACTGTGCCTTATTTTGTTGCCTATTTAGGAGACTAGAATGTTGAGGATATTGAGAAAATTAATGAAGACTCAATGTTTGCGGACCTTATGGCTATGTAGAGGATTGTCAAAGGTCGTTCTAGTTAAGAATTGAGAAATCTGCATGAAGATTTGAAGAAGTTATGGCCATCTAAGTAGAACCAGATCTTGCAGTATTCAGAAGAGACAGAGTGACAGTAAGTTGGTCTGGATTGCTTCACAGTGAAATATTATAGTCTACAGATCTAAAGGAATGTTTGGGAAGTCAGTGTGTACCATCAACTCTGGTAGTTCGTGGTTTGGAGGTCCGTAAGCCATCCTTCTAGTTTGACAATCATGGCAGACAGTGTTCTTGAGGTTTCGAAGGAAGATACAAATGATTATTGTAATTTGGTTTAGAGTGGATGTTATTGGTGAGTTTAATGTGCTTGTGGAAGTCTCTGGATTGTGTGGCTACTATGTTGGATCTCTGCATTGGAGTTTGAGCTTGTTATTGAAGATTTCCTCTTTGAAATTGATGTTCTTCCCAGTCTTGGCTGATCGGATGTTCCTAGCATGTTGCGGATGATCTAAAGATCATTTTATGAAGCATGGCATGTTAGTAGAGGAAGATTCAAGTCTCAACTATGTTTGGCTGACAATGTAAAGATTTGTGTTAAGTTTGGCGGACCTTGTTGATCATTCCAAGGTTGATGAAGTGTATAAATACTTGTTGAAGAGTTGTTAAAAATCATCCTTGAGCAAAATAGATTAAATCTGAATAAAGGATCAGAAGTAGAGAAGAGAAGAAAAGGAGTGAGAGCAGTGTAGAGTGAAAAGTTAGTGAAAAAGAATTTGGGGCAAAGCAAAAGTTTTGTGAGCATTCATTGAAACTGAACCAGGCATGAAGTAGATGTTATTTATTAGTTAATTCTTTCTGTTCTAAATAAATTCTATAGGCAGTGAGCCTCTATTTTGAAAAGTGAGCTCTGAACAATGTGCCTGAAGGCAGGTGCCTTCTATGTTTCTAAAGTACTTTTAACAGGGTACAAATCTTTGTGGGTTAACCCCCACCATGGTTTTTCCCTTAATCGAGTTTCCACATCAAAATCTTGGTGTCAAGTGTGTTGATTATGTATCTGCTCATATGTTGTTGATCTATGCTTTAATGTTTACATCATTAATCTGATGGTAAGTTAATAAAGAAGGTTAGAAGTAGAAAAATTTTATTTTGTGTGACAACTGATTCACCCCTCCTCTCAGTTGTCCAGTCTAATTCTAACAATTCTGTGTGCTGCTTTGTTAGGCAAACTTGCTCCCAGTATAAGATCCATGTGATGATTGATTCTCCTTATAGGTGGCAATCCTTCAGGTACATTATCTGACATGATGTCTTCATACTCTGTCAGCAACTTTGTGATCTCCTCTGGTTGTTCTCCTCCAGTCTCTTTCTTCAATGTTTTAGGTTCCTTAGAAATCAAAGCATAACACATATTCTCATGCCTCAAACCATTAAGAAATTTTCTTCCATCTACGAAACAGATTCTAGCATTTCTACATACTTCACTCTTAGGATCATCTTCTAAAGGAATCAAAGTAATTCTCTTTCCATTTGCTGTTATAGTGTATGTATTCTTTCTCCCATCGTGTATAGCTTTTCTATCATACTGCCAAGGTCTACCCAACAAGCTATGGAAAACATCCATAGGCATAATATCACACAAGACTTCACCATGATAAGATCCAATATGAAATTTCACCAAACATTGTTCACTCACCATCACCTTATGATCATCCTAAATCCATGCTATCTGATAGGGCTTAGGGTGTTTCAATCTTTCCAACTTCAACTTAGTCACCATCTCCTCTGAAACTAGGTTATCTGAACTACCACTATCAATCACAACTTTACAACACTTACCTCCTAATTTGCATCTTGTCCTAAACAAATGTTTCCTCTATGGTGGTTCCTCATTTGCTTCTACTTGAAATAGTTCTCTCCTCATCACCAATGATTCTCCTTTCTCCGGCTTACCAATCGAACTAGGTGATCCAATAGGTTCTTCTTCAACATAGGCTGCTCTTCCACTATTTTCTATCTTCTTACTTGTACTACCCTGATTACATTCAAATGCTATGTCCTTCACTCCCACACTTGAAACAAGTACCTCTAAATGTTCTCTTATCAAATCCTCTTCCCTCTCTTCTATATCCTTCATTCTAGTATGCACTAGGGTTTCCTCTCTGATAAAAAATTATGTCATCTCTCTAGTAGGCATTATTATCTCTATCCTCCTTCTTGAACGTGCTGTCAAACTTGTTCTGCTCTGAATGTGATCTGTCTCCTCCAAAAAATATTCTACCTCTCTAAAATTTACCTCTTCTGCCTTTCTGTCTTGAATCATGTCATTTATTCATCTTCTCTTCAACTTTCAGGGAAAACTGATATGCTTCTTCCAAAGATGTCATCCTTACCAAGCTTAGTTCTTCTTGAATGCTCAATCTCAGTCCATTGATGTATCTAGCCACTTTCTCCTTGCTTGTTTCACTATGTCCAGTCCTTATAATCATCTTATGAAATTCCTCCATATACTCCTTCACAAATTTCTCCTTCTATCTCAAGTTCTACAATCTTTTCAAAAGCTCCAACTTATAGTTAGTAGGTATGAATTGATTCTTCAATTTTGTCACCATCCTATCCCACTTTGTAATCTTTTCTTTTCCTCTTCTATTTCTTTCCAACTAAACTTCTTTCCACCATATAGCAACATGTCCTTTTAATTTTGTCTTTGCAAATTTCACCTTCTCCAGATCTTCAATCTCTTCATATTCAAAGTATTCTTCCATGTCATTTATCTAGTCAATCAATTCTTCAGGGTTCAAATTTCCAGTATAGTTCGGCACATCTACTCTAGATCTTTTTCCAATCTTTGAAATAGCTTGCAACATCTTTACTTGATCTGATTCTTCTTCTTCATCACCTCCTAGGGTTTCACCAATTTGTTCAATAGATTGAAATTCTTCTTCATCATCACTTTCAACATTAGGTCTTGGTGTTAATCCTCTTTGTCTATCTTCTTCAATAGCATCCAAATGAATTCACATCATTTTCATCATCTCCATCATTTCATCCATTCTACCAGCCATTGTTCCAATGGCAACAACTCTCCTTCGTGGCATTCTTGTTGGGATCAAGTGCAAACTGCCTCAAGTTTGGTGATCGGGCTACCAGGTGACAATTACCTCACAATCAACAATTGGTTGTGACACAAGTAACCCACCTTAGTTTGGTGATCTATCCATAGCAAGATCTTATAGAATTCCTTCGCCAACTTCGCTCAACTCACTCCCAAAGATTTAAACTTTTCCTTTGATACTACTTGGTGCAGTCAAGGTAGGAGGGTTCACAGAGTGAACTATCCAGGCCAAGCAACAAGAGTAAACACAATGGAAAAAAATCAAAGATATGAAACAAACACAGATTTAGTCATTCAACATATAATAGAATTCAAATACAAGTTGGCCGGCATCATGCGGGCTTACAGCTAGGGCTCAAAGGCCTAATTATAGAATATTAGAATATGCATAAGATATAGAGTTGAAGCTCCTTCGCACTAAATCCAAACTATGAACTTATGCTAATGATCATAACTTGACAACTAACTATTTTCCTAGGATCTATTACATCAATATATATCATCTCTGAAACAATAGATTCCTCCGTGTCAGCCAAGGAATGTTGCAAACTCCAATGAAGAGCTATAATGTGTGTACACAGATAGGTCAGACCTAATCATGTAGAACACCTCCACAAATGAATGGAATGATGTACGGATATCGAGTAGGGTCAGCCACAAACCAAAGATCATTGAATGATGTGTCATTAAGCTCCACAAGTCTAGGAATGCTCCGTAAGTCTTCTCCTGTAGCTTATTATCAGAGACTGTCAAGATGCTTTGTTCTGAGAAAACAACTGATCTTCTAATAGTAATAACTTTTCAGGACTTAATACAAATTCTTTGAATTCTAGATATGATGTAGATGAATGAATCTAGATGCTAAGTCTAGCTTCACAAGATGTGAAATGCAACTGTGGTAGAATGCAGACAAAAATACAGAAACTACTATTGACTAAACTACCTAAACTGAACTGGAAAATGAAAGGAAACAAATTAAACTGCAAACAAACTGAAATGCAAATGTTTTTAGTTGATGCAAGATTGATCTTGAACTATGGATGCTCCTACATCACCTTGAACCTAATTTGCTTCAACAAGTCAAAACATCTTTATCTTTGAGAAATGCTATTCATCAATGGGTCAAGAAAGTTGTTTTTGATGGTCTTGTGTTTATAGAGGAGGCAATAAAATTATTTGATTCTGTATATGTGAAGAGGGAAGCTTTGATAGTAGAGTTTGAAAAGGCCAGAAGTGATCATCATAGTCTATCTCTAGCCTCTAAAGAGATACAAGAGATGGCTGATATGGACCCTGGCATCTTAGTTGTTGAGGAAGTAGTAATTGATCCTGGAGAACTATACACACCTATGTGGGCTGATGCAATTGAATGGAAACTCTGTCTCATAATCACAACAGAGGATGAAATGAGGAAAGCAATTGTGGTCTATTACAGGGAGATGATGAACATTAAAAAGGACTTTGCTGCTCTGGAGGTGGAGGCTATGTTGGACTACACCGGACAAATGAGAGGGGGGGTGAATCGATTGTCTTATAACTTTTAACCAATTATGAACATAAATTTATTAATTACTTATATTCTTCTATAACCATGAAATCATAAAATGAGAAGCATAATAAAATAACATAATCAGCTCAGAAGACACCAAATTTTTACATGGAAAACCATAATAGGGAAAAACCACGATGGGTGTTAGCTCACAAAAATATATAAGTTATATCAATACTGAAAAATAGAGGCTTACTGCCCAAATTGCTCACTGCAAAGAATGACTCACTGCCAAAGGGTGGCTCACTGCTAAGGGTTGCCTCACTGCCAAAATGGTGAACTGATTAATTAGCATCTACTCCATGCCTGGGTTAAGTTCCTTTGAAGTACAATAAAACTTCTCTGCTTTTCTCTTTCACACCTTCGCATTTATCTCTTCATCATTGCAACACACACACTTTTTTGCAACTTCATTACATGCTTTTATACAATTCATCAACCTTGGAATTTGCATCAAGGTCGGCATTACATTCATCAACCATTGGATCAATCTCCAAGGCTAGCATTACAATTATACATAAAATAGGTCTGGACCTAATACAAATTAAGCTAAGGAAAAGATGTAAAGATGTATTGCGGATCACACCACGCCTTTACTAGAACTCAAACACAATCCTCCATGCCACAAAATGCTTCTACAATCTTTGATGTATCTCTGCGAATAATGAATTCAACCAAGTTGGCCAAGACTGACGAGAGCACTAGGTTTGCTAGGAATATTCTTCATTGACGATCTAGTTTTCTCTTTCCGGACCAATCCAAATGATCAGAAGACATCCATAGGCACATTGTAATCACTAAGAACAACTAGACAATCTCTAACCACTCTATCAAGAAGATTCTTCAAACCGGAGCACAAGAACAACATTGTCAGCCACTGTCATAAGTAAAAGATAGCTTGCGGACCACCAAATCATAAACCATTGCAGTTGAAGGCACTTATCATCATCACGGACTTGATTCCAAAATCGCAGACCAAAATACTTCAATGCGAAGGAATACGGAGCATAACACTTTCTCCCTATCACCACCAAACATACAGAAAAAACTATTTTCACTATGGTGAACATAACTCACTCAATTCTTCATACTGAACGCTCAAACTTGGAATATAACATCTTTAGACGAACTTCTAAATCACTTCCAATCCACAAGAAAATATATTTATTCTACAGGAAATGTAGAGCATTCTTCTAAACTGTTCTTCTGCATGTAATACACTGTTTCTACTGCAATTCATTGTTTTTATCGGATGAACTAATTTTCTCAATATTCTCAACATCTATAAGAAAGTAACAAAATGAGGGCATAATTGACACCAATGAAAACACATATATGTTGACATCAATGACATCACTGATTAGGCACATACTTGCAACAATCTCCCCTTTGTCATTGATGGAAACATATGATGTGAAAAAATAAAAAGACCATCAAGACAAGATTCTCCCCCTTTCTCTTTACACATCTGCATTATTTCTCCCCCTAAGTTTTTCACATGATTTCTCTCCCCCTTTGTCATCAATGGAAAAGGACACATACTTGCATGTTGCTACTCTGACCCACTTACTTTATCAGAAACATCTAGCTACTCCCCCTAAGAGGTAGCCTTTAGAACATCAATCGAGATCAAAGAATGACACTTTGAGCTCCACTGGATTGATGCATTCCTATGCATCTTATTTTAGGGCAGGAGGGGTAATGACCCCTAACTTTTCTTTGAGATACTCAAAGGTATCTTTAGGCAGAGGCTTAGTGAAAATGTCTACAATTTGATCCTTTGTGGACACATATTCCAACTTTACTTCATTCTCTGTCACCTTGTCTCTCAAAAAGTGATACCTTATTGATATGTGCTTTGTTCTTGAGTGCATCACTAGATTCTTTGAAATGTTTATGGCACTTGTATTGTCACAAAAGATTGCAATTGGATCTTCATACACAACTTGTATATCCTTCAAAGTCTGCTTCATACATAATACTTGAGTGCAACAACATGCTGCTATAATATACTCTACTTCTGTAGTTGACAAAGATATTGAATCTTGTTTCTTGCTCAACCATGAGACCAATCTATCAACCATGAGACCAATCTATCAACCAAGAAGAAGGCACCTCCACTTGTACTCTTTCTGTCATCAACATCTCTGGCCAAATTTGCATCTGTATGAGCACTGAGAGTGAAATCATTGTCCTTTGGATACCATAAGCCATGATTTGGAGTACCTTTTAAAATACCTCAGGACTCTCTTGACTGCCATCACATGTGATTATCTTGGATCAGCTTGAAACCTTGCAACAAGACAAACTACATGAATAATATTAGGTCTAGTTTGAGTTAGATAAAGCAATCATCCAATCATGGATCTATATTTTTTCTGATCATCCTTAGGTGATTCATTAGTTTTTCTCAACTTGCAGCCAGTCACCATGGGAGTACATACTAGTTTAGAGTCTTCCATCCCAAACTTCTTCAACAACTCTTTCACATACTTAGATTGAGATATGAAGATTCCTTTATCTGATTGATTTATTTGCAGACCTAGAAAGAAGTTCATCTCACCAAACATGGACATGTCAAACTCTTTTTGCATTTCACCAGCAAATTTCATACACATACTTTCATTGCCTCCTAATATGATATCATCAACAAAGACTTCAACAATTAGAATTTGATTACCATTAATCTTGAAATAAAGATTACTGTCAGCAGTACCTTTATTGAACCCTAACTACAATAAATACTTATCCAACCTTGCATACCAGGCTCTAGGAGCTTGCTTAAGTCCATACAAATCTTTCTTTGACCTACACAAAAAATCACCTTGGTTTGATAACTTAAATCCTTCCGGTTGCTCAGTGTAAACTTCCTCTTCCAACTCACCATTCAGAAATGCAGACTTTACATCCATCTGATACACTTTGAAATCTTTGTGGGCTGCAAATGCCAAAAAATATTCTGATTGCCTCAATCTAGGCTACTGGAGCAAAAGTCTCTTCAAAATCTATTCCTTCACTTTGTAAATATCCTTTGCACACAAGTTTTTCCTTATTCATTACAACTTCTCCATTCTCATTCAGTTTATTCTTGAAAACCCATTTGGTTCCAATAACATTTTTGTCAGTAGGTTTGGGAACTAATTCCCAAGTATCATTCTTTTCTATTTGCATTAGCTCTTCCTCCATGGCTTTTACCCAACTTTCATCTTTGTAGTTTTCATTGACAGTTTTTGGTTCAACTATGGAGAGTAAATAGTAGTTTACTTGTTCTTTAGTAGCTTTTCTTCTTGTTAGTACACCTTTTCTTTTATCTCCAATAATTTGATCTTCAGAGTGATTGATTCTTACATACCTGGGGGTTTTAGCAACACTTTCTAGAGCTTCTTCTTCTTCAACTTGACCAACTTATTGTTCAACTTTATCTTCATAAGTTGTAGCAGTAGGTTCATCTGATTCATAGCCATTATGATCTAATGTTATTCCTTTGTCTTCCTCCACCTTCACATTTCCACTTTCAACAATCTTTTTCAGTCTTTTATTGTAACATCAATAAGCCTTACTCTTTGTAGAGTACCCAAAGAAGATTCCTTCATCACATCTTGCATCAAATTTTCCTAGATCTTCATCTCTTCTGATATAGCATTTGCTTCCAAAGACTTTGAAATATCTTACTGTAGGAATTCTTCCATACCACAGTTCATAGGGAGTTTTAGTACCATTACCTTTTACTTGAACCCTATTCTGAATGTAGACAACAGTGTGTATAGCTTCTTTCCAAAAGACTTCTGGTAGACCTCATTCCTTCATCATTGTCATAGTAACCTCTTGAACAGTCATGTTCTTTCTTTCCACAACTCCATTCTATTGGGGAGTCCTAGGTGCAAACAATTGCCTCTTAATCCCTTACTCTTCACAGAAAATGTTAAACTCATTTGAAGTGAACTCACCTCCTCTGTCAGACCTTAAACATTTGATTTTTAGTTCTAACTCATTCTCAACCATTGCCTTGAAGGATTTGAACTTTTCTAGGGCTTCAGATTTGTCTCTTAAGAAAGTAACCCAAGTCATTCTAGAATAATCGTCAATAAGCAGCATAAAGTACCTGTCACCTTGCAGACTTCTTACCCTTGTAGGACCACATAGGTTTGTATGCACCAGATCAAGCAGACCGGCAGAAAATTACTCTTTGCTCTTGAAACTTGTCCTAGTTTGCTTCCCAAACAGACATTCTTTGCAGATGGTATTGATGGGATTTACAAGATTTGGTAGATGTCTCACAGTCTGACTTGAACTTATCTTTAAACTAGATTGTCAAAGTTCATATGACACATCCTTCTATGCCACAACCAACTCTCATCTTCTTGGGCCAATAAACAGTAATCACTAGTTGCTCTTAATTGATAAATGTTACTTTTGGTCTTCTTACCGGTAGCAATTACAGTTTCAGAGCTTTCCATGATCTTGCACCCATTGTCTTTGAATCTTAGATCATAACCTTTGTCACACATCTTGCCAACACTCAAAAGATTATGCTTCAAACCCTTCACATAGAGGACATTATTAGTATTATGCTTACCATCAAATGAGATAGATCATTTTCCACAAATCTTACTAGTTGCATTGTCTCCAAACCTAACTAGTCCCCCATCATACTTTTCCAAACTCACAAACTTACTTTTGTCACCAGTCATATGATGTGAGCATCCACTATCAATAATCCATTCATCCTTATCTTTTTCAACTTGAATTGCCAAAGCACTTTCTTCCACTGGTTTCTCTTTCTTCACATAGCTAGCAGTATTAGTAGACATAGGTTCTTCCTTAATGGCAATAAACAAACATTCATTTGCACTAGTACTAGCATCATCAGATTCATCATTAGTCACACCTTCATCATCAAAATCTTTACAATAGTAGCATTTTTTTGGAGCTCTATGCTTGTTCTCTAATCTTTTTCTATTCCTTTCAATTCTTTCAGGACATCTGGAAGTATAATGACCTACTTTACCACAAGAAAAACATTTGAAAGGTAATTTGCCTTTAACTTACTAGAACCTCTTTGCAATCTATCAACAAAGTTAGCCTCAAGTTTATCAAAATAATCAAGTTCCACCTTATATTTCTTAGCTCTGGAGATCTTTTCTGAAGTAGTAACCTTGAAGGCAGTCTCAACTTTTGACAATGCATCACCAAACTCTCTCATCTTAAATGTTGTAAGCTTTCTGTTACCTAAATTTCTCTACTAGCTCAATCAGGTTACATTATGAGTGGAGGGAAATGTGGCTCCCACAAGGGTTGAGCCTAGTTCATAGACCTTATAGAACATATCAAACCACAGCTGTCTAGAGCAATAACAATCAGCAGGAAGGCAACCACAAAGACATTGCACATTGAAGACAATAGGACAACAGTCACGTGTTTTCACTATATCTAGAAAAGTACGACCTGGGTTCTTGATATTTTTGGAGACAAATTAGGAAACAACAAGAAGAAAAAACCTAATACATTTCTCACAAACCCAGTGTATAGAATTTGAGAACTTTTCACCAATCCTAAGGCTATTTTTTCATTTTCAAATTAAAATCTCTGTTAAGGGAAGAACCAACCAACAAAGCTAGAAGTGGCAGCGATACATAGTAAGGATAAAAATCAGTCATAAGAGTAGTTAACAATCCTTGAATGCCTAAAAATAGTCATATTATCAATGTCCAAATTAGTCCCAAAAAATTAGTCATAAGAGTGACTGTTCCCAGCATCAAAACCAGTAAAATTCGCAACCACAAAGGACCAAAAATTTGCCAAGTTCAAATAGCAAAAGGTTCAAAGGTTCAAAAGTTTGAATAGAAAAGGTTCAAAGGTTTGAAGGTTTGAAGGTTCAGAAGGTTCGAAGGTTCAAAGGTTCAAAGGTTCGAAGGTTCAAAGGTTTGAAGGTTTGAAGGTTCAAAGGTTCGAAGGTTCGAAGGTTCAAAGGTTCAAAGGTTTGAAGGTTCAAAGGTTCAAAGATCTGTTTGCTGAACTTAGAAAAGGTTCAAAGGTTCAAAGATTCAAAGGTTCAAGAGTTCAAGAGTTCAATTTTTGATCTATTATCCGTTTCCGCTGTGCGCTCCTCATCAGAATTAAATGTTATGTCATAAATGTCATTATTTTCTGCATGAATTTGTATAAATTTTAAATTGTAAAACATTAACTAAGGTGATGTAATTATAAATCACTTAGTGAATGATAAATGAATGTAGAAATTATGTATTTATGTCATTTATTGTGAAAATATCAAACATTTATGATGCTGCAGGGGAGTTATTGCACAGATTTGACTTATTTTCATGGCCTTAATGATCATTTAAAGGCATTTAAAGACATTTTCAAGTGCCTTTATGATAGTTGATGGCATGCCTTGACCATTTCTGCATTGGGAACCTGTTTTGGAGATCTTTGGACAAATATTTTGGGGATATTTATGACACCCATGAAAATAGAGAGAGCTGATCTTTATCTAATTATAGCTATTTGGGAAGTATATAGTCTTCTTCCTTGTTCCTTATTCAATAGTTCTTGCTATTCACTACTCTGTATATTGTAATATTCTGAGTTCTTTTGCAGAAGTGAATAGTCTTATAACCCATTTTTAGAAATATACAACATTGCAACACCTTTTTAGTAGTAATAAGCAGTTCATACCTTCCCATTTCTTTTGATATTGTGTGTCCTTAGTGTTAGTACAGATCTTTGTGATGTTCTTTTTCCTTGGAGCTATATTTCATGTTGGTGCCTTGATGCAAGGATTATGATTTGCTGGGTTGTGTAAGGGAGCCTTATTATTATTGGTTCTATAGTGTGTCAGTTCTATGTAGTCTATGATGATCTTTTGGTGCATCACCTTAGACAGTAGGTTTCATTTCCATGCAATCCTTCTTACCCTTCTCTCTGTAAAGACTTTAGTATAAGCAGTATAGGTGGAGTACCAATAGGAAGCCGGCCTTCTCCGGATGTTCTTTCCATCATAGGTGACCCACAGACCTTGGAAAGATCCCATGTTTCTTCAGATTGCTAAAGTTTTATAACTGTAGCAAGGGTGCAAATCTGAGAGACAACACTTTCCAAGTAATTGATCTCTATCGATAGCTTTTACAATCATTACTTCTTTAATTGTAACTACCTTGTGACTGTAGGACTTTGGTAGTGATATGAGAATTTTCATGACAACTTCCTTATCATTGAGAGTTCATCCCATACCTTTTATTCCAATGACAATTTCATCAACTCTTTGCATAAACGTTGTTATGTTTTCATCTTCACTCATCTTCAAATCCTCATATTTTACTTTTAGACATTGTAGCTTGGCTTCTCTTATAGAATCATCTCCTTCATACAAATTTTTTAGCTTCTCCGATACCTCATTTGTAGATTCAAGATCCACAACTTTTGTCAACACTGTATCACTTAAGGAACTTAACAGGGCATCCTTAGCTTTGACATCTAACTCATATTCTTTGATATCATCTTTAGTTGTCAAACCATCTTTAGGAATAACAAATTGTGACTGTGTAGCTAGCCATACTTTATAACCAAGATAGAGGAGATGGTTTTTCATCTGTACCTTCCAAAGAGCGTAATTCATCCCATCAAATTATGTAACTTCCATTTTATAAGACATCCTTTATCTTCCTCAAGCCGTTAGGCCTTCTTCTAAGGAACCTTACTCTGATACCAATTGTTGGACTGCACCAAACAACTAAGAGGGGGGTGAATTAGTTGTCCTAAAGCTTTTAATCAATTATGAACATCAACTTATCAATTACTTATATTTTGATATAACCATGAAAACATAAAATGAGAAGCTCAATACAATAACATAATCAGCACAGAAGACACCAGGTTTTTACGTGGAAAACCCTAACAGGGAAAAACCACAGTGGGTGTTAGACCACATAAATATATAAGTTATATCAAATGCTAAAAAATAGAGGCTCACTGACCAAATTACTCACTGCCAAAGAATGGCTCACTACCAAAATGGTGAACTGATTAATTAGCATCTACTCCATGCCTCGATTTAGTTCCTTTGAAGAACAATAAAACTTCTTTACTCTACTCTTTCACACCTTCAAATTTATCTCTTCATCATCACAACACACACACTTTTTTACAACTTCATTACATGCTTTTATACAATTCATCAACCTTGGAATGTGCATCATGGTCGGCATTACATTCATCAACCATTGGATCAATCTCCAAGGTCAACATTACAATCATACATAAAATAGGTCTGGACCTAATACAAATTAAGCTAAGAAAAAGATGTAAATATGTATGTGGATTACACCATGCCTTAGTTGGGACTCAAACACAATCCTCCATGCCACAAAACGCGTCTACAATCTTTGATGTATCTCTGCAAATAATGAATTCAACCAAGTCAACCAAGACTATTGAGAGCACTAGGTCTGCTAGGAACATTCTTCATTCATGATCCAGTTTTCTCTTTGTGGACCAATCTAAATGATCAAGAGACATCCATAGGCACATTGTAATCACCGGGAACAACTGCACAATCTCTAACCACTCTGTCAAGAAGATTCTTCAAACTAGAGCACAAGAACAACACTATCAGCCACTGTCATAAGTAAAAGATAGCTTGCAGACCACCAAATCATGAACCATTGCAGTTGAAGGCACTTATCTTCATCACAAACTTGATTCCAGAACTATAGACCAAAATACTTCAATGCGAAGGAATGCGAAGCATAACACTTTGTCCCTGTCACCACCAAACATACATAAAAAGTTGTTTTCACTCTGGTGAACATAACTCACTCAATTCTTCATACCAGAGGCTTAAACTTGGAATATAACATCATTAGACAGACTTCTGAATCACTTCCAATCCGTAGGCAAAGATATTTATTCTACAGGAAATGCAGAGCATTTTTCTGAACTGTTCTTCTACATGTAATGCACTATTTCTACTGCAAATCACTATTTTTACCAAATAAGCTAATTTTCTCAATATCCTTAACATCTATAAGAAAGTAAAAAAATGAGGGCACAATTGACACCAATTAGGCACATACTTGTAATAGGCTAATGGGTTTGATGATGAGAAGCTCCTGGGTTTGATGATGAGAAGCTCCTGGACATCAAAGTAATACAACATAATTTCAAAAAGGTGGTAACTGAAGAGGTAATGAATTATGATATAATTACAGGAGAATCATTGGGGAGACTTGCGAAAATGGTGGCCCATATCAGCACTGCCAAAAATGAGTTTGAGGAGGTGGATTGAAAGGTGGTGGACTCTAATAGAGCGGTGATGAAGAAGAAGTGTCGGATCAACATGATAGGAACTCCACCTGGGATGTCGTTGACACCTGTTATCAACAAATACAGGGCATACAAGGCAATGTTACGAGCATAGGTACCTCAAGGTTGCGGGCACATGTACCTCAAGATGAAGGAAGAGGAAGCGATGGATGAGGTGGACAACGGCGAAGAGGATTTGCAAATCCTTAATTAATTTCAATTTCATGCTTTAGTTATTTTATAATATTTTCTCTAAAACTATTGGCTCTAGAGGGCCCTTTATTATAATTATTGTTTAAACATATTTTAAATCAGCTATTTCAAGAAGCCATTATGTTTTTAAAGACGGTTACTTTTCGGCTTAGCTATATATTCTAGGTAGCTAGTCGAATTATGAATCTTTTTTTACAAACTTTGTTTTGCAAGGGTGATAGTAAATTTTGGTTTCAGCTACTTTGATATATGCAATTAGAATTAATACAGTGGAGTTTTGAATGATCATGGACTTTGTGTTGTGATTATTTGGATTCATTTTCTACTTATGTTGAATGTGTTGTTGCTGGTGTTGATGATATTTGTGTATCTTGGTGGTTGGATATCTTTGATTCTTGCTCACTGCTGCAAATCATTTATCTTTTGATATATTATTTGAGGTGGTGAATATATGGTGTATGCCATTAATTTATATTAGTTTTTGGATGTTATATTGGTGGAAGTCTTTGAACTTCTTGTGGTTTGGATGTAAATCTACCTTTACTGCTTTCTGGTCAAAAGCTTTTGCCTTCATTTTTTAATTTTTGGTTAAAATAAATTTTGGTTTTCATTCATTAGAATATCTTTCAAAGGTAGTTGCACCTTGTTAAAGAAGCATAGAGTCTTTATAAAATATCAATATATTAGGCTCAATTGTTGATTACATTTGTCACTTGTCTGAGCGAAAGTATATAGAGTTAGGTGACAAAAATGTTAACCAACAATTTGCAAACTAGATGGACATTAGATGGAAATGAGATGAGTATTGTGATTTTGTGAAAGTGATTCAAGGCATGCATTGTGTTGCAGAGAAATACTTTGTTGTTATTGTGTTTGTATTTGCAGATTTGACATCCATCTCCTCATGGCATGAAGAGCATCTTCCTTCCATGAGATCTTCACTACAAGGTGATATCTATTGTGTTTTCAATTATTTATCATTTGGATTTTTGCCTCTACCCCGCTGGGATACGCACTCTTATCTAACAACGGTGTTTGGAAGACTTGAACATCTCTCCAGGGCTTGACCGAGGCAAGCCTCTAAACACCACAACCCCCTCCCATACTCCTTGTGATTGTAGGTTACATGTGTCGAGTTCCGTGGAGTGGAGTTGTAGAAAGGAGTGGCAGTCATCAAGGGTTTAGGATCTGAAAAGAAGCAGGACACTGGAACTTTTCCTAGACTAGGACGAGCATCCCCGTGTCCTCCACACTTGAATTCCTAGAAAGAAGTTGCAGTGCAAATTAGTTTTGGAAGGAGATCAAGATTCCACAAAGAAATAGGTACCTTGGACTTGGGTGCTAGTCCTCGTGTCCTTGACTTTTGTACCTTCCGAACTTCAAAAAATAGTGAGTTAAATATCTCTGTCCCTTATCTTAGTCTAAAAGGATTTGATGTGATTCGATAATTTTCTTACTATTTTGCATATTTAGGGGTTTTAAGTACACTTGAGCATTAGATAGAGACATTGTTTGACACATGTCTAAGAATCCATAGCTTCCCAAGAGGCAACTCAACCTGATAGGTGATTGCTCTCACTTAGTGGAGATTCAACTCAGTTGATAAGCCCTTGGAATGTTTGTAGTGAAAGGATGATTTTGCATAAACCATTAAAACCCCATTTCCCCCCTTTTAACAAAAAACACTACAAAACAACTTTATAGAAATATTTTATTGTTATCATTCATCTCAACAAATAAGGGGAGGGGTTTAATGCAATGAGGGAAAATTAAGGGAGAGGTTGAGCCTCAAAACTAACTAGAACAATAATATAATCCTCCTAACTCTCTAAAATAGTATTAGGAGGTAATTCATCTAATGGATCATCAATTTTTAAATCACCATTAGGGGATAAGTTGAAACCATCCAAATTTGATTTCAATGTTAACAATAGTGGACTTTTATTTAATAATGGGTAAGCCATTTTCATAAGACCATTATTTTATAGTAAAAACAAGCACTAAGACCCTCATGACAATCACCTTACAAGAATGAACCAAGTCATGTAGAGGAATTGAAATGAAATCAAGAAGATTGACATTATGCTTAATGCATATCAATAGCCTTGTGTTCCTATGAGGCAAGGAGGACCTTGTGTGCTCCATCTTTATAACATCACACAAAGGTTGTAAAAGATGAGAGAGTAAAAATCAAATACTAGGTGGAACATTATAGATTTCAAATCATTTAGGAGAGGAGTTTAAAATCACTTCATTATGAATGACAGTAGGATTCTAGGCAAATGCTTTGAATAGAAATTTGTCAACATTCCAAAACCCCTTAAGAAGAATCTATTTTTGCATATTTTTATTATTCAAACAAATAAAAAAGAGCTCTTCTTGAAACATTCTACAAAAGGTAACATGCAAACCATATTTTTTGTCCCAAACAAAGATGACCTAGTTGTCAAAGAATTTTCAAGAACAAGAAGAGCCTCATGAAACAAATAGACAAAAAAATCCCAATAGATTTTATCATATTTTCTTCCCTTTCTAGAACACTAAGCATATCTTCATTAGGAACTAAGGAAAGAGTAGAGGGCAATTTATCTTGGTGGCCATCTACTTGTGCTTGAGCTTGAATGGGCCTTTCATCTTGAACCATGAAAGCAACACCATGTTCGACCTCTATAACCTCGTAGGAGACGAGGGCTTGTTTGAAAGATTTTGGACGATTGTTATGCAAAACATTAACATTACCTTTATCAATGTCCATCAATATAACCTATGAGAGCCACCACTTTGGCCTAGACTAAACTACCCAAGTACCTTCACACATTGAGGATGAATAGCCTAAAATAATGAGCTTATAGGACAGTTCCAACTAAAAAAAAGAGGAGGGAAAAAATTCAAAACAAGAACTAGACACAATAACAAAGACTATGCAAAGAGAAGAACACTAAAACAAAAAAGCATGGTAGGAAGGCCAAGGGAACAAAGAACACAAGGAAGAAGGAAAGAGAAGAACAATGCAGACCAACTTTTCAACTTCCTTCCCAAAGCTTCCCACTCTCAACACTTTTCCAACTGCTACTACAATTCAAATAATTTTAAATTACTCTATTTTATAATTCACCCCTGACCCAAAAATGTATAAAGCTGCCAAAAAAAAAATTGTATATTGTGATTTATGTGCCCAAGAAAACAATGAAAAATTAAAACATTAGCATCCCATTTCAATAATTGTTCCTACGTGAATAAGAATGCAAACATATACCATATAGTGAAAACTATAGTCTTTGCCATCGGCAATGACAAGTAAATGCATAACCATAAATAAGGTAACACTAGATAATGAGTGTGAAATCTACGGCCTTCAAAAACACGAGTGACATTACCATAGTGGGTCTTGTACATTTGTCCTCTTTTAAATTTTTCAAAAGTTAGAATGTTTGGCTTGGTACGTTTATCCCAATGAAGTGACTACTTAATAGCATTAGCATGAGGCAGTGTGGAGGAGACATGAAGTGCAATCAAATTACTAATATTTCTGAGACTTTTTCAATAAAGACAATTAGATTACATCATTTCCCCTGATTTATTCTAAAGACTTTAAATGTTAAAGTATCAGTTTATCTGGTCTTTCAGAGTTTGTTTTGTCTCACATTTTTATTTATTTGTGTCAATAAGTGTTACTCCATAGTTTTGGTATAGTGTTGCTCAAACTTGTGATATTGTAAAAGGCAATTGACTTCAATAAGGAATTTGATTACATGAACTTAGATGTTTATGTTGTAGAAAAATACAAGGAAGAAAATGTGATGGACATTTTAGATGCTTGCTTAATGGAAAACGTGTTGCAGTGAGTGTTGGATAACATAAAGATGGTGGACCTACTATGAAAGAACTTATAGAGGAAATACACTACATTATCACCATTCAAGCTACAAGCATGGTATTCGATAATGATGACTTGAAAATTAATTGTATAGGTCTAATTTGTGGCGGGCTTCTTATTTTCTAGAAATTCCAAGTTGTTTAATTAAGAATTTATGCGTGGTTATACTTTCATGTTGACTATTGTAGAAGTAGCTAAAAAAATTGTAATAATATTTTATAATTTTTATAGGATACAAATATTCATGTAAATTGGTTTTGGTGGTGTCTTGTCCAAAATTTTGTTTTATACCAAGAAAGCAATGTGACTAAAATTGGTTCTCATTTACATATATAGAAATTATTTTCTTTTTTGAAAAAGTAGGCAGTATCACATGATCTTAAATATAATTTTAATACACATTTTAAAAGACTTGAGGCTTGGTAGTTTGGAAATGACTGAATAAACTTGCTTGAATAAAACTCGTTTACTTTATTGTTTTGATGTATCATTTTGATATGATAGTTGGGAGATGGACAATGTAATATATCTTGTTCATGATAACTAGGGAAAGGGCCCAATAGTTGTGAGGGTATTTTTCATCTATAGATAGAAGCTTATTTATAAATATTGATCCCTGTTTGAAATAAAAGACAAGTTTATATGATATTTGGAGGAAGTAGCCGAAAAGTTGGTGTTTCATGTGGGTCCTCTTGGATTGAATCTTCCTAAGAAAGGCAAGGCCAAACTTTCTAAGTAGAAGTTTTATTGCTTAAGATGGCTTGATAAGCATGTACCTTCATTTGTGGTTTATGTCTTTATCGGTAGAAAGTGGTTTTTCTCAAAAGAGCAAATTGCTACCATGGTGCTTGACCTCAAAGTAATGGGTTTACAATTTCTTTGGGTGCTAAGTGCCCTTGTTGTTATCATGAAAGCATGTCAAAGGAGAGAATAAGGGCATGATAAATATTACCATAGGGCATAAAGATGTGTTTTGTCATGAACATTGGTGAATTATGAAGTGTTCTCTCCATCATTTCCATTGATATTGGGTCATCTAGGAATGATATTTTGGAGCAATGGGAGAGAATACAGGGCTCTTACAATCCATGGCATGTTCACTGCACACTTGTATACTCTACTACTTCTTTTGAGGATGAATTCCCCCTTGATGAACTAGATGGATTAAATGTAGATAAGCCTAAAGAGTGACAAGTCCTATCTCATCTCTAACTGGGTGTTTCAATAACTTTGATGAAATTGAGATGCTTGGTTGTTGTGACTAATAAAAACCACACTAGGAGTGCATCTACCATCCCCTCCTTGCAAATGTTAGTAGTTGATTCCAAAGAAACCCTTCATTAAACTCACCAACCCACATGTAGCAAGGAAAATGTGAGTCTTGACCAAATGAATTCACAAGAGCATTGTGCAAGGAAGTTGCTCATCCTTGAGATTTGAAGAGGCTCTCGTCCTCATTTGTTCTAGATTACACTATACAACTAGTAACCCCAAAGACTTTAGCATATGTTTATTATGCATAGTCAACAAGTCATTTACTAGAAACAAATGTATAAAGGACTAGAATGTAGCCTACTCATCATTATTGAGGAAAGGATTAAAGTGTGACATAAGTAGGTCCTAGTTGAAAAAGTTTGGCTGTATACTTTTGATATCAACAAGAAGGTTATGAAATCCAAATTGAGGAAAGATACAATTCAATGTAACAACTAAGTTAAAGATGTGCCATAATGTTGTCCCATAAGATGCTCCAGCATACATAGGAATGTCTTTGATAGATGACATTGACCCAAATCATGAATGAGGATGATAGAGCAACTATTAAAGGGAGCTTGATTGTCCATGGGAAAGACTTCACCTAAGCAACTTCCAATGCAAATGAACAACCTAAGCCTAATGAAAATCATTATACACGATCTCCTACAAAAATGTATTGTTTATATTTTTGTAAATAAATTAATTAAAAATTATAGTCATTACAAATACACTCTACTTAAACATCATCCATTTCAATGGTCAAGCAGTCAATAAGAATTTTACACCTCATCCACAAAAAAAAGAGACAAATATTTGTCCTATTGTTATTAGCCAAAATTGACTTTTAACTATTGAAGTGGATGATGTTTAAGAATAGCCTTACAAATACCTATCAATGTGCCTATTACACATTAAATATGATTGTTAATTTATATCGCTTGAAAGTTTTAAGATATTAAAATTATCTTTAAGATAAATAAATAACCATTCTTGAGAGGTTCATTATGTGTATAAACTTGGGAAGCCATGGTCCCTTTCAAATAGTTTAGGTTAAAAACAAGATACCTTACAAACTTTTAATTTTCTAACTAGGTACATTCTTTGTCTAAGACCATTGTAAGTATGTAGCATTGATACAAATTCTCTTGAATACCTATAGTTTTGTTATGTTGCATGTGTGAATACTTAGTCAAAGAGAGTTTTTTTAGGGAAAGAAAAAGATAATCCATAACTTTTAGAGTATGTTAGGAAAATAAACTCGTGCTCCAAGAAAAAGACAAGAAACACATTGTGTCAGGTTCCTGCCAATCAGAAGTTGTTAGAAAAAGGAACAGAAGAGTGGATGCAGCAGCTTTGTTTGGTGAAAGATGGGATGATGTAGTTGCGGCTTCCTGGAATGTAATGATTCCATTTGGAAATATTGTTGGAAAATACTAAGCTATGACAATAATGTTATTCATGTTAAGCAGTTTTTGTCACTTCTGGTTCTTATGCAGACATCTACTATGCAATAGTGAAAGAGTCGACTTCGACAAGACTATTGAAACATGCTAGGAAACTAACCAACATGTCTAAGAACTACCATCAAACATAGCTATGCCAAGAAACTAATCAATTTATGCAAGAACCACCATCAAACATTGCTAATACCTTTTGCATAGTTTGCACATGGAGAGCTAATGGTAAAAATACTAAGCTATCACAATAATGTTATTCAATGTTGGGTAATTTTTGTCCATGAAGACCTTCCACAAATTTAATCTAACAATATTCTTGGCT
Source organism: Cunninghamia lanceolata (assembly GCA_027924645.1). NCBI lineage: Eukaryota > Viridiplantae > Streptophyta > Pinopsida > Cupressales > Cupressaceae > Cunninghamia > Cunninghamia lanceolata. Next base: position 7,660,829 of record BSBN01001256.1, on the reverse strand, counting down.
ATTGATAGCTAATGTGCAATGAAGATCAAGAGGAATTTCAAGTGATACTTCTTTCATTGCTGTGAGAAAAAGTGATAGCATATCTTAGGTAGGTTGTTGAAGCTTCCTAATCAATCCCTTACAACTAACCCTCATTTTTCCATGTGCTTACAGAGATGAATTCCTTTATAATCTAATTTGAATCCTGCATCTAATGTCTGTGAACATGAAGCAGAGATAGTTGCAGTGTCTTTCCGAAAAGCAATTTATAGGTTCATTTAAATTATTTGACATGGTCTTGGCTGCATAGAATGCTATGAATATATTATTTGTTACAACCTATTTTTAATTTTTTCCCAAGTAGGCAGCTTAGTCCCTTATTGAAAATATAACTAACAAAACTGATCATGTGGACTGTTTACATATTATCCCTAAAGAAATAAGGTGATATACATTATGTTGTAAGTCAAAGCTTTTAGATCTTTGTTCACACGCCTCAAGGCTTTTATGCTAGAAAGATTCATGGTTACAGTTTCAACCAAGAACTAATCAATTTGTCCAAGAACAACCATCAAACATTGCTAATACCTTTTGCATAGTTTTCACATGGAGAGCTAATGGTAAAAATACTAAGCTATCACAATAATGTTATTCAATGTTGGGCAGTTTTTGTCCATGAAGATCTTCCACAAATTTAATCCAACAATCTTCTTGGCTATTGATAACTAATGTGCAATGAAGATCAAGAGGACTTTCAAGTGACGCTTTTTTCATTGCTGTGAGAAAAAGTGATTGTATATCTTAGACAGGTTGTTGAAGCTTCCTAATCAATCCCTTACAACTAATCCTCATTTTTCCATGTGCTTACAGATATGACTTCCTTTATAATCTAATTTGAATCTAATTTGAATCCTGCATCTAATGTTAGTGAACATGAAGCAAAGATAGCTGCAGTCTCTTGGCCAAAAGCAATTTATAGGTTCATTTAATTTATTTGACATGGTCTTAGCTGCATAGAACGGTACGAATATATTATATGTTACAACCTATTTTTAATTTTTTCCCAAGTAAGCAGCTTAGTTCCTTATAGAAAATATAACTAACAAAAATGATTGCATGGACTGTTTACATATTATCCCTAAAGAAATAAGGTGATAAATATTATGTTGTAAGTCAAAGCTTTTAGACCTTTGTTTACACGCCTCAAGGCCTTTATGCTAGAAAGACTCATGGTTACAGTAATTATAGTAATTTCAACCAGTAATTATAGTAATTTCAACCAAGAATGGCAAACGGGGTTTTGCCAAACTAGAAATTTCTTGTTCATGTCGCTGAACTATAGAGTAAAATGGGTAGAAAGGATACTACAGTGAATTAAAAGGTTCATGTTCAAAATTTGGCAGCAAAAAGGAAAGCTTATCAAGAAGATGCTATAATGATCTAGCCACTTTCAGATACTAAAAGTGAACGTGACATATAGGCAATTAGAGGGGTAAACAAATAAAAAGCTCTCATTACTTCAGTGAACACTTAAAAAGGATTGGGCTTTCTCTGGAAACTACATATCTAAATAAAAGGACGATTCCTTGCATTTCTGTACATTATTATGACAGTCTTATTTCCTTCTGGGAGTCAATTGCATCAGCATATTAGAGATACGATCTGACTATTGAGCTATAGGTTAAACTAATCAGTTTTAGTTCATCAAGGAGCAACGTTATCCAAGCAGAATGCAACAGCTACATTCATACTCAATATGAAGAGTTGCATTTGAATAAATGAAGTCTATGAAGTACCTTATTTTCAAAGTACTTAAGTCAAATTTGGAAAATTCATGATTCCAATGCAATTGAGTATCATGTGAACTATATATCTTAGGTATCTAAAGCTTTTTTCCAATAATAGTATTTGAACATATAATAGATGCTATTTTAATTTCATAAGTTGAACTTGATATTTAATCAACTTCCTTCAATGATTTTGGAACACTTAGAACTGGACACTATTTTTTGTAAAACTAGAAGTGGTGGGATTGTATATTATTTACCATACAGGGAAGAGAATGTACTACATAACCTGGGCTATACATTTTGCACATTTCATACTCTACCATATGGGGTTGCTACTACTTTCTGGGAGAGCTCTTAAGGTGCTCCATTTTGGCAGAATGATGCATTAAGTCATGATAACTGGAAGTAGATCGAAGGCTTGTTCAATAGATCTTGGAGATCGGTAAATTTTCGTATGATTTAGTATGATCTTTTTTGCCTTCATGGTTTGATGGATTTCCATACGCTGTTGCAAAGCGCCCATTTTGACATAGGCTGGGAGGATGATGGCAAAGGCTACAGGATTTGGCTTTAAACCTGCAAACAGTTCACGACCTTTTTCTATGTTTCCACATTTTGCGTACTTGTCTACTTGCAAATAGTTGACAAGCTTCAGTAATGGCTTCAAAACAAAAGGTAAGAACCTTGTTCAAATCCTGGTTGTTTCATACAAAATGACACGGCTCTGACTGAAGGGATATCCTTCACTAGTGGCATCGAAGCAAAAAGAGACCACCATAACATAAATTTACAAAACCAAAAAGGTGACTGGCACAGCAAGAACTTACGAAACAAAATACAAACAGTACAGTGGCATCAAAGCAAGAGGTGACTGCGACAACGGGAATTTACCAAACAAAAAAGTTGACCATGCAAAAGGTGACTGCCACAACAGGAATTTACCAAACAAAAAGCAAACAATATAGAAAGAAGGGAGAATTGCCATTTAAAAAACCTAAGTGGAATGAATGGACATCCAAAGCCGATGCACAGAGGCCCAATGTCAAGGCCGGGCTTAAACAACACACTCTAAGCTTTGACTGCTTAGGTGGCGTGTGGGCCCACTTAACTCTCTCACGTCCATTCTCGTTTGCGTAAACAGTTGCCATTATAGTGAGCGGTCAGCAGTTGGCAGTTGGCAGTCGACAGTTCCCGCTCATAAATAAAACCAAATTCAAATGGGCTGTTCCCGCGCTGCGGAGGTTTGGAGGATGCTGGTAAAGTGTTTGATCACATAAAAGAAGTGATAGCCTCTCACGGAATATGGCAATTGCAGCGTATAGAAGACATATGTGTCCTCACAAGGCGGTTGTCATTTCACCATATGCAACAAACAGGTCTCCAAGCAGCTCTGTTTACGTTTGCCAGCATATTCCCAGCCTGTGCCAAAATGGGAGCTTTGGAATAAGGTATGGACATCCATCAAAGCATAATGGAAGGGAGATTTTTGTCAGATGTTGTAAATGGAAATGCTCTGGTAGACATGTATGCAAAATGTGGAAGCATAGACAAGGCACGTGAATTGCTTGACCGAATGCTTCAAAGAAATGTTGTCTCAAGGAATGCCATGATTGACAGATACGCACAAAATGGATTTGTTGAAAAGGGTTTAGAAACTTTCAAGCAAATGCAATTGGCAGGTGTAAATCCCGACTCCCCAGCCTTTGCCAGCATCCTCCCAGCCTGTGCCAAAATGGGAGCTTTGGAACAGGGTATGGACATCCACCAAAGCATAAAGGATAGAAGAATTTGGTTAGATGGTGTAGTTGCAACTGCTCTGGTAGACATGTATTCAAAAAATGCTGAAGCATAGACAAGGCACATGAACTGTTTGACAAAATGCCTCAAAGAAATGTGGTCTCTCGAGTGCCATTGGAGGATATAAAAACAAAATGGATTTGTTGACAAGGCTTTAGAAAGTTTCATTGAAATGAAATTGGCAGTTGCAAAGCCAGCATCCTCCCCGCCCAGGGCTTAAATTTGACAGTTGTATAGCTGTATTTAGGCATTTTTGCTGTAAAATACAATGGAAATTGTATCATATGAAAGGAGAGATTTTGAACAAACTGTCAAAATTTATATAGGATTATGCTGATATATATATATTTGGTTTTTATATATTTTACTTATACTAAAATGTGTCATAATATTTTAAAGGCAACATTGAATAGATAACTGTCATACAATAATTGCTTGACAGGCAAGGTCAAGTGTCAAATTTGTAAGGAAGTTAAAGTAGCGGAAACAACTTCCTACGCTAATCTTGAGGAGAGACAATATGCAAAACTTTAAATCTAATCTAACAGCTACAGAAATTCCAGCAAGACATTCAAAACATGAAATAAACAATAAAACACTAAACACCAGATATACGTGGGGAAAACCCTTTCGGGTGAAAAACCCCACACTCCAAAAGCCTACTCAATGTACTCTAAATCCAATAACAAGATTATATACACTTGTAGAGCAAGTTTATTACAGGAGTATCACCAGTAAACAACTCTGGAAGAATTCCGGTAGCATTTTGACAGCATAACAATACTTGCAAACTCACACTATGCAAACAACTCCTCAAGCCTCCAATTTATAGACTTCTGGCTATACAAGAAACCACCTGTGGTTTTACAAAACCATGTGCAAGGCTTCTCAGCCAAGATTCTAGTCCCAAAATAAGCTCTCACGTCCAAAATGAAATCCCCTATTTTTGACCCTTACAAATGTCATAGAATCTGTCATAATATGCCTAAAAATAGGCCTTCCATAATATACTATCATGTGGGGATCTTTTGACACCTAAAAAACTAATTTTCAAAGCACCGGCAATGCGTAACAGCTATAGGAAAATATTAAATAAAAATAACTACAATGGGAAATGTGCAGTAAGGTTGAGACACCTCGTTTCCCAACATTCTCCCACTTGTCGAATACCTTGCAAGGGCCAGGGGAATAACATCATCATGTATCAACTGTTAGGGGCCAAAAGGCCCATAGACTCGGAACACCACCTAAATTTTGCTGTGGTCACGGGCTTAGTTAATGCATTCGCAACATTCGCCACAGTATCTACCTTTTCCAGCTTCACCCTGCCATCCTCAACCATATCTCTCACAAAGTGATACTGAACATCAATGTGTTTGGTCCTGGCATGAAAAGTTGGGTTCTTCGCAAGGTAGATTGCACTCTGACTGTCACAATAAACTGTAACTGCACCCTATTTCAATCCAATATTTGAACACAAATGCTTCAGCCAAATGGCTTCTTTACAGGCATGAGTAGCTACCATGTACTCTACCTCAGTAGTGGACAAAGTGACCACAACTTGTCGCTTGCTCATCCAACTGATTGCACCACCATTAAGAGTAAACACATATACACTGGTGGACCTTCTACTATCGACATCACCAGCCCAGTCTAAATCCACAAAACTGTAAATACTCAAGGAATCCTGATCTCCTATACCATGAAAACAAATAGAGTACTCAGCTGTACCCCGCAAATATCTAAAGACCCTCTTAACTGCATCCCAATGCACTCTTCCAGGATTAGACGTATAACGAGAAAGAACTCCCACTGCTTGGGCAATGTCTGGTCTTGTACAGACCATAGCATACATTAAGCTTCCAACTGCACTCTGGTAAGGCACTCTGCTCATGTCTTCCATCTTTGATGGGGATGTAGGACATTGTGAAATAGAGAGCTTCGTTCCCAATGTAACAGGAACACAAAGTGGTTTACAATCCTACATGTTAAACCTTTGTAAAACTGAACAAACATACTTACTCTGGCCAAGCCATAGCTTTATGTTCTCATGATCTCTTCTGATCTCCATCCCAAGTATGTGTTTTGCTATACCAAGATCTTTCATTTCAAATTTTGCAGAGAGCTAAGATTTCAATTCTGCAATCAAACCTTTGTCTTTCCCAATAAACATGTCATCAACATATAAAGCAATTACCAGGAAACGATCACCATCAGATTTAAAATATACACAGTGATCAGATTTAGACCGCACAATCCCAAACTCAACACATAAGTATCAAATTTCTGGTACCACATCCTAGGACTTTATTTAAGGCCATACAGAGATTTCTTTAACTTACAAACCAACTTGCTTTTAACTTTTACCACGTAGTGCTCTGGCTGTGTCATATAGATTTCTTCCTCCAAATCACCATGAAAGAAAGTAGTTTTCACATCCATTTGTTCGACCTCTAGGTCATAAGCTACAACAATAGATAATAAAAACCGAATGGATGTCATTTTAGCAACAGGAGAAAAAATCTCAACGTAATCAATACCCTCAACCGAGAGTATCCCTTTGCAACCAACCGTGCCTTATACTTTTCAACATTTCCATCTGAACCAATCTTTTTCTTAAAGATCCATTTACATCCAACATGTTTACATCCTTCAGGCAAAGGTACAAGGTCCCATGTATCATTTCTTTCAAGGGATGCTATCTCTTCATCCATGGCAACTTTCTAGGACTCTGCATCATTCATACCCAAAGCCTCTTGCATAGATCTCGGTTCATCAATGGTAGTATTCAAAGCAAATATACACTTCCAATCATCAGGTGAATACCCATACCTTTTAGGTGGTTGCCTATGCCTTGTAGACCTTCGAACAAGCTGAGGTGGAGATTCTTCCACTTCTTCCTCCTCTTCACCCTCTTCTGAAGATTCAGAGCTTGATGAGCTCTCCTCAACTTCTTGTCTATCTTGGGGCCTCGATTCATCTTCCTCATGCATAGAAGGAAGTTGAATCACATTTTTTTTCTGTTTAATTTCTTTATGCTGTTCTGGCTGAAAAATAACAGGAGAAGATTTAGTTTCTCTAAAAATAACGCTTCTGTAATGAATTACCTTATGTGCAATAGGGTCCCAAAGCTTGTGTCCTTTCACACCATAGCTGTATTCGATGAAGATACACTTGATAGCCTTAGAATCCAACTTTTTTCTCTTCTCCTTAGGCACATGTGCATATGCCTCACAACCAAAAACTCTCAAATGTCTAAGTGAATGCTTTTTCCCTGACCATCCTCCATTGGCGTTTTATCAACAAGCACTGATGTAGGAGATCTATTTATAAAATAACAAGCAGTGGCAACAGCTTCAGCCTAAAACTTTTGTTCTAGACCAGCTCTACTCAACATGCTCCTAGCCTTCTCCATCAACGTTATGTTCATTCTTTCAGCAACTCCATTTTGCTGAGGAGAATACGGAGTTGTCTTCTGTCTTTTAATCCCGCAATCTGTATAGAATCTGTCAAAATCTACAGAACAGTACTCACCACCATTGTCAGTCCTCAAACATTTAATTTTCTTTCCGGTCTAAGTTTCTACCATAGCCTTGAACTCCTTAAAATGACTGAAAACTTTAGATTTGCTCTTTAAAAAATATACCCATGTTCTCCTACTAAAATCATCAATGAAAGTAACATAATAAACTGATTTACCAATAGAAGCAACATCAATAGGACCAAATACATCCGAATGGATTAGATCCAAAATACATGAAGACTTATATGAAGATGAGTAAAACTAAATGCGGTTCTGTTTGCCATAAATACAGTGTTCACAGAAATCAAACTCTAGATTGCAATAATTCAAACCTTCAACAAGGTTCTTATTTTTCAGAGCTTTCAAACCCTTCTCTCCAATGTGGCCAAGTCTCTGGTGTCATAACATGGTCTTCTCTGCAGGCAAATTTGATTTGGTAGACAGAGCACCCTTGGGTACCCAGAAGCCACAACCATCTGCAGAAGAGGAAACCATCTCGTTTTTTAGCAAAGTAGTTTTTGGCTTAATTTTAACAAAAGTGTTATTGCGCTCAACTGTACATGCATCAAGCTGGTACAATGTACCCAATCCACTTCCTCTTGCTATCACCATAGCACCTCTCACCATTTTGACACCTGCTTCAGAAAACTGTACATGCACACTCGTATCTATTAGCTTGCTAACAGATAATAAATTTCTTGCTAGTCCTGGGATATGCAAGACACCATCAAATCTTCTAACTCTACCATCAGAAAATTTCACATGAATACTACCACGGCCAACAATGTCAAGGAAAGAATTATCACCCAAATACACCTTACCACCATTATAGTTTTCATACTTATTAAACCAGTTTCTGTTAGGAGTCATGTGGAAAGATGCACCTGAGTCTATCAACCATGCATTATCCCCTGCACGAGTGGCCAAGGCTGCAATAAAGGTATCTCCATCTTCCTTTTTAGACTCAGAGTCAGAATCTTGCTTCTTCTTCTTCTTTTTCTTCTCTTCTTTACATTCCTTTCGGAAGTGACCATATTTGCCACAGTTTCAGCATATTGCCTTGGACTTGGAATGACCACGTTGCTTCTCATCTTTGCCTCATTCTTTTTTTCTTCCTCGAACACTCAAAGCCTTTTTGGCATTCAGAGAGACCTTCCTTCTCATCTCTTCAGAAAGTAGAGAACCAACAACATCCTCCATCGTCAAGATGACTGCAGTGCTGCCAATAGCCATAATTAGGCTGTCCCATGAGTCTGGCAGTGAACACAACAAAATTTGGCACCTTTCTTCCTTATCCATTTTAACCCCAACCGAGGTCAACTGAGTCACCAACATATTGAATGTTTCCAGATGCTCAGAAATTCATCCACCTTCTTCCATTCTCAAGGAATACAACTTCTTCCTAAAGAAAATCTTATTCACTAGATATTTAGCTTGATATATCTCACCCAACTTCTTCCAAAGCTTCTTCAAAGTGAGTTCTTCGTGGACATTTATCAGAATCAAATCTGTAAGGCACAATCTTATGAGACCTTTACCTTTTCTATCCATTACATCATACTTTGCAGCCAAATCTGGATCCACGGGCCTATGGACATTTCCATCCATTGCATCCCATAGATCCTGGTCAATCAACAGATCTTCCATCTTCAGCTTCCACATTTCAAAGTTCATGCCAGAAAACTTCTCTACCTCAATCCTCCTAGATGTGCTCGCCATCTGAAAAAGCCTGCAACAAGATCACAAAGTATCCTCTACACAAGCTCCCACTCAAACCTTGATTAGCACAAAAAAAAACCAAACAACCCACAATTGAAACCAAAGGTGATCAGGCTCTGATACCACTTGTAAGGAAGTTAAAGTAGTGGAAATAACTTCCTACGCCAATCTTGAGGAGAGACAATATGCAAAACTTTAAATCTGATCTAACAGCTACAGAAATTCTAGCAACACATTCAAAACATGAAATAAACAATAAAACACAAAACACCATATATACATGGGGAAAACCCTTTCGGGTGAAAACCCCACACTCCAAAAGCCTGCTCAATGTATTCCAAATCCAATAACAAGATTACATACAATTGCAGAGCAAGTTTATTACAGGAGTATCACCAATAAACAACTATGGAAGAATTTCGGTAGCATTCCGACATCATAACAATACCTGCAAACTCATACTATGCAAACAACTCCTCAAGCCTTCAATTTATGGACTTCTGGCTATACAAGAAACCACCCGTGGTTTTACAAAACCATGTGCAAGGCTTCTCAGCCATGATTCTAGTCCCAAAATAAGCTCTCACGTCCAAAATGAAATCCCCTATTTTTGACCCTTATAGATGTCATAGAATCTATCATAATATGCCTAAAAATAGGCCTTCCATAATATACTATCATGTGGGCATCTTTTGACACCTAAAAAACTAATTTTTAAAGCACTGATAATGCATAACAGCTGTAGGAAAATATTAAATAAAAATAACTATAACGGGAAATGTGCAGTAAGGTTGAGACACCTCATTTCCCAACAAATTTAAGCCATGTCCCTGCCTCAGGCCTGTGCCAAAATGGGAGCTTTGCAGTAGGCTATGGGCATCCATCAAAACATAATGGAAGGGGGATATTTGTCAGATATTATAGTTGGAACCTATAATATTAACTTATGCCAATCTTGCAAATTAAGGATCTGAACTGAGATTGGAAATGGATAAACTAAGGATTGACCAAGTTCCTAGGAATGATTTCAAATAGGATTGGTTAAGGCTAGGGTTAATTAAAGGACAACGGGGTTAAACTAAACCCAAAAGAAGGGGAAAAATACAGGGTATGTAATTTTCACCATTGCAAAAAACAAATTTACAAAGATGAGATGGATTAAATGAGGTTACATGGTCATTCAAGAATTTTATTTGCTTTTATTTTCTTTCTAAGAGGAGATTATGAGGAGACAAGATATTTCAAGGTTCTACATTGCTATGTGAACAATATAAAGATCAAGATATTGTACAACTTGAAATTGATATGTCCCCCATTTAAACATGTAACTTCTATTCGTCTTACAAAACAATACCACACCCCATCTAAAAACACACACAAACATAAGTAGGTGTAACAAGTCCCTTGTCACATTACCCAGAAATTTAATCTTGTGCACTTCGCTTAGTCCATTAATGCCCTTTGTAAATCAGGGCAAACAAAAAAGGCCTGAGACCTCCTCTATTTAGCCCTAACTAAATGCCTTCCATAACCTTCACTATACTTTTGGATGGTCTTAGAAATGATGGTGATCTCCATAGGATGAACTCCCTTCTTGCTAAAATGAAAGAGTTGGAATTAAATCCAAATGTTATCACTTATACAACCCTCGTAAAGGCTTTGTGTAAAGGACCAAATTGAGGAAGTGAAGATCTTTTACATAGTCTAAGGCATGGTAATTATTCTCTTAATATTGTTAAAATATCAGTCTCATATATGGAACTTGCAAGACTAGTGAAATAAATGATTAAAATGATACATACTAGTCTTTCTCTAAATATTATTAAATATAATTCCGTAATTAATGATCTCTACAAGGTGGATAACGAGATGAAGTTTTAAGGCTAGTAGTTGGAATTAGACATGGTTACTAATTTCTAGGTATTGTTGTAATTAACACCCTCAATGATGGCCTCTACAAAGTAGAAAAAGTAGTTGAAGCACTAGGTTAGCAACTAAAATGATATAATATGGGTAATCAATTGAGCTCAAAATGAGGGAGGAAAGTGCAAGGTATGCAAATTTCACCATTACAAGAAAAAAAATTACAAAGATAGGATGGACTAAATGAGGTTACATGGCCATTCAAGAATTTTATTTGCTTTTATTTTCTTTCTAAGAGGAAATTAAAAGGAGAGAAGATAGTTTAAGATTTTGCACTGCTATGTGAACAATATCAAGATGAAGATAGTGTGTAACTTGAAATTGATATGCTCCTCATTTAAACATGTAACTTCTACTCATTCTACAAAACAATACCACACCCCATCTAAAAACACACACAAACATAAGTAGGTGTAACAAGTCCCTCATTGCATCACCCACAAATTTAATCTTGTGCACTTTTCTTAGTCCATTAATGCCCTCTATAAAGTGGGAAAAACAAACAAGACCTGAGACCTCTTGTATTTAGCCCTAATTAAATGTGTTATTCTTGATGTCATAACCTTCACTGTACTTTTGGATGGTCTTGGAAATGATGGTGATCTCTGTAGAGTCAAGTCCCTTCTTTCTAAAATGAAAGAGATGGAAATACATCCAAATGGTATCACTTATAAAAACCTCATAAAAGGGAATGTGTAAATAGGATCAAATTGAGGAAGCGATGAGCTTTGCACAGTCTAAGGCATGCTCATTATTTTTTAGCAACGCTCATAACCTGAATGCACTCCCTATGAGTTGTTATTGCAAAATAAAATAACAATTTCTATTTTGGTTTAGATTCCTCCCTAAAATAGGTCCTCTAATAATAACTCCTTAAATGTGCTCACATAATTTTTCTATCCTGGCAAAGATGCTCCATTGGCTTGACCCAAACAATTAATAAATTATGACCACCTTATAAAAAATATTTCCATAACACTTGCACCTTGCCCATTGGGAAATATAGAAATGGGCATGTGACCTCATAATATGACTTAATAAGAAGGGGACATGACAATTGCTACCCAACCTATCAACAACCTCTAGTGAAGGAGTGTAGTAAAGCTAGCAAAGCACAAAGCAAAGTAAGCAAACAAAAGATCTAGATGCCTCCAATGGTTACCCAAGTGCTCGCAATATTAGCCAGAACAAGGCAACCATACTAAAGGACAAGGTTATCCCCTACAAAAGGTTTAAGAATGCAATTTTCTAGTATCCAATGAACTTCATCTTCTCCTGCGGAGCACAAGCAATTGCTTGTGAGAAAAGCTACCCAAAGAGAGAAGAAATTAAATAGCAATAAGGAGACAGGCACAAAGAACAAAAACCAAGAAAATTTAACTAAGTGGAAGCAACATTTACACTTGTAGAAATCACTATAAATGTCACATCTATCCCCTTTTCCTCGCTTCTTCTTTTGCACCCACTAGTTCTATGATAATGGGTTTGGCCCCTACTAGTTTCACTATACTCATCACATCCATTGCTACCATTTCTATTGTTGGATGCGCATATCCTCAATCCTTATCTTCCCAATTTGCCTCTCCAACCCAACATCCTTCCATTGGAGTGACATGCCCTCAAACCTTGGTTTAACCCCACCATTATACACTTAGTCTCAGTCTCTCCAATCCCCTCTATATTCCCAACCTCCCACATCCCCCCATTAGATGAATTAACACCATTCTTCACCATTGCTTCCAGTGTATGCCCTGTCACTGCTCCTACTTTAATCAATGATCCAACAACCTATGCTCAAATCATCTAATGATTAAACAATGAGGCTAATGAGAAGAAGAAAATGGACAATGAGATTGATGGCAAGTAATCTACAAGAAAGAGGACAACAATGATATTTGATGAGTAGAGACAAACCTTGATCTTCACACAGGTCATTCCCATAGTGATCAAACCTGTGGAACAAATGCAAATGATGGACTACCAAGTATTAGACCTAGGAATTGGCATGAAGCACGCCAGGGAGTGGACAAAGTAGAATTGATGCAAGAACGGTCCAAGATAGTGGCCACATTTATTCTTTTTCTATGGAGAAAAGAATGTAGAAGGAAAAAATGAGTTACAATAGGTAACTCAAACTTTTCAAAATGTAGATGTAAGAGTTAAGTCCTTGCAAAAAAAGTTGAATAACATATAGAAAAACACTTGGGCTAGCTCCTTAGGTCATAGTTAGTAAAGAAAAGGAGAAGGCAAAGGAGATGGAGCTTAGGGACCATAGGGCTAAAGAAAAAATGGAAGAGCTAAATAAGGAAGTTAGAGCTCTATGAGCCTAGCTGGATGACGACAAGCAAAATAACTTAACCCTAGAGCTCACAAACATAGCCTCAAAACACAAAGTAAATGAACTAAAACTACCAATAGCCTCTTTGAAGGAGAAAAATAATTTAGAGACTAGAAGTTCAAAGAAAACCAAATTAGTCCTCCAATCAATTAGCTACAGGGCAAGATGGTAGAAATGTAAAATTTATTGGTGAAGCACCAACAAAAGTCTTAAGCAATAGAGGCCGGTGAAGAGAAGACTAAACAAGAAGTTGTCATCTTGAAGTCAAAGGTTGACGAGCTATGAAATAAAATGAATGCATTACAAGGGAGTGAAGGACATTAAAAGAAAATACAAGATGACACCCAAATTGAAAAGCTTAAGGTTAGAGAACAATGTGAATGATGACCTAGATGCAACTAGACAAAAATTGTCAACTTAAAGGACTATTAGAAATAGAAGCCATGTAAACAACTATGAAATGGAAATCAGATTTCAATTGTAAATCTGAATATTTAGTAAATACCAATGAAGATAACATGAAAGAGAAAACAAATCAGAAACACACTCAAAAGATAAATAGAAGAGCCAACACAAAACACTGTGATTACATGGAAAAACCCTTTTGGGAAAAAACTCCACACAAAAGAGAGGACATGTTTGTATTATCTTTGAAATAGATTACAATACATCAACTCACAATCTCCTTAAGTGTCTTCAATCTTGCAGCACCTGTGAACAAAACAAAACTCATACAAACTTGACTTCCAAGCACCAAATATATAAAAAATGAGAAACCACTAAATGTGGCATCTAAATAGGTCAAAATCCAATGCCCTATTCTGGGATTCCTTCCTGCACACCTGCAATAGCCTCTTATAGATTCTTATAGTTGTCATAAATCATCTTTCATGCATGGATGCCTACGGACAAGAATATGCAGTTACATGCAATAATTGTTGTCATAAACCATCATAGAATCTCTTACATCTTATGACAGGTGTAAGATGTCATAGATATTCCTTACAACTTATGACGAATGTCATAACACCCTAAAAATAGGCAAATCCTCAAGATGGTGCCTAGATTCTCCCAATTCAACTTTTACCATGACCATGATGCTTTGACCAGTAAATGCAACTCTGTAACAACCTACTGGTAACATAATTAATTATTGTTGCGAGTACTAATTATTTACCTTACCAATATATTTATGTTTTAACTATTGTCAGTGAAACTCAAGATCCCTTATGAGTGAACTACAAATAATGATAGGAATAAATAATACAAGGATTTACAAGGTTGATGGCACCTTAATCCCAACAAGGACGATACCTTGGCTCAACTCATTAAACAAATTGCAAAGATGAAAGCAATAGAGTTGAAGGCCAAGGTAGAGATTGGAACGATGGGCACATGGTCAGTATCCTTGGACTTAGTGAAGAAATTATGTAAATTCTATTGGGATAGCATCACTTAGGACACTAGTGGATTGAGATGTGTTGTAAACTTTGTTGGTGCCACTCATGCAAGCATAGGAGATTCAAATAGAAGTTGATGGCATCACAACCACTTTGGCCCCCATGATTGCATATGTGGAAGCATTCAAGCACAAGCTTTCCACCTTGCCAATTGATGCATTAACTAATGCAAGTATCATTGATAAAAGGAAGGCAGATAGAAAGGTGTTCAATGTAGCCTCAGGGGATATGACAATGCAAAGGTACAAAGCCTATTTGACATCATTGCAATGGATGGTTTCAAGTATTATTAGTCTTATTGACCAATTGGTGCAACAAGGATTGTCCTAACCATTTGATGAGTGCAAAATAAAATTACCTATGTATAGGTTTTGGAGTAAAAATTGATGAGAAGAAGGAGAATGAGATGACAATAAAAATTGGCCTTTGGTTCCAATTATAGAAGAATCCTATAGGGTAATCAAATCACTGAGTTGGAAGCCCAAGTGTAGAATGTAGTAACCAAGGTGAAGGGATTTTTCTATGACTTGTTTTAATTGGATTGTAGATTCTAACTATTCAACATGCTTAAAGTTACTTTAGGAGATGAATGTGGGTATATCAAAGTTGCCCTTAATATTTTCTAATTGTTTTTCATGGAGTTGTGCCTTGAAATTTTGATGTAGGGTAACTTTTTGCCCAATGGATTTTTGGTTTCATTCCTTTCCTTAGTTAAAAAGTCCTTAGCGAGTTGCTAGAAACTAGTGATTTCTGATTATATTTCAAAAGATATGCAAGTTTGACTTGGCTTTGGTGAGGGACGCGTTGTTCTCCATCTTTTAAGTTAGCATAAGTAGAGGAGTATTTTTTTTGAATTTGGGGCTCCTACAAACCATTGATTTCATTTATCTAATGACTCATAGAGAGTATTCATTTTTTCTTTTGATACTAGGAGCTTCTGTCGACCTTCCATCTCAATGATCCAAGGGTTCATGAACAGTCTTAAGGAAAGTGAAGCCCCATCAGCACCAACTTTCGCTATGGTTGGTTTTGCAAGCATTATGAAATTCAAAGACTATAAGAATAACATTTGGAGGGTTATTAGAATCCATACATCATGAAACACCTTTGGGACAAACTTGTGAGATTGTTTCTTCAGAGGTGCCATTGTTTGCTCTAATCCTTACCAGTTTGGCATCAACAACTAAAGGGAAAGGTTTGGACACCATAAAGAGAGCCAATTGAAACTAAGGGAAAGAAATCCTAAGAGCTTCCATGATAGATGTAGGAAAGATTAAAAATCCTGCTACAATATTGTGAA